>OY757923.1:25632501-25710001 GCA_963585895.1 Sepioteuthis lessoniana
TTAAATGGTACCCTACTTGGGAAGCAAACATCCATATTGATCCTTAACGACGATGATCTTACAGGGTCCACTTTTATGAGTTGGATTTGCTCGGAGGAGTCTCTAAATGTACGTTGGTTGGTTGGTGGGAATTCTGGCATATCAACCTTTTTAGGTTATTTAATGTAAAATCCATTTTTATAAAAATAACCAGTCCAATTTTAAACAATTTACTTCAGCATGAGTACATAGTTTGTCAGAAACATTTCTATTTCAAACTGTGCAGTTTGGTCAAACAGTTCTAAACCAACCAAATCAGTTTGGTATAAGTATAGATTCCGTTTATACACTCTTAATGTCAAAAGAGTTCTATTTCAAGCAATTTAGATGAGCGTAAGCACAGTTTCAGTGTAAAAACCGTTCTATTTCAAGTAATTCAGTTTAGCATAAGTACACAGTTTAGATCTATTTGATCCACAGATAGGAGCCTATTAGGTACTATCACTCCAGACTTGCGTGGATCTGGAAGCGATGGCAATGGAGGGGTACACTACATTCCCCAAAGCTCCAGGATGACTGGAATCGCACTATCAGATTCTTGAGTTATATCAAGACACTTATTGGGGGGTATGCCTCTGCAGAGGTGGAGTTGCTGTATTCTACTGCCCCAGCCGACTGGACAAGGCTGGTTGATGTTTAATGACATATTAATCCTTGTGGGTTTATGTAATGCCAAATACTCTAATTTATCTCAACAACAAAAAGATTTTCTCAACTTTGAACCAAACAGCCATTTATTTCAAGGATACACTAGTATCAACAAATTATAGGAATTGAAATGTTATGCCAGAATATTTTCAAACTCCGGGATAAAAAGGTGATTTCATTCAAACTTGAAGTCCGTTATCTCCTTAAGGATACAATTGATACAACAAATAGCAACCTACATTGCTAACTTATCAACTAAAAGTGCCGTTAAAGAATTACGCAATCACACAAATATCACCATAAAAACAGACGAAACAAACATTTTTTTTAATACTCAATAAAACAGACTACCCTTAAAAACTACAAAATATTCTCAATGACCAAATCAAATTCAAATTTGAATAAGAATCCCATCGACCAACTAAAATCAAAAATCAATAAACTAATCAATGCAAATAATGCCGAACTAAGTTGCACAAAATTAGACAAAAAAATTGGTGATTATAAACCCAGCTACTTTTAAGAAACCGTAAAAATACATAAACCTAATCATCCTCTTCGCCCAATTATATCACAAATGTCTACACCGATTTTTAATTCACAAAAACAATAAAACAACTTATTTCATTATACTTACCAAGTAAATATAACTTAAAATCTATGGACGAATTAATTCAGGTTCTTCATAGAATTAAACCCAATGATGGTATATTAACCTCACTGTATGTAGAAAATATATTCACTAATGTACCTGTCAAGGAAACAATTGATTTTATCATAAATGTTATATAGTCATCTACAGCATCACAATGACACAATAATTAAGACGCAGTGACAATGACAGACGTAGGAATAAACGAAGCTAGAAGGAAGACGCAGGAAGACTTCTTTAACAATATTTTACCTCTCACTTTATTGCAAGGGTTCGAAAGGGTTGTTCAAGGGTTGCATGTGAGAGGGAGCTGGAGACCGAACATAAACTGTAATATTTTGACCCCACTGTTATGACCGTCACGTTGTGTCTTTCTTGTTCTCTAAGGCTGCCCGACCGGGGTCCTAGGGGCTCACTCTGCCGGATGCTGGCTTTCTTCATTGCATCTTATCAGCATCTTCTCTGGACCCCAAACTCCATCGAGGTTTCCGAGGGCCCCCTCGGTCGGGTGTGGCCTTCCCCACCACACCTCGCCTCCAACTGTCTTGAACTCTCCTGGCAACTGCCCCTACCACTACCAACTGCCCTGGCTTGTCGAACTCAATTGAATTATATAATCGTTCGACGCCCACTCGATCTTTGAAATCGAATGTTTAATCGTCATCAAGCGGAAATAACTGTCATGCAGTTCAGAGGTCACTCTCTTCCGGTGTATCACTCTGTAGTGTACCATGGGAATTTTTCTTGCTCGTCCCATTTCATCAGCCAATTTCCGCCCACGCGATTTCCTCTCATAACTGCCATTAGAATGTGTCACTTCCTTCCGGTGCATCACCTTTAATGGCATTTTTGGCCGGGTCAAAAGGTCAAAACATAACATAAATAATATAATAAACCATCTCTCCTTCCTCTTAAAATCAGCCCTAATATACTTCAGAAAAAAACCCAAACATGTTCTACTGACGTTCCATTTTATAATCATGTCGCTAATATTTACGTTCAAACAGATGGGGTATTATGGGATCTGTCCTGGGCCCGATCTTCACTAATTTCTACATGATCGACCTTGAAAATGAAATATTTAATAGCATTAGGAAACCTCCAATATACCTAAGATATATTGACGATATTCTTATTCTTGCTAACGATATTAACGAAATCAACATACTACAAGACACCTTCCAAAAAATTCAGTTCATAACTTCACTCATGAACTAAACAAAAACAATAAAATTTAGATGTTCTTATTGATACTAACAGTAAAAACATAATTAACTCCAGTACCTCTACTTATAAAAAAGACCCTGTAATAATAACTACTGTACCCTAAATATGAAAATATGAAAGCCCCTTCCGATATAAAAAAAGCAATTATTAATAACCTCATATCCTATGCTGAAGTAATCTTCTCCTACAAAACAATATTTAATAAAGAAACAAAAAAACATAAAACAAGCTCACATCAACAATGGCTTCCCTAACTACATTGTTGATGAATAAATTAAACGTAATATTAAAGATGTTTCCCAACAAAAAAAAACAAAAAACAAAAAATTTAACACTCCACCCAGTCAACAAGCATCTATCAAATTTTTTTGCCGCAACCAAATGCACTAGAATTGTAATTAGGATGAAACTATATTATGAACATTGAGTCAAAGAAACATACTCCCCACTGAGTTTAATAAAAGATAAAACTTATCATATACTATGATAAATTTAAAACCTCCAACTTAGTTATTAAAAATAATTAATCTCCCTCGACTGGAGTTTTGCAATAGACTAACTTTATTTTTCAATTTAAATGTCCTTTAGGATATTGTAGCTCTGAAAACAACAATATCTACGTCAGTTTAACCTCAACTACCGTAGCAAAAGGACTTACAATGCACCTTTCTGATACCAGTTCCACAGCACAGCATAAAAAAAAAACATGCCCAACAACTGAATTTCGGAAAATTCTTACCGAAAACACAACAATATAAGAACAACAAAATAACAAGCAAAAACTACAGATTCTCGACAGACTACATATCAGGAATATACGACGCAAACTTAAAAGAATTAATTTTGAAACCAGTGCTAATCTGCTTAAATGGCGTTTGCTACTGACTCTATTTATAGAAAGAAATTTGAAAAGTAGATGCTACACAATGCACCAGTATAAACATTAATTCTTACAAAGTAGTAATCTATAGGACTTACAAACCTATAATTCAAAATGGGCCGTATGACACTTGTTCCTACAACAAAGATGGCGGACGTACGTAAATAATCAGTCTCGGAACACACTGGCCAGGATAATTATGTGATCAGTGCTTAAAACTACACCCTCATTTGAATTTCGTCCCGCGTTTTTGGAGCCGATTCCAAGACGCGTATTTTCTATAAATACTTCGTCTTCAAACACTCTTCCCCTTTTTCACATTTTCACTTGCAGGGCTAACACACTCTCTCCAGTGTGAATTCCAGAGAAAATACTATCAATCTCTCATATTCACCAACAGCCGTCAAACGCCACAAAATGTATAAGCCATGCAAACATTCCTTTCCTCAGTATACCTTATCTATGATACTTTTTCCAGTCTCGAAAACAGCAAATGCGTCGAACTATAGAAAGAAACGAACATTTAGAAATACGTTGTTAACATGCATAGGACACTTTGTCATTTAGTCCTTTTTGTAGGTTTTAGTTGTGTTAGTCTCTCTCTCTCTCTCACACACACACACACACACACACACACACACACACACACACACACACACATACACACACACACACACACACACAGAATATTTTCACGGACAGTAATAGAACCATACTAATGATTTAAATGTTTTCATTGTATGTATTGTTAATATATAAATTTGTTTTGTTTATGTTACTTATTTTGAATGTTCCTTTTGTCCTCGACATTTCATATCATTACTTCGTTTACTACATTTATCTCCATGTGCCTTTTTCTAAACAAAAATAACATACCACTAAACTAAACATATACGAAACTACAACAAAATTTTGGGGGACCCAACATATATACCAAAATAACATGTCCTCCTACAAATGTGCATACAACAGTTACATCACTTTTGTAATATATCCTCCCTTGATAATGGCCCAAGGATGGGAAAAAATTACTTAGGGAAATAATTAATTATGGACGGTTAATCAACCAATTCTCGCGGAATATCATAAAATCGAAACGGCAAATCGAAAGGATTAACACAAAATACGAAGACAAAAAATGCTGACAATTTTCAAACAAATGTTTCAATGAAAAAGTGCTGCCAATATATATATATAGATATAGATATATATAACATGCCATGAGTAAATTATCACCAGATTAAGTGATTGATTTTTTGCATGCACTGTTTTAATCGTTTTTGCTGGGGTTCTAAACTAGCTCAGAAATACAATCGGCGGATTTTAAAGATACAACCGACACGATAAATCGTTAGATTGTGTGTTAGTATCGGGCAAATGGTTAGATTGCGGAATCATTGTACACGAGTACGAACTCAAGTCGCGCTATTACGTTCACTTTCGGACAAATACCCTTGCCTTGGGAAAGGAATGACCCTACCCTTATCCTCCCATCTATGGGTTAAATAGTACCGCTACTGTCCTTCAAAAGGATGGATTTGGCATTAAATAACCAGAGAAGGTTGATATGCCATTAGATAACAAACCACAAACAAAAATCAAAGTTGGGTGTCTTATCGTGGCTGATAAGGGTCGATTGGATAAAATTAAATGTTAAAATTCAACCTGGCAAACAAACTATCCTTGGCGATTTGGGAGTTGTGCTATATATATTTAGTTTCCTCGAACAGACAGACAAACGATGAATTAAGTAGGAAGGATTAACTAACATGAATTATGTTAGCATAGACCTCAGAATCAGAATGTCATACCCTCATAAATTAGATAAAAGTTAAAATCTTAAAACCTTAAAGTGTTATTGGCTATGATTGATACCACAGAAATTGCATAAAGATTATAATTGATACCACAGAAATTTCATACATATTGGAACATATATGTAACTAAAAATCAAATAGTATAAATATATGTGGAGTATAAACGTTACAAAAAATCCACTGCATGTCATGACGCAATTTGAACATATCAACCAGTATCAATCTGTTTTTTCACATAGCAAGATCTACAAGCCCTGATGAAGACTTTTAATTGAATCAAAATTTATCTATCAAAATTATTTCTCATACTAAATTTCGATAAAACATTTTTGCTTCTAGAAAAAGAGTGAAGCAGATAAACAAACCATCAAACATTTTTCTTCTGTTTTATCTTTTCTACGTACATTCAGTTAAATTCAACTAATTTCTTTCTATATACGGAGTGTGTTTATTTCTTATCTTCGATAGATTCATATATTTTGCTTGCCTAATCGGTTGGAGGTGTATATTAGACAGACTGTATCTCTGTAGAGAGGTAAGACTCCCCAAACGAGTGTCCTAGATATGACACTAAATAATCTAATACTTCTGATACTTCAGTTATGCCGGAGCTTTGAGGATTGTATAGTACCTCTTCATTGCCATCACTCCCAGGTCCGCCCTGGCTCAAAATTGTAGTAACTGATAGGTTCCTATCTATGAATTAAATAGAACTAAAATGTGAACTTACGCTAAACTGAACACTATGTAATCAAACTGATTTGATATTTAAACTATGTACTTATGAAAAACTGAATTGTTTGAAATAGGACTGTTTATTTGTATAAAAATTGATTTGGCATTCATAACCTACAAAGGTTGATGTGCCATAAAACCAAACCAAAGCAAGCTAAATGCATATGTTTTGCGTAAAGTATAATGTGTTTTAATGCTGTAAATTTTGGTTATAAATAATACCAAATAATATCTGTTTTGATTGTGAAAGTTTTAACTTTAAATAATAAAATATTCGCTAAAGAAAGGAATTAACAGTAGGGATGCCTTTACTTATGGGAGATAATAGTCCCCCTAGCGTAGTGGTTAGCGTCGTGGACAGCAACATCGTTGTAAATGAATTCGAACTCCATTCACGCTATTACCCTTTTTACCGAACCCCTCCACTCGGGCAGGATACGGCACAAGGTCAATTTTTAGCGGAGTTTAACAGGTTTGAATTCAGAGTTTTACTTCTCTTAGACTAGTTGCCTCCCCAAGACTAAAGAACCTAATCTGCCCTACTATCTACCCATAGCTGGAGGGAGAGTTATTGGATTCATAACTTTCCCAAGGGTATTAGTGCGATGTGAAATGCAATCAGTCTCGTCCAGGATTTGAACTCGTGTTGCCGTTTTCCTTTCCTAGGAATATAACCATTACACCATGGGCACCACCTATTACGTTCACTTTTGGACTAATACTTTATGAACGATAATAACAACCTTATTACCCATGCTATAAGGTAAATAGCACCACAACTGTCCTTCTTCAAGGATAGTTTTGGTATTACCAGCAAACACTGATATCATCATCATTAAGTCATATTGACAGCACAGATTTCCCTGACTATCTCTCTTCATCTATCCCAAGAATCCATCGCTCCTGGCAGGTCTTCATAACTACATTCTGTGTCCGCACAGAGCTAATGTACATAAGTTCTTGCTGGTCAGCCAACACTAGGGTGTCCCTGTGGAGGGATCCATAGAAGAATGTCACTCTGGAAATCATCCTTGTTTCTCCAGCAGTGTCCTGCATGTTTTTAAGACTTACTTGGAGGCTTTTTGAGATTGGAGGTAAGTGGCCGTACAGCTATTGTTTCATGGGATGTTGCTTCTAGAATTTGTTCACAATAGCTCGTAGCCTTCTTCTGTATTTCCCTTCCAACTTTTTCTCTATGGGTTTTATTAGCGTCCATACGATGTATCTATACAGTAGTCTGGACATAGCCAGAGCTGAGAAGAAATCCCTTTTTATTTTATCAGATAGAACATACTCCTCGTATAATCAAAAATATATCGATTGCTGTCCACGCCCTTGCCTGCGTATATTAACATCACTTTCAGTCGATGAGTCACTGCTGCCGAGGAACGCGAACTTGTTTACAAATTTCACACGATCGCCACTTAGAGAGGACACCAGAAAAATTGTTAATAGCTAACCAGAGATCAGACATTTTACATAGGTAGAGCATAACGTTGTTAATAAAGTTTCTTCATTTTATCCTTGATCCTTACCTTATAATGCTGAGTGTTAAGCAAGGGGGCATCAAGTACTATTCTTTGAGTCTTTGTATGACTCGACCTGGGATTGAACCCTGGTCTCCCGGACTATTGGCGAACACTCTACTGGGATAGTACTATTTGACCCATATCTTGGAGGATAAGCGGGTTCATGCCTTTCTCAAAGTTATTTATCCGAGAGGGAACGTAATTGCGCGACTGGAGTTTGAACTCTCTAGCTACTATTCCACAGTCTATCACTTTGACAATTATCCCAAGAGGACACCCGCTTGTACGGTTTTCATTAACGATTGATTCTAATGGCATGCCAACTTGTATAGGGTTAGGGAATTGCGTTTATTGGTTCGTTCATATTTACATGTTTCCATTTTAGTTTCTTAAGAGGTTTCTTGTTACCCGTCGTTTTATCGAACCCACATAATTCTAAATAGATGTATTTGACCCATAGATCCGATCCTAACTGATAACATCCCTTCGTATCAAAGTGAACCTTGAAATTATGGCGATGAAGGAGTACTTCACAATCTCCAGATCTCCAGGTCTGAGGTCTTACCATCAGATACTGTCCAGTGTAATATCCAGAACACTGTCCTCAGAGGTGAGTATTGTATACATTGCATATTGCAAGCGGGACATCTTGCATACAAGTCCTTTCTTGTTGTACATTTTGCTCTGCGTGTATATGGACTCTTGGATACGGTACATTCTCTGGTGATCGAGTCATACCAAAGACTCCAAAAATGGTAAATGATACGTCCTTGCTTAATCCTCAGAATTATAAGGTGCGTATCAAGATTAAAGTGGAGTAAGCCAGGAAAAGGGTAGCGCACTCACTATAGTTATTGAGACCGTAACTGTAGCTGTTAAAAATGGAGCCTTCGGATCGCTACCGACTACGGTCGCCAAACTTAGTTACATATTGCATATTGGTTCTTGCATGCGAAACATCCTGTACTGCATGCGTGCATGCTTTTTTTTTTTGGCAGTCTATCTAGTAGTGTATGTATACCGGATCTTACATACAGTGCATCCTGTGCAGAGTACATCTTGCATACATGTCCTTGCATACAGTACATCTTGCACTGTAAAATAAAAGTTCTTCACAATCTGTCACATTGTTATTTGTGAAATTTAAAAAAGAAAGCAGCTCTTTTGTCGATAAGGTTTTAGAATTATCTTTAATACCATCCTCGTCTCTCTCTCTCTCTCTCTCTCTCTCTCTCTCTCTCTCTCTCTCTCTCTCTCTCTTTTCCTTCTTGCTTCAAAGAATTCTTATTATAATTTTTTCGTCTGCAATTCAGTTGTTGATCATCTAGCAAATGCATAGGCGAGACGGAGTGTTGAAAACTGGTCGATAATCTCTTTGATTCACCACAAAGAAATTATTGATTGTGATATAAAAATTCTCAATTCTTATACGTCATTCTTCTTGCCAAAGTGTAGGTGTTGGATTTTATTTCTCTCCAGAAGTTTAAACAAGCATAAATTAGTGAATAATACAAAATTATATAAAATAGAGATTTTTGCTCAAATCATATATATATATATATATATATATATATGTGTGTGTGTGTGTGTGTGTGTGTGTGTGTGTGTATGTGTGTGTATAGTTACCGTTAATCTTATTAAACTAATGCAACAATAAAAACGGGTTTCGTAAAACGAAAAAAATGACTGAATCATTGGTTGACAGAACGAAAAAAAATATCACAAAAAAAGAGATTATTTAGAATTGTGCATTTATATGCATTGTTCTACTGACAATCTTGAAAACATGAAGATTAGCTTTGTGAGATCACTTTGTAAAATTTGAACACACACACACACACACACACACACACACACACACACACACACATATATATATATATATATAATTTTGCATATATGGAAACAAAAAGTCCGAACTCTCGGTGATAGACAATACTTAAAATAGGATAAAGCAGCCGCACTGATCATGCAGGCAGGAAAATGGTAGCCACTTAACGACATGGACTATACACAATCCTACCTCACAAAGGCACACAGAGACTCACACACATATATTTGAATGTTTAATGAACGTCTCCAGTCCATCAGTTTCATGTACTATTACAAAAAATATTACAATCATCATTTAAACTGAGTGCAAACAAATGACATATGCTAAATTGAATTGTTTAAAATAGAACTGCTTTTTTATGTAACTGCGCTTAAACAGATGACGGATGTTTATTTGAATTGTTAGTGGTACATACTAATACTTGAAATGCTTTAACTTTGTTGACTCAAGCTAAATTCAGTTGTTTCAAATAGAACTGTTGGATCATTTAACTGCATGTATCTACAGAATATGTTTACAAATTATATATTTAAGATATATGTAAAAACAGGAGTTGACATTAAAAAAAACAAACAATGGTTAATATCCCATAAAAAGAAAGCAAGCCAAACCAAGCATATATATATATATATATATATATATATTCAATTTATTTCTTATAACTATTCTATAATTCTGATGGTGTGAAAAACCCCAAAAGATAAAATTTGTCAATATATATATAAATATATTACAGAAACTGATATCTGGTAAATATATAAAGAGAAAATAAAGAAAAGACTAAAAACTTACGTAGAACTTGAAAATAATCAACTAATTGCCCAGCCGGCTGGGGCTGTTGAATACACCAACTGTACCTCTGAAGAGGGGTAACCCCACCACCCAACGAGTATCCTAATGACAATAAACAATCTGATGGTGAGGATCCAGTGATGCTTGAACTTTGGAGAACGTGGAACACCACGTCATTGCTATCGCCCCCAGTTCTACTCTGGTCCGAAATATCTACACTGGAGAAATAGAACTAACCTGTACTTATGCTAAACTGAATTGTTTAGAATTGAACTGTTTTGAAAAGTAATTGTGTATAAAGAAAACTTATTCTAATACCAAACGGAATTGTTTGAATTAGAACTATTCGACTAAACTTAATAGTTTGAAATAGACATGTTTTTAACAATTAAACTGTTTACTCATGCTAAACTAAATTATTTGAAATAGAACTTACTATTTCAAATAAAATTGATTTGGCATTAAATAACCAACAAAAGTTGATATGTCATAAACTTAAACAACCAAACCACCAGTCAACCTAATCAACCAATAACGCATGCCAAACCAAAAGGAAAAAACACCGATAGAATTTCTTAAGCTAAACATGAGATAAGTAGAGCAAAATATCAATGTGTACATAACCAGAAAAAAATCTACCTAGGTTTCACCTAAACGGACCATCAGGATTATTCCGGCTGAAGAAGAATTTAACCAAAATTATATTTTATTGATTAAAAGACCGATTGGAAGTATACATTTAGCATGAAAAACCTTTTTTAGACAGAATCATTCTAACGATCAATTTAGGGTAACCTAGGTAGATTTATTCTTACTCTGTTGGCATTCATGTATATCCGTTTGTTTCGTCTGTTCATGTATGTACGTGTCGACTCATAACTCAAAAAAGAAATATCAATGAGCCAAATGCGGGAATTGCGAACATACTTTAATATCTTAATAAAAAAGATTGAAAAATTATATTTTTGAATTTTAACGAAGAAATTTCTTTTTTCTCAATTTCTTTTTATTTTATCAAAGAATTTGATATTTCTTTTTATTTTATCAACCAATGAATTTTGGTAAATTCATCTACCAATTCCAACTTGAAACCAAGACACTTATCAGGAAACTTGAAAGGATCTTAATAAAATTATATCGACAAAATGTGTCTTTTTCATTCAATCAAACACACACACACACACACACACACACACACACATCGTATTGACCAACCCCTCCTCTCTGGCAGGATATGACACAAGGTCAATTTTTTTAAGCGGAGTTTAACAGGTTTGAATTCAGAGTTTTCCTTCTCCTAGACTAGTTGCTTAAACAAGGCTGAAGAACCTAGTCTGCCCTACACTTTACCCATAGCTGGAGGGAGAGTAATGGGATTCATACCTTTCCCAAGGGTATTAGTGCTATGTGAAATGCAATCAGTCTCGCCCAGGATTTGAACTCGTGTCGCAATGCCCATTTCCTACGACGATAACCATTGCACCACGGGCACCTTCACAAACAAACACACACACATGCAGATATATATATATATATATATATGTGTGTGTGTGTATAGGTAACGCTCATGGTGTAATATGTACATATATATATGTGTGTGTATGCGTGTGTGTGTACATATCTAGATAGGCACTCTTAAACATGTATATATATATATATATATATATATATATATATATACATATATATATATATTACAATTATCCGTTTTAATAAAAGTATAATTGGTTTCCTTTTGTGTTAAGGAACGTTGTACCAAAGGAAAAAACTAAGAACAATAGAAAATATTCATGGGAATTATTACTAAGAAAAATGTGATATCGACCCTTGTTCAGCCCCTGGGCTGTTATTACAAATCAAATTATGATTAAAAAAAAGACCACAAAATTAGTCTCTTTTTGGCAACCAGCACGGTGTGACTCAGACAACTACAGGGTTGTGGAGTTCATTATTTCTTGAATGTTAACTTAAGTCAAAGCCAGTCCTATCTTCCTTTGTATAATTACATAAGGGGAATTAGAAACAGTAAAATGCAGCTAATATTCTGTCGAGAAATATACAATACCAATGCTTTTAGCAACGTCTAGGGTAAGCCAACGGCATTCTCTGGAGAGAACAAGACTCATACCAAATGTATTTCATATTATGACACTAAACTACACCTTTTAATGAGAGTTCACTTCCTGAGCTCTTGGTACATTGTCATAAAAAATTGTTTGTACTGGATCAAATACCTGAAACCCTAAGAATGTGGAAATTATTTGTATTAAAAAAAGTTGCGTGAAGATGCAAGATTTATATTCTAAAAGATGGACATTACGTGGCATTCTAGAATGTTCGTTTCTAAACTTATTCCCTTTTTTTGCAGTGGGGTAGTTTTTCATTTATTTTTTCATCTATTAATTTTTTTTCATTTTTTTTATTTATTGATTTTTGTTTCTTTAAATTTTTTAGTTTGATTTATTTATTGATTTAAAAATAAATCATTTATTTATTGATTTTTGCTTTGTTTCTTTTAAAATTTTTATTTATTTATTTATTGGTGGTGAAATTTTTAACTTGATTTTTCTTTTATTGCTAATTCTCTCCGCTCTACATAGTTACTCACCAACCCCCCTGGGGTGTCCTCGTGGTGTAATGGTTAAAGCGATGAACTGCGGAATCGTAGTACGCGAGTTCGTACTCCAGTCGCGCTATTATGTTCACTTTCGGGCAAATACCCTTGGGAAAGGTATGAACCCCCTTATTCTCCCTCCAGCTATGGGTAAATAGTAGGACAGACTAGGTTCTTCAGCCTTGTTGAGGCAACTAGTCTAGGAGAAGGAAAACTCTGAATTCAAACCTGTTAAACTCCGCTTAAAAATTGACCTTGTGTCATATCCTGCCCGAGCGGAGGGGTTGGTAAATAGTACCAACCCACCTAGAAACGAAATTGAGGCGGTAAATTCAAACAAATCCTTTCCGTGAGTTCAAAATAATTTACCTGAAATTAATTTTGGGATTTATCAAGTTTTCATTTAAATACAACAGTTATCCAAAATATTTCATATGTCATGAAAAATCAATGTTTTAAATAAAAGACAAAGTCAACCAACACATATTTCTTCATAAAGCCTTCGTAGTGTTTTGGAGTTTGTGTTTTGTTTTTTTTTAAGATTTATATTCTAAAATAAGGACATCATGTGGTATTCTAGAATGTTCGTTTCTTAATTTATATCCTCTTTTACTGGTGGGTATTTAGTTTTTCAGTTTTTTTAATTTTATTTTTTCATTTTATTATTATTATTATTCACTCATTAGAGCTTTTCACATCAGCGTTAGCCGATGGTTTTTCTCTAGAGTCTGAGTGACAGCATATCCCCTCAAGTCTCCAGGACTCTTCTCAGTATTCTGGCCGTTCTCAATAATGCTGTCGTTTGGATGGTCTCCACCCGTCCGCTAACTTATTATTATTATTATTATTATTATTATTATTATATACTCTTTTAGAGTTTTTCACATGAGTTTTAGCTGATGGTTTTACACTGGAGTCTGAGTGACACCAAGTCTCCTCAAGTCTCAAGATTTCGTCTCAGGATTCTGACCGTTCTTAGCAATGCTGTCGTTTGGATAGTCTCTACCCGTCCGCCAATTTCCAAGTCTTCCAGGCCTTTTAATAATCCTTTAGCTATTGTGCCTAACGTACCAATCACAATTGGCACAATCGTTACTTTCATGTTCCAGAGCTTTTTCAATCTCTAGCAAGGTCGAGGTACTTATCTTTCTTTTCACTTTCTTTCAGATTTATTCTGTGGTCCACCGAGACAGCAAAGTCGACAATTTTACAAATTTTCTTTTTTTTGTTTTTTATTATGAGGTTTGGGATCAAGTAAAATGTTTGTATGTTAAAGTCCCATAGGAGTTTATGCGAGTCATTTTCTAGGACAGGTGCTGGGTTGTGCATATACCATTTGTTTGTATGGTCGAATTGAAATTTCCTGCACATTTCCGAGTGGACCACCTTGCCAACCCAGTCGTGTCTCGCCTTATACTCCTTCTGTGCTAATTTGCTGGATTCGCTTATTATGGGATTGATTGTTTCGTCTCTGTCACCGCATAGCCTACACTTACTGTTTTGTTGCGTCTTATCTATCCTCGCTTTGATATGATTGGTTCTCATGGCATTGTCCTGTGTTGCTATTAGGAGGGATTCTGTTTGTCTCTTAAAGTTTCCTTTTCTTAGCGAGGTTCAGGTTTTTTGGTGTGAGGTGTTGTTTATTAGACGTTTAAAGTGGCCACAGAGTTGTTTTCCTTCCCATTTTTGTTTCCTAGTCGTTGTCACTCTTTCGTCAATTGTGTTGTCGGTATCGTTTCTGATGGTTGTAATTAGTTCTCGTTCGTGTTTTTCTAATTAGTCTTCGAGCCGTTGTATGGTTGCGTCAACGGTGTCTTCGATGCTGGCAAGTCCTCTTCCTCCCTCTTTTCTAGATACATATAGTCTGTCAACGTCGTCTCTGGGGTGCAATGCCTTATGCATGGTCATTAGTTTTCTTGTTCTTTGGTCCATTTGTTTAAGTTCCTCTCAGGTCAACTTGAGAAAGGGTCCCGAGTATCTGAATAGGGGCACAGCCCAAGTATTTATTCCTTTGATGAGGTTTCTGCTGGAGAGTTTTGTCTCGAGTAGTTTTCGCGTTCTCCTGAGATATTCTTTTCGGATAGTGTCTTTCATTTGCACTTGTTTGATGGTGTCAGCCTCCAAGATGCCCAAGTATTTGTAGGTTTCCTTTTCTTCGAGCGTTCTAATTCTGTCGTGATTTGGTAGTTCCATTCCGTCAGTCATACGTCGTTTGCCACTTTTCATGACGAGCATGGCACATTTTTCTATGCCAAATTATTATCATTATTATTATTATTTACTCATCTAGAGTTTTTCACATCAGTATTAGCTGATGGTTTTTCACTGGAGTTTGAGTGATAGCAAGTCTCCTCAAGTCTCCAGGACTCGTCTCAGTATTCTGGCCGTCCTCAGCAATGCTGTCGTTTGGATAGTCTCTACCCGTCCGCTAACTTCCAAGTCCTCCAGGCCCTTTAATAATCCTTTAGTTACTGTGACTAACGCACCAATCACAATTGGCACAGTCGTTACTTTCATGTTCGACAGTTTTTTTTCAATTCAATAGCAAGGTCGAGATACTTATCCTTCTTTTCACTTTCTTTCAGATTTATTCTGTGGTCCGCTGGGACAGCAAAGTCAACAATTTTGCAGATTCTCTTTTTTTTGTTTTTTATTATGAGGTCTGGTCTTCTGGCCGGGATTAGGTGATCCGTTTGCATGTTAAAGTCCCATAGGAGTTTATGTGAGTCATTTTTATTTACTCCTTTAGAATTTTTCACATCAGTGTTTGCTGATGGTTTTTCACTGGCGTTTGAGTGACAGTAAGTCTCCTCAAATGTCCAGGACTCGTCTCAGAATTCTGGCCGTTCTTAGCAATGCTGTCGTTTGGATAGTGTCTACCTGTCCGCCAACTACCAAGTCCTCCAGGCCTTTCAATAATCCTTTAGTTATTAAGCCTAAAGCACCAATCACAATTGGCACAATCGTTACTTCCATGTTCCACAGCTTTTTCAATTCTCGAGTAAGGTCGATGTACTTATCCTTCTTTTCACTTTCCTTCAGAATTATTCTGTGGTCCGCCGGGGCAGCAAAGTCGACAATTTTACAGATTCTCTTTTTTTGTTGTTGATTATTATGAAGTCTGGTCTTCTGGCCGGGATTAGGTGATCTGTTTGTATATTAAAGTCCCATAGGAGTTTAGTTTTTCTCATGAGTGCTAGCTGATGGCTTATCATTGGAGTTTGAATGACAGTAAGTCTCCGAGACATTTTAACGTGTTCTGGCTGATATCAACAATGATGTGGTTTGGATGGTCTCCAAGCATCCTCTTATTTCCATGTCTTCTAGTCCCTATACAAATTCTTTGGGGACTGTTCCAAGTGCGCCAATTAAAATTGGTGCAACAGTTACACTCATGAATTTATTCAGTTCAGGAAGGTCTTTTTTTTTTGACAATGCGATCCGCCGAAATGGTAAAATCCACTCGATGACAAATTCTTTCTTTTTTTTAAATTATTAATTGTGACTAGCATCTGGTTTTCTTACAGGGATTACGTAAACGGTTTCTATCCCAAAATCCAAGATAATTTCATATCGATTGATTCAATAGGGCGGATTCTGTTTTGTGTATATGATATCTGGACAAATTTTCTCTTACACGATTTCCAGTGTATTAGCATTCCCACCTTATTTTGCCTAGTCTTATTCGTTTTTTTTTTCTACTAGTTTGCAGCATTTGCTAATTATGTGATAAATAGATTCTTCTTAGAAAGCAGATAACCTATAATTGCTATTCTTTTAAGTATTATAAATTTTCATTTTTATACTATTACTTCTTTAATATATTTTCTGCTACGATTATCAGAGACTTAACGTCTCAATGGTTTCCCGTTCGTGGACATATCGAAGTCTTCTGGTATCCAATTTCGCTTGAATGCCGTTTGAAGTATGCAAAGAATCATTTATCCTTCCATTTTTGTTACCTAGTTTTCATTGCTTTTTTTTATATTTCTTATTCTGGCAAGGATGTTACTGGCTGCATTAGTTAGTTTTTCTTAGCTCTTTTTAATTCATTCCACAAGACTTTGAGTTGAAGTATCGACACAAAGCTGAATTCTGGGGAGTCCTCTTTCTCCTTCTTTTCTTGTTACATATGGTTTACATAATCTCTCGTGTGTAAGGTCTTGTGCATAGTCATTAATTCTCTTTGCGTTTTGGTCCATTTGCCTGGTTCCTCCTCCTTTTTAAGAATAGCCTTGTGTATCTTAAAATTTACACTGCCCGGTTATTCATTGCTTTGATGAGATTTCTGTTGCAGATGTTGATTTTTTTGTTCTTCAAATGTACTATTTTTCCCCCTCTCAGTTTGTTTGATTATGTCCGCTTCAAATATTCCAAAATATTATAATTTTCCTCCTCCTGAAGCGTCCTTATTCTTTCTTGATTTTGCACTTCTACACCTTCCGGGGTTTTCTCTGATTTTTCATTATTAAAATGGTGCTTTTCCAATAATTTTATAATCATTCTACTCGTTGCAAGTTTTTTTTTTTAAACCAGTGTTAGCAGCTGATACTTTTTTTTTCTCTGGAGTCTGAGTGGCAGTAAATCTCCATAGGTCTCTAGGACTCTCCTGAATAATCTGGCAGATCAAAACTATGCAGTACTCCGGGTGGTCTCAATTTTTCTTCTGATTTTCATGTCATCCAGTCTTTTTTTCCATAGCTTTTGGGACCGTTCCAAGTGATTCAATTACTATTGGTATCACCGTCTATCTCATTTTCTAGCGCTGTTTTTTTTCTTTGTCAAAGTCCAAGTATTTATTGATCTTTTTGCTTTCTTTTAGTTTCATTCGGTGGCCGACCGGAAGGGAAAATCTACTAGACGGAAAGTTCATTTTGTTTTGTTTTTGTTTTTGTTAATTAAAACTAGGCCTGGTCCTTTAGCCTGGATAAGGTGATCTGTTTCTTTCTCAAAATCTTCGAGAAATTTATGCAATTCATTCTCTTTGATGGATCGTGGTATGTGCATATACCATTTGGTATATTTTCTTGCACAATACCCAGTGGATCACTTTTCCCACCCAGTCATATTTAATCTTGTATTTTTTACATTATAATTATATAATAAAGGTTCTTTTAAATTATTATTATTATTATTATTATTATTATTACTATTATTATTATTATTATTTATTCCCAGAGAGTTTTTCACATTAGTTTCAGTTGATGGTCTTTCCCTGGAGAGCAAGCCTCCTGGAGTATACGGGACGCTCCTCAGAATTCTGGCCGTTCTCAATAATGTAGTAGTTTGGATGGTCCCCACTCCTCCTCTTATTTTCAAGTCCTCCAGTCCCTTTGATAATTCTTTGGTGACTGTACAAATAGCACTAATCAAGATTGGCATAATAGTCATTTTCATGTTCGATAGTTTTTTTCAATTCCTCAGCAAAGTCGAGGTACATAGCCCTCTTTTCACTTTTTTCAGTTTTATTCTGTGGTCAGCCGGAACAGCGAAGTCCACAATTTTGCCAGGTTTTTTTTCTTTTTTTGGGGTGGTGGTGATTATGATAAGGTCTGGTCGTCTGGCCAATATTAGGTGATCTGTTTGCATGTCAAAGTCTTATGGGAGTTTATGAGCGTCATTTCTAGGACAGATGCTGGGTTGAGTATATATTATTATTATTATTATTATTTACTCTTAGAGAGTTTTTCACATTAGCGTTAGCTGATAGTCTGTCATTGGAGTCTGAGTGACAGCAAGTCTCCTCAAGTCTCCAGGACTCTTCCTACGATTCCGGCTGTTCTCACTAGTGCTGTAGTTTCGATAGTCTCCCCTCGTCCTCACCCTTCCATGTCCTCCAGTCCCTTTAATAATCCTTTAGTTACTGTACAGATTGCACCAATCACGATTGGTATAATTGTCACCTTCATGTTCCATAGGTTTTTTCAATTCCCTAGCAAGGTCGAGGTACTTATCCATCTTTTTACTTTCTTTTAGTTTTATTTTGTGGTCAGCCGTTACAGCAAAGTCCACAATTTTGTAAGTTCTCTTTTTCTGTTGATTGCTATAAGGTTTAGTGTTTTGGCCAAGATTAGGTAATCCGTTTGTATGTCAAAGTCCTATTGGAGGTTGTTATTATCCAGCTGCTGGATTGTGCATATACCATTTGTTCGTATGGTGAAATTTAAATTTCTTGCACATCTGCCAGTGGATCACCTTGCCCACCCGGTCGTTTCTTGTCTCATATTCCTTCTGGGCTCATTTTCTGCAGTCGCTTATTATGTGATAGATCGTTTCATCTCGATCACCACATAGCCTTCATTTGCTATTTTGTTGAGTCTTATCTATTCTCGCTTTGATTTGATTAGTTCTTATGGCGTTGTTTTGTGCTGCTGTTAGGATAGATTCTGTTTCTCTTTTAATGTTTTCTTTCTTAGGTTTTCTTATGCGAAATGTTATTTATTAGTGATTTAAAGCGCTCATAGAGTTGTTATTTATCATCATTTTCTCCTTTAGAGTTTTTCACATCAATGTTAGCTGATGGTTTTTCACTGGAGTCTGAGTGACATCAAGTCTCCTCCAGTCTCCAGGACTCTTCTCAGTATTCTGGACGCTCTCAATAATATAGTAGTTTGGATGGTCTCCACTCGTCTGCCAACTTCCAAGTCTTCCAGTCCCTTTAGTAATCCTTTAGTTACTGTTCCAAACGCACCAATTACAATTGGTATAATTGTCACTTGCATGTTCCATAGTTTTTTCAATTCCCTAGCAAGGTCGAGGTACTTATCCTTCTTTTCACATACTTTTGATTATTATAATGCCTGGTCTTCTGGCCGAGATTAGGTGATCCGTGTATGTCAAAGTCCCATTGGAGTTTATGTGTATCATTTTCTAGTACAGGTGCTGGGTTGTTTGCCAATGTTCCGGGAGACCTGGGGTTCAATCCCAGGTCGCGTCATACCAAAGACTTTAAAAATGGTACTTGATACCTCCTTGCTTAACACTCAGCAATATAAGGTATGTATCAAGGGTAAAGTGGAGCAATCCAGGGAAAGGAGTAGCGCCCTCCCCTACACCTTGGTGTAGTAGCTATTGAAAATTGAAAAGGGAGCCTTCTGGTCGCCCTCGGCTATGGTCGCCAACTTTACTTACTTATTATTATTATTATTATTATTATTATTATTATTATTTCTTGAAAGTTTTTCAGACTAGGATTAGCTGATGGTCAGACAGGAGTTTGAGTAGCAGCAAATCTCCCTAAGTCTCTAGGACTCTTGGCAGTTTTCTGACCGATCTCAACAATGCTGTAGTTACTTAAAACCATGAAATCGCTAAAAAATTCATGGTATTAAGAAACTAACAGATACTAATATCTCAAGTCAGTGTTCAGTTGGGTTTTCATTGTAATAAAGGGATGATGACCATTTCTGATAGCTCTATGTAAAGAACATCACTATCAAATGCTGTCAAGTGTCATAGTTTCGGGAGATAATACCCCTTTTATTATCAGTGATCAATTACATATTTAAAATGGTATTTTATTCATAACCATATCCTGGCACACAATTATATTATATGAAGTATTCATATCTAATATAAATTGCACACAATTATTTACTAGCTACTGACTAATAAACCCTCTTTGTAAGTTATAACTTATTGTCTTACAATGTCATGTAAAACAATCTACAACCACACGAGCTTTGAACGTTAGTCATAACTGTGGGTTTTTTTTTTAGATATTAATCATGTATCTTTCTCTTTATATTCTAATAAATTATTCGTTGTTATATAAAAGGATTACTACTTATATCTTACATTGTTTTCTCACTGTAAAAAATGACGAAGATCTCAATAACTCGCTGTACACAAAGAAGACGAAAGCAGTGAACTCACCAGCACCACAGATTGCAAAGTTAATGACATTTCTAATTCTAAGTAACCCGCGGGAGGGAACATTTTTGTCTGACTTCCACGCTTTAATGAATACAAACAAAGAACACTTGCTGCGACTTTTTAAAATTATTCTCTTGTAATCTTTGATAAGCAGTCTCTAGAAGGTATTATCTGATTTTCTTTTATTTATTCATTTATTGAAGTTAGGGATGGAGATATGTGAGTTACTATTGAAAAGCTCAAAATCGAAATAGAACATGTGACTTATGAAAGTTAATCTTATGGAAACGCTGACATGGCAAAAATTAGATATTGTTCAAACCAGTGGTAGTTTTGGTTTCTCTTTCTAAATCGCACGTCAACCTTCATGAATTATTTAATGCCAAAATCAACTTTATAGAAGAATAGTTCTTGTATTATTTAACACATAGCTGGGTAGATAAAGGGGTTAATACTCATATTTCATAAGAGCATCTTGTTCAGTCTATGAACTATACAGTCAATCTTTATATGTTGAAAAATATACCTGATTTACTCATATTCCATAAATATATCTGAATTGACTCTGTACTTTTCAGCAGACCTTTGTATGTTGAAAATAAAGCTCATTTACTCATATTCCATAAAAATATCTTGATTAGTCTTTGTACTTTTCAGCAGACCTTTGTATGTTGAAAATAAAGCTCATTTACTCATATTCCATAAAAATATCTTGATTAGTCTTTGTACTTTTCAGCAGACCTTTGTATGTTGAAAATAAAGCTCATTTACTCATATTCCATAAAAATATCTTGATTAGTCTCTGTACTTTTCAGCAGACCTTTGTATGTTGAAAAATAAACCTCATTTACTCATATTCCATAGAAGTATCCTTATCAGTCTCAGTACTTTTCAGTCAACCTTTGTATGTTCAAAAATAAACCTCATTTACTCATATTCCATAAAAATATCTTGCTGAGTTACTGTACTTTTCAGCAGACCTTTGTATGTTGAAAAATAAACATAATTTACACATATTCCATAAGAATATCTTGATCAGTGTCAGTACTTTTCTGTCAACCTTTGTATGTTGAAAAAATAAAACTTATTTACTAATGTTCCATTAGAGTATCTTGATTAGTCTCAGTGCTTTTCAGAGGACCTTTGTATGTTAAAAAATAAACGTCATTTACTCATATTCCATTAGAGTATCTTATTCCGTCTCTGAACTTTTCAGTCAACCTTTGAATAAAACATTTTATAAGCTCTTTCTGACTAAGCCTATGGAGATAAAGCTTGACAGCAATGGCACAAGAATACTAAGAGCTGTATTGAACAAGTCCTGGAGGCAGCATCTCACAAAGCTGCAGCTATACGGAGACCTACCACCCATCACAAACAACAACATTAGACGAGCAAGAGATGCGGGACACTACTGGAGACGTAAGGGGGGCGTTCATAAGCGACGTACTCTTGTAGACCCCTACAGACGACCGAGCAACGGTAGGGTGACTAGCTAGAACCTGTCAACAACATCTCTGTACTGATACAGGATGTTGCATGGAAGACCTACCGAGAACGAAGGACGATAGGGACGAGTGGCGGGAGAGGCTTAGGGAATTTCGTGCTAGTGTCAGGCCACGATGATGATGATGATGATGATGATGATGATGATGATGACCTTTCTCAAGGCTACGTCTAAAAGTGAGCGTGATAGTACGACTAGAATTCGAAACTACTCAGTATGATGTCACAGTTCTGCACATTAGCCAATTTGCCACGAGAACTTTGATACCCATAAAACTATTGAGTGAAAACAACGCTTTACTTAAAAAAAGACAAAATAAAAGATGCTACGAATAATAATTATTAAAAACAATAAAAAAACAAGATGAAAAATTATAACAGTTTACTTAGACAGACAGACAGACAGAGTGAGACAATGTGAGATTAAGTTTATCGGTTTGATTTGAAATCTTCAAACATAAATGCTTGTAAAGTAACGAATACGTTTGATCAGGGCTTCTATGCTGTCTGGAGAGATCACATTATTTTGCTTGCTATATAATACTTCTAATGGCCGCAAGGTGATGTGACAGTGTAGCATATAAAAGAAGCACTCACTGAAGTCAACTTCTATCTGCAATTCTACCTCGACACCCAGGAGCATGCACGAGTGTGTGGGTTTCCCTGACAATGGAGACTTTCAATCCAACAAAGCTCGTGTAATATAGCGCAGGATACGATGCTGTAATGTAAATATTGTATCTAATGCCGTTCTTGTATTTGTTCTAGAAAGACTGCTCTGGGAATAAATTTTGTTGTTAATTCTTCATGAATTTTTCTGCATTAAGACGAAGAAATAGTAAAACCATAAATATTCCCTCTGCTACAAGTGCCCAAATTGTTTTCGTCTTGTACTCAATTGAATTAGCGGTGAGTTATGGCATTAAAATACAAGAAATACGCGAAGAAGAACCTTCAAATTATTAAAACAATATAACACTACATTACATATCTTGCCCAGTCAACTAGGGCTGTAGAATACACCGACTGCACCACTGCAGAGGGGTAAGACCTCCGAAACAATCTGATGGTGAGATTTCATTAACGCTAGAGCTTTAGGGAATGCGGAGTACCCCTTCATTGTCACTTTGCCCCTGAGTGGCAGGATCTGATAGTGTCCTATCTATGGACAAATAGAACTAAACCGCGTACTTATGTTAAACTGAATAACTTGAAATAGAACTGTTTTGACATTTAAACAGCATATTATGCTGAACTGAATTGTTTGAAATTGAACTATTTTGACATTCAACTGTGTGTGAACTATGATATTAAATTGAACTGTTTGAATAAGAACTGTTTTACTAAACTGAATAGATTGAAATAGAAATGTTTTTTGATGATTAAACCGTGCACTGATGCTAAACTGAATTATTTGAAATAGAACGGATTATTCGTATAAAAATGGATTTGGCGTTAAATAACCTACAAAGGTTGATATGCCATGAAACCCAAACAAATAAGCAACTAACCATTACATGTCCTTTCTTTACTTTTGTTTTCTTTTTTATTTCTTTGAGCTGCTCTATTCCACCTTGTCGAAGATTGTAGAGCCGAGTGAGCTTCGTAAAGCGTGAGTTAGAATTAAAGGAAATGCCAGTCAGAAAGGATAATACCAAGAACAAACATATCTATTTTCATAATGTATTGTTTTTATTGGGTATCACCCACCTTTTTCCACACAATAAACTTGTCCATCTGTCATATATAGCAGTAGCTACTAATACCAGGGCAGACTAGAAGGTGAAGAGCAACTTCTTATAGGAATAGTATGAGAGCGTCGGAAACTGGAGATCGCATTAGATCACCTTACTTGCTACCGTAATAACGGAAGCTAATACTATCTTTGGACTATATATTTATTCTGTATTCACTAATCCTATGTTCTTGTCTACTAATAGTCTCTCTATTATATATACTTTTTACTGGGAATATATCTCTATTTCCTCTCATATCGTGGTTGTCCTTTATTCAATATTACAAGCGTTCACGAACCAGAACGCAATAGTTTTATATTCATATTACACGCCAAATTTAATGAAAATCTAATTCCAAGCAAATGGCAAAGTTTGTTTTGTTTTAAAGAAAAATAAGTTAGTTCGAAAATGTTTTTTTTTCCCTATTTCCGCTGTTAGAGATTTTGAAACCTTTCTGTTTATATAGTGTGTAACAGATATATGTTCGACATTTTAAACTGTCATCTCTATGACACATTTTAACTTAATTAGGAAGCAATAGCAGCTCCAACTAGCTAATGTAGTACCATTACTATTTGTGTGGCTTAGTCACAAACCTACCATACACATATACACATGGAAACATAGTCAACACAATAATGACGAACGGGTACAGTTCTTTAGAGAAACATCTCTCACTTTATTCGAAATGGTACGAAAGGGTTACGAAAGGGTTATGTGTGAGAAGCGAGTTGTAGACTAAACAAAGCCTGCAACATATTGTCCCCCAGCTCTTCCGCCTACAGCAGCACTTCTTTCCCATTCTACTGGGCTGCTCAACCGGGGGCCCCGAGGGCCCAGCTGTCTGCTGGGTCTGGTTCTGACTGCCTCGAACTGTATAACATACCCATACATGAATATGTGAAACGTACACAGAATATTTATAACATATATACATAGAACATAGGAATCCCGAAACACGAAAAGCACTAACGAATTCTTAGTTCAGGTACGAAACTTTTTATTACCTTTGAGTTAAAAGGTTTTTCGACATAAGGAGAGAGATACCATCTTTCTATACTGACTTTTCCATCTGCCCCACCCAACACGTACAGCACCCGACACAAGGCCTCGGTGAGCTCGCGAAAGTCAACTGTCTTCTTCCGAGGCAAAATTCAACTCGCTGACTTTTCTCAAATCTCAGTCCACGCTTCCGGTGCGTGACGTCACTCACATTCATGGTCACATTCTCTATGTAGGATTTTTATTTTGACATCTCTAAATGACACATCCGCTCCGCACGCTCGCGTGAACACCTGCGCTCTTGTTTGCACTATTACTAACCTATGCACTGAGCTGAAAAGTTCTCAGCCTAACTAAACCGAAAGGCAAGATATATAAAACGAAATCCCTCGGCTATCATATTACAACTGCAAGCACTGTCTCCAAAACTCCAAACTAACTGAACTTCCTGTCGCACCAGGTTATATCATTGTTTGTCGTCCACCTGCTTATTGTGAGCGTCACATTTGCACCGAATTCAACCCGTTTCACGGTCAAGACTATACCCTGATATCTTCGACCGGATGCACATCTTCCTTGATTGACGGCTGGGTCAATATGTTGCATTTGTATTTCAGATATAATCATTTAAGGTCAGAACTATTACGCACCATGCATTTACTATAGGTACGTTTTTAAAGAGTGGTGGATATAATTATTTTACAAAGCTGTTCGTACTTATTTTAGGTTACGTCGGAAATATACTGTTTTGGATATTAAAAAAAAGATGCTTGTACAGGTTGACAATTATATGGTGACAACCATCGTTGCGATTTAACCTGAGAAGAGCATGTGTAACGAAGTTTACCCGGTGTAAAATATAAGAGTTAACTTTATTTTAGAATATCAAGGTTAGAATTTTTCTACACAGCTGTTTGGACTGGGTTAATGTAAAAAATCAGGTTTTTCAAATTTTCTCACAGAACAGTTTGATTGTATAGAATACATGATATGACACCGTAGAGTGATAGGTTAAAACCGTGTTATTGGTTTTGAAGACAGTTATAGGTAACTGCAACTGGTTTGACAGGATGGGAATATTGCTTTCAGTTAGTACGTGTAGAGGAAATAACCCTTTAACTGAAGTTGAACAATCGCTAATTTGGGACGTATTTTCCGCGTGGGGATTGGTTTGGATTATGAAGACATGAGCAGATAATATACTGTTATTATACGTCTCAGTTTCGTTGCTATTTGGATCACAGAGAGAACGAATCGTCTCGTATTGTGTGGTATTGAGAAAATATGCAATTATTGCAGTCAGCCGAGAGAAAAATTTAACTCACATACCTGTGTACTCATTCGTGAATGACTCCAGCATTACACTAAATTATTAAAGTCAATTTAAGACCTACAAACATATAACCAGTGTAGACGTCGTATTCTATTTTGCATACCTGGAGATGACAAAAGATAGTTGATTGTATTTCACTTCGTATACTATTATTAAACAGTTTATTTTTTTAATCAAATATTAAACTGTTTATATTGTAAACGCCCCAATATTCCAAAAGCTTAGTAGAGATCACACAGGGTACAAACTGAGCCATATGCGTCTATTAGAAATACGAAGTGTTTTGAAAGAAGACAGGCGAGTTTATACGCAAAAGCTCTCTGAGTAATAACTGCATTTTGTTTATTTGCTTGTTCTTTGATGGCATTTCAACCTTCTGAGGTTATTTTATGCCAAATATATCCATCTGGATAGGAGTAAGGGTACTATTTCACTTATAACTGGGGGGATAATGGTGTTATTACCTTCCCCAAGAGTATTTATCCAAAAGTGAGCATAATAGCACGACAAGAATTCGAACTTGTTTACTACGATTCCACAGTCCAGTGCTTTAAACATTACATCACAATGACCCTCCACTACAAATACAGATTCACCAGTCCAAAAAAAAGTGTCAGCAGAAGATGTTCTGTGTCTATGTCATGAACCTTACAAATCGTAACTGAAAAAAAAAAGATAAGACAATGAAAAGTCATTATCACATGTCCAATTTCACTCTCACCACACAGGTCACAGTTTAATGTTTAGAGCATTTCTGTTATACCTGGAGTTTAAAATCTTCTAAAACATGGCTAGTTAGTTACTATAAAAGTCTATAGAATGGCAAATGAAAAGCGAGGATGTAAAAAAATGTCTATTGCAAATAGACAGTAAAACAAATATCCAAATAGAAACCGCGAAAAATAAATATTAATATTGGACATCTGTAATTCCACTGTTTGTAGGGGAGGATAGTCATGAGATAGACTTCATAACGCTGTGATAGCCTCCCACCTAAAAGTAACCTGGTACTTGGCTTTGTATCTGACTACAAAGTCTCATTCAGGGGAACTCGTAGTTGGTGTGAAACAGAACTATCAGTCAGCTACTAACCAACAGAGCACACGAAGCAATTTAAACTTCGGAGATAGAGTACAAATTTGGGAGGGTGATGATATAACAATTAATTCATCAATGCCAACATAACTCTACCCGTTTCTCTATTGTGAATACCGGTCCGGCGGTAGGTTGAAATATAGCAATAAAATGGCTGGTATTTTTCGGTGACCACGAGTTTGACTTTTTCTTTCCGATGACCCTGTCGTCATATCCACATTGAATCCTAGTCTCTGGTAACTTTCTTCAAGACCCAGCAATATGGCATTTGATATACTGTGTAGATAATCTTGGAATGAAGCTATTGAAATGGAACCTAAGTCTAATGTGGGGAAGATTCTGGAAGAACAGAAGCTGGTCGATAGAGAGAGAAGTACATTACTTTATTAGTAATTGATACTCACCAAAAAGTGAGCGGACACACATATGCTTCTCTTGCCACTGACATTCCACAGAGCAACTCTACATAATGGGATCTTCTTCGTTGAATGAAAGTTTTAGCCTTCATCCTTTTCTTTTCGAAATATCGTATTAGGTTCATCGGGAGATAATGTGCACTGTTTTAGGGTCTTCCTCTTAACGATTTTATTTGCACACCAGCACCCTTCACTGAATATAAATGTATATATCACTGAGGTCCTATTAGTTACTAACTAAGCTTAGCGTAGATCTTGACTCAGAAGTGTAACGGCGAAATGTGCTTTGAAGAAACTGCGTGTTTTATGAGAATATTACGTGAATCTCGTTACGCATTTGCGACCGAGTGTCGGTTTAACCAAATTTATTTTGAATTATTCCACAGAATATGTTTGTTCCATATCCACATGGAACTATTTTCCATTATTTCTATGAGGCGTTTTATAAAGTTGACTCTTACGCCCTTTGATTCCAACTTGACTCAACAAAATGTATTCTTACTAAATACTCTCAGGCGTGTCCTCGTGGTGTAATGGTTAAAGCGATGTATTGCGGAATCGTAGTACGCGAGTTCGTACTCCAGTCGCGCTATTACGTTCACTTTCGGGCAAATACCCTTGGGAAAGATATGAACCCCCTTATCCTCCCAGCTATGGGTTAAATAGTACCAATACTGTTAGGCAATACTGTTAGGCAACTAATCTAGGAGAAGGAAAACTCTGAATTCAAAACCTGTTAAACTCCGCTTAAAAATTGACCTTGTGTCATATCCTGCCCGAGCGGAGGGGTTGGTAAATAGTACCAATACTGTTCTTCTAGGAGAATGGGTTTGGCATTAAATGAGCTAAAAAGAGTTGATATGCCATTAAACAAAGAAACCAAACCAAACTAAATACTCTCTGGTAACTAAAGAACATAATTCAGGTGAATCATGCGAAATTCTCGGGAGACGCTAGAAACATTAGATAACAAAATAGTATGAACAAATTTAGCTAAATTTTATTGATAGGAAATTACATGTTGCTCATGTTCTACATAGTCAAGTAATTTGGGCGGATTATACATCTACGTAGCGGGATATAACAGACGGTTAATTTTTGAGAGGTGAAGCTGCTTTGAATTAAGAGTTTTCCTTCTCCTTCACTGGTCGTCTTGTAGCACTACAACCCGAAAGAGACGTGTGTTACATCACGTTTCTAAAGAGGTGATTGGTGTCACAGCACAGTTCTAAATAGTCAATGAACGTAGAACTATCACTTAAGTTTAAGTAAGACCTCGTGGTAACCTCGCTGTGCGAAGTGACACACAAAACACCGTTTGCTACTTAGCTTGATATGAAAGTTTATCGATACTACCTAGTCTAGTAGTCTCCGAAGAGAGAAATTCATCAGCTGCTCAAGACAGAGAGAGAGAGAATACACCAATGTTAGATGAGGGAGGCTGACACAAACCTTGATATTATCTATTTCGCTCCGGTTGTTTTTTGTTATAGTTCTCGGGCGTGCCCAGGCTCGTTGTTTTTCTCTCCTTGCATTTTGAAAAGAAACGCCTGTTTTATTCGTTCTTTCGGTACGAATTCTCCCTCAGGACCGCCTGGCTTAGTGCGCTGGTTTAGGTTGGCTCCTTCGTGGAGCTCACCCAAAAATGGGTGCCAATTTTTAGGCACGTCTTCACATTACACTGGCAGGTGTTGAACCTCCATTCAAACACGAGTCACCCTCTTATTTCGGCCTGTGATGAAGCCAGACAGGAACATCTCTGTTTCCAGTATTTCTACACTTGCGGAAAAGGTTTGGAACTTCCGGTTTTTTATCTAGTCATATTAATTACAGTGGTCATTTACCCGCGACTGGCTGACCAACAACTAATGCTTTGGACTAACGTTCCTAGGAATCAACTGATTGTTTGCAGACTCTCTGTCTCCGACAAACATTCTTTATTTTTTTCGTATTTTATTTCCTCCCAGGTTGTAGCTTCATTTTTTGTCAACTTTTTTTTTCTATAAGCCTTTCAATTACGTTACAGTCTTAATGAAAAAGACGAACTCAGATTACCCGAGTATATATTGATAGCTGGAAGGAAAATACATGCATCCCTGCATATATAAACGTCTTTAAGATGAAGGAAGCAGAAACAGTTTCGTCTGAGATTTGAACTCTGGTCTTCGATTGCATTTCTTGAAATGATAACACAAAGCATTTTAAAGACATCTCTTAGTTTTACCCAAACAATCTACTTGGAGTAATCTCAGTATTTCAAAATAATTGATATCATCATCATCTTCATCATCATGTCGTGCTGGTAGCACGGATATCCCTGACCCTCTCTCGCCACTTTTCCCTATCGTTCATCGCCTCCGGCAGGTCTTCTGGACAACATCCCGTATCCTCACATAGTTGCTAAATGTATGTTCGTGCTGGTCGTCCTGCTTTTGCACGGCCATATGTGGGGGTCGATAAGGGTACATCACTTATGAGTTCGTTCTTGCTTCTCCAGAAGTGTCCTGCATGTCTGGTTCGTCTAACTTGAATAATTTTCGTGATAGGGGGCAGGTGGCCGTACAGTTGGTGTCTTGTGGGGTGTTGCCGCCAGGACTTGTTCAAGATTGCTCGCAGCATTCTTGTGTAATTGCCGTCTAGCTTCTTCTCCAGCCGTTTTGTTAGAGTCCATGTAGTGCATCCATATAGCAGTATCGATTCGACCGCTGCCTGGAAGAAGCTGCGTTTCATTTTATCGGTTAGGTCTGATTTCCATATAATCGATAGCCTATTGATAGCTGTCCATGCTTTCGTTAACCTCGTGTTGATGTCCTTCTCGGTTGATGTGACGCTGCTTCCTTGGTAAGTGAATTTGTCTACTAGATTAAGAGGGGTTCCGTCTAGAGTGGAGATGTCACCCGTTTGATTATAGCACATATATTCCGTTTTGTGTGCATTGACATAGAGGCCTATGCCTGTGGCTGCTCGTTCCAAATTATGCAGTAGTGTTTCGGCTTGGTTGGGTGTATTTGCCAGTATCGTTATGTCATCGGCGTAGTCGGCGTCGGTAATTGCTTTTGCGGTGTACCTTCTGCTTCTTTTCTTTGTCAGCTCGAAGCCGTTCTCTCTGATTTTGTCAATCGATGTTCTAAGTACGTAGTCTAGACAAATGATAAAGAGGTATGGAGCTAGAGTGTTCCATTGTAGTACTCCTGCTACAATGTCGAGGTATTCTGTGTCTCCATCTGGTGATCGTACTTTTACTTTGGTGTTTCTATAGAGAATCGTTATTGCTGCTACGGTTTCTTTAGGTCGGCCGTATGCTAGTAGGATTTGTTCCATCTTTCCTCTGTGAATGGAATCGAAAATAAATTTTCATAATGGTAGACATTTTTAATGTTTCTCTGCGAATTGGAAATTTACTCTCAAGGTAGCTTTCAAAAACTAAGTCTATTAATGATTGGATTTTTTTTGCTTATAAATATATCTTTGAAACAAAATGCCTTATCAGATAAAAAACAGCAAGTGTTAAAATATAGAGATTGAATTAGATGATTTTAGAAATAATGGTGAGAAAAATAACTTAAAAGGACATTTCATGTATATATAGATAATGTATCAATAATGTATTTGTTTTCAGGAAAGATTTTTTCGGTTGATGAAGAAAGATAACAAAAATATTAGTCGACAAATGAAGCCTGATAATAATAATGACTTTTTAATTCCCAAAATTATTTTCAATTAAACAATTTCGAAATCACGAAACAGATTTGATTAAATTTACAGCGTTAAATTCTGTATGTTTTTCGTGTTACTAGTATTAAGAGGTGGGTGTGAGAATCTATGTAGAGTGGAAGGAATTGAAAACAAAATAAAATAGAATAAAGATTAAACAAATAAGAATAACCCAACAAAAAAAAAGAAAGAAATGGCGTTAGAAGCTAAAATTCTAGAATGTCACATGACCTCTATATCTTCATCATCATCATCATATCGCGCTGGTAGCACAGATATCCCTGACCCTCTCTCGCCACTCCTCCCTATCGTTCATCGCCCTAGGTAGGTCTTCAGGACAACAGCCTGTATCCTCACATAGCTGCTGAATGTACGTTCGAGCTGGTCGTCCTGCTTTTGCGCGGCCATGTGTGGGGATCCATAAGAGTACATCTCTTATGAGTTCATCTCTGCTTCTCCAGCAGTGTCCTGCATGTCTGGTTCGTCTAACTTGAATAGTTTTCGTGATAGGGGGCAGGTGGCCGTACAGTTGGTGTCTTGTGGGGTGCTGCTGCCAGGACTTGTTCAGGATTGCACGCAGCATTCTTGTGTAATTGCCATCCAGTTTCTTCTCCAGCCGTTTTGTTAGCGTCCATGTAGTGCATCCATATAGCAGTATCGATGTGACCGCTGCCTGGAAGAAGCTGTGTTTCATTTTATCGGTTAGGTCTGATTTCCATATAATCGATAGCCTATTGATAGCTGTCCATGCTTTTGTTAGCCTCGTTTCGATGTCCTTTTCGGTTGATTCGACGCTGCTTCCTAGGTACGTGAATTTGTCTACTAGTTTAAGTGGGGTTCCTTCTAGAGTGGAGATGTCCCCCGTTTGGTTATAGCACATATATTCCGTTTTGTGTGCATTAACATAAAGGGGTATGCTTGCTGCTGCTCGTTCCAAACTATGCAGAAGAGTTTCGGCTTGGTCAGGTGTATTTGCCAGTATCGCTATGTCATCGGCGTAGTCGGCGTCGGTAATTGTTGTTGCGGGGTATCTTCTGCTTTTTTTCTTCGTCAGTTCGAAGCCATTCTCTTTGATTTGGTCAATCGATGTTCTAAGTACGTAGTCTAGACAAATGATAAAGAGGTACGGGGCCAGCGTGTGTCCCCTTGTAGTACTCCTGAACCAGGATAGCCGAATGAATCATTGCTGCGTGTTGTTTTCGAAGAAATTTTGATCAGTACAATCCGTTTTTAATTTAAAAAAAAACACTGATTTTTCAATACTCGTAAAATCTTTTGGTGAACGATTGTATTTTAAATGAAGATTATTTAATTCCTAAAATTACTTTCAGCTAAACTATTTCGTAATCACAAAATAGATTTTTTTAAATTCACCTATATAGTTTATCTATGACAACTCTCTCAAATACGTATCCGATGTACTCTGAAAGCATTAAGTAAGACCAGTTGCCCTTTTCAATACAACGGGAAAAACATCAGGAGCCTAGTATCTATTAAAATATGACTATTTTAATGGAAATAATGTTTCAAAATGTGCAATAAAAACAAACCTTAAACGCAATACAGGAACACCCAAAGCTATTTCAGGTACTCAGTCGAGAAATAAGGCATGAAAATAGCAGGATAATTGACATTACAAGTTAAAACTTGGAGTGGGGGTTGTGTGACCCGCTGTTCATGAACAATCACAGTGAGTGTTCTCGATCACATCTGTGTCAGGCGAGCAGATATTAAACAATCCCTGGGTCGGGTGTAGCCACAATATACCACCTATGAAAAAGTGTTGAATCAAAATATGAAAAAAACGTCAGACCCAGGCAACAGGCTTGGGTGTCATAATCAGCAGGTACTCTCCTGATAGCCAACATGGAAGACCCGTTCGTCATCCTGCAAATATTGGCAGTTCTTTTTATCAGGTACCCAAGTGACGATCTCAGGAACCAGACCAACCAGAGATGTAAATACAAAACATGTACTATGGAATACAATCAACTTGCATTACACAGCTATTCTAGGAGCAACCCGACACAAAGAGGATATAGGAAAAAGGATAGAGTTCTGGCAAGTCAAAAAGATGATAGAGTTCAGACAAGTCAAAATCTTGCCGACTAAGTGTTATGGGGACATATCCTACCATACCCCAAAGAGGGACTCGTCCAACCTAAACATATTCTCCGAGCTTTGCTCACTCGGAAGAAACAACTTCTCGTTCCTTAAGAGACATTTGACTGACGGACTGCAAGCCGAGCACAGCTAGTACTTCCTTTGTATGACTTCCTTTTTCTGCTAATACAATAACGTTTACCTATCACCCGTTGTTTGAGTTGTTCTTCCACCGGTCTTATCTGAAGACCACAACACTAAGTCAGGACAATAATAAAGAAAGTTTGGTTTTCTGACCTTGAAATACTAGAAATACACCAGAAAATAAATAAACAACAATATAGTAATACATTACCAGATTCATCATGATTTAAAAAACAAAAATAACCTAACCGAAATGAACAGCCAAATTCAGAAATTAGAAACGCCACACAACCAAATAACACAGAGCAAATACTAACGTAAGAACAAAAGGTTAATCAAGAAAATTTAAAGAGAATTTTGAACGGGGAAAAGACTATCTTACCATCACTATGAGACCTAGCATGGAGAATAGTAAATACGGAAATGAATAAAATAAATCAAATACTACCTTATATATCAACGAATGATATTATCAAATTATATGAAATAAATATGCAGCGGTGAAATTAGTTTGTGAGAAAATTGGGATCCCCTCAAAAAGTACGAAGAAAAAATCAAAGTCAGGACGGGAAATTTGACTGGAAATGCAAATAAAAAAAGCTACGAAAACATAACCAAAAGATAAAATAAAGGAAAAACGCTGGAGACAAAAAAGAAAAAGCAACATATGGAAAAATAACAATACAACTTGAGGAAATAAACCAGACAGTACTGGCGAAATAAGGAAAATTAAAAAGATATCGACAAAGGGTAAAGCAATACTGGAAAAACAGGACATTCCAAAGCAACGAAAGAAATTTCTACCATAAAATGGGAGGAATGACACAAAAACATACCAACAACCGGATGCAGGAAAAACTGTATAATTCGGGACTAAAATATGGCAACCAAAAAACATAACAAAAAGGCCAAATATATAGATTATATAACCAGAGAATTAGAAGGGTTCGAAGAAGATCCGAAAGCGGAAATACACATCAATTTACTCAAAATAATACTTTAAAAATTTACAATTTTTAAATTCCTGGCCATGATGGACTACATGGTTTCTGGTTCAAGAAATTCATCTCCATTCACGACTGACTAGGACTAGAAATGTGCAGATGCCTACAAGGAACTCATGTACCCGAAGGGATGACCAAAAGAAAGATCACATTGATCCAGAGACCCCTAAAGGGAACCGCCTCAAACAACTGCAGACCCATAACCTGCCTCCCGATGATGTGAATAATATTAGCAGCACAAATAAGGACAGAGACTTATTGCTCTCTAACAAGCCGTGTATTGTTCCCGGAGGAAGAAAAAGGATACTGCAAAGGATCCAGCAGAACAAGAGGGTTAGTTTACATACATCAACACTTCCTCAAAGAGAGTAACACCAGGTGGACAAATCTAGCTATGACTCGGATTTTACTACAAAAAACATATGAAATGGTTCAGCTTAGCTGGATAATATACTGCCTCAAAATTATAAAATAGCAGATGAAATCATAGACTTTTTCGAAAAATCCATGAAAACCTGGAGAGTGGAAGTGACGGCTGGAAGACAAAGCTTAGCAGAAGCAAAGATCCCTAGCAGCATATTTCAAGAAGATGCACTGTCACTGTTACTATTCCCAATTGCCATGATCCCACTTAGCCACATTCTCAGAAATTGCACGGCCGGAGACAAACTTAGTTAATCGCAGGAAAAGATCAATCACCAAATATACATGCAAAAAAATGAAAAAAAAAATTGAAAATTCTAATACACGAAGTGAGAATATACACTGAGTATAAAGGGATGGAATACCCTTAAGAAAGATATGAATCAAATTATTATCCCTCCAGCTATGTGTAAATAGTAGGACAGACTAGGTTCTTCAGCCTTGGTGGGACAACTAGTCTAGGAGAAGAAAAACTTTGAATTCAAACCTGTTAAACTCCGCTTAAAAATTGACCTTATGTCATATCCTACCCGAGCGGAGGTGTTGGTAAATATGGATAACTTACTTCTAAAAATTCTTTTGAGCACTATATATTCTCGAGTAATGTACGGCATCGTGTAATGATCGACCCTTAATTGACCTTGTGTCATATCCTGCCCGAGCGGAGGGGTTGGTAAATATGATAAAGGGATGGAATTTAGCATAGAAAATGTGCCATGCTAGTAATGAATAGCGGTAAACGACTCCTGATGGAAGGAATGGAACTACCATTATTTGGCCGTTCCATTCTGACAAGATTAGAATAGTTTGAGAAAAGAAACATACAAATCTAGGGCGTCTTGGAGGCTGGCACCATCAAACAAGTGGAGTTAAAAGAAAAAAAATTAAAAAAAATATCGCAGGAGAACCAGAAAGCAACTCGAGACAAAACTCTGTTGTGGAAATCTTATCAAAGGAAAATATACCGGGTCTACATACCTTGTTAGATATTCGGGACCATTTTTAAAGTGTACTAGAAAAGAACTTAAGGAAATAGACCAAAAAAACAAGAAAACTAATGACAATGCATAAGGCATTACATCCCAGAGACGACGTTGACAGACTATATGTATCAAGAAAGGAGGAAGGAAGACCACATGCCAACAGTGAAGATAATGTTAGCTCATCGATACAACCACTGTAGGACTAAATAGAAAAGCACGAAGGAGGACTAATTACACCCACCAGGAACGTGACTGACAACACGAAGACTAACAGAATGACAATAACTAGGAAACAAAAATGGGAAGAAAAGAGCTCCATTGACGTCTTAAATGACTAATAAGCAACATACACGAAAAAACCTTGACATGGCTAAGAAAATGAAAACTTTAAGAGAGAAAGGAAATATTTCCTAATTGCTGCCCAAAACAAAGTCATAAGAACCAATCAAATCAAAGCGACAATTGATAAGACGCAACAAAATAGCAAATGGAGCTTATGATATGATTGAGACGAAACGATCAATCACATAATAAGCTAATCCAGCAAATTAGCACAGAAGAAGTATAAAACTAGACACAACTGGGTGGGAACGGTGATCAAGAAGATGTGCAAGAAATTTAAATGCGTAGAAACTAACAAGTTAGACACAAACAGCGTAGTCAGCCTGTTCATTAATTTCTTTCTACCTATACCTGGTATCATTGGGTGCCTGATTCATATGGCCTTGTGCCACATCTAATCAAAAGCTCAGTAAATTATTACCTATACCTGGTGGAAATAAAGGAGTTGAATACGTTTCCCTGGGGTATTAGTTCAAAAGTGAATGTAATAGCGTGACTGATGTTTGAACTCGCTTACTTCGAAGCCGCTGTCCAGCACTTTAACCATTACACCACAGGAACACCCTCAAAAGAATTCAAAATCAAGTCACCCTACAACGTTCACTTCCGGAGAAATAACTTTGGAAAAAGTGTAGATCTCCTGATCCATCATCCGTGGATTAAATAGCACAACTTCTTTTCTTCTATCAGGATTACATTGGCATTAAAATACCCAACGAATTTGATATGCCATTAAACAAAGAAACGGAACTGACCCGACTCGAACAGTCAAGCAATACATGCTGTGGTCGGAAAATTAGATATTTGATTTTAGTTTTCAGACTCCAAAAATGCTCCCTGGACATTTTCAGCCTCTCAAAAATTATCACTGGACATTTTCATCAATAAAGAGATTACTTCTGGATTCTACCAATAATACGAGGATCATTAAATAAGTTTCCAGACTTTTTTCGTATGGGCATTTTTATTGATAGTACACACAAGAAACTCTAGTCCCTTTCGAAGTAATCTCCCCTGGCTCCAATGCACTTGCTGTACCGTTCCAATAACCTCTGGAAGGCCTCATGGAAGTCCTCTTGTGTGACTGTGTCAATGTCCTTCGTCACAGCCTCTTTCATCTCTTCAATTGTCTCATAACGACAGCCTCTGAGCTTAGGGAATAACTAAAAGTCGCTGGGAGCAAGGTCTTGACGATAGGGAGGATGAGGAACTGTCTTGATGCCCAACTTGGTCAAATAGTCTGTGACAAGGACGGGGTTGTGGACTGGTGCATTGTCCTGGTGGAAATGCCACTGATCTGATTTGAAGAGTGCCGGACTCTTCCGACGTAATCTCTTCCTGAACTCCCTTAAAACCTCACCATAGAAACCCTAGCCCTAACCCATCGACCAATCAACTCTGGTGTATTGACTTCCTTACTCCTCCCGTACCTCTCATCATCCCTCCCTGCCTTCCTTGAATCACTTATGCAACTCAAAAACTGATGCTCGATTCATGCAAGATGCTCCAAAAGCAGTCTGAAACAATTCATACGTTTCTGTGGCATTTTTTCCAAGTTTAAAACAAAATTTTATTGCATTTCGTTCTTCGAAAGTGTCCTCTCGTCCAGATTGCATTTTTGAAATTCACAGGCTGTGACAATAAGGCTTTAGTAGGATGTATTCAAATTGCTGCTGTAGCTGTTCCTTTGAACCTGAACTCATAAAATTTAGTCAGCCATCCCATAAGATGTATAGCAATAACATAGTGAATTTTCAGAAATCTATGACAATTTTAAATGCCTGTACAAAAAAATCTGGAAACTTATTGAATTCACCACGAATGTGCGTTTAATGTTTGAATCTCACTGAAGCGAAAAGGGATGAAAAAACATGAAATGAAATAACAATTACATATCAAAAGGCATAAACAGAGAAAGTAAAATTGTCTACTCTCTTGGAATAAATGGTTCCGATAGAAATTCCCTGAAATATCAGAATACGACGAAAACACCCTGATGATGGCCAGCGAGGATACTAGCCAAAATATTTTGCGTCCCGGGTATGACATTAAACTCCATCTGAGTGTGAGCTTTTAGTTCTGGACTTTTACGGAAAATATAAGTAACACTTCATTGCCATTACTTCAATGACTACTTTGACCCGGAGTGGTAGTAACTGTTAGGGCACCATCTATGCGTTAAATAGAACTATCAAATCATTTACTGTAATTGAACGTATTTATTGCCCAGTCAACTGGGGCTGTAGAATTCACTGACTGAATTTTGGCAGAGGAGTAGGACTCTCCACCAACGAGTGTCCTGGATATGACACTAAACGATCTGATGGTGAGGTGGCAGTAATGCTTGAGATTTTGGAAATGCGGAGTACTCCTTCATTGCCATGGCTCCCAGGTCGACTGTAGCCCACAGTGGTAACGCCTGATAGGGTCCGACATATGGGTCAAATAGAACTAAATTGCGAACTTATTCTATACGGAATTGTTTAGAACAGAACTGTTTTGAAGTTAAAATTGCATACTTATGCTAAACTAAATTGATTGAAATAGAAGTGTTTCGACATTTAAACTGCGTACGTTATCGAAACAGAATTGTTTGGAATGGAATTTTGTGTTTGTTTGTTAAACTAAATAGTTTGAAGAAGAAATTTTTTGACATTTAACTGTGCACAAAAATTAAACTTATACTAAACTGAATTGCTTGAAATAGAACTTTTTGAATAAACTGAAAAGCTTGAAATAGAAAGGTTTCTAAAATTAAACTGTGTAGTAATTCTAAACTAAATTGTTTTACATTGAACTGTTTATTTGTATAAAAATGGATTTGGCATTAAATAACCTACAAAAGTTGATAAGCTATAAAACCCAAACAAACAAACCGTGTAAAAATGGTTTTCGATAAAAATACATGAAATTCTTTCACTGTGCTAACAAATGTGCTCTGACTGTTATATTCAAACAATCCGTTTACCAATTATATATGTTCAATAGGTTTGTATGAAAAATGATTTTGCTTTAAATAGCTATAAAGGGTTGACACGGCATAAAACACAACTGACGAACCAACTGACCAACCACACAAGCAACCAGCCAACAAACTTTTTGCAAATATAACAGCCAAAATATGATTATATCTCTTCTCAAGAATTGAGCTCTCAAGGTAGACTATGATGTATATGTCGAAGGATATACTTAAAAAATTCCTAGAGTTACGCCGAGAATGACAATATCTCTTGGGTAAGGTGTCACCCAAGTTTCTGTCCCAGTTTGAAGCATCTCGCAGGTAGAGATGTGGTAAAATTAAAATGCCTGTCTTTGGCTGACAATATGTAATTAAAATTTCAAATTTTCACTGGTACGTTTTATTCCATATCTTAATGTAAAATATTAATTACATGAAAACACTCCTAATTTATAATCAAATATCAATTATCTAACATTTGTTCAATCAAATGTTTAATAAGTTTTTCCTTTTTTCTCCAGTAGAGCCCAGCATGTGTTGTTCATCTTATCTAAAACCATGAACACCCTTATCCTCCCAGGTATGGTTTAAATAGTACCACTACTGTTATTCTCCGAGATTGGCATTAAATAACCTAGGAAGGTTGATATGCCATTAAATAAAGAAACTAAACTAAACAGAATTGTTTGAAATAGAACTGTTTGACCTCTAATTGTATTTAAAAAATGACTGATGTTTAATCGAGTTGTAAGTGATACATAGCAATTCTTGAAACCATTTAACTAGGTGTAAAAATAAGAGTAATGTTGAATTGAATAATGGATGTTTAGTGACAGTATTTGTAACCATTTCCATGTGTGCAAACAAATGATTAATATCAAATTGAGTAATAAGTGTTTGATAGCAATAATTAAAACTATCTAAATGTATAGAAATTCTTGTAATACTAGTGTGTAAACTAATTAGTTCTAACGCATTTAAAAGTGAAGTTACTAACAAATGAATCTCTTATATATCATTTACATCCATTTAAATGAGTGCAAAATAATGACTGATGTTAAATTGTTCCTAGTACATACCAATTCTCAAAACCATTTCACCGTTTGAATAAAATGAGATAAGGCTTGTTTAAGAATATTATCAAAAATGTGTTTACAAATCGTATATTTAATGCATATGTATAAACAGCCTTGTTTGGTTGTTTGGGTTTTATGTCATATCGGCCTTTGTAAGTTATTTAATAACATATCCATTTTAATACAAATAATCAGTTTTAATTCAACCAATTCAGTTTAGTATAAGTATAGATTTTGGTGACATACAGTTAAATCTCAAAACAATTGTATTTTTTTTTAAATTCAGTTTAACATTAGTACAGTTTCAAAGTCAAAAACAATTCTATTTCAATCAATTCAGTTAAAAAAACAGTTCAATTTCCAAAAGTTTTGCATTAGTTTACAAAGCAAAATTATTCAACTTCAAGCAGTTTAGCTTAACATAAGTTCACAGTTTAAATATCACAAAAATGCTATTTCAAGTAATTCAGTTTAGTATGATTTCTTTTTTTAATGGCATATCAATCTTTGTAAGTTATTTAATGCCAAAGCCATTCTCCTATAAGAACAGTAATAGTACCATTTAACCCATAGCTGGGAGGATAAGGGGTTCACAACTTACCCAAGGGTATTTGCCCGAAAGTGAAAGTAATAGCGCGACTGGAGTTCGAACTCGCGTACAACGATTCCGCAGTCCATAACTTTAACCATTACACTACGAGGACACCCCAGTTTAGTATGAGTACGCATTTTACTTCCATTTGAGCCATTGATAGGACACTATCAGATGCTACCACTCCGGGTTAGAGTGGACCTGGGAGCGATGGCAATGTAGGAGTACTCTACATTCCACAAAGCTTCGGCATTTCCGGAAACTCACCATCAAATTATTTCGTATCATATCCAGGACACTCGTTGGGGATGTTACCTCTCTGCTGAGAAGCAGTCGGCGTATTCTTCAGCCCGAGCGGAATGGGCAATAAAAACGGTATTTGGCATTGAATAACGTACAATGGTTGATATGTTATAAGACCAAACCAAACCGAACCAAACCAAACCAAACCAAACTAAAGAAGATAAAAGTAATAGATACACAGAGGAAATAAGCGATAATTGGTAAGTAAGGGTTATAATAAGGAATATACATTACGCTATATATATATATATATATATATGCAATATGTATATTTCCTTTGTGACACGTTCTCATTAAAATTAAACTAGTCTATTCCAAAATACCAAGCCTTGAAACTTTGATCAATGATAAACTAACTAAAAGTCCCGCTATACACAACAAATTCACTTGTAAGGTATAAAGCTCCATTCTGTCGAAATTGTGAATCTTATCTTTCTTCTGCTTAGGTACACATGCATATATACGCACTCAAGCGCTAATTGGCAAAAATTGGCTCACCTAATTAGTGTTAGTTAAATTAAAGCTGAAAGGTAGGCAATTAGTTTCCGCTACTCAGAAATGACAGGCGTCAATGACATTCCACGAGATTCTGCTTGTGTATATATAAAGTTATTTCAAACGAGAACCTTCTATTATTTCCTTTGATGTGGTAGATTATTCTGAAATGAAGGATCCTCATTATTTTTGGAATTTGCGCGTGTGTTCATGATATGTTTGATTATTCTGCATCAGTCGATGTGTCCACCGGTCATTGCACACAATAATCCTTAAAAAGAAGATATTACTCTTCGTTATTCCCGAATTTACAGTAATTTAGATATTCAAGCAACAAAAATCTCCAGATATTTATTTCTCTTTTCTGGTTTGGTTTGGTTTGTTGGGTTTTATGGCATATCAACTTTTCTAGGTTATTTAATGCCAAATGCATTTTTATGTAAATAATCTTTTCTATTTAAAACAATTCAGTTTAGCATAAGTAAACAGTTTAATTCTCAAAAACATTTCTATTTCAAACTATTCAAGCAGTTGTATGTAACAATTCATTTAAGTGTAAATACAGTTTTAATGTCGAAAAACAGTTCTATTTGAAATAATTCAGTTAAGCATAAGCACGCAGTTTAAATATTAGTGAGGTTTAATTGTCAAAAGAAATTCTATTTCAAGCTATTCAGTTTACTCAAACAGTTCTGTTTAGTATAAGTATGCTTTTAGTTCTATTTAACCCATAGATAGGACCCTATCAGGTGCTACCACTCCGGGCCAGAGTGGGCCTGGGAGCGATGGCAATGAAGGGGTACTCTACATTCCCCAAAGCTCCAGCTTGCTATAACCTCACCATCAGATTGTTTAGTGTCATATGCAGGACACTCATTGGTGGGGTCTAACCCCTCTGCAGAGAAGCAGTCGGTGTATTCTACAGCCCCAGCTGACTGGGCAATCTATTTTCTGACCCGCGAGTCTCTGCCAGTATTGATTAAATCGTTAAATTTGCTATTGAGTAAATTCAGAGACATGAGTACTGCAAATTAAGGACTTGCGTAAGAGTGACACTTTATACATGATCAGCTCGATGTGAAACCGTGTGTGTGTGTGTGTGTGTGTGCATACGTGTACGGTTGTGGGTTCGCCATGGATATGCATATGCGTATGTGTTCATATAGAAATCTGGAAATAGGGATGTTTCTCCCACCCTGGTACATTATGAGAGTGAGTCTGCGGCTAGATCAGTGGAGAAGAGACATGAACTCAGCAGGGGAAGAAATCAGTCCGATGTAGAGGGTTAGACAAAGGAGAAAGGGTCATAGATACAGAAACCTGAAGACCTTGCAGTTTTAGTTTTTAATTAAAGCAAATACATAGGTAAAAGTGAGGATGCAACAAACCGTTGATTTGTATCACACGAATCTCTTCCTTTAAGCATTTATCCAATTTTTTGATTACACCTTGCTCCTTGTGGGGCTATGTGGGACTCATGCATTTTGACTCAACTTGCTGAGAGACCGTAAACACAATGTAGGCTAAGATTCCCATTCAGCAAAGTGCATGGCTCCGGTTATATGTTGCCATATAAATTGTATTTTGATTTTTTTTTCTGCAACGGAAAACATGTCCAAGGGTGATGGTCTTCTGGTAACTGCTGATAGTTTTTTGGTAAGAAAGAAACACTGATTTCAAATCTTGTAAAAAATCTGTACAAATTATATAGTTTCCTGAGAGTGGTTCGGTAAGCGGATTAACAGGCCAATATTCTGTATGATAGATAATTTCTTTTAACTGTTTTATTTAACCCCGAGTCCAACGCATTTCTTTCGGTGTCTTTGAATTCTTTATTTCCGAGCTCGCATTATATTTATGTCCGCTCAGTTTTTCTTACGAGATATTTTGTTTACACTACAGCTCTTCCGCTGGTATATACGCCATACACCGCTCCTCAACCTGCACCAAATGACATCGGGGTCATTTCCAGTTTATCAAATTATGGACCTGTTCTCAAACGTATTAAATATCAACACTCGAGAAATATGTTTTACCCAATCGACTGGAATCTGTTCTTAAAGGAAAAGAATCTACAATTTAATACATCCCTTGATATAAAAACAATAACACATCAATTATCAGCAGGTTATAGCGATTCTACAATATGCTGAATCAGATTAGTTGGTCATCGAATTTTCTTGTTTCCATACTCCTGGTGGAATTTAATCAAGACCAGAAGCTTTTGCGTTTTGAATTTTTGTTTCTTCTACGCCGATCTCTTCTTGAGCACCTGTCCTAGTTCGATGTCTCGTTGATTATTAATAATTTGCATCATAGGTTTATCTTTCATTTTTGGCCATTTCCCAAGCAGATTCTTGAAATGTCTTTCTACATGTATTTCATTCTTGTTCACTGGCAGATTTTAGTTCTGGAGGTGCTCTTATTTATACTCACTTCATTTATTGTGTGCCTCGCTATTCGAGATTGTCTATATCTAGCAAATTACTGATTTTATTGAACTGGCCTTGAATGTATTCTCTTTGTTCTTTTATGTTATTTTTTCCATTAGGTTAAGTATTTACGTTACGAAGAGGAATTAATAAGTAAAGTTCGCGACCGTATTCGAGGGTGACCAGAAGGCTCTCTTTTCAATAGCGACTACACTGAGGTATAGTGGAGGGCGCTACTTCATTCCCTGGATTGCTCCACTTTACCCTTGACCCTTACCTTACAATACTGAGTGTTAAGCTAGGAGGCATCAAGTACCATTTTTTTAGTCTTTGGTATGACTCGAACCACGGTCTCCCGGCCCATTGGCGAACTCTCTACCCATTAGGCCAATGGGCCGGTCAGGAATAAATACTTCATTGGAATACATCTGGTTTGTTTTCAGTGTCATCTTTCTCAAAGACTGGTTGAATTACCTTGGCTAAATAACCCAGTCCTCATTGATTCCATAGCTGTAGGGGTAAGATACAGATTCATATGTTTTCGATAAGCATTAGTGCAGAGTAAAACGCAGTCTCGTCTTGGATTTGAACTCGTATCGCCGATAACAAATAGGTTAAACATACCTCATTCATTAGACTGCCCAGTCGGCTGGGGCTGTAAAATATGCTGATTCCACCTCTGCAGAGAGGTAAGACCCCAATGAGTGTCCTGGATATGACACTAAACAATCTTATGGTGAGGTTCCAGTGATGCTGGGGCTTTCGAAAATGCAGAGCACCCCTTAGTTGACATTGCTCCCAGGTCCACTCTGGCCCAGCGTGGTAGCACCTGATAGGGCCCTATCTACGGGTTAAATAGATCTAACAGCATACTCATGCTAAACTGAATTGTTTGACTAAACTGAATAGCTTGAAAAAGAAATGTTTTTGACAATTAAACCGGACTTACATTTAAACGGCGTGCTTATTCTAAACTGAATTATTTGAAATGGAACTGTTTTTTGACATTAAAACTGTACTTACACTAAACTGAATTATTTAATATAGAGCTTTTTTGAAATTTAACGGTAGAACTGTGACTAAACTGAATTTAAACTGTGTACTTATGCTAAACTAAATTTTTTGATTTAGAACTATTTTCATAAAATGGATATGGCGTTAAATAAACTACAAAGGTTGATATGCCATAAAATCCAACCAACCAACCAACCAGCAAACCAATCATTCATTCGAGCTGGGGAGGCAGCAATGCATAATGTCATACTTTATCTATGACCCTTAGCAAAGCTATTGGCGTTTTAAATTATTTCACTCCAATATTCATCAGCCTTGTCGGCTAGGGCTCTATGATACACCGATTACATCCCTGCAGAGAGGTAAGGCCTCCTTTCAGCAAGAGTCCTAGATAGGACATTAAACAATCTAATGGTGAGGTTCCAGTCTCGGAGATTTGGGGAATGTGGAATGCCGCTTCAGTCATCACTCCCCGGACCACTCAGGCCCGGAAACGTAGCACATGATAGGGTACGACCAATGGGATAAAGAGAACCTTCTGGAGTTTAAAATGATTGCAAACAAATGACTAATGTTAAATTGAATTGTTAGATATAGAAGTTTTTGTTCATTTAACTGCGCGTGAACAAATGACAGATGTTTAATATATAAGGGAACCATTTAACTTTATTTACTTATGCTAAATTGAATTATTTAAGATAGAACTGTTTGATCATTCGCCAGTGTGTATCTACCAAATGTATTTTCAAATTATACATCTGATAAATATGTAAAACAGGATTTGACATTAAATAACCCACAATGGTTGATATGCCATTAAACGAAACGAAACCGAACGGTCAAATATTCACGAAGTATGCATCAGCATGTAGTTATATTTGTCGGCTGGGGCTTTAAAATACATCGATTGCACCCCTGAAGAAGCAGAGAATCTGTCAAAGGAGGCCACTAGTGGGCCGTAGGTGGCGACCCAGCAACCGAAGTGGTCACGTGACTTACAAAACTTCACTTTGGCTTTTACTGGGCTTCACAGACGGTCAAAAAGGCTTGATTTGATAAATCGGCTGGTCATATCAAGTCCTAGAATCTATATGATTTTCCTGACCGTATTCTTTAAATAGTTCCAATGGCAAACAAGTAACCAACCCTATTTCATCTTAACGGTGCTAGAGAGCTCTAGCTGAGGAAAAATTTGTACAGGGAGAGTGATTACTGAAACCATTTATATTGTGCAGTAAACAAATGTAGTTGAGGAGTTATAGATTATGTTCATCATGTGGCCACAGTGAGGTCATAGTTTTGATACAAATATAAACATCACGCTGATTTTTGACGTCTTGATTTTCAGTTCAAAAGGAGAAAGTCTGGTTAAATGTCAAAATAACTTAGTCTAGTCATATCATTATTTCTAAATATTTGTACAAATTTATTTATTCCTTTTTTCTTACTCTGCACAAAGGTTTCCCAGATAACTAAACTAGCCGTTCAAATATTATGGATGGTTTGACATATCAGCAAACTCAGAATAGAATTTTAAACGTAGGGGTTTCCTCACAAAAACAAACAAACAAATCAAAATAATAATGAAAATAGCATTAGATAACTTTGATTTTTGGTCAAGGAATTTTAAACCAGATGCCTATTTTATATCATTATACATAATGGTAAATATCCAATTAGCTAACTTGTTAGATTGTGGCTAGGTCTTAGTTCATAAAATATACTTACATATTAAAACAAAACAATTTTTATTTGTCTAAAGTTCTGAAATGAATCTTGAGAATTTTTACTTCTTAGAATATTCAGACTATTCATCTAATCTTTATTGTTATACTCACAATGTTTCGGCTGACATATCCTTCGGCTTTCTTCAAGATTTTCTTGTAAAACCCGGAAGGCTACACGGAACCTCGAACAGAACCCTTTCTTTTATCCACGGGCGAAGACTGTTCAGTTTTGTTTGTTAAACATGACCGGATACAAGGGTTAAATTGTGTCCGTTTTAGACCTGTTGCAGATAAGTTCTTGTGTGTCCGTGTGAAGGGGTCCATGGGAGAACATCACTTATCTGTATCAGTTAAATCATTATTTATCCACTCAGTTGTTGAGTGATGATATGAACGTAAGTAATCCGAACAGAAAGTATAGGGTGTCTCAATATACAAGGTTATATAGGGTGTCTCAATATGCATGGTCATATAGGGTGTCTAAATATACATGGTTATATAGGGTGTCTCAATATCCATGGTTATATATAGTGACTCAATATTCATGGTTATATTGGCCGTCTAAATATGCATGGTCATATAGGGTGTCTCAATATACATGGTTATATAGGGTGTCTCAGTATCCATAGTTATATATGGTGTCTCAATATTCATGGTTATGTAGGTCGTCTCAATATGCTTGGTCATATGGGGTGTCTCAATATACATTGCACCCAGATAACTGTTAATAACTCTAATAATGATAATGTTGGGTTATTTTTGGTTCTGATTTAAAATTAGGATACTCTAACAACTATTACCCATTAATTACCATTCCTTAAACAAGAGTCGAAGTCATTCAAAACTGTTTCAAAATGGATGCAACCGATTAATAAGATAACGCTTTAGTACAGAGACAAGCAACTCAAAGAATATTGTATGTCCGGAAAGTTGATATAATAACAATTAAAAAACACATCGATTTGGTGTCTCTTGCTCAAAGGATGCATTTTTTACAGGACACGTTTCAAATGATCGCTATTGCTCTTGCTTAGTTACAAATAATAATTATACTAATGGGTTACTTCTATATTGAGATACCCTGTATTTTAATTGAATGGGACGTAAACTATAGGGAAATATTAAAATATAGTGTTCAAAGATATTCTCGAAAGTAAAATCTGCTGGGCAATTCGATGGTCAGAATCAATTAAGAAAACAAAATTTAAGTACTTAAATCCGTTATCAACAGAGCCAATTTAAAATGTATAAACTCAAAAGAGGTTCCACAATTTTACAAATTGCCATGACTCTAAGTTTCACTTGTTATGCCCACATGATATTTAGATGTATGTGTGAAGGGGTTCAAAGGCCAACGTCACTTATCAGTAGTGCCCTCACTAATTTGTATGGTCTTCAAGATGGGTGGTTGGTGGCCGTACAGCTACTGTTTTGTGGGATGCTTCTCCAGGATTTGTTTAATATAGCTCGTAGCATCCCTGTGCAATGGCCCTCAATCTTTTTCTCTAAACGCTTAGTCAGCGTCCAAGTGGTGCATCCATGTAGTAGTATGGACACGACTGCTGCTAGCTTCTCTTAAGTTAATTAATATATTACGTATGAAGAAAAACTTAAGAACATAGTAGGAAGACACCATGTTCCATGACGTAGCCACCGTTATTTAGACGGAGGTAGGAACTACGCGTTATTTAAAGTTTTGACTTTCATCATTTCGGGTTACTTTCAATAAACGTTATGTATTATTGTTGATTTAATCATATTTGTATTGTAAAACAAAAGCGAAAGTGCGTTTGTTCATCCGAAATAATTTATATACAAAGAAATAGTCATTTGTAAATAGAGAATATATAGAATTTGCTTCTCTGATTTAATGAAAGGATATGTCAATTCTAAACTTTCATTAAAATATCTTTGATCGACAATAAAGGAAAGCGGAGAAAGTAATATTAAAACCAAATCTAAGTTATAAAGAAAATAATGTAAAAATATATATGCTATGTAAGTATTTGTGTATGTGGTAAATAATGTATATGTAAGCTGTAGTCTTAGTTGGAAGAAAACTATAAAAGATGATAGACAATTCTTTGTATTTTAGTTTTGTTTTCTTGGTAACAATCAAAACTTCCTTAATCTAAAGAAAGAAGCATGAGCCAAATGTTTCGATGATAATTTTAGCAACCATCATCATCATCGGGAAACATTTATAAAGTATGTATTCGCTTAAAAGGATTTCTATTGTGTGCATCTACAGGAAATGATGCAATTTTCTCGTCAAAGAAAGTTCCAGAAAAAAAAAAAACAAAAAACGGATCAATTTTGGCGCCATTGCAAATCTAAAAAAAAAAACACCCACGCACGTCTTCTAAAGAATTCAAGAATTTGGGAAAAACCCAACTTAAAGAATCAAAACAATCGACCACATTTTTTTAAGAAATCGGGTATACTAAAAAAATTCGCCCTTACATTCTTCGTTAGGAATTTGCGGAGCTAACGCGTTTGTGCACGGTCCTCCCGAATACTATACAGAACAGTTCAACCGTCACCTTGGCACGACGGATAAAACTGTGTCTTAAAGTCTCATAGCAGTCCTACTTGCTTGACGGCCGGGCGAACTGTATCAAGTTACGGCAGTCAACTCGGATGGGGGCATATCAACTCTGTGCAGGCTAAAAATTCACAACAACTTTCAATGATCTAACTCAAAAATGATTTTAATTACTATTTGTCCACTAGAGGACATATTATAGAATCACAGCTTTAAAATACTGTACTTAGAAAAATTCTCAAGTATTGGCAGCATTTCTTCATTGAGACATATTTGATTGAACATAATAGACATTTTTTGTCAACATATTTTTTGTTAATCCTTTCGAATTTCCGTATTGATCTTATGACGGTAATTGGTTCATAAACCTTCCATAATTAGTTATTTCCCACGTACTTTCTGCCCAACTTTGGGGCATCATCAGGGGAGGATGTATTACAAAAGTGATGTAACTTTTGTATGTGTATTACTACTTTGTAAGAATGAGCATTTGTACTGTTGTGTTGTGTAGCGTTTATTTTTCAAATTTGTTTCTGTAAATAGCGTCAGTAGCTAAAGCCATTTAAGTACATTACCACTGATTTAAAAATTAATTCTATTAAGTTTTGGTTGTATGTTCCTATCATGTAGTACCTCGAGAATCTGTAGTTGTTTTGCTTATTTTGTTGTTCTAATATTGTTGAGTTTTCAGTAAGAATTTTCTGTAATTTTGTTGTTGGGCATGAATGTTTTTTTTAAATGTTGTGCTATGGAACTTGTATCAGAAAGATGCATTGAAAAGTACTTGGGAAATAACTAATTATGGAAGGTTTATCAACCAATATATATATATATGTATATATCCCTGTAGAGTATTCGATAAGGGGTTGGACGAAAATATTGTAATAAGGAGTCCGAAGCCATTTTGTGGTATTACGGTCACAATCCATATGAATACCTTTATTCTCTGAGGTATGAGTTAAATTCTGAAACTGCTGTTCTTCTACACGGATAGATTTGGCATTAAATAACTGGCGAAAGTTGATAAGACATTTAATAGATAAACCTTAACCATGTCTCTGTGTGTGTGTGTGTGTGTGTGTGTGTGTGCGCGCGCGCAAATAAATGTATTGGTAATAATATCCTGCACTATGTGTTTGTGTGTGTGTGAGTATGTACGTGATAAATGTAGTGGTTATGATATCTGACACTATGGTAAAAATATGACTCGAAAATCTGTTTGGTGTCAATTCATGCAGACACACACAGACTCACATACACACACAAACACCCATACACACATAGATATATATTTTGGAATATTTACACATAAAGTCCTCGGTTTTAGGGATGAACAAACCTAAGTTGGGTAATGCAACAACATTAATTCGAGGGGCAAGAATACACACATGTGCACATACACAGAGACACACGCACACCAATATATATATATATATATATAGAAAAATTCACTTCCTCGGGGTCATTATAAATTTATTTCTGGCCGGATGACCATGATCAGTTGTTGCAGGAAATTTTTTTTTTCATGTGGATGTTCTTATTTTGCTTCCTACCCCTTCGATTTCCACGGATTATATATATATATATATATGCGAATTTCATTAAACATAATAGACATTTTATGTCTACATATTTTCTTCGGGATCCGTTCGAATTCCCGTATTGCTTTTATCGTATTCGGGGGGAAATGATTTATGTATTGTCCATAGTTGTATGTATCCCTAGTACTTTCTGCCCGACTTTGGGCCATCATCAGGGGAGGATCTATTACAAAAGTGATGTAACTTTTGTTTTAGCATATTACTACTGTGTAAGGGCGTCTTTGCCGTTAAAGATAATGGCGTTTGCTTTTAAATGTAATTCTATATTTAGTGCCAGTAGCTAAAGACATTTAAGTACATTAGCACTGGTTCGAAAATTAATTCTATTGAGTGTTGGTTGCAGGTTTCTAATATGTAATGCTTCGAGAATCTGAAGTTTTTGTTTATTATTTTGATGTTCTAATATTGTTGTGTTGTCGGTGAGAATTTTCCGTAGTTGTGTTGTTGGGCATGAATGTTTTTTTAAATGCTGAGCTATTGAACTTGTGTCAGAAAGGTGCATTGTAAGTATCCTCGACAGGGTAGTTGAGGTTAAACCAACATATATATTATTATTATCAGATATACAATCTCCTAAAGGACATTTAAATTTATATATAACGTTGTTTTTTTGCAAAACCCCAATCGAGGGAGAGGAATTATTTCTAATGACTAAATTCGAGGTTTTGAACTTATTATGATAAATAATAAGTTTTATTTTTTTATTAGGATCAGTGGGGAGTATGTTTTTGTGAATCAATGTTTTCAATATTTTTTCATCGGATTTATAATTGTAGTGCATTTGGTTACGATAAAAAAGTTTGATATATGTTTGTTGACCGGATGGAGTAGTACACTGTTTATTTTGTTGGTTAACATTTTTGATCATACGTTTAATTTGTTCATCAACAATATAGTTAGGAAACGCATTATTGATGAGAGCCTGTTTTATGTTTTCTACCTCTTTATAAAATATTGTTTTGGAGGAGGAGATTAGTTTGGCATGGGATATAAGATTATGAATAATTGCTTTTTTATATCTGAAGGAGCATTCACTTTTAAAGTTGAGGGGACAGGAGTTATTACTATAGGGTTTTTTGTAAGTGGAGGTAGTGAAGTTATTATTGTTGTTAGTATCGATGAGATATATATATATATAGTTTGGTATATTTACAAATAAACAATCCTACGTATCGGTGATTGAGAATATCTAAGCTAGGACAATCTGACTGCCACCAAACGACATGGATTCAATGTAATCCTAATTCATAGACACATAACTCACACACATACACACACACACACACACACACACACACGCACTGGCCAAGCGGTTAGAATGTTCGCCAATGGCACGTGAGATCTGGGTTCAATCCCAGGTCGAGTCATACCAAAAACTCAAAAAATGGTACTCGATGCCTCCTTGCTTAACATTCAGCGTTATAAGGTACGGATCAAGGGTAAAGTGGAGCAATTCAGGGAAAGGAATAGCGCCTTCTCCTACACCTAGGTGTAGTAAGCTATTGAAAAGGGAGCCTTCGGGTCAACCTCGACTATGGTCGCCAACTTTACTTTTTACTTATATATAGTATATCAGTGGCCATACAGCTATTATGTTGTAAGAACAACATCTGAACAGTTGTATGGTCACTTACCTCCTATCACTAAAACAATCCAAAAAAGACGAAAAAAACATACGGGACATGCCTGGAGAACCAAGAATATACTCTAAATTGATGTACTCCTATAGATTCCCTCGTATGAACATACTAGTGTGAGCTGATCAACAAAAACTTACCTACGAGATATCTGTACAGACACGGGATGTTGTCTGGAAGACACCCCGGGAGCTATAGATTATAGGGACGAATGGCGCAAGAGAGTCAGAAAAATTCGTGTTAGCAGCGTTACTTAAAGATGATGATGATGATAAAGTATGTATTCCTTAGAAAAAATGAATGTATTATTTGTCCTCGAAAATTATTCCTATAGAATCTAATTTAGGTTTATGGAGGTTAAGGTATTATACAAATATTTTGCCTAATGAAGCACTTTGAGTAGACTCAGTATATGTTGGCATACTTTGTTCATTAAAAACACCCCCACCAAATATGACTCATCTTATACGCCAAATATAAATCATGAATCTTAAATCCTGTGGTGTACAAGATATTGTTAGGCCGTGTAATGATTGGCGGTAGGCCTACTCCTGCCTTGGTAAGAGCACAAATAATTTCTTGAAAATCATTTAACGTTATTCATATTATTTTCATAAAATGATAAAAGTTTACGATAATAAAAGTGTTGCCTAGTCGGCTGGGGTTGTAGAATATACCGACTGGGTTTCTCCAGAGGGATAATATTCCCCGACGAGAGTTCAGGCTGTGACACTAAAAAATCAGATGTCGAGGTTCAAGTAATGTTGTAGCTTTAAGGAATGCGCAGTACCCATTCATTGCCATTGCTCTCAGGTCCACGCTAGCCCGGAGGGGTAGCAACGGATCTATGGGTCAAATAGAACTAAACTGTGTATATATGCTCCACTGATTTCCTTAAAATAGGACTGTTTTAACATTTAAAATGCGTACCTATGCTAAACTGAATTGTTTGAAAGAAGTCGTTTTTTTTACATTGAAACCGTACTTACACTAAAGTGAATTGTTTGAAATAAAACTGTTTTGACATTTAACTGTGTGCAAATAAAAACTATACTTATACTAAACTGAATTGTTTGAATCGGTTATCAGTAGAGCCTATTTAAAACGTAAAAACTCAAAAGAGATTCCCTAATTTTACAAATTGCTTGACTTTAAGTTTCACTTGTTATTCTCACATGATATTTAGATGGGGTGCAATATCCTAGTCATGTGTTTTATATTATATCTCAAACTGAATCGGTGTATCAAATAACTAGGGCGTTTGCTTTTCTTTCTCTGTATCAGTTTTCGTTTTTTTTTTAATTCTAGAGCTCTCTTTGTTGTAGAACATTAGTGGTAATGGTTCACCCTTACTTATGTGATAAGGGAAGTTTCACAAGATTTTTATCTGGAAGTGAATATTATAAGAACACTAGACTTGAACTCGTTTACGACGACGTCGCAGTTTAGGCTTTTTGTTGCATAGTCACAACCAACTATACGTATAATCCATATACACATATACATGCGGAAATATAGTCAACACAATAATGACGGACGAAACATAGTTCTTTAGAAAAATATACCTTTTCACACTTTATTCGAAATGGTTGCGAAAGTGTTATGTGTGAGAGATGAGATGGAGACTGAACAAAACTGCGACATATTGTCCCCCAGCGCTTCTGGCTATAGCAGCACTTCTTTCTCGTTCTTCTATGCTGCTCAACCGGGGGCCCTGAGGGCCGCAAGCACTCAGTCTGAAGCTGGATATCACGCTGGCATCTTATCTCCAAAACTCTTTCTCCAACTAATTGAACTTACTGTCGCACCAGGTTATATCATTGTTTGACATCCACCTGCTTCTTGTGGGAGTCATATCTGCACCCAACTCAACCCGTCTACAGTCAAGGTTATCCCCTGATATCTTCGACCGAATGCATCTGTTATTTACACCGGTGCATTTTTTATTTGACAGCTCAGCCGGGTCGGAGGTCAATATGTTACATTTTAACCAATACGACACCTGCGATTAAGAATGGGGAAGAGATTAAATGATGGTGCGAATATTGTATTTCCCCAATTCATATTTCCTTTCTACCTCAATGTTTTTGATACAATTTTTGTAGATGGCAATGCAAACTCACCTGGTTATAATTTATTTAATCGAGAACACTTTAACACCAAATCTATTCTCTGGTTAAATAACGCACTGGCATTCGTAGTTTGTTTTTTTTTGCAAAGCATAGCCTTTAACGATTTTTTAAAATCAATTCATGTAATTTTTTTTCTTATGATTTGCTATTCGAGGATTGGGGATATACGTTTCGTTTTTATCCATAGTTCCTATCTTCTCTCCCTTTGATACACCTCTCCATAGTCAAAAAACCCAGGCACATTTGAAGATTGTTTAGAAAAACTACACGTGAAACCTAAAGTCACGGGCAGTATGAACAGTTGTACATGGTGTCTCAATATACATTGGATATATGTGACTGCTAATAACTCTACTTATAATAGTGTTGTGTTCTTTTTTGGATCAGATTTGAAAAAATATACTATAACAACTATTTATCCTCAAACTAAAAGCCTTACACAAGAGAAAAAATATTTTGTGTCCCTACTTTTTAGAGAAAAAATCATTCAAAAATGTCTCAATATAGATAAAACTAAAAAATTTATTACTGAGACAAGAAACTAGAATATAAATTACATGTCCTGGAAACTGATATAATACCAATTTAAAAAAAATTTACTTTGTTTTCTCTACCTCAAAGAATGCAATTTTTACTGGACGTGTTCTAGATGAACGCCTTTGCGCTTGATTCAGCAATAAAACATTATCATATTAATGGGTTGCATCTATTTTGGGACAACCCCTGTTTTATATATATATATATATACTTTAAAATAAAAAGGTATATAAGACAATTTTTTACTATATTTTATGAGCAGTGGGAATAGTTGGAATAACCCTGCATCATTGGTATATTATTCAGATCTAATATATCCTTTGAATATATTATTCTTTCACGCGCCCGCCTCAAAAATACTAAACCATTTGCTTCTTGAAGATGATGTGAAACGCCAGAAATAGGTGCTGAAAAAAAAAAAATTAAAAAATCCTTTTTTATCATTAACGGTTTTCAGACTATTGTCTTCATCTTTATCGTTATTTCCATACGTTTTGGCCGATATGTCCTCCGGCCTTCTTCAGGTGTTTGTCGAACTCGGGAACCTTCACAGAACTTCGAACTACGTCCTTTATTGAATCTACAGGGGACGCCTGTTCTGATACCGTTATCCATAACTGGGTACAAGTGTGAAGTATTCCTATATTGTCAATCGCCTGTAGTGAGGATTGAACCTGAAACCTCGCCTGTTGTGAGGATTGAACCTGCAACCTCAGATGATTGTCTCCTTAGAAGCTTAGGGAACCAACGCCTATAATCGTTACGCCGTTAAAAAAATCCTTTTGCGAATGTTATTATTTCAAGATATTTACTTTTTTCTCTCATTGGACCAACAAAATTATATATATATATATATATATATATATATATATATATATATATATATATCATGAACTAAGGACAAAGCATTGTAAATAATCCAGTTTATTTAGTTCACGATATAAAGTTGCTGTAATGTTTATCTTTGATTTCATGCCCGATTTGTTGTATTTCAGGTTCAGGGCGCCAATTTGTGGACAAAGTTTTCCACTTTTGACAGAATCTTTAAAAACTGTGAAAAATGGGTTGATACCATCTCCCTTGTCATATTGCAGCCGTTTTGCTCCGTTGATTCACCCAATAAAATCTTACTGCTTGAAAAAATAGGCAAAATGTTCTCTACTTTCCCTTGTAATTTCTCTTTCAAGTCAGTAACTTTCACAGGATCTGTCACTTTAATTTTCTCAATAAGATTTTTTATGTAAACCTTTATATACATAATATTTTTTTATTGAAGTAATTTTACAGCATTTTATGAGCAGTGAGTATATTAATGCTTTCTCTTTCATTTGATCAAAAGTCTACGTCACTTTCTTCCGCTAAAGATTGTCACCAATCTTGGTAAAGTAATCGAACTCTTTTTTAGTGATGCGTTACCATCGATTCTATATTAATGATAATCGATCAATTTTATGCTCTACGTATAGTTGAGGAGTTCGTTGCCTGATATAAGATGTTGAATTTTTCGGATTATATATTCTACACAAACCAATCTCCAACGTTCTGAATATTGGATATCTGTTCCAGATTTTGTTACATAGACGATAACCTATCTCCTCATTTCCTTCCTCTATCATGTCTCTCTGACTGTATATTTGTTCATTGCTTCACATTGTCTAGTCTATTTTTGACGCCAATTTATCACCATTTGTTGTATTTTGACCTTCGACCCGGCCAAACATGCCATTCCAAGGTGATACGCCGGAAGGAAGTGACACATTCCAATGGCCAGTAATCGAAAGAGATCGTGTTGGTGGATTTGGCTGATGAAATGAGACAAGGTAAAATTCCCATGGTGCACTCATAGACTGATGCACCGGAAGAGAATGACCTGTGAACTGCATGACAGTTATTTCCGCTTGATGACGATCAAAAAAGCCATTCCAAATATTGAGTGGGTGATTGGGTGGGCGATTGAACTATTATATAATTCGGTGAAAACAGGAAGTAAGAAAGTTGGGGTCCAGAGAAGTTGCTGATAAGATGTAGTAGAGAAAGCCAGCAGAGTGGGCCTCTGGGCATCCGGTTGAGCAGCCCTGGAGAACGAGAAAGACACAACGCTGACGGCCATAAGAGTCGGGGTCAATATAGTGCAGTTCTGTTCGGTCTCCAACTCCTTCTCACTCGCAAACGTTACAAATAAAGTGAGAGGTATTTTTTTTTTTAAGTCTTCGCTCGTCGTTTATTATTGTGTCGGTATGTCTCCAGCATGTATATGTATATATGTGCATGAATCTGTATATGAGAATACAGCACGTTGTGTCCTTTTTTTTCTACTGTTTTAGGATGAAGACCAAAAGTGGAAACTCCATGACCGCTCTCGTCAGGCTATTCACACTGACAAACAATATCTAATATCTAAACTTCCAGTGTCGTCTGAGCACGTGAAATTTTTGTCCAATCAAAGCCCTAATCTTAAAACGAAGTCTGGAGTCATCTCATATAACTGAAGCTAGATGGCCAGAGTAAACGGTTACACAGTCGTCTGGAGGTGTAAAATACATCGACAGCAACTTTGCATATGAGTACGACCCCCACCTGCCAATGAGTGCCCTGGCTATGACACTAAAAAGTCTGATGGTGAGGTTCAAGGGATGCTGGAACTTTGGGGAATTCGGAGCACCTCTTCATTGCCATCGCTCCCAGGTTCACCCTGGCCCTGAGTGGTAGCACCTGATAGGGGCCTACCTATGGGTCAAAAAGAACTAAACTGTTTACTTGAGCTAAACTGAATTGCTTGAAATAGAACTGTTTTGATATCTATGTGTGGAAAAAATATACCTATACTAAACTGACTTGTTTGAAACAGAACCTTTTAACTAATTTGAATAACTTGAAATAGAAATGTTTTTGACTATTAAATTGTGTACTCATGCTAAACTGAAGTGTTTGAAATAGAACTGATTATTTTTACGAGTAAAGATTTGGCATTAAATAACCTATAAAGGTTGATATACCATAAAACCCAAACAAACGATCTCACAGAGTTTACAGTTTGAATATATTCAAACTATCTACTGTAGATATCAAAAATGTTATTTAACATGGTGCCTTTAGTCGTATTTTTGCAAACGTCTTTCTCTTAAGGGGGTTTCGTAAACAAAAAAGAACAGGGTTCTTTCTATTTAACATTTCCTGTGCATTGCAAGATTTCTTTAATTGGAAGCAATCGTGATGTAATAGGTATCATTGAAGGAAGTGGATAGGGCTAACCAAGTTCAAACCCTTGACGAGGCTGTTCGCATTTCATATTGCGCGAATAATTTTAGGAAATGTATGAATGCAACTATTCTCCCTGTACCTACTGGGCAGACTTGGTTCTTTAAACTTGGTATGGCAACTAATCAAGGATAAGAAAATCTCTAAAATCCAGCCTGTAAAACTGCGCTAAAAATTGACCTTGTGTCACATCCTACATGTAGCACAAAGTTTCGGTGAATACCTACAAAAGTAAGGCATGTAATTTTCCACGATCATTTTAACAATATTTTATGTTTTTAGATAGTATAATAAAGAAACTTATTTTACCTTAAATTTCTAAGATTCGATTTTGAGATTTCAAGAGTAAGATTCTTGCAATGTACATCCAATCATGTTCATGAAGTTCGAGAAGTTATTAAGGGCCAGAATTTTACTTAAGTGTAGACAATTTGACAGAAGCTGTTAAAAATTCTAGAAAATTCCCAGCTATTGAATACATCCCTTCTTTACTTGATTAATATCCTGGAGATACTGCAAGGTCAGGTGAACCCCTGGCAAAAGTTAAAGAGGCCACCTACTCTTTGCCTGGTTAAAAAACAAAAAACAACAAACAAATAAACAAACAGGGGAATACTTCTAAGCTGAGTACGATTGCATGGTTACATTACTTAGAGTCTAACACAATATTTGGAAAAAAAGCTGGAAGGGAACCTCACAAGGATGTTGGGAGCTATTTTCAACTAATCCTGAAAACAAAATTCTATAAGACGCCTGATGTATGGCCACTTACCTCCTATCTTACTAACTGTCAAAGATAAGTAAGACATGTTGAGTACTGCTGGTGAAGTATGAACGAACTCCAAAGCGACGATCTGCTCTGGTCTTCTAGATTTTAACATTGCAGTGTTGACCAGCAACCAAGTCTTGTATTTATCAGACCTGAGCGAACTTTGGATGCCATGAACGATTGTCTATAGAGACGGGTGTCGACAAAGAAACAAGGTGTTGAATGACAGATCCTTCGATTAGCGATTTCTAAAACAGGATGTTCAAACTGTGTAAACAAGAGAACTGCGGAAGCAGGTCACTTAGGTTAAAAGCTGAAAGGATAACCGGCAGGCTTGGGCGTTATAGAATTATATATACACGGGTACTCAAAGACAGAACAGAGAGTTGCAGTCGGTCAGTTAGGCGAGCCGGCAGACAGAGCGGAGTCAGATTCAGAGAACGGTTGGCGAATGCTGGGAATGGGGTTGAGAACCCCACCTGCCCCGTCAAGGAAGCTAAGGCGTAATTGTCTGAATATAGACTGACGACATGGTTAAAAAAGCTATTTAGCTGTCCTCCGTCTGTCTGTGTCCGAGTCCTTCATATCAGTCTCCCACGCTTACAGCCAATTTCGTAAGAATAAAGAAATGTGTTACGGTCTCATTATTACATCATGATGACTCTTCGCTGCAATACAATAAAGGGAATCAATGCTCTCTGCACGTTTGATGAAGATGTTTATGATGATTGTATATAAAGTTAAAAGATGTTTTAGATATGGTTTGTTTTCTATTGATTAGCGATCAGCGGAAGTGGAGTGTAGCTAAGAACTAGAAGAAAAATGTTTGAAAATGCAACATGATATACACCCTGTATATACTCAGTAATCTGATCAATTAGAGGAAGAAGGGGGAGCTGATATCAAGTGGATCAAGAAAACCAGGAATAAACAATAAAATTGAAGATGTAATAAAGATGAATCAGAAGAAGCAACGTGAATCCATAATAGGATAATTCCTTCAACAAGAAGGAAAGAGACAAAAGAGACATTGAAATACAGCATATCGACTTTTAGGACAACTGAGAAAAAAAAAGAATGCATAATCGATAAATCCTGATTTCCTCTGAAACTGAACCGATTATCGATCCTCATAACTATTATCAAGTTAAAGTCAAGCTCACAGTACGGATTCCTTTTACTCTCTATCACAAGATATTTGTCTTTATCGGTCATCGCCCTTGGTGGGTCCTCAAGATGATATTCAGTGTCCGCACAGAACTGGTTCATGTAATTTCTTTTGTTGGTCGAACTGCAGTGGTGTGTGCATAGGCATGAGTCCACAGAAGAACGTCGCTTGTAACTTCGTCTTTACTTCTTATACCCTGTTCAGAATGATTTGTCAGTTTTACTGGGTTAGTTTGTGAGATAAGCGGTAATTGGCCGTTTAACTGTTGATTTTTGGAGTGCTGCTTCTAGTATTGTTAAAAACAACAGGTAGTAATCTTCTGTAGGTCCTTATCTACCTTTTCTTGGCAGATGTTGCGGGTGTCAACGTTTCTCTGAATATTGTAATTCTTTTCTATGTTAATGTAATTATTTGTCTACTAGATGTTCTAATTTTCCTGATTTTTAAGTAAAGAGTGTGTATCTTACACGAAAACTAAATACAGGATGACCCCCCAACACACAAAAAAACAGAACCCATATATTTTTGTAGAAGTAATTATGGGTTCTGTATTTGGGGGTCACCCTGTATAAAGTATTTTTTTCAAGACATGATCATCGCCATATTCGACATATTATGACTAAAAATAAGTGTAATTAATGTGTAACAAACACTTCTAGTTTGGTTGGGTTTGGTTTTATGGCATACCATCCGTTGTAGATTACTAAATGCCAAATCCATTTTTATACATAAACAATTTAGTATAGCATAAGTACAAAGGTTAAAAGTCAAGAACAGTTCTATTTCAAACTATTCAGTTTAGTCAATAAATTTAAATGGTTTTACGTATTGGTATATATCCCGACCAATTCAATTAAACATGAGTCATTTATTTACACACAGTCATTGTGAAAACAGTTCAGTATAGCGTAAGTACGCAGTTTAAATGTCAAAACAGTTCTATTTCCAAATATCCAGGTTAGTTAAAGTTGAATAGTTCCACGTATTACTATGTACCACAAACTATTTAATAAACATCAGTCATCTGTTTACACACAGTTAAATGAAAAAACAGCTCTATTTCAAACAATTCAGTTGAGCATAAGTACATAGTTTAAATGTCAAAACATGATTATCTCAAGCAATTCAGTTTAGCATGAGTAGAGAGTTCTATTTGAATCACAGATTTGACCCAATCAGATACCTAGTACTCCATGCAAAAGTGAACCTTTGAGCAATAGCAATAAGGGATACTCTGCTTTCCCCAAAGCTCAAGCATTACTGGAGCCTCACGATCACATTGTTTAGTGTCATAAGCAGGACACTCGTTGGGTGGGGCTTTACCATTCTGCAGAGATGCAGTCTGCGTATTCTACAATCCCAGCCGACTGGGCCAAAAAACTTCTGTTTTATACGGGTACTGAAAAACAGTCATTGGAATGTATTTATTCATTTATTATTCACTACTGTGTGATTATTTTACCAAAAGTTCATGAAATATTCATTTTTATTTATACATCAGCATCTTACAATGTTTCTGAGAGGGAAGTTAATTGACCGTACAGAAATATAATTAGGGGTTTTGTTTGATTGTTTTAGTAATTAGTTGTTTCCTATCTACGCCAAAAAGATCAACCAGAGGAGAAGAAAAAGGAGGATCATATATAAGCAAGATATTCGAGGCAGCAGGAGAGAGAGAGAGAGAGAGAGAGAGAGAGAGAGAGAGAGAGAGAGAGAGAGAGAGAGGCGTGATGGTGGGAGAGAAGAGACTAGGAAAATAAACGGAGGGAGTCTTCCGAAGTCTTGGTTAGGATAGCAGAAGACACCCGGGTAAAACATAGAAATGTATCAGTAGCAAACCGGCCAAGAGCCGTGATTGGCTGGAAGAAACTCGGACTGATGGGTCGTTGAAGTGGTTACCGGATGGAAAATAGGTAGGAAAAGTTAATTGTATATCAGAAAGGTAAAAAATTACGGCACCCATTTTAGGTGAGCTCCACAAATGGGGGCCCACACTCTAGCGGGGAAAATGTGAATATAGGACCATGAGAAGTCATATGCGAGAACTATACCAGGAATCGAGAAAGATAAAATCATGTTCTGTGTCTGATTCCCCCGTTCTGCGACGGTTTATTTCTCCCCGTATATCTAAAGTGGTTGAGTTAGTTGATACTCTGTTTCTCCCTCTTCAGCTACTCAGAAGGTTAGTAGCGAATAAACTTCCTATCAAACGAGCCTACAGACGATGTTTGTGTGTTCGTCATTTTTTTCTTACGGCATGGTTACAACGGGGTCCGACTATAATTTAAAGCATGGTACTAGACTCATAGACTATTTACAACTATGATCTTACACGTATCTATGTGATGCCGTTGCGAAACAAATATCAATTAGGGGCCTGGGTTCGGCAACGTCTGTCGAGAACCGTCGTGGTACAAATGTCAAATATGATGCCTTAGCATATGTATTTACCAACCCCTACATCCAGACAGATATGACACAGGGTCAATATTTCAGCGGAGTTTTACAGGTTTCGATTCAGAGTTTTTAGACTGGTTGCCTAACCAAGGCTGAGGAACATAGTCTGTCCTGCTATTTACCCATAGCTGGAAGGAAAATAAGAGGATTCGTCTCTTTCCCAAGGTTAATAATACTATCTGAAATGTAATCAACCTCGTCTTGGATTTGAACTCGTGTCGCCGTGTCTATTTCCTTCAACAATAACCATTAGACGTACCATCTGTATTTATTCTCTTCTTTAATGGTATTATTACTTAAAGGAGATTAATATTAATTTCTAATCGTGTGTTCCGCCTTTAACTTTTAGTAACAAAAGCAACAAGAAAATAATTCGTATTTTTTAGTTTATATATATATATATATATATATATGGTTGCGTGTGTAAATGTGTATGTTTGGGTATGTATAAATATAATGAAAATTTTAGTAAAGGCACCTTCCTCCTATCACGAAAACTATCCAAGTTAGACGAAACAGACCTGCAGGACACTGCTGGAGAAGCAAGGACGAGCTCATAATTGATATACTCCTATGGACCCCCGTATTTGGCCGAGCAAAAGCAGGACGGCCGGCTCGAACATACATACAGCAGCTATGTGAGGATACGAAATGTAGCCCTGAAGACCTGACAGAGGCGATGAATGATTGGGAGAAGTGGCGAGAGAGGGTCCGGGATATCTGTGCTAGCGGCACGACATGATGATGAGTATGATGATGATACTATTTACCAACCCCTCCGCTCGGGCAGGATATGACACAAGGTCAATTTTTAAGCGGAATTTAACAGGTTTGAATTCAGAGTTTTCCTTTTCCACCAAGGCTGAAGAACCAAGTCTGTCCTACTATTTACCCATAGCTGGAGGGAGAATAATTGGATTCATACCTTTTCCAAGGGTATTAGTGCTATGTGAAATGCAATCAGTCTTGTCCAGGATTTGAACTCGTGTCGCCGTGTCCATTTCCTACGACGATAACGACTACACCACGGGCACCTTCAACCCATAGATAGGGGCCTATCAGGTGCTACCACTCCGAGACAGAGTGGACCATTTAACTTTCTGAAAATAAATGACTGATGTTTAATTGTTGTGTTAGTAATACATAGCAATGCTTGGGACCTTTTAACTTTGTTGACTAAACTGATTGTTTTGATATTTAACTGTTTTGACATTTACACTGTGTACGTACGCTAAACCGAATTGTTTGAAATATATATGTTTATGTATAAAAACAGAGTCGGCATTAAATAACCTACGATGTTTGATATGCCATAAAACTAAACTGAACCCCTTCTTCTATGGGTATCTTACTCTTCTGCGGGGTAGAAGAGCTGTATATTCTAGTAACCATCGACAGAATTAGGTGTTTTGAATCAGCACTTTAGAAAAGAAAAAAATCTGGATTCTTGCAGCTGCCTAATATAGAATTATGAGTCAGAGGAAATTTAATGGTTGATTGGATACGTTACATTGATGTATTGCTCTGGGAGTTATTTTGTCATTTACTGTAATTTACTGGCCAGGGAATTCTATGACAAGGCACCGGTATTTACCATGTTTTGATTTGTCTGACACCTGGCCAGATTTATTAATAGTTATTGGTTCACAGATATTTTTGGTTTTTAATGAGAATAACACAAGGATATGGTATTTACAAAAACTGGCTTAAGTTTGAAATAAGGGTATATCATCTACAAGATTCATTATCAGATGGCACTAAAACATGGTCATTTCTAAGGACAAGAATTGTCTATCACAAAGGAATGTTTAATGCATAATTCGGCATGGTATGGTTCAAAGCCATGCTTTTTTACCAGAGCCAAATCAGTCTAGCACATGTATCTCATATATTAGTTTTTGCATGATATTTTACAATACACAGTGTAGTCTCACACGAAGAAGTCATATACAAGAGTTAGTCTAGTTTGGCGGATTAAAAACAATATTAAACTTGGTCTGACTCTGGGTTTTCTATAATCATTAAAACTCTTCACTAAGGTCTCATACATTGCAGGTTTGTTCTTTTTGCGTTGGATTCCTACTTTTATAAATACTTGCTTTTGTTTAATGTTTATTCACATTCGATTTCCCGATACTGTATTTTAATCAATTATATATTGGTAAGGATAAACATTCTTCTATATTTATATTTTGATATTTATTTCCCTTAAGTAATTATACAGATCGGGTAAAGCGTGAATACAACTAATACATTATGTATCATCATCATATTCATGCTAAAATGAATTGTTTGACTAAACTGAATAGCTTGAAATAGAAATGTTTTTGACAATTAAACCGTACTTACATTTAAACTGCGTGCTTATGCTTAACTGAATTATTTCAAATAGAACAGTTTTTCGACATTAAAACTGTATTTACACTTAAACGAATTGTTACATATAACTGCTTGAATAGTTTGAAATGGAAATATTTTTGACAATAAAACTGTGTACTTAAGCTAAACTGAATTGTTTTCAATAGAACAGATTATTTACATAAAAATGGATTTGGCATTAAATAACCTACAAAGGTTGATATGCCATAAAACCAATCAAACCAAACCAAACCAAACCAAATCAAACCAGAAAGTTAAATGTTAAAACAATTCTATTTTAAACAATTCAGTTTAGCATAAGCACACAATTTACATTTATTGGACCCATTGATAGGACCCCATCATGTTCAACCTTTCCGGGCTAGAGTGGACCTGGAAGCGATAGCAATAAAGGGTTAATCTGCATTCCCTAAAGCTTAAACATTACTGTTGCCTCACCATCAGATTGTTTCGTGCCTGGTCCAGATAACACATTGGTGGAGACTTACCCCTCTGCAGCGTTGCAGTATGTGTACTCTTCAGTCCCTGCCGAGTGGGCCAATGTCTATTTCAAGCAATTCAGTTTAGTATAAGTACACATTTTAGTTCTATTTGATCTATAGATAGGACCCTATCAGGTGCTACCTATCCGGGCAAGAATAGGTCCGGAAGCAATGAATATAAAGGGGTATTCCGCATTCCCCAAAGTTATTGTATTACTGGAGCCTCACCATCAGATTGTTTTGTGTCATATCCAAGACACTTGTTGGGCGAGTCGCATCCCTCTGCAGAGATGCAGTCGGTGTATATTGCGGCACCAGCTGACTGGGACACAGAAGGGATATCCCGAGTATAACGATAAACTTCATCTGATTGTGATGCAACATTTTTAGAGATCTGAGGAAAGTGAAGAACCACTTCGTTGTCATTAATTCCGGGTGCGCCACTCCTGGAGTGATAATACTTGCCAGTGTCCCATCTAGGAATCAAATATATAAAGTAAAAATTATTTTATAATCAAAATTTATTGATGCAATATAAATGAGTGAAAATTATATCGATTAAGAATATTTACTTGAAATTATAATGCTTTTTATAGAATTATTATTAGTTGGTTGGTTGGTTTCTTTGTTTAATGGGATATCAACTCTTTTTAGGTTATTTAATGCCAAAGCCATTCTCCTAGAAGAACAGTAATGGTACTATTTAACCCATAGTTGGGAGGATAAGGGGGTTCATACCTTTCCCAAGGGTATTTGCCCGAAAGTGAACGTAATAGCGCGACTGGAGTACGAACTCGCGTACTACGATTCTGCAGTCTATCGCTTTAACCATTACACCACGAGGACACCTCCAGAATTATTATTAGTAGCAGTTTCTGAAAGTCATATTACTATGCAAACAAACTTGTCCAGTCGGCTGGGGCTGTAGAATACACCGACTGCATCTCTGCAGAGGGGTAAGACTCCCTCAACGAGTGTGCTGATTATGACACTTAACAATCTGATAGTGAGGTCCCAGTATTGCTGATGCTTTGGAGAATGCCGAGTACTCTTTTATTGCCATTGCTCCCAGGTCCACTCTGGCCAAAAGTGGTATCACCTGATAGGGTCCTATGTATGTGTTAAATAGAACTAAACTACGTACTTATACTAAACTGAATTGTTTAATATAGAACTGTTTTGGCAGTTTACTGTGTGTTAAGAAAATCTATACTTATAGTAAACTGAATCGTTTGAATTAGAATTGTTTCACTAATATGAATTGTTTGAAATAGAAATGTTTCAAAAACTGTGTACTTATGCTAAACTGAATTGTTTGAAATAACTGTTAATTGGCATAAAAATAGATTTAGAACTAAATAACCTACAATGGTTGATATGCTATAAATCCAACCAACCGGTTAGGTTCGGTTTTTATGACATATCAATTATGGTTGTTTATTTGATAACGAATCAATTTTTACATATTTTTTTTTATTTTCATCATACAACGTGTGAAAGCACGTGCGATACCATATCCTCATCAGCTGCCATCCAGGGGTGATAACACAGTTTCAGCAGCTGCCACCCCTGGCGCTACCAAGCAGCTTTTGCCACCGGACAGGGTATTAAGAGAATCATATATATATATATGTATATATATATACGCCAGATCAATTAAATGCAAAGACTACATTGGACGTTAATCTTCATTTTCTGAGTGCAGTTTGTGATTTAAAAAACGTGTTTACTTTCGGCGGTTGATGTTATTACGCGTTTACAGTAACCGTTTCTTACGTAATCACACGGGAAAGATGATTCCACGTGTATTACCTTCATGCTGAAAACTTTCTCGCTTTCGACCAAATCCAACTTGATGCATATCGCGCCGTGGTCTGAAGACGATTCGAGGCAACTTTCAAACTGCGGCCAGTGATTCCTGTTTTTGAAAGAAACGAAATGACTGAATGTCCTATAAAACCACGACAACCAACCTCAATTGGAATCACATGGCATATCCAACCCTTTTCCACGCAGTCGGCACGCAGTGTCTCGGAGCGGTTTTTCTTCCGCTCTTGTGCTTCCTCCCGGTTTTCTTCCCAAGGGACAGTCAATTCTATGAGGAGGACACTCTTCTTTGAATCGGACCATGCTACAATGTCCGGCCGCTTTTCTGTTTGAACAATGTTTGAACAATCTGCTGAAACTTTCCAGTCACTAGCTCCGTTCAGTAGTTTCATGTTAGGATTTTTTTGTTTCCTCACAGGACATTCACCTTCCTTGAGAAACTGAATTATGGGTTCCTTTGCTGTTAAGGATTGCTGATTTGCTGTCTCATATTGTGCTCTTAACAATTCTATTATCACATCTAATACCTTGTGATGTCGCCATGCGTACATTTGAAGTGAGTGTGGACATGCAGATAAGACGTGGCGCAAAGTAACCCGATCGCTTTTACATAACAAGCACAGGTCCGAATTGGTATATCCCCATAATTTTAGGTTGGTCGCATTTGGTAAGAGATCATAAGTAAAGCGAAGAAGGAATGATATCGCCAGTGGTTCCATTGCAATTAAGGATTTCCACGATAATTCAATTGGTTCGATATCATTCCATTTTTTCCAAGCACATTGTTTGGCCTGAGTAACAGCACTGGCTTTTTTTTGCTCTTCCTCAAACATCCTGACTTCTTCGCTCACCATGTCTCTTTTTCCTTTTGGGTCCATTTTGAGGAATACCTTTTTGCTCGTGCTACCCAACCCAGCTCGATTGGTTTGAGTGACGCCTATGATGTCTTTTATTCGTAGGCTGCATTCCGCCTCCTGGGCGGTTTTAACGGCCGACCACTTCGTACCTGATTTTATTTCTGGATACGCCTTCCGAATGATCTCGTCGGCCGAGTCCTTCATCATCATGTGAAGGCGTACTTTCCCAATTTTGAATTCTTCTACCAGTGAGGATATTGGGAGCTGTAAGTTTCCAGAATTGGTATATAAACCCACTTTCGAAAAACAAGGAGGAACTCCGAGCCACTTACGCAGGTATTTGTTGCTGTACTGTTGGATCCGTTCAACACGAGATATCGCAATCTCGTACATCTGTAAGGGCCACAAAAGACGGGGTAGCAGACCATATTGGTATAACCAAGCCTTCATCCTTCCGGGTAAACAAGTTTTATCAATTGATCTTAGTCCCTTCAAAGCTATTTTCTGGACCTCTGTACACCTATGACGATCAGTCAGTGGGATTGAATAAAGACGTCCGAGACTCTTTACCGGCTCCTCCATGACTGTTGGGATCTTATCACCTCAAATTTTGAAATGGATCTCCCTGACAGATCCTCCGACTAACGATAGGCTTCGACTATTCTTTGGCTTAGCCTTCATTCTCGCCCATGTGAAAAGGTCATAATACCTTTGTAGTAAACATTTGGCAGTGATTTGGGATGGGACGAGAATGGTGATGTCGTCCATAAAAGCTCTGGAAGAAGGAAGAGTCAGATGATCATTTTTCATTACTCCTTCCGACGTATTTGCTGATCCTCGTAAAATGAGTTCCATAGCTAGAACGAAAAGAAGTGGGGAAATCACACAGCCCATCATGATGCCAATCTCAAGTGCCTGCCACTTGGTGGTATAGTTTTTAACAGTAAATTTCATGAAAGCTGAATTGAAGTATTTCATTATGATTTCCTCAACTTTGCTAGGGAAGTTGAAATATTCGAGGGCCATTCAGATTAAGTGGTGCGGAACTGAACCGTACGCATTAGCAAGATCAAGCCAGATCACATGTAGTTCTGTTTTATCCCTTCTAGCTGAGAGTATTGAGTTCCATATCATTTGTGAATGTTCCAGACATCCGGGGAAGCCAGGTATCCCAGCCTTCTGGACAGATGTATTTATATAATGATTGCTCATCAGAAAGGTTGTCATACGACGAGCAAGAACTCCAAAAAATATTTTCCCTTCTACATTTAGGAGGGATATAGGGCGAAAATTTGTGATACCTTTTGACTGCATTTCCTTTGGTATCCAGATACCATCGGCCAGACACCATTCCTGTGGTACAATAGCCTTCTTCCAAGCCTGCTGGAGGAGGATAGTGAATTTCCTGAGGACACGTGGGCAGTTTTTATATAACTTGTACGATATCCCATTCAAGCCCGGGGCACTACCTGTGCGGGCCTTATGGACGAAATCTCGAACTTCTTTTGGTTTTATTCCGCTATCATCAAACATTACCGTTGGATCTTGGGGTTTTGGTAAATCTCTTAGAGGAGGTATTGGGATATCGTTTAAATCATCTGAGTATGTCATCTTCAAATGATTCTCGAGTTCCTCCTTCGGTACATCAAGCTTGCCACTCAATTAATATTAATACATAATTAGTCAACACATTTTTGATATACACAGGTAAAGGATTAAATAGTTCTATTTTCTCTCTTCAGTTCAGCATAAGTTAAGAAAGTTGAATGATTCCAAGTAATGCTATGCATCAAAAACAATTCAATTAAACACCAGTTATCTGTTTACACACAGTTAAATGATCGAACAGTTCTATTTCTAACAATTCAATTTACCATAAGTCATCTGTTTACTCACAGTTTTAATGTCAAACAGTTCCACTTGACTCATAGATAAACCCTATCAGGTAATGCTAGTCCAGGCCAGCGTAGACCTGGGAGCGATGGCAATGAAGAGATACTCTGCATCCCCCAAAACCCCAGTTTTCCTGGAGCCTCACGATCAGATTGTTTAGTGTTATATCAGGACACTCGTTCGGGGAGTCGTATCTCTCTGCAGCGATACAATCGGTTCATTCTCCAGCCTCAACCGACTGGGCTATTTTCGTATTAGATAGGATTACTTTACGGTGAGCAAAACAAAACAAAAAATCTTTAAAACAACTGCACAAAATTGCAATTAGTGACATTCAATGTTGATGATTCCCAAATAAAGATAAACATAACATAACCCTCTATGGTTTGACATGGCAATAAAATGAATTAATCAATGGAAATTCTTGAGATGAATTCTAAAATTATTTCTATATAACATTATTTTCTTCAGTGTTGTTTATTGTAATTTTGTATTTTTAAAAAGCATGAATGAACTTAAGCAACATTTTAAGACTTTTATGATTCAAAAGTATGTATGAACTTTGGCAAAATTTTCAACATTCTATACTTTAAAGATATAAAGATTCGAGTGAAATTCTAAAAATAAATTAAGTTAAGAAAGTTGAATGATTCCAAGTATTGACATATATCACGAACAATTCAATGATATTTTATGATGGCGGGAAATGAAAATACTGCTGTGTCATTGAATTTTTCTTTTGTGCCAATTTGCATTCATCCATGTGTACCATAAAGATAGAACATAGGAATCTCGAAATTCGAAAAAACACTTACGACTTCTTTGTTTTTATTACCTTTGAGTTTAAAGGTTCTTCGAAATAAGGAGAGAGACACACATTCTTTCTATTCTGGCTTTTTCATCTGACCCCACCCCATCTTGTGCGACACCTGCCCAAGGCCTCGGCAAGCAAGCAAAAATAGACCCTTCTCGTCTGGTGTCTAGTTTCAACTCAACTAACTTTGTTCCAAAATCCCCAAATCCTCCGCGCTCTTCCGGTGCGTGACATCATTCGCACTTGCTAGCCCCATTTCCCACTTGGGCTGTTGTGACATCTCTAGGTGACACGTCCGCACCGCCCGCGCGCGCATGAACACATGCTTTAATGTTGCACCTTAGTCACCCATGCACTCAGATGAAAGGTTCTCAGCCTAACTAAACCCAAAGGCATAAAACGAAGTCCCCTGCCATTATATTACACATGTTTCCTGAGACAATAAATTATATATGAGCACAATTAGCTGGTGGGGATTGCGTTTTAGTTTTGGCAAAAGCTATGTGCGTTACTGGTGATATTCAACATAACTATCACCCAAGGAAATAAAAGAGCATTAAAATAAGCTTATCAGCGTTATTCGGATGTTTTAATACTAAGCTTATTTAAATCATTTTCTATAAAGTTAGCGGAAGAATTATTACGTAGAATAACGTGTTCATGGGGGAGTCTTCTTATATCCATATATAAGACTTACCGTAAAACACATTATTTTACCAAGTAATTCTTCCTCTAACTTTAAAGAAAATAATTTAAATAACCTAGGGATTAAAATTGCTAATTTATACTTGCAAACTATTCGTAAATTATTTATCAAGAAATCTAGTCAACATCTTAAATATTATGCTAGCATCTATTCTATTACCTTGCAATAATTGTAAAATGAAATCTATTGGCGAGACTACTAGAAACATAATAATTGTCTCTATGAGCACAAACGAGATATTCGAATCATCATCATCATCATCATCATCATGTCGTGCTGGTAGCAGGGATATCCCTGACCCTCTCTCGCCACTTTTCCCTATCGTTCATTGCCTCTGGCAGGTCTTCTGGACTATATCCGGGATCCTCACATAGTTGCTGAATGTATGTTCGTGCTGATCGTCCTGCTTTTGCACGGCCATGTGTGGGGGTCCATTAGACCATTCTAATTACGCACTTTTCCTACATATATAATAAAAAACCAACGCTAACTTTGATTTCAATGCAGCTACAATATTAGTTTATATCCATATATAAAAGATTAAGAGAAAAATTTTAAATCAGTTCAATTTCGCTTTTATCCTCCGTTGATACACGTACGGTTTTTTTTAATCTATCTCCTTTCTTATGTCTTCTTCTTGGCTAGACTTCGCGAATGAAGATTTATGAAGGCTGTCCACGTTGACTGCAGATATGCTGATTGCTGATTAGGCCAATGCAGGACAGACAAGTCTAGCAGGTAGCTTAGTTCTAAATAGCTGTAGCATATCAAATTCTAATTAATTTTCTCTTTTCACATATTTATACCTTCTCGAGTCCCATGTACTGAATTTAGATTTATCCTCATAAACAATACGTTCATATTAATTTCCTCTTCCTTTCCTCCATTTTTTTTCAAAAATATTCTGTCATTGTTTTATTATCTTCCGTTATATACCTTAGGCACCCAACAAATTTTAAACATCATTCCACGTGCCACCAATGTAACATAAGAACGCTATATATACTGTTATGAACCTTTCTTTTTTATACACACTTTCTTTTCCCCAGTTATTTTTTCAAACATTCATAGCTATTTTATCAACACTTTTTAATGAATATAAAGCCCTGAAGAAGGTTGTTACAACGGAAACGTTTAACGTCGACTGTCATAATAAATTCATTATATTTTCGACCATTTTTTCTACTTTTTTCATAACTGGAAATGTAAGACGAACTCATTTGTGACATTTCTTTTACGGAATCCTACTTATGAACTGTACTGTTTTGACCGGCCAGCAGAGACTTAAATATTAGCAAAAACTTACAGGCCTAAGCTTTATGGAGGTGAGCGTGATGTAATGGTTACGTTGTAAGTGATGAACACGATGGCTTGAGTTCAATTACTGGACGAGACTATTTTAATTTCGCATAAAGGTTAAACCCTTGGGATATATACCAGTTCAAGTGTTCTCCCTTCAGCAGTGATTAAAAGGTAAAACAGCCTTAGTGCTTTTTTTTTTTTTAACTTTGTGTGGAAACGAGTCCAGGAGAAGAAAACTCCGAATTTCAACCTGTTAAACTCTAGATCGCATCGTGGTCGGGTTGGATAAATAGATATATCAAATGTGTTCAAATAATAGAGACATTTAGGATGGCCTATCATGAGTTATGGAAAACAGAAAGAGAGAGAGAGAAAGAGAGAGAGAGAAAGAGAGAGGGAGAGATAGAGTGCGTCAAGGACGATAGAGAGCCAGGCGACTCCTTACGAACAGCACGACATTATGATGATGATCATAAAAATATCTACTTGGTCAATTGACTTAGTTTTTGCGATCTATCTTAACAATGAATTTCCATTTCAAAGGGAAATAATTAATAAAATTGTTTTCTATAATAAGAAATTACGTTATTTTGAAAGTTTAAAATTAGATCATCAGTCATTCTTCTTCCTAGTCAAGTAGTTAATCCTAATCTCTCCAATTACTCTCCGTAACTGTAATCTGTTATTCAATTGATTGATTGAGTGATCTTAACGGCATGTTAACCTGTCTGAGGTTATATTATTCCAAGTGGTTAAGGAATCACCTAGATCATTTATCCATACATTTTTGTGCTATTGTTTCTGAAAAAAATTTGCACTGTTTTCGATCATATGGAAATCAAACCTGACCGATAAAATGAAACGCAGTTTCTTCCAGGCTGCGGTCGTGTCGGTACTGCACCACTTTAACGGTGACTAAACAGTTAGAGAAGAAGCTAGACGGCAATTATACAAGAATGTTGCGACCAATATTGAACAAGTCCTGGCAACAACACCCCACGAGGCGCCAACTATACGGTCACCTACCACCTATCACGAAAGCTATACAAGCTAGACGAACCAGACATGCCGGACACTGCTGGAGAAGCAAGGACGAGATCGTAAGTGATGTACTCCTGTGGACCCCCGCATATAGCCAATCAAAAGCAGGACGACCAGCTCGAACATTCATACAGCAGCTATGTGATGATACGGGATGTAACCCGGAAGACCTGCCGGGGTCGATGAATGATAGGGAGACGTGGAGAAAGAGGGTCAGGGATATCCGTGCTAGCCGCACGACATGATGATAATGATGATGATGATCATATGATTTCAAGTATTCCCAACTAAATCAAACAATTTTTACACTGGTTTGTTTTCAAGTTTTCCAATCTGATACTAATAATCTATACGAAATTCTATGGTTTGGTGTCACCCATCTGCATAGTCTCAACTAATTAATAATAATCCAAAGTTAAAAATTACAGCGTCGAGTAACTATTATTGATAAAGTAATTGACAGACAGTATCAAGTATTTCTCTCTAATACAAATAATTTTGAAACCGAGCTTTTTACTCTATACAAAGGATCCAATCTGGCAATACTTCTACGAGTGAAAATGATTCTTGGAGTAAACGCAAAATAGATAGATTGCTAGATTTATTTCAATGTCATGTTAGCTTGTCAAAGGATATTTTGTGCCTAGAAATTAGGGAATCGCATTTATTGTTCTATCACATTTATATTTGGTGTGTAGTTGTTATAAAGAGTCCATTTTGCACAAAGTGTAATCGAAAACGATTAATCTTTAAACAGATCCATTTGACCCATAGATGGGACCCTGAGACGTAGTAAAACTCCGGAGTTGTCAACGTGGTGTTGTGGTTAAAGTATTGGACTATATTGTAGAAAGTGAGTACGATTTCGAGTCGCGGTATTACGTTCATCTTCGGACAACTAGCCTTGGCATGGAGTTTGAATTCCTTTCGAGATCAGCAATGGGTTTAATAGCACTACTATTGTTGGCTCCGGCCATAGATAACCCAGGAATGTTGATATTCCATTAGAATAAAGAAACTAATAGCAAAACTATTGGTACACGTTCGAGTGTGCGTGGTAGTAACGACAATGAATAGTTACTCCAGAACTGGAGGCTCACCTTCAGATGTAATTAAGGGCCCTACCCATGACAATCTTGTCTTTTGTGGAGTGGGACCTTACCCAGCTGCATGGGATGCAGTCAATGCTTTCTAAACTATACCGGCAGTCGGTGGCAGCAAAGGTTTGACTCCACAGTTTCCAGGGATCCAGAACTGTAGCTTCACCGTTAGATTCATTTTAGTGTCTTACCCAACTATTTATTGGGGTGGTGGCCTTGGTACCTGTTTTCAGAGGATTCCGTTGGCTTATATTTAGCCCCACCGATAGGGTTGATATAAATTGGAGATATTACTTGTGCAGCGTTCATCTTATTTATACCAACAAAAATGTTTTTTTTTTCCCCAATAATACGTCAATATAAACCTCTAAGCCGACATCAAATGTTCAAAAAAAAATCTAATTTAAACTGTAATACAACGAAGTAGGACCATAAAAATTGTTCAATTCGAAATATATAGAAAAGAATATAGAAAGGAACTTATTTTGTTGTGTCCGAAAAGTAATATTGATTGTCTTGTAGTTAACAGGTTCTCTTTTTGTGTCTGATTCCCAAGTTGTTCAAATTTGATTACTGTCTTCAATGGATGTAAGAAATAAGTCACTCTGCGAGTATAATGCCATCCAAAAATATCAATTTAGATTAATCAGTTTTGGCATTGGACAAACAGTTTTTGCAAAAACAAGTTTCTGGTAACAGAAACATTCGTACAAGATACTGGAATGATATCTTCAATGATTCCTCTTCGATAAAATCAATTAACATATTTATTGCAAGCATTCTAATTTGATTTTTATTAACTGCTACAGAAAGTTGAGAAGAACTGTAATATTTGCAATTCCCGTCGAATGGAACCTTTGAAAACATATTATTGTTCGTTTACATCAAATGATTTTTTTAGCCGAAAATAAAAAAAAAATCGTGTACGTATTGGACTTTCTATAAGTAGATTCTTTTTTAATATAAGATAAATAGCATTATATACGAAGATACATAAAATATCTTGAAACTCATGGATAAAATCCACTTTTTTGCATCACTGTATAATTTAATGACTTTAAAAACTCGAATCTTTGTTGTCATTTGCAGTTGAAGCTTTTTAAAAATCTGTATGTGATAGAGAATCATAAAATGGACAAGAAAGAAACCAGAATTATGATCAACAATTTATATAAAAAGTTACAGACAACTCAGAAAATCCATGAAGCCAAGGGCAACACACACTTGGTGAGCATTCCTTTTACTTAATCGTAAAGACAATGAAGGGAACCCTAGAATCAGCTATCAGAGACGATCAATTGAAGAATAGACGTGCAGCTGAACAGAATTTAGCAGAAAGGATGGCTAATTTTACGCTTCTCTAACGGACATTTTGGGCATGAGGTAACTGACTGCAAGATCTCTATTCCGAATGTTCATACCAAATCAAACAGAAATTTGAGAATATTTTTATATTCTGGGACTCAACTATTATACTTTAGGAGAGTAATGGAGTACTCATGATTGACAGCTTTCAAAAGTAGAAAACCATTTACAAAGACAAATTTGCATCACGATTGCAGCAATTAAAAGAAACAATAAAAAAAAACCAGAGAAAAGGTGATTTGTTTCTCAAGGGCTATGAGCCTATCCACACAATACAGGTAGACATTTCTGATTATATATACATATATATATATATATGACCAACTTCTACCCGATATTTTTTGTCGCTTCCTCTTTCTTTTTTTTAATTATTTTTAACGAGTAAGAATCCATTGAATTAGTATTAGTTTTTCTCTCCTTTGTGTGATGGCAATCGGAAGAGACTGGTTTTTCATATGGAGTGGCCAGGTTGAAATAAATTTATAATATCCAAATGACGGTGTATTGAGTTTTTCTTCTAATTATATATATATATATATATATATATATATATATATATATATATATATATTTCATTTAATGATTTAAT
>OY757923.1:25715001-25780001 GCA_963585895.1 Sepioteuthis lessoniana
AAGCAAGAAACTAGTGTTGTGTTGTCGTGCTCGGAACACGTAAAAATGAAGAAATGGTGGCTGGATGCGAGCCGTGCTTTTGTAGAGAGACTCGCTGAAAGAAGACATAATATTTTGAAAAAGTTTATTAATAAACTATCCTTATTTTATGGAAATACTTGATAAAAATTGAATAAACGGGGAGGCACGAACCTATAGTTATTATATTAAGGTAAAGACAGAGAGAAGCAGAGATAAGGTTTGAAAAAAAAAGGATAGTGAATGAGCAATTTTTTATTAAAAAAAATGGTACAGGACAATGGAAAAAAGACAAAGGGGAAGAGAAAAGAAACGTGAACACTGTTGAACACAGCATAAGGGAAAATAAAGAAAGAAAAAACGAACATTTTTATGAAAATAGACAGTTCATAGATTGAAAAAAAAAAGAAGAAAAAAGCTGAACATTTGTGAACTTTAATGGAGGATATATTGTTTTGATTTGTTGACTAGTTGGAAAATTTGTGCAAGAAAAAAAAAAGAGTTTGTTTGAATTTAAAGGCGACATAGAATTTTTTTTCTGTTTCATATTATGAAAAAAAAATGAGTAACACATTACTAATAAATATTTTGCGTGATCTATTTTAGGTGGTTTACTGCATGCGTGTCAGATTGTGATACATTCGGACGTATTGTTGTTTGATAGAATTGTGATGCATTGTTTTGGACCATGATTTTTGTGGAATGTTTTGGGCCTCGAAGATATTGTTTTTTAGTTTGTGGAATTCTCCAGTTACTCCAGGTAGGAACCTGTTGAGCGAAGGACTGGAGTGTCGTCATGAGGAATCCAGGCGAAAAGTATTGCTGGAATGACCATGGTCACGAGGTTTGTGACCAGGATCTAGGACCAGAGTACGGTCCTTTTAGGGCTTTGAGATTCATCAAGAGATTACAGAGGGTCCTGTTGTGTTCGGAAGGATAAAAGATGCATCCGTATTGTATTTTGATGTAGACATGTCAAGACAGCCGATCGCGCAAAGATAGTAAAACAAATTTAGATAATAATTTGCCGGGCAAGTGTTAATTAGTGAGAAGGTCGCCTTCTAATTTAGATTTTTTTTTTTTTTGCTGTGGTTCACGTAATTTCTTTTTGTATTTTTTTCTGCTATTGTTGTCCTGGAGCAGTATTTGTAAAATGGGTGTTTGAGGGGAATGGAGAGGGACGTGAAGAAAAATTTTGAAATTTTGAAAAGTAATTATGGAATGATTGTAATATATTGACCTTCGACCAAGCCCTCAATCAGGAAACAGGTGCATTCGGTCGATGATATCAAGATATAACCTTGACCGTGGACGGGTTGAATTCAGTGCAGTTGCAGCGCCCACGGGGAGCCGGTGGGCGCTAAACAATTATATAACCCGATGCCACAGAGCGGTTGAGTTAGCTGGAGTCAGTGAGTTGCAGTTCGAGTTGCAGTTCGAGCCAGTGAGAACCAGCTCCCAGCAGAGGGCTTGAACCCTCAAGACCCCCGGTTGTGTAGCCTAGTAGAATGAGAAAGAAGTGCTGCAAAAGACAGAAAAACTTGGGGTCAATATGTTGCAGTCTGTTCAGTCCTCAACTCACTTCTCACACACAACCCTTTCGCAACCCTTTCGAATAAAGTGTTAGAGGTATATTTTTCTAAAGAAGTGTCTTCGTTCGTCATTATTGTTGATTATGTTTCCGCATATATATGAACACGTATAGTTATATCACGGCTATACAACATGTTCATATTTGATCGAAGAAACGGCCGAAGTGACAATCGGAAACAGAATGCAACACTTCGAAGACGAGCGAGACACGAGAAGAAAAATCGGAAAAAAAAGAAAAAAAGGAACAAAGGAAAATGCCACAGACTGGAAGAAACAAGAAAACAAGGAACAGACCAACAACGAGAAACACTTAAAAACACTGTAAGTAAATTGTATCACAGCTATACAACATATGTAAATAGACAGATATGAAAATAAGCAAGGCATTCATATGATATGAGTTTATCAATCCTTGAATAAGTTGCCAACATTAAACGTTTCAGCATAAATATTAATATAAAATGAAGTCATGACTGGTTCAACTTATTTACTTTCTTAGTCAAATTAAGTCTAAAAATAACAAGATGTATCATCTAAATTAGTAAGATTTCATTTAAATTCATATTTACTTTTTAATATTTTTCAATAATTATCATAATGATATTTTTTCTAGATATACCACCACCTGCTGACATGTTAATATCTGTATCGCAACGTCTTAAGAAGTTGACGAAATCTATTGTAACTTCACCATGGAAAAAGTTAATGAACACACAAAACTCTGTCTTAGATCACTAACACAAAAGTATATTCGCTATTTAAGTAGTAATTTGGAGAAAGAAAGACCGAAACTGAGTCGAACAAAGAGAAACAACATCTCACGAGGAGAAAGTGAACAGATACACACATTGAATTTTCTTCCTGGTTTTCTGTTTTAGTTATAACGACTTTGTTCACTAATTTAGTCTTCACATATTCGCGTCTGGCTTGAAACCCCTTTCGGAGCTCACCCCGAAATTGGGGCCATAGCTTTCTACTATCTTCACATTGTCCTGGTTGGTGTTCACTCACCCCTTTACCTCGTCACGTCTCTGAGGCATCTAACTTTAACACCCGAGTCGTCCTCTTACTTTTGCCTTGTGTGAGAGGGAGGATATATCCATGTCTGGTGGTTCCTCACCTGCACAGAAGATTTAGGAACTCAGATTTTTGTTGTCTTTTTTTTTTATTAACGTAGTAATTCACTCATGACTGGTTGACCTACAACGTGTGCTTTCGCCTGACTCACAGTAGACTCTCTGTTTATTATTCTGATTATTTTTCTTTACTCTTTCCTTTTTCAGGAATTTTCTTTAAAACTTGGACCTACCATATCATGTTACATTAAATCATAAATAGCAACACAATTTTTTAAAGATTCTAAATGATTCTTAAAGTCCAGAGTATATACCTTATTGTAAGAAATGAATTTCGAACACGAATTATTTCGGGTATAGTTGAAAGATAACTCAGCAAACAGTAATACAATGCTAAGAAATTTTCTCATGTTTCATCTCATTTTGAAAATGAATATAATTCAGAAGTTATATATTTACATATTAGCATTGACCTCATGATGATTTCATATAAAAAACAAAACTTTGAACGTTGGCATCTAATTCAACCTGGGTCATGGGTTTAATAGCTTTAAGAAAGATTTCTAGAACGGGAGTCTCAACCAGGACACTTGCTTGGAGTAGGGGTCTTAGACATTCGCAGAGGTGCAGTCGGTGAATTCTACAGTCTCAGCCAACAGGGCAGCCTTATTATAATAATAGCCATCACGTTATTAGTATAAGTATTGCTTATGCTTCGAAACAGTGATTTGCGTAAAGACAGAATAGTACTGTTCGAACAGTTTTAAAATAAACAAAATCTAAGAAGTAACTTATCCATAAAGAGATTAACCTTGGATATAAGACACAAGAAAATCACAATACATACACATGAATTAATTATCGTAAACATAATCCAGCTATAAAATCAACATCGATGCCAATAAATACGATAAACGAATTTTGATTGGTCTATTGTCAAATTTACTAAACAAGGCCACAATTATATGAAGTTCATTCAATAAATAAGCAGACTATTGTTAGAGGATTCGAAATAGGAATCGTTGTTTACATTTGCACCTTTTTCAAGAAAACTAATACTGATGGATCCTTCTATGTCTGAGAAGGCAGTCACCGTCACCTCTACTAATGAATGCTGCACCCGGAACTTTTCTTTATTGGAGAGTCACTGTGTTTTTACTTCGTGGGCTGTGTTTTCGCTGTGGCAAACGGGTGCTTATCCCATTTATAAACTTTAAAAAAAATTATGCTTCTCTGTAAGTATTTGAAATTCTTCGGTATATTTAATATGGTTTGCGTTTGTGAGACGGTAAAATTTGATGATAGTTCTCAGTTCAAGCCTGGAGCATACTATTCACTTAGTTTCGATTTTGAATAGCAGAAAGCAAATATTTTCTGTGATTAAAATAATTTTTGCTATAAACACTTTTCAAACTATAAAAAAAGTTTACATATATTGAAAAAAATAACAAAAAGATTATTTTTTTGCTTTTTTCAAAATTTATACTAATCTCTTTGAATATCAGTTCCTTGAGAGATAGTTAATATAGATGGACTGGTTATTGAAACGACAGAGACAGCTTGGTTGGTGAGTCAGAATGCAGTTGGCCTATGTTTCATGAAGTCTGATCCAAAACAATCAAGCCAGAACTTTTAAAACAATCAAGCCAGAACTTTTAATTTGTTAAAAATTTTACCACCTGTTAGGAACATATATATGTATATTGTAACAAGAAGAAAACTCAGCCATGGTTAAATTCTCATGATTAATTTACTTCGGTGATGAATTTACGTCTCTTCCGATAACGTACACACTTAATGTGAGGGTGAAATCAGCAAATGCGCTCAGCATGTGAGTTTTCTGAAATGAAATATATAACAATAGCTATAAATCGAGCATTCGTAAAGATTCATTTATTCTATATACGAATATATTCTATACACGAATTGTCCACATCCAGTCATCGGACACCGACTGGATATTACTAATATATAGGTAAGTACATGATGCATTCAATAGGTTTCCAGACTTTTTTGGTACAGGTATTTAAAATTGTCGTAGACTCTTGAAAATTCAGTATGCTATTGCTATAAATATTATGAGATGACTGATTAATTTTTATGATTTCAGGTTAAAAAGAAAAGCTAAAGCAGGAATTGGAATACACCCTACTAAAGCCTGATTGTCCCAGCTGCTGAATTTCAAAAATGCAGTCTGGACGTGGGGACATATTAGAAGAATGATATGCAGTAACATTCTGTTTTAGACTTGTAAAAAAGGCCACAGAAACCTATGGAATGATTCAGACTGCTTTTAGACCATGCTGCAAGAATCGAGCATCGGTTTTTGAGTGGCAGAAGAGATTCAAGAAATGCAGAAAGTCTGTGAGGGATGATGAGAGATGTTGGGGGTAAGAAAGTCAATAGACCAGAGTTGATTGGTCAAAGGGTTAGGCTTAGGCTTAGGGTTACTATGTTGACGTTTTAAGGGAGTTCAGGAAGAGATTCCGTCGGAAGAGGCCAGCACACTTCAATTTGGCTCAGTGGCATTTCCAGCACGACAATGCACCAGTCCACAACTCCATCCTTGTCACAGACTATTTGACCAAGATGGGCATCAAGACAGTTCCTCAGCCTCCCTATTGTCCAGACCTTGCTCCTTTTGACTTTTGCTTATTCCCTAAGCTCAGAGGCTGTTGTTATAGAACAATGGAGGAGATGAAGAGGCTGTGACGAAGATCATTGATGCGCTCACACAAGAGGGCCTTCCAGAAGTTTTTGGAACGGTTCAACAAGTGCATTGCAGCCGGAGGAGATTACTTCGAAGGGGACTAGAGTTTCATGTGGGTACTATCAATAAAAGTGCCCATACGAAAAAAGTCTGGAAACTTATTTAATGATCCTCATAAGTAAAGTTGGTGTACTTAGTCGAAGGTGACCCAAAGGCTTCTTCTTCAATAGATATGACACCGATATATCGGGGAGGGCGCAACTCTATTACCTGGATTGCTCGACTTTACCTTTGATCCTGAATGTTAGGCAAGGGGGTATCAAGTACCATTTTTAAGCCTTTGATATGACTCGACCTGGTATTGAAACCTGGTCTCCCGGACTACTGAAGAACACTCTATTCATTACGCCGACTGCACCACAGCAGAGTATAAAGACCCCTTTCGCTGCAACCAATGTCCTGGATATGATACTAAACCATTAGACTGTGAGGCTGACATCCTGGAGTTTTAAAGAATGTTGAGTGTCTATTTATTGCTTTTACACTTAGGTTATCTTACGAAGATTGTTAGGATCTGTTTGGTCCCATCAATGGCTCAAATAGAAATGCTTAATCTTTTACAGAGGATTATTATAATTACTCATCTGAACTCACAGAATTTTGTGGCGATTAATTATATTACATAAATATATAGAATTAGTTATGCTTAACAGTTATACTTGAACATGTGCGTTTGTAAATGAATGAGCTCTAACTCGTTAGAAATAAATTTACTAAAAAATATTCCTTTACAAATCATACATATATATATATATATATATATATATATATATATATATATATATATATATATATATAGCGAATGAAGTAATTGTGTTGCCATTAGCGTATATGCATGGCTCTTCATATGAATCGAGCTCTCGGTAGCCGTTAAGCGGATATATGTAAACAATAACAATTATGATTCATAATCGTTTAGACTTCCTTCGCTTGCTCTGGTTTCCTCGTGGCTGAGAGGCAGAATGTTCGATTGGCGTTTGAGTTAACCGGCTTTCGATCCCAGCTTCGGGAATCTCGCCTGTCTAGCCACACTGATAAGTTCTGATAGAACGAAACAGATCTGACTGTGGATGACGATATATATATATATATATATATATATATATATATATATATTTGTTTGTATGTCTGTCTATATATATATATATATAAGTAAGTAAAGTAAACTTGGCGACCGTTGTAGAGGGTGATCTGAAGGCTCTCTTTTCTATAGCTCCTACACCAAAGTGTAGAGGAGGGCGTTACTACTTTCCTTGGATTACTACAGCTTACCCATTTTGGGTACGTTATAATGCTGAGTGGTAAGCAAGGCGGTATCAAGTACCATTTTTTGAATCTTTGTTGTGACTCGACCAGGGATTGAACCCGTTGTTCAATGGGCCAGTTTAGTATTGTTGACGACCGTAGTCGGGGGTGAACACAAAGGATCCCTTTTCAATAGCTACTACTCTGAGGTGTTGTGGAGGGAGCTACTCTTTTTCCTGGATTGTGCTACCTTACCCTTGATCCGTACCCTTTAGTGCTGAGTGTTAAGCCAACCGACATAAATTACCATTTTTTTTGTTTGACTATAGATAGATAGATTGATAGGATTTGACATAATTAATACGTATGTGTTTATATGCCATAAAACAATACCAACTCAACTAAGATGCTTTCTTTATCTAAATATACTGTAAAGATTTTCTTAAATACCCAACATTCTTTTTGAGCAGAGCTTACAAAAATGTTTATATTTGTAGTTTTGCCTTACGGTTGCAGAAAAAAGAACAGTATTTAGCAGTTGAAATGATTTAATCATTAGCAATCCACATTTGAGCGTCCATTCTATTGTGCTTTTGAGCGGATGAAGGTATTTTATATATAAATATTCCAAGCATCTAAAACACCGGTCGGGTCCATTCTAACATATGTAGGTACCACATGGACGCTGACTCAGCGTATGGGGAAAAAGCTAGAGGGGATTTGCACAAGAATGCTACGAGCTATATTGAACAAATTCTGGGAGCAACATCCCACAAAATTGCAACTGAATGACCACCAACCTCCCATCTCTAAAACCATCAAAATAAGACGAGCAAGATATGTGGGACCCTGCTGGAGAACTAAGAATGAACTTATAAGCGACGTTCTCCTATGGACACCCTAAAAAAAAGTGCAAGTTTTGGACGACTAACAAAAACTTTTCTAAAACAGCTATGTACAGACATAGGATGTAGTCTGGAATACCTACCGGAAGAGATGGGTGATAGAGACAAATAGTAAGAGAGAGAGAAAGAAAGAGAGAGAGAGAGAGAGATAGTGTGGAAGATCCGTTTCAGCAGCATGAGATGATGATGATGATGATATTTCTCCAATAGTCAAGTATAGTGAATTCGTTCAGGCACCTCACAATCAACCTGTGAATCTTTTTATCGATTTCTAAAGTAAAAGAAAAGAAACCTCACCGGCGTTGAAAGTATTGATAGAAATAAACAACATAAATATAATCCATACAAAAGAGTATATCCAAATATGCTTCAATCAATAAGATTCGTCTGAATAAGTTGTGTACGAAAAGGATTGTTATGAAGTGGTCGTCTATGATTATAGAAACCGGGCTTTTGCTATATTTTTCTACAATGAGATTTGGCTCCAGATTCACTTACTTCTAGGACACAATTCGCAAGCAAATCAACACTTTGATTCTGAAGTTGGGGTAGTATGGAGGTTGTTAGTGGGATATACTTACTGAGTTCGTATTGGAAGGAAGCGAATGAAATTTTAAGTGAAATGAAGTGTCAATAAAAGTAAACAAACAGTAAAAGTTAGAAAGGAAGAAGTTTGAGTTGCAACGAAATTTTCTCATATATATATATATATATATATATATATATAATTTTTAAAAAGAATTAATATTTTCCTGCCCACGAGGTTTATGTTATGAGGACTCATAACTCCGCCTTGGAAGATGTAGCCCTGGAGGTGGCCGTGTCAGCCGCAGGGAATACGTACTAGGTCAAGTGGTCGTGCAATTTACTATAACTTGTTGATTTGGCATCACTTATGTGTAGCTTGAACCGGTGGCCCAGTAGAAGAGTTTCATTTTCTGCATACTGTGGTTGTTGCTTCGATCTCCACTGGTGGAGATCACGGTGTGCACTGCTGAGGAGACCTAATAAGGTCGAAACAGCTGTTCAGTACTCTGTATGTCGCATATGAGTATTTGCTAGTATTTTCTAGTCATGGTAATTCTAATATATATAATTCAATTTTCAATAGGTTACCAAAATGTAATCATTAGAACTGATACCGTTCGTCTGTGTGTTTTAAATGCTCTCATCTCTGTTACTAACTAAACTCTGATGTCTTCCCTGAACCCGAACGCTGTTGTCCGCAAGATCCTTTCTCAAACCTCTGTTCCCTATTTTCTTTAACTCTTTTCTTTTTCCTTTTCTAATTCCGATTTCCAAATTTGTTCGTTACTCGAAAAGGTCTTCAAATTGTAAGTTAGCGTCGGTCAAATCCATCCTTGATAAAGAAAAGAAAATTACTACGTTTGAACCATTAGAATTCTTTTAAAAAGTGTTTGATTGAATAAGCTATTCTCTTCTTGTAACGATTGAGTGAACAATTAATTTCCAAAAATGCATCGCCTGAGAAATACGACAAATTGTGTTGACTTCAAAATTCGTCTTTCTTTTAAATATTTGAAATTAAAGTCATGTTTTTATTTTTTTACATGAATTTTCCTCGTTTCTGAGTTTTCGCTGCTTAGATAAATAGAGGTAGATAAATAGAGGTAGATAAATAGAGGTAGATAAATAGAGGTAGATAAATAGAGGTAGATAAATAGAGGTAGATACTCTTATTTCAACAGAGTTCTCGTATTGAAAGCAGTAACTAAGGGACGGCGCATTGGTATGCTTTATATTTAAAAAAAAGGAAGGAATAGAAAAAATCTTCGTAGTCAGGGGACCAAATTTCAGAAAGAAATACAGTAAAAGAGATTTTCACAATTTAAGTTAGAAAGGAAGAAAAAAAGTAAAAAAAAAAAAGAAATTTTCTCCCTAAAAAACAACGCAAAACTGTACAATTTATTTTCATAATATAATTGACAAATTGTATGTATTGACTTTAAATTGTCCTTTGCTTTAAGTATTTGGGATTAAAATTTACTTGCATTTGCCTTTTTTAATAAACAAAAGCAAATACTGTTAATTTAGAGTTTAAAGTGTCCTTGTTAAAGCATCTAATCTGTTGCAAATATGGAATATGTTAATGATATAACGTACGTAAAACTCAAATTATTCAACCTAAGCTAATAATAGCTAATAAAACAATTGTAAATAAAAATGAATTTCTGGAATTTATCTACGTTGAAAGTTTACAAATATAAAAGAAAAAATTATCTGGTGTCATATGAGTAGAAGCCATAGGAAGCAGCATGGTTGATGTGCAGATTAATCTAATCTTGCGTCAACGTTTTTTCTTGACAGATGCTGGGCGGAAGAACTTCATAGTTCATAGTTAGCTACGCTTGAGTACTTTAGTCATGAAACTACAGCAACTCATCTATATGGGTGACGTCTATTTTTGAGAATAAAACTGCAAGCCCTTTTATTTGTGACTCGGTTAAGAGTCCGCGTACGTAAAGAGTATTTGGTTGTATCTTTGGCAATTGTTTAGTTTTAAAGAATGTTGGGTCTGTTATAGTCACAATCTACTACACATGATAAAATTGACCAATCGAAACATAACACAACGGCAAACAGTCAACATGGGGGACCCATGGTCATCATGCAAATGTTGTCAGTTCTATTTTTAGATACAGGATTGACGGCTAAGTAATCACGCAAATCAGAGACACCAACACAGAAAATGGACTAGGGAAGATAGCAAGCTTGTACTTCACTGTTACGTTAGGAGAACTCTAGCCTAGAGAAAATAATGAAGGGACCCTAGAAAAAATACTCTATATTGCTGTCAACAAATGAAAAACTTTGTGACTACGATATGACAATAAAAACGAATTATTAACAAATATCTCAATGAACAACATCATTTCCTAAATTGCAAGAAAAAAAATCAGCCACCTAATGTACAGTGTTTGCTAAAAATAAAAAGAAAAAGAATTGGAAACGCTAACACAGGCAATAAGGATATACAGTGACGATATAGGGATGAAATTTGGCATAGAAAAATGTGCCATGCTAATAATGAAAAGCGATAAACGGCAAATAGCTCAAAGAATAGAACTATCAAATTAAATAATCAGAACGCTCAGAGAAAAGAAAACTTACAAATACTTGGGAATATTGGAAGCAGACACCATCAAACAATGAAAGAAAAGATTTAAGAAAAATCACAGGAAAACGAAAAAACAACTCGAAACCAAACTATATAGCATACATCTCATTAAACGGATAGATATCTGGTCTATGCCCTTCATAAGGTACTCGGTAACATTCTTCAAGTGGACAAGTGAGGAATTTTTTAAAAAATGACATAGAGAGAGAGTATAAGTGTGAAGAAATGAAGTGAAGAGACTACTCACAAGAATTGAAGATAGCATGGATGCATGAAAACAAAGACCGAAGACTACATTAAAATAGGCAAAGAAATACTTATTACAACAGTTAGTAACAGCAGTTACAATATAAACACTTGTAGTAAAACGATAACTAGGAAACAAAAAAGGTAAAAAGATCGACAATATGGATAAAATGACGAAATCTCATATGGGAAGACTTGAAAAATGGCTACGAATAGGAAAGCTTAAGAGAGAAACTGAATCTCTTTTACTAGCAGCCCAAAAGACCGTCATACCGACCAATTATATTGAAGCCCAAATCGATAATACACACTACGATTGGAAGTGTAGGTTATAGTATGATGATGGAGACGAAACCATTAATCTCGTAATTAGTGAATGTAGCAATATGACTCTCCAAATCCTAGCCAGGTAGGTTTATTCATCAAAGAGAAAATTATCAAAACAGAAATAATAAAAAAAATCTTTGAAGAAGAACCAGTACATTACAAAACTGAGAAATATATATATATATATATATATATATATATATATATATATATATTAGATCAGTTTAACTGCAAAAGACGGAAGGATGTGAAGATTGTTTTGTTTAGTTTTTCTTTAAAAATAAAAAGCAGTACATCAGCGGAAGTTAGAAGAGCAATGTGAATTGATGTTTTGGTATGAAAAAAGAAAGGAGACGAGAATTATTTGGACTAAACCAATGTGTAATCAAAATGAATAGAAAGAAATATACATTTTTTTTTTTTTTTTGTAAAAAGAAGATTGTATTGAATACCGTTCGATTGGGCTCAGCGTTTGACTAGTGAAATCGAAACGACAGACTTATTTATCTCTGTGGAAGATCAAAGAAAACTAAAAAAGAGACTAGTACTTGGATCCTGCAGAAGACTAAGAAATCTGTGGAACATGAAGGTGACGGTGATACCAATTATAATTGTCGCATTTGGAGCAATTCTCAAAGCTGGGAAGGTGTCTGGAAGAATTAGTAATCAGAGGAAGATTCCAGACCACGCTGACAAGAGTATTATCGAGTTCAACCAGAATACTGAGTAAAGTCCCGGAAACCTGAGGAGACTTGCTGTCTCTCAGATTCTAATAAAAATCTTCAGTTTAGTCTGGTGGAAAAATTCCCAATAATAATAATAATAATAATAATAATAATCAGAAGCAATAAACTAGCGCAAATTAGTAAAAGACAAGGCACGACGAGGTTGAGAAGATGATCCACAGAGAATTTTGCAAAAAATCGAAATTTGATCATACTACCAAATGGCATATGTACACATCAGAATCCATCCTAAAAAAATTCGATGCATAAAATTCTCTAGGATTCGAGATGCAAACGCATCTCATATATATATATATATATATATACGTATGTATATTCATGCAAATATACATGCATATATACATATATATATATACCATAAAATGTATGCATATATGTGCGCATGAATTCATTCTTATACATATGTATGTATACATGTATATAAACAGAGAGGAAGAGAGAGAGAGGGAGGAAGAAAGATAAACAAAAAGAGAGAAAGAGAGAGAGTTTGTGTGTGTGTGTGTGTGTGTGTGTGTGTGTGTGTGTGTGTGTGTGTGTGTGTGCACGTGAGTGTGTGCGTGTGTGTGTCTATGTGTCTGTGTGTGTCTGTGTGCGTGTATCTAGTGCAAAGATCACTTCCCATTATAACAATCCATAAATTGTTATATTTATTTCTTTGTCTTCTCTCTTTCTTACTATATCCTTAAGTAATTTTCAAGAGTCAAAATTAATAAAATATCAAACTTTTTCTTTTAATTTGTTCATTCTTTAAAATGGTGACATTTATGCTGCGCTCACTCTCTCTCTCTCTATATATATATATGTATATATATATATATATAGATATATTTATATATAGTCTCCGACATATTTTTTACAATCTCATCACTTATTTACATTTTCATTTAAATTTTCAATGAGAAATATTAACTTGACTGTAAACAAGACTACTATTTCAGTCATAACAGTAAATCATAAAGAATAAATTGTATAGTCTCGTTGAAGCCAACTATTCACTAGAACTGACATAATAAATTTACACTGTCCCTCCTTAGACCACCGAGAATCTAATTTTCTTAGAGCGCAACGAAAGCCGATGGACAAATCTATTGCCATTGTGTTCTTGATGCGCTCACCAATGAATTTTTAATACCCATTTCAAAATTTCGATTAAAAATCAAGTGAAATTTTCTTCTCACCATCTCTCACGACGAAATAGCTGGAGGTGGATGTAGGCTGGAAATAAAGTATACCTAAATTCAATCAGTTTCAGAGATCACAAACTACAAGATTTATTGGTTTGCTGCTCAACTTTCAGCCTGTGAAAATGTTTTAACAGTTCATCCAGGTTTATTACCGATCAGAAGCCGAGACAAACATGTTTTGAATTAATTTCTTTAAAAAAATCAGATGTCAAATTCAACTCGATAAACGTTGGCAGTATAATTGTGGGCGAATCGTAAAGGTGCACTCGTGGAAGTGTTATTAAAGAAAGCTATTAACCGAAAAAAAAAAAACTAGTTAACAGTGTTCAGTCTCTCTTCAAGTGTGTAAGCGATACGCTAGCTGTAGCAATCAGGAACCAGGCCTCTAAGTGGTGACGGGAGCTGGAAGATGTTTCTCTATAGGATCAGATATGGGGTCGGTATGTTTTTGAACCTACTATATATATATATATATATTGTTACGCCGCGATGTACCCAACGGGCTTGCAGAGTGCAGTTTGTTCCCGCTAAGACCACCACTTAACGCAGGGCACAGATGTTGGTTGTGGTTTGCTGACGCTATTTAATGTTACGGATATCACCAACTCCCTAGCTGAACTACATTTTAAAGCCACCAGGTGGGTTATAGGTGAATTATTAAAAGTCAACACAGCTAACTGGCTAGCTTTCCCCCTCAAATATCTGTTAATGGCGGAAGGTGAGAATATCGTTCGACAACGGCAGACACGTTCCGCATTCCTTCGGGCTTCAGGATTTAATGGTAGAGCTCGCACTCAAAATCTCAAGTTTATCATTGGGGAAATATTCCCTCTTTTCTCCTCTATCTTATCAGAGGTATTCTTTCCTCCCGTAATTTGTCTTTTAGTCACGTCAGCGTGGGTGCAGCAAGATAACTTTGAATATACTTAAATTGTATGTTCACTTACTTGGGAATTTGTGGAGTTTATTCTCTTCTCCTTTTCCCCTCCTTATTGGGTTTCCATAACACGTTGATAGAAGGATACACTTCTTATTTCAGATAAGACCAAGATTAATTATTGTCTCTTTCCTTGTAGACAAGTATTTTCTTTGGGCATTCATTCAACGAGGCTCACCATACCTTAGAATTTGAATTCATTCAAAGGGGAAGTTTTTTTCTTTTTTCTCAATGTTGCCTGCGCAAAATGACTTCGGACTTCCCAACCAACGCGCGTGCGCACCCCGCAGTCCACAAACTGCACTGGCCTCGCCTAGGTCCAAAAAATCAACTCGCTTCGTCTGAGTCCAAATCTCAACTCACCGCTTTTATTCAAAATCACTAAGAATCCCAGCCAATCACTTCCGGGCATGACGTCATTCATATCCTCAGTCCTATTTCCTATCTGTTTTTTTTTTTTATTGTGACATCTGTGATTGTCACATCCTCCCCGAGCGCCGGTGAACACCTGCATTTATGTCAGCACCTACCCATGCACTAAGCTTAGAACGCCTAACTAAACCGAAAGATAAGATATATAAAACGAAAAATGATAATATAAAAAAAAAATCCTTCCGCAATTATATAACACAAATAAATAAACGGCAACCATCCAGTTTCCGTAGTTTGAAAATTCTACAGGTTTCTTCATCAGTTCCAATCATGGTCGCAGGTCTGCCTCTCCGCTGCTGACGCATACATGGCTAATAGAGAGTGAGGTTCTCCCATGCCCATGCCGGCCTGTACTAATAAAGAGGGTGGGAGAGAGACAGCCTCTCTTTCCACCATTCTGCTTACATATATCGTCGGCAAACGGCTAGCGAGTCACACCTCCTTCCCGCATGACCCGGAGAATGTATTTGGGTGTCATGTTTCCTCGTCAATATATATATATATATATATATATATATATATATATATATATAAATGTGTGTGTGTGTGTGTGTGTGTGTGTGTGTGTGTGTGTGTGTGTGCGTGTGTGTGTATATTAGCCACATGATAATTAGCTCATTTTTCCAATTTGAATATGCTTTGTATAAAATTTATATATTTATTATTCATTAAGCACTCCTGGAGATTAATATGAATCCTTTTATATTGTGTAAATCTGAACAAATCTTCCTAGGATTTTATACAGGGTGAAATGATAGAATTCTTGTCCTAAAGAAAACAACACTACAGCTTTATTTTAAAACTTTTATTGAAAATATCAATTCAGGTAACCTGATTATGTAGTAGAGCTGACATCTATTCAATGTAGCCGCCTTCAGCCTCAATGACCGCCTCGACACGGATCCGGAACAAGGGGCATGCCTTTTCCACAAGCGCCGGCGGGAGCTCTGCGAATACTCGGCGGATGGCTGTGATCAGGCTGGCTTTGGTGTTTTGGGAAGTCATGTTGGTGATGGTCTCGACGTATGACCAAATGAAGTAGTCCAGCGGGTTCAGGTCAGGGAGGAGGTGGGGCCAGTGAGAGAAGGGTACAAATCGTAGCACTATTTCGGAAACCAAGCCTGGGTCTCTTTGGACTTGTGGACCGGCGCAGTGTCCTGCTGCTACACCCAAGGTCTGCCACTGACCACCTGATTGCACCAGGGATCACCACACTCTTCAGCACATCCAGGTACACTTTGGTGTTGACTTTCAAGCCGACTTCGAAGATGTGAGGTGGCATGATATGGCCCTCACTTGAAAGCACACCAAAGACCATAACCGTAGCCGGAAACTTTGTTTTCATCACCCTGGGCACGTTGAACCGTCCAGATTTGCATTTTGAGGGTGCTGGCAAAGGTAGTTTTGTCAGAACTTGGATCGGTAGAGGGCATTAGTTGTACAGCGGTGCATCTCCGGTCTGGCTCGTTGAACATTGTGTCACTTTCAGACATGATAGAAGGCTACTATCGTTCTTGAGATTTGTACACAACTGGCTTACTGGTAGATGGTCAGCAACATAAAAAGAAAACCGGTTTTCATTAAACGGAAATGGAATCATGACGTCTTTTCTAGGGTGACAATTTTATCGTTCCACCCTGTATATGCTACCCCCACGTGGGTTGAACCCTCGAATGTGGAATTTGCAGGCTGCCGCAGAAGTTGAAATGCAATAGCTCTTATCATGAATTGAGCACTCCCTGTGGTCTATAATGTATATGTAAAAATATATATGTAAACATTTCCTTTCTTAAAGAAGAGAATGTCGATGACTCTGGGGTAAGATATCCGACTGATGTAAAGTCAGAGGGGTTTCGATCCCAGCTCAAAGTTTCTTGCGTATCGAGCCATGATGAAGAGTTTTGATACCGCCAAACACTCTCTGTGGATGACTATATATATATATATATATATATATATATATATATATATATATATCTGTGTGTACTGCCTTTTGTGTGCATGACAAATGTAGTGATTCGATCAGTTTTTCTCTTTTGCAGTCTGGGTTGCGAGTAGACAGAATTTCGCGCAGAATGTAGAAAGAAGCAAAGATATGAGACTGTTCCTTGAAGAACATAAAAGTTAGCCAATGGTGTTTATTGTTCATACCCTCAAATCATTCTGAGCATGAAACGAGAGATTGAAACAACAAAAAGTTTTAACACTAAAAGAAGCAGTGTTCTTCTTTTTTTACTCATCATCCGACGAATCACCATCACCGATTACTCAGCAACAGCTGACCACACAACATGTTGCATTTTTACACAATACCCTCAAACTGAATTAGACGTTTAGTGTAGAGTGTAACAGTACTGATCTGCTCTTACCTACGTGGACTTTTACGCACAGGGCCTTGTTCTTTATTTTACCTCCTCTCAGGTAGATATCTATGAGTTTATATTCTGTGAGTAAATATATCCCTAAATGGCACCTCGTGTTTTCTTCTAGATATGACGATCTAAAGTTACGCCTTTACCGCATGGTCTATGGATAGAAGTGAAATTAACAAGTTCAGATTTCTCACCTTTCATTGGCTTCCTTCAGAGGTTACTCAGAGTAATTATTGTAATGTCATCATATCATCATCATATCGTGCTGGCAGCACGGATATCCCTGACCCTCTCTTGCCACTCCTCCCTGTCGTTCATCGCCCTAGGTAGGTCTTCAGGACAACATCCTGTATCCTCACATAGCTGCTGAATGTACGTTCGAGCTGGTCGTCCTGCTTTTGCGCGGCCATGTGTGGGGATCCATAAGAGTACATCTCCTATGAGTTCATCTCCGCTTCTCCAGCAGTGTTCTGCATGTCTGGTTCGTCTAACTTGAATAGTTTTCGTGATAGGGGGCAGGTGGCCGTACAGTTGGTGTCTTGTGGGGTGTTGCTGCCAGGACTTGTTCAGGATTGCACGCAGCATTCTTGTGTAATTGCCATCTAGTTTCTTCTCCAGCCGTTTTGTTAGCGTCCATGTAGTGCATCCAAGCAATTCAGTTTAGCAAAATAATCAGTTTAATTGTAAAAATATTGCTATTTAAAGATATTCAGTTTATTCAAAAAGTTCTAATTCAAATAATTGAGTTTGCTATTGAGTATTGTTTGTCCACACACAGTTAAATGTCAGAACAGTCGTATTTAAAACAATTTAGTTCAGTATACAAAAAACTTTTTGTTTCGGTTAATTCAGTTTAGCTTAATTACGTAGTTTACATGTCAAAGCAGTTCTATTTCAAGTAACTCAGTTTAGCAAGAGTACGCAGTTATATATATTTGATCCATAGATAGGACCCTGTCATGTTCTACCACTCCAGGCTAGAGTGGACTTACGAGTGATTGTAATGAAAGAGTACTCGGCATTCCCCAAAGTTCCAGCATTACCGGAACCACATCATCAGATTGTTTAGTGTATGTTATCGGGAAATATCCTACCATACCCCAAAGATGGACTCGTCCAACCTAAACATATTCTCCGAGCTTAGCTCGCTCGGGGAAGACAGCTTCTTGTTTCTTACGAGACATTTGACAAACGGACTGCAAGCCGAGAGCGGCTAGTACTTCTTTTGTATGATTTCCTTTTTCTGCTAATACAATAATGTTCACCTATCACCCATTGTTTGAGTTGTTCTTCCACCGGTCTTATCTGCAGACCACAGCAGTGTCATGTACAGGAAACTCTTTGGGCGGGGGTCTTACCCCTCTACAGAGAAGAAGTCGGTGTATTCTGCAGCCCCAGCCGATTGGGCAACAATGTTTTCAGGACTTCACAACATTAAAACAAACGTTCCATAAAGGACTCTGATTATAATGAAGGGCTGATTATTGTTGGTTTTGAAAAGCGAATAAAAAGTGGCGGGTAGTCAGTTGAGGAGTCGAGCAGTGCTGATCTTCTGCTACGAATGTGGACTTTTATTTGGGACTCGTATAGTGTTTTTAAGAGGAGCTAACGCACCGAGCCTCATTCTCTCTTTTGAACTCCTATGAGATATATATCAATATTTACATATTGTGTAAATAAATATTTCCATGAATTTCACCTCGTATTTTCTTGGTGCAACGATACTTACACTTTTACTCCACCGTCTTTGACTGGGAGTCAAATAAACTCTTTGAGATTTATCATCTGCACGCTTTACACTTTTGTTGGCTTTCATAGGAAATTACCCAAAGAAATTGCATGTTAGTATTGTTATGTAGCCCACAAAATATTTCAGGACTAAATAGCGCCTTGTTTTTTTATTCTTGCTGTGACGATACCAACTCACACTTTTTAAAGCATGGGATGGTTAATCATCTAAAATATTCTATCATAGATGTTATGGTCTTGGAGGTGTGGTTTACATTGTTTTCTTTGAAATACTTTAGATACAGGCTGTCTCCAAAGAGTTGCAACACATTAATATCATAATGATTTATTACTGAGATAAGTGCAATGGCTGTCATTTGGAACGTGTCCTATAAAAAAACACATCCTTTGAGCTACACACATCAAATCAATATTAATTGTTTTAAATCAGCTTCCAGGAAAAATAATCCTTTTTGAGTTTCTTGTCTCAGTAATAGATCATTATTATATTAATGGGTTGTTTCTATTTTGCTCTAAATAAGTAGTGGTAATTTACGAAACTCTTTGCTTCGACTTGGCACAAGGCCGAATGAATGGGGCACCCAATGAGACTCGAACTCACTTGTGTAGGTTTGCTAAACTAGCTTGATAACCATTACACCACCAGAGGTGCCCTTCTCTAAATAAGTAGTGACGCAAAATATTTTTCTTCTCTTATCCAAGGCCTTGTGATCGAGGATTAATAGTTGTTATTGTGTAGTATTTTAAAATCTGGAAACAATATATTTTTCTCTCTTATCCAAGGCATCGTGATCGAGGATTGATAGTTGTTTTAGTATACTATTTTCAAATCTGAAACAAGAAAGGGTACGACATTATTATTAGTTAAGTTATTAACTGTCACATGGGTTCCGTTTATATTGAGACACACCGTATATAATTATTTCAAATTCAACCTTTCAAAACTAAAATAGTCCAATGTCCACTACTTAGTAAAACTTAGTTATTAGTATTTGCTGAATAGTAACAATTTTAGATATAGTGTATTTTCATCAGAAGAACTTTTGTCCAAAACCCAGGAAATATTTTAATTTCTTTCTGAATAGAAATATAGAGAACTTTGTTCTTTTAGGCTTGTTGATTGAATAAGATAATATGTGAATAAAAACACGGGAAAACGCAAAAGTATAGGAGTTCTTTAAGTCAGCAAGTTATGGATTAATTAACTAGAAATATTGTAAATGAAAGGAAGGAAAATGTAAGAAAAAACTTCACTGTTTCGTTTTATGAACAAAATATTCTAAACAGAGTGTGAATTGATAAGTTATAAAAAGAAGCCCTTTGCCAAACGAGAGACGAATAGATAAAAGTCAAAATATTGTCCTTTCAGAATGTTAAGTAACTTTTGTGCCGAAAAATCCAAGGGAAGACGAAAACTGGAAGAAGAGAAAGATTTTTTAGTCAATACTCTGCAGCTTCTCTAACAAATCGGCTCGTTTTGTATTGTGCAATATTCTCTTTCCGGTGATTCTGAAAGATATCGATCCACAGACCAAAGATTTCTCTAACAAAGAGACTGTGATTATATGATGCAACATTCGTGTATTTGATAATGCACAATTGCAGCGGCTTGTTAGCTAAAAAGGCCATTATTGATGAGCACAATGTCTGCCATCGTTAACATCTGAAAACTATCAGAGGACACCGATGGCTAAACTGCTAAGTCTCCAAGAGGGCGCTGTACAGAATGTACAACAAAATTTCATGGCCACCAAGAATGGCAAGACGACGATGGTCCATGTTTCTTCATGTGCTACGGAAGCCCGAAGAAATACCTGCACAAAAATGACTGAAATTTGCAGTAATAATATACAATGACTGTACACAAAGGAGACAACACAGTACAAACTTACTTGATGTGCTGCAAATGAAACTCTAAAACCCAGGACTCGGATCCCTAACATCTGGGACGTGGCTGAAAAAGCTATGGACCTTTGCCAAGGAAAAGACAGAAGGGTTTCAAATGAAGAATGCCTGAATGCTGCTGTAGAATATCTAAACTACTAAAACAACGCAAAGCAATAACACACACACACACACACACACATCTATATATATATATATATATATATATATATATTGTCTACAACATTTTTTATTCAGTCCATGGCGTGTTTATCTTTAAAGTAAGATGTAATAAGATATATTCTTCCTTACCCTCCTGATGAAAAGATTAATTAACCAAAAAGAGTTTAAAGTCAACAGACTACATTTGCCATCGAAGGAGCAAGGCGGGCTATGCCATAAACTCAAGTAGGAGTGTGCATTTGGTCAAACGAGAACGTATATAGAATAAGGAAGGTTTTTTTTTTACTTTGGCTACTTTTGTGACTGGATAAAAGAGCAAGGAAACCTGTAGAGTGAAATAAAAGGGAAATTTTATACATTATATTTGTTATCCGTTAAATACTTTTTCCACGGGGTCTATTGACCAGCAAATCATTTTTTGACCTACTTAAGAGTTCGCCTACTCAAAGAGGACTTGGAAGTACCTTTGAAAGGTGCACATTTTAAACAAAAACAACCTAGGTATGGTATAGCCAGAATATACTACCAACGATAAAAAATGACAAATCAAAATATAACATAATGTGGAACCCAGACAGCAGGCTTTGGTGTCATGAACGGCAATCAGGTGCTTCCCTGAAAACCAACAAGAGGGACCTAGAGTTCGTCATACAAATGTTGGCTGTTCTATTTTAGATATAGGAATGACGTATAAGTTATCACACAAATCAGGAAAACCAACACAGAAAATGGACTCGAGAAGACGTTAGGAGAACTCTACATGAAGAGGCTGGGGAAAATAATGAGAGGGCCCTAGGAAGAATACCCTAGATTTCTGGCAAAAAGGGAAAAACTTGGTGAGTCAGTTATGTCAATAATAAATAATTATTAACAAATATCTCAACGAACAACATCATTTCCTAAATCGCAAGAAAAAAATCAACCGCCTAAGGTACAGTGTTTGCCAAAAATAAAAAAAAAAAAAGAATTTTAAACCCTAACACAAGCAATGAGGATATACAGTGACGATATAGGGATGAAATTTGGCATCGAAAAATGTACCATGCTATTAATGAAAAGCGGAAAACGGCAAATGGCTCAAATTAAATAATAAGAACGCTCGGAGAAAATAAAACTTACAAATACTTGGGTTAATTGGAAGCAGACACCATGAAACAGGCGGAGATGAAAGAAAACATTAAAAAAGAATACCAGTGGAAAATGAGAAAACTACTCGAAACCAAACTCTATAGCATAAATCTCATCATAGGAATAAAGATCTGTGCTGTCCAAGCCTCAGTAACGGAATAAAGTGAACAAAACAATTGAAGAATTAACTTTCGAGGTGAACTGGGTTTTTTGCTTTCCTTCATCTTCCAGATTATCAACATGACTAACATCGTATTTGTCGGTGACTAGGCTACACAAGCCCTAAATGCCAATGTTGCAATGAACAATGATTCATACAAATATACCATACATCATATATACAGGTTCGAAGACACAGATCTCACAGGTTTTACTTAGGACTACGATATCACAAACAAATGCGTTATGAACTATGATATGTGAACTTCCCCTTCTCGAGTTTGGCATGTTGTAATATATTAGCTTAGCTGGCAACGGAGCGCCGTGGATGAACTGAGCAGATTCAATGCGGTCGCAAGATAACATCAACAAAGTGGTTTCACAGGGAAGAGAAAAAATTATTGCTGAGGATATAATGACAGATATTTTCGTTCGCGGATAAATTACCGGAAAAAAACCGGAGGTATGTAAGTTCCGATAACCACCCATAAACAGGAAATACGTGGGTGAGGAGACGCGTTCATGGGACTTGAAAGACAATATAAGGTCTGTAATTTTGGACTGAATGCGGAGATCCGCTGGTCGCTCAGGCAATGGGGAGAGATCCGCTGGTCCCTCAAGCGAAGGAGGAGATTCGCTATCCATTCGAGCAAACCTGTCAGCTCCCCCACCCCTGTGTGTGTTTTTCGAACGTTACAGAAGAAAGATATGTGCGAACTCTCTCTGACTGTATTCCTGCTTCATACAAACGTCGCCGTTGAAGAATAAAAATATAAATTATATTTCTATATATCTACGAGTCCTTCGTTAGCAGTATAATATGCGGCAATGTAACTAAAAAAAAACGTAGTTATCATTCGAATTTAATTGGCCAGTTGGGTGTGGCTGCAGAACACACCGACTGCTTCTTAGCAGGGGAGTAAGGCACGTATTACGCGCGCCCCACATATGACACTAAATAATCTGACGGTGGGGTTCTAGTAATGGTGAAACTTTCGGGAATTCAGAGTACCCGTTCATTGCCATTGCTTCAAGGTCAACTCTAACCGGCATTGGTAACACCTGATATGGTCCAATCAAAGGTTCAAATAAAACCAAACTGTTTACTTATGCTAAACTGAATTGTTTGAAATAAAACTGGTTTGCCATTTAAATTTTGTACTTTTTAAAAACTGAATTGTTTAAAGTAGAAATGTTTTTATATTCAACTGTGAGTAAACAAAAATCTGTACTTAGGCTAAACTGAATTGTTGGAAATGGAACTGTTTTTGACATCTAAATTATGTATTTATGCTAAACTTAATTGTTTAAAATAGAACTGTTTACATGTATAAACATGGATTTGGCATAAACATCCTACAATGGTTCATATGACATAAAACCAAACCAAACAAAACAAAGCCAAATGTAATTTAACTCTGAAAAACGCATTTCCCATTTCTTTTTTTATTCTCATCTCGTTTTTTCAAAGATTATATCGACCAAATACCTATTACCTCCCATGTCACTAACCACCTAAAAAGGGTGAAGAAAACTTACGGGTTGTTACTAAAGAAGAAATTTAACAGACTTCTCAATAAGTCAATATGCAATACAAGGTTGTTTTATAGCTGGTAGCTACGTACGAATCACGACACATGCGCAGTTAATACAAGAAACACTGGCTTCCGTCGGCATTCGTCTTTTGGTGCGCCTCAGGCGCTGTAATGTAAACTCAACCCTTCAAAGCAGGTATTACCTGGAAAGAAGGCGTCGTGAAACCAGGCGTTCAACTTTCCATTGCCCACCCGGATTGAATGACTGATGGTCTTGTTTGCTAGCAAAGGCGAATCGGGGTGGACATTACTTGGCGAGTAAAGATAAATTCAACAACGTTATCTTATAATCATCTATACCTCCAAGCACCATCTTGGGACGGCCACCAAAGACGGAAATACATCAGCTCTGTGTGAACACGGCATGCATTCTAGGAGACCTGCTAAAAGTAATGGATGCAGTTGGTGAGAGAGTCAGCGAACTTAGTGCAGTCAACGCGACTAGATGATGATAACAAAAGCAATTTAAACGCTGCTATTACGAGAGGAATAAAAGACTGCTATTGATAACTATAGACAACTTAAGTCTCTGATACTGAAAAGGGAGTTGGAAGACATCGACGGCAAATAGGTGAGTCATCACTCCTAAAAGGTAGTCTGGGTGCGATACAACATTGTATTTATTGTTGCGGTTCCAGTTCTAGTGTACCATAGGAGCAACGTTTTCTGCTGTAAGGAAGGAAGTCCACAGAAAAAGAAATACTCAAACTCGAAGGTAAGGGAAGAAGATATAGCAGCCGTTTATTATTCAGTTATGATCACTGCAACTCGAAAAGTTCATTTTAGTTACGTCCTTCTTCTCCCCTCCTCTTGGTGGGAACGGGATGTGGGTGAGAGTTGGCTGTTTGACACACGCCTGACAGATAAGTCGTAACAGACTGGGGTAGGACGGGTCGGGGCCTCCGGAACCTTTAACGCACCCGTTTTGACAACTGCCTTCAAATTCTCATACTTGTTTTCTTATATAGAGAATTTGGAGAACAAATCGAAGATCCGCGAATGTTTGATGTCACCAGTGAAACACGTGATGATACATCTGTGATTATTTTAAAATCAGGTCTAACTTTGCAGGTCATTCTGCCCGCACACGCTAGTCACGTGACACCTTCACTGATTGACGACAGCGCCCGTCCGTAATATTACACTAGAACCCTGGTAATATGGCGTGAAATCTTCCCACACTGACACAACACCCCACACGGCGCCAACTGTAAGGCCACCAACCACCTATAACGAAAACTATACTAGACGAACCAGACATGCCGGACACTGCTGGAGAAGCAAAGACGAGGTCGTAAGTGATGTGCTCCTGTGGCCCCCTGCACATGGCCAATCAAAAGCAGGACGACCAGCTCTAACATTCATACAGCAGCTATGTGATGATACGGGATGTAACCCTGTAATCGCCGGAGGCGATGAATGATAGGGAGACGTGGAGAGAGAGGGTCAGGGATATTCGTGCTAGCCGCACGTCATGATGATGAGGATGATGACACCTTACTAGTGCGGAGGGTTTGGGGTAATACCTGTTGGTGAATCTAGATTGTTTATACTGCAAGAGGTTTCTTGAGGTTGTGTATGACTTTAAGAGGTTATAATTAATTCCATGATAGCACATAATTGTTTGAATTACATGAACCCCTGAACAAATTGTATGAACAGAAACTTTAAAATCAGGTTATTCTAACAGACCGATGACAACTCATTACTTTAAATTAAAAAAATACTTCAGAGAAAGATTTCACCCAGCGATAAACAAAAGTCGAGCTTCAGTCACACACAAACACATGCACTCAATACAAACATACATACATACATTCATATATATATATATATATATATATATATATATATATATACGAGGGGCCTTTAATAAGTTTCCAGACTTTTTTTGTACAGGCATTTAAAATTATCTTGAAAATTCAGTATGTTATTGCTATACATCGTATGAGATGACTGACCAATTTTTATGATTTCAGCTTCAAATGAACAGCTACAGCAGCAATTGGAATACACCCTACTAAAGCCTGATTGACACAGCCAGTGAATTTCAAAAATGCAATGTGAACGGGGGAACACTTTAGAAGAACGATATGCCATAAAATTCTACTTTAAACTAAGAAAAAATGCCAAAGAAACGCACAGAATTCTTCAGACTGTTTTTGGACCACTATTGCATGAATTAAGCATTAGTTTTTCAGTGGCATAAAAGATTCAAGGAAAGCAGAGAGTCTGTGAGGGATGATGAGAGGGATGGGAGGAGTAAGGAAGTCAATATACCAGAGTTGATTTGCCAAAGGGTTAGGGTTAGGGTAACTATGTTGAGGTTTTAAGGGAGTTCAGGAAGAGATTCGGTCGGAAGAGGCCAGCACACTTCAATTTGGGTCAATGGCTTTTCCACCAGGACAATGCACCAGTCTACAACTTTATCCTTGTCTCAGACTATTTGACCCAGTGGGGCATCAAGACAGTTCCTCACTCTCCCTATAGTCCAGACGTTGCCCCCTGTGGTTTTTGGTTATTCCCTAAACTCAGAGCCTGTCGTTATGAAACAATTGAGGAGATGAAAGAGGCTGTGACGATGATCATTGACACGCTCACACAAGAGGACTTCCATGGGGCCGTGCAGAAGTTGTTGGAACGGCACAGCACGTGCATTGCGGCCGGAGGAGATTACTTCGAAGGGTACTAGTGTTTCATGTGTGTACAATCAATAAAAGGACCCATACGAAAAAAGCCTGGAAACTTATTGAAGGCACTTTGTATAAATATATATATATATATATATATATATATATATATATTCACACACACACACACACACACACATATATATATATATATATATATATATATATATATCAAACACATGCACGATCACACACACACATATATATATATATGTAAATTCACAAATATACAAAGACACCCCCACACACACATATATATATATATATATTGGTGAACGTCGCAGGAAATGATCACATCAATTAAAGTTAAAATCCAAGAAGAGCATGCTTGCATTTCATGTGGCGCTAATACCTATGAGATACGTATGAATCCTAGTATTCTGCCTCGCGCTATTAAAAATTCGTTTGCCCAGTCGGCTGGAGATGTAGAATACGCCGACGGCTTCTCTGCATAGGGGTAATACCGCCCCTATGAAAAAGGGTGTCCTGGATATGACCCTAAACAATCTGATGATGAGCTTTGGGGAATGCGGAGCACCCCCTCATTTCCATGGCTCCGACGTCCACACAGACCCGGAATGGTAGCACCTCAAAGGGTTATATCTATTGGTTAAATAGAACTAATTGCATAATTATGCTAAACTGAATTGATTGAAATAGATCTGTTTGGCTAAACTGAATAGCTTAAATAGAAATGTTTTTGACAATTAAACTGTTCTTTCATTTAAACAGCGTGTTTATGCTAAGCTGAATTGTTTGAAATAAACTGTCTTTGATATTGAAACTGTACTTACACAAAATTGAATTGTTTAATATAGGACTGTTTTGAAATTTACCTGAGTGTAAACAAAATCTGTACGCATTCTAAACTGAATTAGGTTTTGACAATAAAACTGTGTTTGAAATAGAGCTAACTATTTGCATAATAATTTGTTGTTAAATAATTTAAGAAGGTTGATATGTGATAAAATCCAACTAAGCAAGAAACAACCAACTAAAAAATCGTATCAACGGCTGGGCTCTTTGGCAAGCACTCTGGAAGGAAAACTTTGAATTCAAACAGTTGGCCTTGTATCACATCATGCTCACCTGTACGGGTCGAATAATTACTTATACGGGGTTAATGATATATATATATATATATATATATATATATACTCATCTCGCTTTCCCTCTTTAAATAATGTTGCATATATAAAGTGCGCGTTTAGATATTCATCAAATTAATATCGTTGATATTTCTATATACATATTCAGATTTTAATACAAAAAGCAGTCATTAATCAGTATTAAGCAAACTGTAATCAAATTGTCAAAAAAAGACATTATTTTGACCCGCTTGAATAGATCTGAATTGGATGCGTAATTTAATTCTTTAAAAGAGTTGATTGTATTTTGTCATTTGAGTTTATGTAATAGAAAAGCAATGGAAATGTTTTGTTATTCAAAATTATTTATCTTTAATTTTAATCCTGACTCATGCAATGTTTTTAGAATGATTATTTGGTTTGTTTTGAATATTATTCTTTATTTTATGTCGTTTTTTTTTTCATAAACTACTTCAGTTATATTCTAAAGCAATCGAATGGTACTTGTTTTTATAACAATTATTCTTTCCTCTATCGCTTGCATTATATATATTTCATCTGGGTTGATTTTATTTCTACTACAGAGTCGTATGTTTTCTACCTATTCTGTATCTTCCAAATTTATACACACACACACACACACACACACACACACACACACACACACACACACACACACACACACATATACATATATATATATATATATATATATATATATTATATATATATATATATATATATGGTAAACGCAAAAGAATAAGATTATAGGCAATATAATTTGTTTTGATTAAAATTTAAAAAAATGATTAAAATAGAAAAAAATGAATTGCAGAGGGGCAATTACTAGATATAAAATGGGTAGCAAATAACGTACATAGATAGATAGATAGATAGATAGACTTAGAGAGAGAGAGAGGGGGGTGTTCTTGGAAGATAGCAGAGTACTTTTAGCCTCGTATGGCACCCGGTGAAGGAGAATGAAGAGTTTGAATTGAATCCTAAGATATCCTGCTTAAAAAAATTGACCTTGTGTCACCAACTGTTCGTGCGCAGGGGTTGGTAAACACACACACACACACACACACACACACACACACACACACACACACACACACACACACACACACACACAGTGTATCACAAAAGTGGGTGGGTTTAGCTTTTAATGGTTATATTTTGAGTTATTTTGAGGGGAAAATAAATTAACCCTGTTATAGAAGCTGCACACAGACTATTTTTCATTGTGTCAAAGTGTCATTTTGTCAGTGTCGTCCCATGAAGAGATAAACTTAAATATCTGGAGAAATGTGAGGTGTGTACTCACTTTTGTGATACACTGTATATATATATATATACATACATATAATATATATATATATATATATATATATATATATATATATATATATATATATATACCGAGTATCACCCAAGTGATATATATATATATATATATATATATATATATATATATATATATATATATATATATATTAGGGTAGATTGATTTTTCACTTTTCTTTAAATATTAAAATCTCACTTACTGAAAGTTGTTCATGGACCTAGTAAGTACTCATACAAAAAATTAGATCAAATAGTTCAACGGATTTTTGAGTGTTTGGTATCAAAAGTCGTTGACAAAAATATACTGAAAATTCCTCGTTTTTGCAACATTTGGCTTGAATATTAGTGTGAAAAGCAAATAATGTCAGTATTTATATCAGGGAATGTCCTTTCATTTCATAAAAATGATATTAATTTAAGAAATGATGACTAATCTTCAATTTGAAAATCTGCCCCACCTCATTTACAATATCTGCTTCTATAAACTGCTTTTTAACGTTATCGATTAAGCAATAATATCTGAATACCTTAAAAATTGATGTTCTTTTGGTTATAAGTGAAAATATAATAAACAAAAAATAAGGAAAAACAAACACTATTTTTATAGAGCTCAATATATTTAGTTAAATTGCTCCCTATAAGAGCCCTTAGACATAAATGCCGTTCTCAATTTCTGACTCAAAACTTTGGCTGTTCTGTGTTGATGACTTGCTTCAAAACCATATACAGTTTGTGAAGCTTCCGTTTTTAACTTGACTACCCATTCCATGGCCTGGGAATGTGAGGGCAAATCGGGCAAGTCAATCTTAGTTCCATTTAATGATTCTCGAAGTTTAGATTAAAAAAATCTTTCATTTTTGGTGGTTCAAAAATGCCACATAATGTTAAATCTATTAATTGTGTCCAATGTGTGGCATTAAAATTAATAGTTGGTATTCATTTTAACCTTTTCCTGGTTGACTCTCCACTCCTGAAAGAATATAAAAAATAATTGAATAATTAAAAAAATTCCAATCTTTACTGTTTAAATAATTATGGTGAAATTAGATAAAGTCTTTTAAAATGATTCTATAAATTGGAATAATTGCGTCAGTGATATATGAATAAATATTTACTTATCTAATGGTCAAAATTCTTTTTAAAGCTTCTTCTCTTACTTCAACTTCCTCAGATTTGACCATGGAATATAGAAGGTTTTCTGGCAAGAAGCAAAATGTATTACCTTGTATATTTCCTAATGTAATCTGTTGGAATTCATTAATTCTCTGGATCATATTAAAAATGTGCAGTTGCTTAATGTAGAATTTATTATTTCTTTTAATTTCAAACCAACAACTGGCCTACACATTTGCGATAAAATTTATTAAACTGTGGAGTTTTGTTGTGAGCATTTGTGGGTATGCACCACGAGTCCATAAACACATAAGCCAAAGTTAACCATCTTGCCTGGTTTAAAGGACACATTTTCCAGGAGGCATATCGAGATTCAACCTTACCTCTAGAAATACCTACTGCGTATTCATACAGGAGTCTTTGGTCACAACTGAGATCATGGATTTTATCAATTATCAAAATTGAATCAAGAGGACTTCTAATAGAGGGAAACGATATTTGGGGTAAATCATGGCAATCCTTTGGGCATAATTTCCCCAGAGGGCCACTCGATGCTGTTGGGCCTTTTGCGCAACCATCTATATTTTTAAAAATGGCTAAGAAAGGTAGTTCATTATGATGAAGTTGTTGTTTTTAACTTTTTTTCTCTAAAATTGCAACCATTCCACCTTCATAACCTGTGTTGGCATTAGTGTTGTCAACAAGGATAGCCTTGATAGTTTTCTCACTGTTGAATTCATGCAAAACATCCACTACTTGCTCTGTATGCACCAATGTTAGGAAGAACTCTGTGTGTCAGATAATTACTTTCATATGGTGTCTCCTTTGTAAAAGTTTAATGGCATTCTGGTCCCATAGTTTTTTTCATAGTTTTCTGTCCATTTTCCTCCACAAATTTCCTTATACAGCAATGTGTCCTTATCCATTCCCCCATTACCTGCAATACATATAAGATTTTCTATACTTTGATCATGTTTTTGTTGGGCAGTTGATTTCGCTTTAGTCTTTACCCTGTCAACTTTACATTTATCAATAATAATATCGTTTATATCAATACTGGGTATAAGAAGGCCTATAGCCTTCAAATCCAATTGCAAAGCATTGGCAAGGCTGGCTCCAAGATTAGAAGATATGTATTACCTGACTAACTTGGGGGGAGGATATCTTGGAAATTTGATAAGGCTATAAGACCCTTTTGGATGACTCTTAGGCTGCAAATATTCTTCTTCTGGTTCTTCACTCGGAGTAGTTGGGGGAAGAAACATTACCCTGGAGATTTGACGTTGAAGCTGTTGGTGTTGAATGTAACCCATCTCTTTCCTTTTTCCTTTTTTTATAGTACTTTTATCTACCGTATCTAGCTCGTAAGCAAATTCTTTTAATGAATAAACACTAACTTTAAAAATAGAAACAAATCAGAATAATAATATAATTTGTATTTTTTAATAGTTAAGTCTATTTTAATGATAAATACAAGATATATTCATGGTAATTAAAATCGTAAACAGTAAAAAACCGTTTAGGGAGGAGGTAATTTCAACAGGTGAATACCATAAAAAATATATCATAAATAAAACGGCATATGTAAATAGTTATTCGTATATTAGATTAAATATTATAGTGATTTTATTCTCTTTACATTTTCATATTTTCATTTACTTTCTAAGGAAAAGGAATACTAAACTTAAAAATATTTATTCTTAACTGTATTGCATTATTTTATTTTTGTTAAAACTCGGGTTTTATTTTAGCGACGCTTGTTGTCGGTGACACCTTTACCGTGATAAAAATTCCAATTTATTTGGTCTTTCAGTTTGATTGCTCAAATAAATGCTTTTTTTTTTTGAGAAATATGTATCTTGTGGTAACTTTTGACATTATTTTGCAACTTTCTTCGTGTGCTTTTTTTTACAGTTCCAAAATCTACCTACCCTATTATATATATATATATATATATATATATATATATATATATATATATATGTTATTCGTTACCTATTGTTCTGAAGGAAAAAATGGTTTTAAAAATAGTTATTAAAAGGGTTGGTATGCTATAAGAGATTAGACGAAAAGTCAATTAGTGATATTGCAATCATTCGTTGAGAAAATATTATATATATATATATATATATATATAATAAAAGGGTGAAATACATGGTGAATTAATATATTCATTCGTTTAATAAAAACAAATATGAGTGAACAAGAGCGGTTAGACAAATGGGTATATTTATTTTCAGTTGCTGATTTTTATGATTTTTCTCAACTAGTTTCAACCTTAGGTCATCGTCAAGAGAAAAGTGCTTTGGTGGTAAATTAATCTAATATCGTTACCTTCTTCCGAAGTTGGAGGGTGTTTGATCATAAATGAGGCTAATGCATTCAGTTCACGAGATCAAAGTTGAAAAGAGCACAATCGTAAAAGGTAATATTCATAAAACTTATAAACAAAACAGTCGTTTATAAAAAAAAAAAAAGAAAAAGAAAAGAAAACACGTACCTTACGAAATAAGATTGACTTGGTTTCTTGGTTTTAACGGTATATCAAAATTTGTAGGTTATTTTCCGTCAAGGCCATCCTCGTAGAAGAAAAGTGGCTGTTTTATTTAACCCATTATTTAACCCGTTATATCTTCGGGGAATAAGTAGTTTCGTGCCTTCAGTGAGATCGGGGTTCAATCCCAGGTCGAATCATACCAAAAACTCAGGAAATGGTACTTGATACAGCTTTGCTTAATACTCAGCATTATAAGCTAAGGATCAAGGGTCAAGTAGAGCAATCCAGGGACAGGAGTGGCGCCCTCCCCTAGATATCGGTGTAGTAGCGATTGAAAAGGGAGCCTTCGGGTCATCCTCGACTCAGGTCTCTAACTTTACTGTTAATTTTCCAATGTCTCAGTGTAACACATTAATCACTACGCCATGGTGGACAAGCCCCAAATGTGACTTAAAATGTGTCGTTAGTGATTAACAACCTTTCTTTTTTTTGTGGTGTAATAGTTATCGTTGTCAGCAATGGATTCGTCGACTCGAGTTCAAATTCTAGTCGATTCTGTTTTGGATTCTCACCGTGTTAGTACCCTCGGGATTAATATGGATCCAATTATCCAGCCCAAATATGATTAAAGAGTACGGCTGAACTTGTTTACATCCGTGATCTCATTTGCCAATACTGACAATTGATATAGTAGCCATATTTTCTAGTATTGCTTGTAAAGGCATTTACAAAGTCAGTTTTTTCATGCCGTTCTTTGTCATTCGTTATTACGTTTGCGTTTTGAGTTTTGTTCAACCAAAAATCTTTTTCAATAATAACATTAAATCCGATTTGTTGGGGAGTTAACCGTGGCGTAATGGTTATCGTCGCAGGAAATGGACACGGTGACATGAGTTCAAATCCTAGACAAGTCTACTCGCATTTAAACATAGCCCTGATACCCTTAGGAATCCAATTATTCTCCCCAAAGTTATGCGTAAATTGTAGAACAGACTGGGTTCTTTAACCTTAGCTAGGCAACAGTCTAGAAGAAAGAAAACTCTGAATTAAAATCTGTAAAACTCAGCCTAAAAATTGACCTTGTGTCACATCCTCCCCCCGATGGGGAGTTAATACATACATTATTTTCATTGATTTACCAATATTGGGTTCTTGATTCGTATTCCATTCAGGATTTTCTATAACATTCCAAGAATCGCCTGCATATCCGATTTCAGTTTTACAATACATATATATTGAAACAAATCTAGGAGAAGGAAAACTCTGATTTCGAATGAGTAGTAATCGTCTTAAATTTAACTTGATATCACATCCTACTCATAGTGGAATGGTGGATAAAAAAAATGCAGTCGTATTTTTCTTGTCATCAACACGGATCCACTTGACTCTCTCTCTCTCACCATCAGTCTCTATCTTTCTTCGATGTTGACAGGTCCTATAGACGGCTTCCAGTGTTCGCACTGAGCTCATGAATGCCAGTCTTTGCTAATGGACAAACACCGGTATGTTCAGGTATGGGAGTTTGCGGGAGAAGTTCGCTTATTAGTTCGTCCGTGTTCTACAACAGTGCCAACACAAATTAGCTTAAAAAAACTGACTTTGTTAAGTTATATTGCTGACTACTCAAAATGTATACGAAACCGAAAGAAGGATCTCATTTTTATGTTACATCCAAAGTAACAAACAGTCAAACAGAAATCAGGCTTTCCTGCAATATGCAGGAAACTTGGACTTATTATCTAGCGTAAAAAAAGGATTATCCAACAATAGATATCAGATCTCTTCGAGAATAGAGTGTTATTCAGTTGCTAAGAAAAGGCTTTCCAATTTTGATCCAATTTTTTTATTTCGTATATTCCTGACAAGCCTTAGATGCAAAATAAATGTGATGGTCTTCTCTGCATTGAAGAGGATATAAGAGTTTATCTTATGTACGTCCTGACATCAAAAGCCCATCTTTGTCATTTATATTTGAGCTTAATTTACTGGGTGGATATTGACTTCTCAAAATGTATACAAAATAGAAAGAAGCAACTCAGTTTTATGTTGGATCCAGAGTAGAAATAATTTACAAATATTTTTGCTTAGAAATAGCAAAAGGCCGCATGAATGGGGTACCCAATGAGAATCGAACTCACTCTTGCAGGTTTACTAGTCAAGCTTGCTAACCATTACACAACACTAGGCGCCTTTGTCGGATTCAGAGTAACGAAAAGAGAGACATCAGGCTTCCCGGCTATTATCAGTAATCTTGGAATTTATATTCAATGTAAACAGAAGAGTCATTAAACAATGTATATTAGATCTTTTGCGTTGATATTAGTACTTAATTTACTTAGGGGATATTGGCTGACATGCTGGACAGCAACATCTTGTAAACGAGTTCGAAATTCTGTCACGAAATTACTTTCGTCTTTGTTCTATTACTCTTCGGAATGTTACTGACCCCTTATCCCACAGAGCTATGGGTTAAATAGAACCACTTCTATTTTTCTACAATGGCCCAGTCAGCTGTGGCTGTAGAATACACCGACTGCATCTCGGCTGAGGGGTAAGGCTCCTCACACCCAAACGAGCTTCCTGGATATGTCACCAAAGAATCCGATGGTACTATTTACCAACCCCTCCGCTCGGGCAGGATATGACACAAGGTCAATTTTTTAAGCGGAGTTTAACAGGTTTTGAATTCAGAGTTTTCCTTCTCCTAGACTAGTTGCCTCACCAAGGCTGAAGAACCTAGTCCGTCCTACTATTTACCCATAGCTGGAGGGAGAATAAGGGGGTTCATACCTTTCCCAAGGGTATTTGCCCGAAAGTGAACGTGATAGCGCGACTGGAGTACGAACTCGCGTACTACGATTCCGCAGTTCATCGCTTTAACCATTACACCACGAGGACACGAATCCGATGGTGAGGTTCTAGTAACGCTAGAGCTTTGGGGAATGCGGAGTATATTTTCATTCACATCGCTCCCAGGTCCACTCTGGCCCGGAATGGTAGCACCTGATCTATGTGTCAAATAGGACTAAACTGAATTGCTTGAAATAAGACTGTTTTGACATGTAAACGGTGAACTTATACTAATCTGAATTGTTTGAAATAAAACTGTTTCCGACATTGAAACTGTACTTTCGTTAAAATCAGTTGTTTGAAATAGAACTGATTGACTAAACTGAATACCTTTAAATAGAAATGTTTTTGACAATTAATTTGTGTACTTACGCTAAACTGGATTGTTTGAAATGGAACCGTTTTTGACATTAAAACTGTGTTTACGTTAAACTGAAATATTTGAAATAGAACTGTTTTGACATTTAATTGTGTGTAAAGAAAAAACATACTTATTCTAAACGGAATTATTTAAATTAGAACGGTTTAACGAAACATAACTTGAATTAGAAATGTTTTTAACTTTAAAACTGTGTACTTATGCTAAACTGAATCGTTTGAAATAGAGCAGTTTGTTTATATAAAAATAGATTTGGTATTAAATAACCTACAAAGGTTGATATGCCATAAACCTAAACAAACAAACAATATTCTTCTACAAGGATTGCTTTGTCATTGAATAATCCATGAAGGCTGGTATGCCATTAAATAAAGAAACAAAAACAAAATCTTAATTAACTGAATAGTATTAATTAGTGATAATTTTCTTTTATTCAATCATTGATTGATTAACTGCTTAACAGTATGCCGACCATTTGTAGGTTATTTTATGCTCATAGGTTAGAGAATAGCCTTCATTGTATGAATATATTTGGATTTTGTGCAGTTGTTAGAGTAATGTTTGTTTTTGTTTTTTCCTTTGCTCTCAGTTATGTGATATCAGGTATTTTTATGTAATCCAGATATTTTCACAGTTAAATCCTTGATAAATGAGCTGACAGTTCTATTTTACCTATATGTTCGACTCTAATAGATCCGACTACTCCGAATCAGAGTGGACCTGGAAGTAATATCAATAAACGGGTACCCACACTCCCAAGATCTAAAATAATAGAGCCTTGTCATCAGATGCAGTTTAGTTTCATTCCTAGAATATCTCTTTTTCAGGGGAGGGAGGTTCTGTCCCTGGTGATACAATCTCTGCATTCGAATTCCTCCTGACAGAACAGCCCTTTTTTCTGTTTTCTTTTCTAAATAAATAAAATTTTATAAACATATTTACCCTCTACTCTTGAAGGATGTGACTCAAGGTTTGGTGTAATTTGGTTTTATGGCGTATCAAGCCGTATAGGTGGTTTAATGCCAAATCCTTTTTATACATTTGTATTAAATATACAAGATTTAGTTTGGTTTGGTTTTATGGCATATCAAACATTGTCTGCCATTTAATGCCAAATCCTTTTTATACATATATTAAAAATGATTTCTAAACACAATTTGTAGATAAGATTTTTAAACGAGACGGAACTCTTTTTTTGCATACCATAAAATGGCTTCACTTATTTTTATGTAATTCGAATAATTCTATCAACTATTAATCATTTGTTTGTACATAGGGAAGTTTTTTCAATTATTGCTATTCAACCCTAAAAATTCAATTAAACATCACTCATTTGTTTTCACAAAAATGAATGATCAAACAGTTCTATTTCAAAAAATTCTGTTTAGCAAAAGTAAACAATTCTTTTTATACACAATCATTTGTTTAAATACAGTTTTTTTCCACACAGTTAAATATAAAAACAGTTCTATTTCAAACAATTCAATTCAGCGTAACTACAATTTATACGTTTACAGTTCTAATTCAAACACTTCAGTTTAGTAGAAATATAGTTTTTGCTTACACACTGTTCAGTTACAAAACACTTTTATTTCAAGCAATTCAGTTTAGCATAAATACACAATTTAAATGTAAAACAGTTCTATTTGATCCATAGATAAAACCCAATCAGGTACTGCCACTCAGGGTCAGAGTGCACTAGGGAGTGAAGGCAATGAAGGGATAGTCCGTATTCCCACAACACCAACGTTACTGGACTCTCACCTTCAGGTTTGTTTATGTCATATACAGGACACTCATTGTGGCGAAGAGAAGGGGTCTTACCCCTCTGCAGAGATGCAACCTGTTTATTCTATCCTGTTCGGCGTTGGATCTAATGTTCAAGATAAATAGAATGTTGGAACGATTTCTAATTTTGCAACATGAGTTTAACTTTTTTTCATTTAATTCATTTTTTAATCTTCTTTGAAATTTGCGTCCCGATTTTTTTTCACCATTTCAACTTTTAGTGAATTCCTTTCTATTTTTCTTAGGGGATATGTTTATGAAATAAATATATGCACACGCATGTTGGAGAGTTAAGGATCTTTTGGGTATTGTATTTATAAATAATATTTATTCAAAAACTGCAGAAAACAAATATATATGAAATGAGAAAAATTGACTGAGTTGAGGAAAATCTGCTGAGGAGAGATCTGACATTACAAATCCCATGAATGTTAATATGCTTTTAGAAAGAGAAATATAAGCAAGGTATAACGAATGATCAGCGAAAAAATATCACGAAAAAGACGGCAAGAGTTCAGTTCAGATGAGCCCAGAAATGTTATAATTTGCTTTCGGTAAAAGATTTTCAATGAAATAGAATTTGGTCAAATCTTTAACAAAAAAAAAAAAAAAAAGAAAATTGAATCCTTCTGATTTTGCTACTAAAGAAAATGATTGGCGTGTACTTATTTTTGTGCGATATTGAATGTATGTATTTAACTGATCTCCCCCACTCCGCCAGAAGTCCGATGTAATACAAGGTCCCTTTCAGAGGGCTATCACTGGTTTGTATTCAGATGTTTCCTTCCAGACTGCTTTACCATGGCTCATAACCCAGCCTGTCCAAGTAACTATTCACTGCTGGGGGAGCTCATCGGCGTGAACCGAAAGGCAAACATGTTGTATTGTTATATGCAGATTCATGCAGAATACATATTGACGCAATGAATAAAGACGAGCGAAGACTTCTTTAAAAAATATACCGCTCACTTTATTTGAAAGGGTTGTGTGTGTGAGTGGGAGTTGGAGACCGAACAGAACTGCAACATATTGAGCCCCGCTCTAATGGCCATCAGCGTTGTGTCTTTCTCGTTCTCCTGATGCTCAACCAGAGGCCCGGGGGCTCAGATTTCTGCTGGCCTTCTCTACCACATCTTGTCACCAACTCATCTGATCTCCAACTCCTGACTCCCTATCATCACCGTGTTATATAATAATTCAATCGCCCACTCAATCTTTGGAATGGCAGGTTTGATCGTCATCAAGCGGAAATAACTGTCATACAGTTCACAGGTCACTTTCTTCCGGTGCATCAGTCTATGAGTGTACCATTGGATTTTACCTTGTCCCATATTGTCAGCCAAGACCGCCTTGGCGATTTCTTCTCATAACTGCCATCGGAATGTGTCACTTCCTTCTAGTGCATCACTTTGGAATGGCATGTTTGGCCGGGTCGAAGGTCAAAACAGTCTCGTCTGGATTTGAAATCAGATCACGGATTCCATTTCCTATGATAATAACCGTTTTACGTTTCGCTTCTCCTTCTACTGTATGTATCCATTAAAAGAAATAACATTTTGTAAAAAAAAAAATTAAGCGTTGATATCTGTGAAATATAAACATTTCGTTAAGTGTATCCAAGGGAAATAACTGCACAATGCGTCAAAATGTAATACATGTAAGAATAACCACAAAGAATCATAAAGGAAGAAAAATCCAATCCTTGTGGATATATATGTGCAAGCTACTACTACTACTACATCTGTTTCTGCTGCTGCTTTTTGCTAGCTTTATCTATCTTGTTCGAGATGGATATGATTGATATATTTCTTGTTAATGAAATGCCTGGAAGAGACTGGAAAAAGTGATGGCTTCATTTTTATCATGTTGTGGCTGGAAACCATTATGTAGTAAACTAATATTGTCAATAAACGCCAACCTTTAATGGCGCTTAGATTATGAAAGACGTAATATGAAGTAATGGAACCTACTTATGGAAATGGTTGAATCCTTTTGGTCAACTATAACGAATTAATTTTGTCTGAAAAGTTTTAGAATGTGTTTAAAAAAACCCAAGTAAGTTTCCTTGGGTGAAATCAAACATTATTTATACATTTGCAGCATAAAATTAAGTTGTTTTTATTAGGTAGGCATTAAGCACCGGTTTCTGCAAGATGACCGAAGTTATGAAACTGCTAGATACTTAGATGGGTGTCCACTTGAGCATGTACTGTAAGCAACCTGAGTCTTCTGTGACATATCTAAGCAAAACGTTTAAATTACACAGGATCCGTTATGTGCTGAAAGAAAACGTATCTTATCAGATTTGGTTTGGTTTCTCTATTTAATGGCATATCAACTGTCGTGATTTATCTAATTCCCAACATAACCTAGCAAAACAGTCGTGGTATTATTTCATACATATCTTGGGAAATAAAGGGGTTCAGATCTTTTCCAAGGGGATTTGTCCTTAAATGAACATAATGGAATAACTCGATTTAGACCCCAATCCATGTAGAAATAAATACTTTCATCTATATGAGCTTTATTAGCAAAAGTTCTGACAGGACTTTTGTTGTTGTTATACAGAAGTCTTCCATCAGTCTTCTACGTATCTAGCTGCTCTTAACAGTTATGTAGTCTGGAAGGTCTTGATTCTTACTCTCAGTCTCTTTACCTGGTTTTTGGAGATCGTTTCAAGTGATCCAACTACCACTGGTATCAATAGCACACATCATATTTTTGCTGTTTTTCTGCTCTTTAGTATTTGTCGATTCATTCGATTTTTTTCATTTTCACTCAATGGTCGGCTGTTATGGTAAAATCCGCTAGTTGACAAGTATCTTTTTGTAAACACAAGGTCTGGGGTTCTTTGCCGGGACGTAATGATCAGTTTTTATTAAAAAGTCCCAGAGAATTTTTTGAAACTCATTTTCTAGGGGTAGATTCTGGTTTGTGTACTTACCGTTTGTCAGTTATATCATTAATAATATTATTTCACCCATTTACAATCGTGTTTTAATTGTTTGTTTCTCATTATAGTCCGAGTAAGAGCAATTTTTCTGAGGTTTACAGGACTCACCTTAGTATTCTAGCTGATCTGAAACAATTATGTGTTAGAGATGGTATATATTCTTCCTTTGATTTCAGATTCCTCCGGTCTCTTTTCAAGCATGTGGGACAATTCCAATTGCTGCGACTACAATTGATATCACGATCACCTTTATATTCCGCAGCATTTTTATTTCACTGGCAAAGTCCTAAACTTTTTAAAAATAATAATGCCCGAGAGCTTTACGAAGAATAGGTTTAATTCAATGATCTTACGTTTATCCGGGAAGAATTTCGATTTATTTATTTTAAATGGGAATTGTCTGTATTTTCTTCGTTATGGAATTTTTCTATCAATCTGAATTTTCGTCTCGAATCATTTTTTTTAAATTCTCCTAGATTGTATTTTGAAGTAGAGTAAATTTTTTTTACCTATTTTGGATAGATCAATCTGATTGGTTTGGTTTCTTTTTTTAATGGCATATCAACCTTTGTAGGTTATTTAATGCCAAAGCCATTCTCATTGAAGAACAGAAGTGGTACTATTTAACCCATATCTAGGAATCAATCTGAGTTTTATCTTATTTACACTTGGATTAATGTTTTTGGTTTTTACGTTGTTGGTTTGGTCGGTATTTGTCTTAAACTGATCTTCTTGTTCGACATGTTTTACCTAAAAATGTTTACTTACCGGGTAGTTATTCATAGAACAGTAGGTGTGGGTACCTTCCCCTCAATGTAGGGTGCACTATAGTGGATACTAATTAAACCATCCTGCAATTATAGGTATGTATGTTGGTTAATAATTTTTTGTGTTGCCCAGTCGATCGGGGCTGAAAAATATACTGACTGCATCTCTGCTGAGGGGCAAGACCAACCAAAGAGTGTCCTTGATATGACACTAAACAATCTGTTGGTGAGGTTTTCATTCTTTGTTTAATTGCATATCAACATTCATGGGTTATTTAATACCAATGCCATCCTTGTAGAAGAACAGCAGTGATACTATTTAACCTATTGCTGGAGGTATAATGGAGCTCATGCCTTTTCAAAAGCTATTAATCTGAAAGTGAAATTAATAGAGAGTTACGACTTGCTTACCTCGACGCTGTCGTCCAGCACTTTAATCTTTAAAACCACGGGTCCTACCCTCGGGTGTTATATAATGTAACTGAAAGAAATATATATATACCGTAATCCTTATTTGCCGCTTTCACCCTCAAATTAAGCGTTTATGTCATCTGAAGGGACGACGATTATATTCTTCGCCGAAATAAATTTATAATGACAATTTAACCATGGTTGAGTTTTCTTACAGTTACATTGTGTACTCTTTGTATGTGAGTTTTCTTATTTAAACCTGAAAAGGAATATATAACAATAGGCATACATTGAGTACTTCCATAGATCTATATGAAATCCCTCTTATCTTCTATACATGAATAATCTACACCCATAGTCTTTAGACACCGACTGGATATATATATATATATATATATATATATATATATATATATATATATATATTGTCATCCACTGACAGATCTGTTTCGTTCTATTAGAACTCTTCAGTGTGGCTAGACGGGCTAGATTCACGAAGCTGGGATCGGAACCCGGTTGACTCAAACGCCAATCCAACATTTTACCTCTCAGCCACGAAGAAACTAGCGCAAGCAAAGAAAATTTAAACGGTTATGAATCACAATTGTTATTGTTTACATATATCCACTTAACGGCTACCGAGAGCTCGATTCGTATGAAGAGCCTTTCATTAGACTAATGGCAACATTCGTTCGCTAGAGACCTTAACCCTACAGGAGGTAGGGGAGCATATCTATATACTCCCCTACACCCGTAGGGTTGAGTTCTCTAGCGAATGAAGTAATCGCGTTGCCATTAGCGTATATTGCAAGGCTCTTCATATATAAATAGAGCTGTCAGTAGCCGTTAACCGGATGTATGTAAACAATAGTAATTGTGAATCATAACCGTTTAAAATTTACTTCGCTGTTACTGGTTCCTCGTGGCTAAAGTGTAGAGTCTCGGATTGGTTGCTTGAGTCAACCATGTGATAGTTAGGTTCAAGTCCTGGAGTCATTTTGGGATATGGAGTACGCTTTCATTGTCATTACTCCCAAATCCACTCTGATAAAAAAAGGTAAAACCTTTTAGGGTGCGATCTATAATAAAGTAGATTTCTTCAAGTCATTTACAAAAGATTATAATCAATTATTTAAAAACCATATATCAGTGAACAAAAGATTAGTATTAGAGAGATATACTTGATAAATACAATAACTAGTATTAAATAGCAAAACTTGAAATTATCTAATTGACTGCAAACAAATGATTTATACTAAATATAATTATTTGAGTACGAAAGAAAAACTGTTTTCTCTGACTGCAAAGAGTAGGACAATATAGAGTCATAGCTATAGCCTATGAGAAAGCTAGCTGTTTCCAACACCTAGCCTTGTACAAGTAAAAAAAATCGATCATCAACATTATTAGTGCTACTAATCTAATGGTCAGATTATAAATGTTGGATTAATTCTTCGGTTGATCGTTTTTTGAGCGGATTACGAACGGTTTGAATTCTGATTTTTCTTCTCCCAGACTTATTGCCTTACCCAAGTCAAAGAGCTTACTCCGCTCTACTGTTAAACTATAATAGGGGAAATAACATGAATTCACGCCTTTTATAATATGTGTGCGTAAGTATAAGTGTGTGTGTGTGTGTGTGTGTGTGTGTGTGTGTGTGTGTGTGTGTGTGTGTTTTGCTTTTTGAATTGCATTACTAATTGAATTTCTATTGAGCTATGCAAACAATCTTTGTTAAAGTAACTAATCTTCTGTATTTGATTTATAGATTTACCCTTTCGTTTATATCGTAGTCTATTTCTCGTGGTTGTCAAATAAATTGCAAAATGCAGCGTATATATTATAATTTAGATATTTTTCGTTATTCATGTATTTTCTATTCTTTTATTTATCCTTTCTATTTAGGGGAAGACTCGATGATGCAATGGCTAAAGTGCTCGACTGCAGTCTCGACGTAAGCAAGTCAGAACTCCGTTCGCGCTATTACGTTCAATTTCCGACTAATACATTTGAGAAAGTCGTGGACTCCTTTATCTTCCGAGATATGGTTTAAATAGTATCAACTATAATTCTTTTACAACGGTGGCTTTGACTTTAAATGACCCACGAAACTTGCTCGTATTAAATAAACTAACCAAAGCTGCTATTAATTTTTGTTTAAAACTATCTCAATTCTAAGCTGCAGAGGTAAGTTATTATAATTCTAATTTTGAAAATCTGCTTCATCTTACATTTACTTTTTAATATTTTTTAATTATATATCTTATAGATTTTAAAGTAAGCGTATCATTTCTTTGTTCAATATGGAAAGAGACATTCCGATCGGCAAGCAATGTTTTGTATCATCTGATACCAAGCCCTACTACTAAACAATAATCCAGTCAATTCAACGAAGTATATGCAGCATTATATAGTGCAGCTAATAAATATTTGGACAGTTATACAGTTGGCTGTTGATTGTTTTATTTACCGAGTTAAAATAGAACCAATATACAAAAAGAATCGATTAAAAAAAAAAAGCTATTATTTTCGTTTTGTTGTTTCTAATTTAGAATTTCCTAAAAATAAGTTTTTAAAAAATTGAATTTTTTTGTTGAGAAAAAAAGGTCGTTTCTTTACCCTGAACATTAACTCAGAATTTATCAAGGAGTTAGAAAAGACGAAATCATTTTGCAATGTGGAATAGGCGTCAAACTAGTAAGTTAATTAACATCTCTGTAACGAGATATCCTTACGATCCCCGTAATTCTAGGCAATAAAAATTGTTTTCGATTCTGTCTGCTTGTTCAAATACTTTCGGCAACAACTCTGCATGTTTTTAGACTGTTATAATGTTATAAAAGCGTGTTCAAATATTTGGTTGTTTGAGTTTCGGCTCGTACTAATGTCGGTATTTGTCGTTCGTCCCACCGACTGGATGAGTGAGGCACAAGGCCTAATTTAAGGGGATCCAGGTGCAGGGCTGAAGCCCAGACATGCCTTACTAGCACAAAAATGCCTCGTACCCCGTCGGTATTCTCCTAAAAAGGTGCAACTCAGGCACAAGGTGATTAACCTAACCCCTCCAAGGTGGGTCACAGCCTGGTGGGGACAGTCCCTGAAGCTCAAGGACCTGGTCTTGGTGCGTCCGACATGAATGCTAGCTTACCGGAATCCATGTCAGACGACCTTGACTGACTGCCACCGGAACCAGGACACAACCGACCAGACCGTGTACCGGCCAACGCAGCCGACCGAAGTGTGTTCCAGCCCAGCGATGCTGAAAAACGCATGAAGCAATCTCTTTTATCCTTCCCACCAGATATGATTTAGGGGAAGTCACCGAGGTATAGTGTCTAAATTGTTGGACTGCACCAACGTAGTAAGCGAGTCTGACATTCAATTGACCCATAAAGTTCACATTCGGTCAAATACCCTCAGGAAAGAATTGAATGCCATTATCCTCCTCTCAACTACGGGTTAATAAGTTCTACTCATGTCCCCCAGCAAGGTTACATTTAGCATGAAATAACCCATGAAGATTGATATGCTATTAAACAAAGAACCTAAATCAAAACAAATCTGATATGATTTGTCAAGGCAACCAGCTTAGGAGAAGGAAAACTCTGAATTTAAACTAGATCTATTGCTCTTAGAGATTGACTTTGAGTAAATACGTTGTAAGAGAATAGTGGTATTTAAGGCTGAGGGGAACCTAAAGCAGTGGAAGGAAAAAACCCACCTCATTGGATGTGTAAATAGGAACCAACTCCTCCACACGAACAGGATGCGACACAAGGTCAGTTTTTATGCGGAGTTCAACGGGTTTGAATTTAGAGTTTTCTTTCTGACTGCCATACCAAGGTTAAAGAGATCAGTCTATCTGGCTATTTCCCCATAGTTAGAGGGCAAAGGGTTGGATCCATACCTTTCCTAAAGGTATTAGCGCAATGTGAAACGCAAATAGCCTCGTCCAGGATTTGAACTCGGGTAGCCGACTCCGATTTCTTACAAATTACGCCACGAACATTTCGACAAGAGTGTATTTTGGCTTAGTTTGGTCTTATGACTCATCAACAATTCTTGTTTATTTAATGCCAAATCCATTTTATTCATAAAACAGTTCTATTTCAAACAATTCAGTTTAGCATACAAAGACAATTCTATTTCAAACTATTGAGTTCGGTAAAGTACACAGCTTAGTTCTATTTAACCCATTGATCGGACCTCATCAGGTGCTACAACTCCGGGTAGATTGGACCTGGAAGCGATGGTAACGAAGGGGTACTCCACATTCCCCAAAGTGTCAGCATTACAAGAACCTCACCATCAGATTGTTTAGTGTCGTATATAGGACACTCGTTTGCCGGGGAGGGTTCTTAGTCCTCTTAAGAGAAACAGTCGGTGTATTCGACTGGATAAAGATGAGTTTGTATGTGCCGGAAATATACCATTTTAAAGTGTTAACATTTAAGTGGATGAAAAAAAATATATTGATCATATTTACCGACCCCTCCGCTCGGGCTGGATATGACACAAGGTCAATTTTTAAGCGGAGTTTAACAGGTTTGAATTCCGAGTTTTCCTTCTCCTAGACTAGTTGCCTTACCCAGATTGAAGAACCTATTCTGTCCTACTATTTACCCATAGCTGGAGGGATAATATTTGGATTCCTACCTTTACCAAGGGTATTAGTGCTATGTGAAATGCAATCAGTCAGGTCCAGGATTTGAACTCGTGTCGCCGTGTCCACATCCTGCGACGATAGCCATTACGCCACGGGCATATATATTGATAAAAGGTGATTGTTTGTCATTCAAACTATTTGATACTGAACAGCTGTATTTACAATGAATAATTTAGAGAACCCAAGAAAGATGGAATCTCCATGGTGTGTTGGCTAACGTGCTCCACAGTGTCATTAGAGTTAGCGAGTTAGAACTCTAGTCGTAATATAACTTTTTTTTTTTCGGAAATATCCCAAAATTTATTTACGCGATTGGCGTTCGAACTCGTTTACTAAAATATCACAGTCCACCACTTTAGACAATATGCTATGCGGACTTCCCCGGGAAGAATGGATTATCTCTTCTTTGCCGTCACTCCCAGATCAAATGTGATCTTTTGTGGTATTACCTGTCAAGTTTTTATCTATGGATCTAATAGATGCTTTTAAAAAATTATACGTATTCGATATAACCGCTTACTGAGAACAAAAACAAATTCTCAAGAAACAGCAACAAAATATAAAAATATAAACGTACAGAGAATGCGATTCTCTAACTCAAGGCATAAAATAAGATTTTTAGGGTTGCCATGCCATTAAATTCAATCAACTAATGTATCAGTCGCAACTGGTTTTGCAGCACAACGTGTTTGGGATTCTCTTCTAAATGTTCGTTTCGTATTCTAATGATCAACGAATAAGAGTCTTTCCAAACTCCGCGGGTCAAATTTTCTGTACAATACCAGTTACACGAAAGAACTACACTTCCGAAAATAAAAACCTACTTCAGTGAATAAGGTAATTAAGCTATTATTCTCAGAATAGTGATTCTATTTCTCAGAAACTCTCTCTCTCTCTCTGTCAGTTTGTTCACTCATATTATCTATCTATCTATCTATCTATCTATCTATCAAATTTACCGTCTTTAGTAGGTGGATAGCAATGTCTTAGATGCATGTTAGCATTAGTTTTTCACACTTATGTCTCTATGCAAGCATAATGTTATTTGGTTTCGTTTCTTTATTTTATGGCATTTCAACTTTCATGGGTTATTTAATACCAAAGCTATCACTATAGCAGAATAGCTGTGGTACTAGTTAGTCCATAGCTGGAGGAGTAAGGTTTATACCTTTGCTTTTGACGATTTACGATCAGTCGTAGTTGCGTTTAAAGAATCAGCTACTGCATTGTACTATGCACTTCAAGAAATATGCAGCTTATCGACTATTTATTTTAGTTTACCAAAAGTATCATCCTTAAAATTAATTTAAGTAATGCATAGAATTTTGGTTTTATTTGCTGTACAACTCGGTTGAGTGAAATGGAGGAAATATTCGAGGATTTTATGAAGAATATTATATCTGGTGATATTTGACATTCAGCGTCGATTCAATCGTGAAGGTTCACAGTTCTTGTAAAATTTTGTTTAACGTGAATGATGCGTCCATGATTCGACGTTGTTAAATATTGTCGAAACCCCCCCCCAAAAAAATATGTGTCAACATGAATTTTCGCGTGTTTGGTGTTTCGATTCGTTGCAATTTTAACAGCAAAATAATTTTCGGGGTATTTCGTTTACAACTTTAAATGACTCCAGATTTTTGTTGTAGTTTTGCTCATCTTTCCTGGTTTGTCCAAAAGAATCTTCTGATGTTCATGTTGTCAGTTAAGTCATTTTACAGCTTATTTTTTTACACAAAAGAGAACCCATTCTTTAGATTGGAAATCACTTGATTCCTCCATATATATATATATATATATATATATATATAAAAAACCATCATCAGGACTTGGATATGAAATAGTTCACATATCGATGGGTGATTGCTGAGATGACAGGAGCAAATGAGAAATATACAACGAAAAGATAGATAAACATGCACATAGCGTTCAAAATTCAAAGGCATCAGAACGTGTTTGGCACGTGGAAAAATATTTGAAAATGTAGGATTTTTCAAAGAAACGAGACAAAACCTCCCGTTTATTGAGAAATACGCAACAAATAAGTTTTCATATGTATAGATCATTGGAATCATCCATGTTAAAAGTTATGTAAGAATGTATTTGGTATTTGTTTTTTCCGAAAAGACAGTATGAAAGTAAATATGGATAAAATCCGACAGTATAAAGGTAGCAGGAAAAAATATAATCCAAATAGGTGAATATATCATGATGTGAAGTCGACGTTAACGTTTCGGTTTTAATAACCATCATCAGGACTTGGATATAAAATACTTCACAATATCGATGGGTGATTGCTGAGATGACAGGAGCAAATGTGCATGTTTATCTATCTTTTCGTTGTATATTTCTTATTTGCTCCTGTCATCTCAGCAATCACCCATCGATATGTGAACTATTTCATATCCAAGTCCTGATGATGGTTATTAAAACCGAAACGTTAACGTCGACTTCACATCATGATATATTCACCTATTTGGATTATATTTTTTCCTGCTACCTTCATACTGTCGGATTTTATCCATATTTACTTTCATATATATATATATATATATATATATATATATATATATATATATATATATATATATACATATATATATATATGTGTGTGTGTGTGTGGATCATTAAATAAGTTTCCAGACTTTTTTCGTATGGGCATTTTTATTGATAGTACACACATGAAACTCTAGTCCCCTTCGAAATAATCTCCTCCGGCTGCAATGCACTTGTTGTACTGTTCCAAAAACTTGTAAGAAGCCCCATGGAAGCCCTTTTGTGCAAGCGTGTCAATGACCTTCGTCACAGCCTCTTTCATCTCCTCAATTGTCTCATAACGAAAGCCTCTGAGCTTAGGAAATAAAGAAATGTCAAAGGGAGCAAGGTCTGGACTATAGGGAGGGTGAGGAACCGTCTTGATGTACATCTTGGTCAAATAGTCTGTGACAAGGATGGAGTTGTGGACTGGTGCATTGTCTCTTCCTGAACTCCCTTAAAACCTCAACCCTAACCCTAACCCTTTGGCCGATCAACTCTGGTGTATTGATTTCCTTACTCCTCCCACAGCTCTCATCATCCATCACAGACTCTCTACCTTCCTTGAATCTCTGATGCCACACAAAAACTGTTGCTCGATTGATGCAAGATGTTCCAAAAGCAGTCTGAAGCATTTAATACGTTTCTGTGGCATTTTTTCCAAGTTTAAAACAGAATTTTACTGCATATCGTTCTTCTAGAGTGTCCTGACGTCCAGATTACATTTTTTGAAATTCACCAGCTCTGATAATCAGGCTTTAGTAGGGTGTATTCTAATTGCTGCTGTAGCTGTTCATTTGAAGCTGTTCATTCATCTCATAAGATTTATTGCAATAACATACTGAATTTTCAAGAGTTTAGGACAATTTTAAATGCTTGTACAAAAAATTTGGAAACTTATTGAATGAACACGTATATATATATATATATATATATATATATATATATATATATATATATATATATGAGGATGACGGCAAAGCGCCATACTTTCTTGGTCTGATGATCGCATAAAACAGAAACGGACAGTCACCAAACGCTGTTGTTTCTATGATTACTCAATTCTAGTTTACATCTATATATATATGCTCAACCTTCGATATTAAGCACATTTTACTAATAAATAAGATAATCTAAATTATATATATATCCTGGCTTTGCTGTAGCATATCCACCTGGCATAAATTCAGCCAGGTTTAAATCCCATCTATAAGAAAATTACGAGTTATCTTCGAGACGGCCGTATACTCGGATGTTGAGAGGCTGAGCTTGTGAACTGACACGAAGAGAGGAAAAAGTGACTAAGCTCTCCTCAAGGCGAGACATGACAAAAGAGAGCCTGGGAACAAAGGGTGTTAGCAGACCGCCCAACTCTATTAACAGAACCCAGAAGACAATTTTGAGCATTACGAAACCAAACGTCCGCATCCCTCTTGAAACAGTCTTAAACACCACCACGGAATATACAGGACATTCACCAACCACAGATTAGAGTATTATAATTTTAACTTTGTTATCTTAAAGATTATTGGCCTCTAAAGGAATGTTCTTTAGCAACTCTTTCGCACTTCTTATATAAACGTATTAAAATGTCTTGCCGTATTGTTTATTCTTTCTGAGGACCCATACGGTGGTGTCGTTAAGATTTCCCATACAGCTTCCAGAATCTTAAATATCTATCCATGCTGAAGAGTTGTGAAACGACGAAACAGTCTGTCTGTGGATGACTATATATATATATATATATATATATATATATATATATATTGAAAGAGGTTTGTGTGTGTTTATTGGTCAGTATTAGGTTTATCGTATCTTAGGTAGGACACAAAGCTGTATCAGGTGGTGAGGCTTGAGTTCCTGATAATTATGGAGTATTCCTTCATTTCTGTTACTGTAAAGTGGAGGTAAAGTAACATTTTGGGTCTTAGCTATGGGTTAAATAGATGTAGTTTATAAGAGGGTTATTACATTTTTACTAATAAAGTAAATAAAGTCGACGACCTTAGTCGAGGGTGACCCGAAGGCTCCCTTTTCAATAGCATGAACACTACGGCGTAGGGGAGGGTGCAACTCCATTCACTGGATTGCTTCACTTTACCCTTGACCTTTTCCTTATAATGCCGAGTGTTAAGCAAGGCAGCATCAAGTATCATTTTTTAACTTTGGTATGACCCGACCTGGGATTGAAACCTGGTCTCCCGGACCAATGGCGAACACTCAAATCATTAGGTCAAATTTCAACACTAAATAGCCCATAAGGAGTTAATATACCGTTACACAATCCAAACTAACAAATAAATTATCCCTCATAAATAAGTACACCGCTAAGAATTTTTAGATAAATGTTTATTTTCATTTGATTCAAGATGTCAGGATTTTAGATTGGTTCATTAGTAAAACGGATATCATGGAATATTATTCACAACTAAGATATACAAGGTGGAACGATAAAATTTTCACCCAAGAAAAGACAACATGATTCCGTTTCCGTTCTATGAAAACCGTTTTTTTTTTTTTTTTTTTGTTTCAGACCATCTACTAGTTGGCCAGTTGTGTACGAATCCAAAGTGTGATAGGAGCATTCTATCATGTCTGAAAGTGACACAATGTTCAACGATCGAGATCGGAGATGCGCCGCCGTACAACTTATGCCCTCTACCGATCCAAGTGATGACCACAGGACCATTGCCAGCACCCTCAAAATGGAAATCCGCATGGTTCAACGTGCCCAGGGTGATTAAAACAATGTTTCCGGCAACGGTTACGGTCTTTGGTGTGGTTTCAAGTGAGGGCCACATCGTGCCACCTCACATCTTTGAAGTCGGCTTGAAAGTCAACACCAAAGTGTAGCTGGATGTGCTGAAGAGTGTGGTGATCCCCTAGTGCAATCAGGTGGCCGGTCTCAGACCCTGGGTGTGGCAGCAGGACTCGGCACCGACCCACAAGTTCAAAGAGACTCAGGCTTGACTTCAGAAGGAGTGCTACGACTTTGTATCCTTCTCTCACAGGCCCCCTCCTCCTCCGATCTGAACCCGCTGGACTATTTCGTTTGGTCATACGTCGAGAATATCACCAACATGACCTCCAACAACACCAAAGTGAGCTTGATCGCCGCCATTCGCCATCTGAGTATTCGCCGAGCTCCCGCCGGCGCTTGTAGAAAAAGCATTCTCCCAGTTCCGGATCCGTATCGAGGCGGTGATTGAGGCTGCAGGCGGCTACATTGAATAAATGTCAGCTCTACTACATAATCAAGTTACCAGAAATGATTTTTTCAATAAATGTTTTAAAATAAAGCTGTAGTGTTGTTTTCTTTAGGACGACAATTTTATCGTTCCTCTCTGTACAATATTGAAACGTTAACTAAAAGAAAAAAAAAATGAAGATAAATGAGAGGCCTGCTCATATATGTACGGATAAATATTTCCATTTTTGATAAGACTATTTTCTTGTTCTCAAATTCAAAACCCATCTCCGTGGTCATCATTTGGGGAGTGTTGAGAACATCAGGTTATTTATTACCAACTAAATGAAGAAGTTATCAGATGACGACATCCAGCATTGTTTCTAGGAAGGAGAACAATATATTTCCCGTGTGTGACTTCCCCAGGGATCGATTGGAAGGAGATAAACTTTTTTTGTAATTGGCTTGATAATAGAATCTCATTACTTAACAAGCGGGCATTTTTTTCAATTAACGGACATTTTTTTCAGGATGGGCTAAGATTCAATCAGTAATAATTTCCAGACCGAAGCTAGACAACTGATTGTTCTAAGAACAGTTTAATATTTATTGTTGTTTCTTTGGATAGAGAAGTAAGTTTTGCAGTCATTTTGTGCTTACATTGTTCTAGTTGGAAACGTAACCGCTAAATTTATGCTTCTATTAACAGTTCATAAAGATAACAAGTTGATGTCAATGCTCTTTTTTTTATTACACTAAAGTCGACAACGAAATAATGACAATGTATTTATTGATATACAAAAGGATGATGGAATTGTTCTTGCGGCTAGAAAATGTTCTATTGTCTATACTAAAGCGAATCAAATACAAGGGAAACGAAAAAGCGATTACTCGTTAACACAGTGCGTTACCATTTCAGCTGCACTCCATGATAATATTAATGCTTCTGTTTATAGAATAAATGTGTTTACTAAACGTATAATTGGTTTCTCCGTTATATCAAAATTTTAGATGAATAAACGATGAGATTCATGCAGATATTAAATTTCACTAACATTATGATTCCGGTTTGATTTCGTTTCCATGTTTAATGGCCTATTAAGACTGGAAACTTATTAAACCAATACGTATATATATATATATATATATATATATATATATATATATAATGAAGCAAATGAAGTAATCGTGTTGCCATTAGTGTTTATTGCAAGTCTCTTCATTTATGAATTGAGGTCTCGGTAGCCGTTAAACTGATGTATGTAAACAATAGTAATTGTGATTCATAACCGTTTAAAATTTACTTTGTTGCTACTGTTTCCCCGTGGTTGAGGGGTAGAAGCTTGGATTGGCGTTTGAGTCAACCGGCTTTTGATCCCAGCTACGGAGGTGGCAGTGGTGTAGTGGTTATCGTCGTAGGAAATGGACACGGCGACACGAGTTCAAATCCTGGACGACACTGATTGCATTTCACATAGTACTAATACCCTTGGGAAAGGTATGAATCCAATTATTATCCCTCCAGCTATGGGTGAATAGTAGGACAGACTGAGTTCTTCAGCCTTGGTGAGACAACTAGTCTAGGAGAAGGAAAACTCTGAATTTAAACCTGTTAAAATCCGCTTAAAAAATTGACCTTGTGTCATATCCTGCCCGAGCGAAGGGGTTGGTAAATAGGATCCCAGCTACGGGAAGCTCATCAGTGTGGCTAGACAGTATGTCTAGCCACACTGATGAGTTCTGATAGAACGAAACAGATCTGTCGGTGGGTGACTTTATATATATATATATATATATATATATATATAAGGATGACGGCAAAGCGCCATACTTTCTTTGTCTGATGATCGAATAAAACAGAAATAGACGGTCACCAAACGTTGTTGCTTCTATGATTACTCAATTCTAGTTTTCATCTATGTAAACTCTATCTTCGATATTAAGCACATTTTACTCATAAATATAATAATCTAAATGGTATATACATATATATATATATATATATATATATATATGTTATTTAGATTTTATCTTTCGCTCTCTAGCGAAGTAATTAACGCTCTTGGTTGCCATTAAACGGATGCATGTCAACTAAACAAAAAGTGTTATGTACGCGTTTAAATCCCTTCGTTTACGCTGAGTTTCCTCCTGGCTTTGCTGTAGTATCACGACCCTGCGTAAAATTCAGCCAGGTTTCAATCACATCTATAAGAAAATTACGTTATCTTCTAGACAGAAAGATCGGGTGGAGTTAGAACTCGATTATCATGCTGTTACAGTCGAGAACATTGTCCACTACGCCACGAGGACTAAAGTCCATTAACGGCCTTTTTTAAAATGATTATCAAATTAGTTCATTTTCGCAGTTAGAACATTTTAAGTATACTATTCCAGAAAAAAAAAACATGCTACCATATATCATTTTTGCTGGGCTATGGTAATATATATACTTAATGAGAGTTTTAATAACATAGATTAATTTTTTAAAATGACGTTCAGCGCCAACAGAAATTTCCAAAATTATTATTCTATTGCAAATCGGACTGGAAAGTACTTGTTCTATTAAAGCAACCATCATCATCATCATCATGTCGAGCTGCTAGCACGGATCTTCCTGGCTCCCTCTTGCCACCCGTTCCTATCGTCCATCGCTTCCGGGATATCGTCCAGTCTCTATCCAATATCGACAGAGAGCTGTTGTAGATAGGTTCTTGCTGGACGTCTTGCTTTTGCTCGTCCATTTGAAGGAGTCCACTGAAGTATATGGCTTAAGAGTTCGTTCTTCCCCTTCCAGCAGTGTCGCTCATGCCTGGTTCGTCTAACTTGGATAGTTTTCGATATGGGTGGTAGGTGACCGTTCAGCTGCTGCTTCGTGGGGTGTTCCTTCCAGGACACCTGATAATTAATTTTCTGTTATATATATGTATACATATTGCAGCCTATATATATATATATATATATATAGGCTGCAATAGGATTATACCCCACATTTCAAATTGTAACTCGAGTGGTACAAGGGAACCAAAGCCAGTGTCAATAGAAAACAAATTCTGCTTCAAGTTAATTTTTAGTTTTCGATGTGGGTGGTCGGTGGCCGTACAGCTGCTGCTTTGTGGGGTGTTGCCTCCAGGACAACTGGTAATTAATTTTCTGTTATATATGTATTTATGCATATATATATAAGCTGCAGCAAGATTATATCCCACATTTCAAATTGGAACTCGAGCGGTGCAAGGGAACCAAAGCCAGTGACAATAGAAAACAAATTCTGCTTCAAGTTAAACGTTTTACTCAGAACAACACCATTCCAACGTTATATGAAAAAAGCACTCAGAACACTTGATGTAGTAATTACACATACACTTGTCTTTAAAAAAAGGTTTCAAGCCTTCAGTGTACACCGCTCCAACCCATAATCATTACTGCTTGTATCTGAAAGAAAATTATGTGACATTAGCAAGACAGAGCTATCATTACCATTTGATTAATATTAATTTGCCGCACTCTGGTGACAGTTTAAAATATGGAAGGTATTTCAACCCCACTCTCTATGTCGCTGTCACTGCTCTTTTATACATTTGAGACAATTAACTTTACACGTATGTTCCGTTTTATAGCTGTGATTTTGACTCTGTCGTTTATTTTTGCTATATTTCGGAAGACATTCCTGTGTGAGATTAACCGTTCTTGCGTGTGGGATAACTTTTCCGACGCCCACTTGGATGAAACACAATTAGTTGCTATAGTGATACATCTGGATACGTAAGAAATATATAGCAAGATTCCTCCTTCATTCAACTCGATGCGTTTTGTAAGAAAGATGACAGTGTATTTCATTCGTATGGATGCTATTTGGGGTTAGTGTCACGGTGCCAATGACGATATGCTCAATTAAGAAGTTATTTTACACGGTTAACCAAGACAAAAGAACGTATGTTTCTACTAGAAACATAATTGCACTCATACATCTTCTCATAGACCATATGATTTATAGTTGGCGACCGTTGTCTAGGGTGACCCTAAGGCTCCTTTTTCGATAGCTACTACACCAAAGTGTAGGGTAGGGTGCTACTCCTTTCCCTGGGTTACTTCACTTTACCCTTGATTCTTACTTTATAATGCTGAGTGTTAAGCAAGGCAGCATCAAGTATCATTTTTTGAGTCTTTGATATGACTCGATCTGGGATTGAACCCAGGTCTCCCGGGCTATTGGCGAACACTCTAACCATTATGTCAATGTCCGGTAAGCAATCAATATCATTCCACCGAGATAAAATAAAACGGGATTTCATCCAAGCAGTAGCTGTGGCCATACTACTATATGAATGAACCACATGGTCACTAACAAAACGCATACAAAAAAAAAAGCTAGATAGTGTTAACACCAGAATGCTACGCGCAGTCTTGAACAAATTATGGGAGTAACACCGCCCAAAACAGCAGTTTACTGCCACTGACCACCCATCTCACAAACCACGCATGTAAGACGAACAACATATGCACAATTGGAGAAGTATAGGCGATCTCATAATTGATGTTCTCATATAGAATCCAACCCATAATCACGCAAGAGTTGACCGATCAGTAAGGCGAACCCTTACTCTTTCCAGATACTGAATGCTGCGTAGAGGACATTCAAGGAGCGATGGATGTGCACACAAATAATTAATAGAAAACACAATTATTCGTATTCGACAGAAGTAAGTGAAAACATTTAACTGTGTGTAAAATATATGAACACAGGCTCATTTTAAAATATTATGTTCAAATTGTGTTTAGAAATTATATATATATATATATATATATATATATATATATATATTTATGAATATCCCGTCAGTGTCCAAGGACAGTTGGTGTGGATTATTCTTTACATAGAATATATGAGGAAAATCATATAAATCTATGAGAGTGTTCAATTATTGGCTATTGTTAGTTCCCTATTTCTTCGCTTCGTTCAGACATATTACATTTTAACCCCCTCTTCCCACGCTTATGAATGAAATAATTTGTAATTTGATTTCCACCTTTATTTTTATTTTCTAATTTTTATTTTTACTTTTTTTTGTTTTTTGATTCCTTTATTTTATCTTCTGAATACGAACTGTAACTCCACATTTGCTACTCTGCGACGAGACGGAGAGTATAGTAATATTCTCTGCCGAAATAAGTTTATTATGATGACTTAACCGAGTTTGAGTCTCCATCAAACTGTACTATATATATATATATATATATATATATATATATATATATGAATAAAGGTTTTGATATTAGCTAACATAATATTGCCGATATGCCATAAAACCAAACCTAACCAAACCAAACCAAACCAAACTAAACCAATTCAGTTATTTTTCTCTCTGATAAGGTAGGATTCCCGAGTGTCTTGGTGAGACTGCGACCTCTTAATTAGTGAGTTTGATTTTTACGTTCAATTTTAGACTCATACTCTTGGGAAAAATATGAACTTTATGTCTCCAAGTTCTGAGTTGAATATACGGGTGCATTTCTTCATAAATTTAGCATTAAATAACTCTCGAAATTTGTTATGCTATTAAAAAAGAAACCAAACAAACAATCTGTCAGATATGTCGATATTCCCTTGCTATTTTTTCTTAATTTCCGGTCTCAGATATCTGTAATCACAAAAAAAGTACGACCAACAGACAATGCATTGCCTTCTGGTGTACCAAACGACGTGATGCCGTCTGTAAAGTTTTCTTTTTCTTTTTATAAGTTCAGCTAAAGCAATATTAATTTTTTCCAACTCATTTCTGACACCGATCGCGCATCTTGACTCTCTTATTACACGAAAATGCATGCATTTCCTCAGATGACTCTTTGGTTTGGCTTCTTTGTTTAATGGCATATCAATCTTAGTTGGTTATTTAATGCTAAAGCCATCTTTTCAGCAAGACAGTTGTGGTACTATTTAAAACGTTGCATGAGAGGAAAATGGGGTTCATGCCTTTTCCAAGTCCGAAAATGAACGTCATAGCGTGACGAGAGTTTGAACTCTTTCGAAAACTTTTACCAACTACGCCATTGGAACTCCCTCGTGTAACCTGAGGGAAATGGATTTTGGGAAAATGGTAATAATAAGGTTCTAAGATTTGTTTACAAGATTCCTGAGAGTCTGTTCAAAGATGAACGAAATAAGGGCCTGAAATTGGAAGTACAATTGTTTTGTTATAGAGGTTATCATTTAGAAGTCACAAGCCAATGAGAACATATTAAGTAACTGATATATAATACTGAGATCAAGCAGAGTAAAATAAAAGCATAAAACAAGCCTCATACCAGGGAAAAAAAATCTATTTCATGTTTATCAGAAGGGTACATTTCGGCTGTTAGTATATGAAAAAGGCAGTGAGTTCGAATACACAATTAGTTTAATCCCCCTCCCACGAAAAAGAAAATACTAGAAAAATTTATCCCAGTAAAATTGAGTTGTGCTCGTGTAGAATAATAAGAAAACATATCATTAGAAAAATATAATTAGATATATCAAATTTTAGAGTTCTGAAATTAGAAAATCAAAGCGGAAATTGGACGTCAAAATTACTTCCCTTTACGATCTGACATTAACAAAAAATGGCCATTTTTCTGTGGATAAATTGGTTTTCGAAATAACTAATGTTTTTTGTCTTGTTACAAACTATTTTAATTGAAAAATCATGAGCATAAGCAAAAATAAATTCCTTTGAAATAGGATTGAACTAATTACAATATTCACTTTCTTCTAAACTAAATTTCTTAGACTAGCTTCTTGAACTCTAAAACTAATATCCTTAAGACACTAGAAGTCTCCTAAACATAACACATTTATGTAAGAAACGTAGCCTATTTCTGTTATTTTGTTAGGTTTTCTAGGCCGATGAGTAATCGACACTGTACGAAGCGATCACATTCAGAATGAAGTCTAGATGATCTAATGTATTAAAAAAGACACTGTAATATTAATCTAAAACATAATTTATTGGGTAAAATAGGGGCTTAAACTAAAGAAGAAAATAAAAAGGCTGGCCCTAAAAGAGTTCCAATAAAAGAAGTAAATTGATATTCAAGGAGGTGTTTATTGTTTTCTTCCATCATCCGCATAAAATCTATGAGCCAAAGATTTTTGCAAGATATAGATTGGCACCTTGTTTGAAGGCATGTTTAACCAAGGTTGTTTGATAGACAAAAAGTTGCAAGTGCAGCAAGTCTCTCATCTTTAACCTACTGCCATTACCCAATGGGAATGAGATATACGCTACTGCTGCTTGCTTTCAGTGCTTCCCAATCGTTACTAAAATAATGTTGAAAACAACATAAAACTGCTCCACAACAAGAGTTCTCGTCGGAATTTAGACTTATATGTCAATGTATTTTACGTAGCTATGTTACTAAACAGTTAACTCAAAGCCGGCATTAGCCAGTTTACTGGGGCTGTAGAATACACTGAATGCTTCTCTGTAGAGGGGTAAGACACCCTCCAACGAGTGTTCTAGATATGACACTAAACAATCTAAGGGTGAAGTTCCAGTAATGCTGGAGCTTTGAGGAATGCGAAGTACCCCTTCATTGCCATCGCTCCCAAGTCCACTCTGGTCCAGAGTGGTACAACCTGATAAAGGTCCTATCTATAGGTTAAGTAGAACTAAACCATGGCTGCTTGACCTTACTGCTTTTTTTGCATTTAAACTGTGTATTTATGCTAAACTGAATTGTTTAAAATAGAACTGTTTCGACATTTAAACTGTGTACTTAAGCTAAACTGAATTGTTCGAAATAGAACTGCTTTGACATCTAAACTGTGTACTTATGCTAAACTGACTTATCTGAAAAAAAACTGTGTAGACATTAACTCTCTGTATTGCCCAGTAAGCTGGGGCTGTAGAATACACCGACCGCACCTCTGCAGAGGGGTAAGACCCCAAAAGAATGTCCTGTTTATGATACTAAACAATCTGATGGTCGGATTCCAGTAATACTGTAGCTTTGGGGAATGCAGAGCACCCCTTCATTGCCATTTCTCCCAGGTCAACTCTGCTCTGGAATGGCAGCACCTGATAGGGTGCTATCTATGGGTTAAATAGAACTAAACTGCATACATATTCTTAAATTAACCGTGTACTTACATTTAAAATGCGTGCTTATGGTAAACTAAATTGTTTGAAATGGAATTGTTTTTGACATTGAAACTGTACTTACACTAAACTGAATTGTTTTGTATAGAACTTCTGTACTTATACTAAACGGAATTAGCTGAATTAAAAATGTTTGAATAAATTGAATAGCTTGAAATAGAAATGTTTTTGACAATTAAACTGTGTACTCATACTAAACTGAATAGTTTCAAATAGAACTGAATATTTGTTTAAAAATTGATTTGGCGTTAAATAACCTACAAAGGTTGATATTACATAAAACCCAATCAACCAACCGACCATCGAAACCACCATATCTATCTATGATAAATATACAATCGATTTTCTACATTTGTGCTGAACATATCTTTTAATTTCTTTGTACTCTGTTTGATCTCTGTATCATATGTCACTTACCTATTTCGTACACATTGGCCTTTATTTCTAAACGATACGCTGTACTTGGGTACAAAATTACTTCCTATTTTCCTCATATTCAGAAAGGCCCCCAGTGATCCATTGGACAAATCTTGGAGCTTGATATATAAAGTATTCCCAAAACTCAAGGATAAAGAGTTTATATTACTTATACATACTGTGTTGCTAGATATAGCTCTTTAGCACTTTAGTTTACTCAATATATGAAGTTAATTTTATCTAAGAAGTTGAAAACAGGAGGTACTGTATATATTTGTACATTTTTCCAGGAAATCAATAGTGATTGGTCTTTTAATGCTCCTGTCAATTTGACATTATTTACTGACCGCTACACCCGGAAGTTTTCCTTTACCAGAGTGTCAGTGTGTTTCAATGTGTAACATAGCCATACATGAATATGTGAAACGTACATAGAATGTTTATAACTCATATGTAGATAACATAGGAATCACGAAACACAAAAAAAAACAAAAACACTCACGACTTCTTAGTTCAGGTTCGAAAGTTTTTATTACCTTTGAGTTAAAAGGTTTTTCAAAATGAGGAGGGAGATACACAATCTTTCTATGCAGACTTTTCCATCTGCCCCAAACCAAGGGCTCTGCGAGGTCTGAAAGTCAATCGTCTTCTTCGAACGCTAAAACTCATCTCTGACTTTTTCTCAAATACCCAAAATCCTCCGCGCACGCTTCTGGTGCGTGAAGTCATTCACATCCCCTTGGTCATATTTTCTATCTGGGATTTTTATTTTGACATCTCTGAATGACACATCCTCCTGCGCTCATGTTGCACCTAACTAACCCATGCGCTAAGCGAAAGGTTCTCAGCCTAACTCAACCGAGAGGCAAGATATATAAAACGAAATCCCTCGGCCATTATATTACAAATGCCGTGTATTGTATTTTCGACTCAGGGTCCTAATTTCAGACCATTGTTAGGCTGTTGGTAAATATATTTTGCTTTAAACATGCCTCTCATTACACATAACACATTCTTTTATAAATTTCGTATTATTTGCACTTTTAAACCACCCAAAATTTGATGTTTGACTTCTGTTTGATTTCCCGCTATTTGGAGTAGCGTCAAAACAAATACATTTGCGAGATGAAAAAGAAATTGTTTAGCATAAACTAATTCCAATGAATGCAAAATTAAATGTAACAGAATAAATTCTAAAAATATCACAATTTTGATTCAATGACTCTTATATATATATATAGAGAGAGAGAGAGAGACACACACATAAAAGTAATAGCTTCTATTTATTTCTATGGAAATTTCCTCTTTAGTGAGATCAATAACGCAGTTGGATTGAATAAGAAATTTATTTTTAGAAAAATCGACACTTTTTTTTCAAATATTCACCATCATTGACGATATATTTTCATTTACGATAAATAGTAGGTTGCGATAAGGAAAGGATAAGACAGACTGGACATTAGTTATGTCGCTGATCTAGGAGAAAGAAAACTAAAAAATCCTACCAAACAACACGTCGTGGCCAAACGTAACAGTGTAAATAAATTTCACTCCACATCTCACAGATCTTTGGGAAGCTAAGAGTATGTGAAGGGATTAGATGAAAATGGTTGATACAATTCTATTCATCTTTTTCTATGATAACAAAATGAGTGAAACAATATTTCTCCCCAACTTCATTGCCTTTGTTACACTTCTTATCAGTTTAAAGATTTCATTTGTAATGCAAAAGAATCAAAGTTGCTGTCGTTAAATATCCTCTGGGATTATCAGGCTCACATCAAATTTAGACTAAAAATTGGATTAGTAGAGATTATCCATGAGAAACTCATAATTTAGCTCCAGTCATCATTTTCTAATCAGGATATTTCTTTGGAGATCAAATTCTGTCAGTAGTTTAGGAAATTAAATTTCGAATAACAAGAGACAAAATCAATTGTCAGAATAAAAATTATGTCCCCAAGATATTTGGAAAATACAAATTGATAACTTTGCCAAGAAACATTAATTAACAATGTAATTATAAAAACAGCAATTTTTAAATGACTACCTGATTTTTGCTACCAATTGTGTTGAGCTCAATGTGTGTGTAAATTGCTCAAAACCAAAAATAAGGGCCAAGAATCAAGGCGCAATTTTTTACGGTATGAATCAGGTTGGGCCTCACGTGTATTGTAAATTGGAAAGACAAATACTAGGTTTTCTTTAGTTTCTTTGTTTAATGACATATCAAACTTCGTAGGTTATCTAATGCCAAAGCTATTCATCTCGAGGAACACTAGTGGTACTATTTAATTCATACCTAGAAGGATGTGGGGGTTGATAACTTTACCAAGGGTATTTGCCCGAAAGGGAACGTAATAGAGTAACTGGAGTCCGAATTTGCTTTACTACGATTCTGCTGTCCTTTACTTTAAACATTACACCACAAGGACACCTCCCCCACAACAAATACTAATGAGTTCATTTCCCACTCGATATTCCATTATCCCAGCATAAATCGAGGGTGACAGATAATTGCACTATGTGGTGAAGATCCAGGTTTCGAGATTAGGGAAATGTGGGATACTCCTTCATGGCCATTAGTACCAGGTCAACTCCGACCCGGGGTAGTTGTATCTGTTATGATCCCACCTATTGTACCGTTACCTTACTGACCCAGTAATGAAAGAAAACGCAGGCATAACGCTACTCCTAAAACACGACACGAACGATTTTGTTGGTTGCTTGATACCACGGTTTATTTTTTTGTTTTGGGTGATAGTAGTCGCAAAAGGAGGGAGATAGAGTAGAAAGACATGCCACCTACTTCGAAATACAGAGATGTACGAGGTGCGAGACAGGACGTGCGCAGGTGGTTTATTCATTTTGTGTTTTATCCCGGCCTGTTTCGTTGTAGGTTTCTCAGCGTCAATTTCGTGGCCCTGCGTCTCGTCCGCTCTGAACTCGTAAGGCGCTCACTCTGACCCTAGTGGTAACTCAACTGCCGTTCCAACTGACGTCTCTCCTCACTAATTTTGAAATTCTCTAACTTTTATAAGTCCTGGTGGCAACACCCCAAAAGACACCAACTGTACGGCCACCTGCCTCCTATCACGAAAACTATTCAAGTTAAACGAACCAGACATGCAGGACACTGCTGGAGAAGCAGGGACGAACTCATAGGAGATGTACTCTTATGGAACCCCACACATGGCCGTTCAAAAGCAGGACGATTAACACGAACATACATTCAGTAGCTATGTGAGGATACAGGATGTTGTCCTAAAGACCTACCTAGGGCGATGAACGATAGGGAGGAGTGGCCAGAGAGGGTCAGGGATATCCGTGCTACCAGCGCGACATGATGATGATGATGATGATAATCAAGTATATCATTGGTGTGACGTCATCATATCAAACCATTGCTTCATATCATCACAAGTGTCCCTAACTTTCATTATGCGTTTATTTAATTCCCATCAAACTTATGACATGACATCAATCCATTTTATTTACACTTAGTCTTTTTATCTTCTCCGATGTTTTACGCCCTGAGGTGTCAACCCTGGGGACCCTCTAGCAAGCGTATAACATTTCCAGATGGATTTACATTTCCACTCAAAGATTTTAACTAACTTACAATTTTACCAAAAAAAATTATTAAATAATTAATATAATCAATTATCAATAAAATAATTAATAAAATTAATTACAATCCTAATTATTTTACGCTTTGAGTCAAGATGATTTATTTGAAAGTTATTCATATTCCGCTGGAATATGTTCAAAAGAAAAAAAAACAAAACAATAAATCAAAACTATGGGAGTCAATAAAATGAATAAAAAATAAAGATAAATAAATAAAAACGCAGAAACTCCCAAAAGCCCCTGAAAAGAAAGTGGGGATACGGATGCGGAGTAACAGGAACCGTCTCGGTGAAAAGAAAAGATTCGCCCTCACTTGAGCGGGACTTCCCAGACTGAATGAATTTTCTTCCATCCGGCTGCTAGCAAAGTACCACGTCTGTTTTTCCCAGTCCTTTGGGCTTAGTATGCGGGTTGTGTCCACTGTTAGCGAGCCGATATGCCGAAGCCAGTAACTTGAAAACGCCACTGGTCGTGGCCACATTGAATTTAGGCATTAACCAACGGAGATGACTAATATATTTCAACGTCTTATTTAGGAGAAACAAGCGTTTTCAAATACTCCTGGAAGACATTCCACCCTACAATGTTGTCGTGTAAAGACGCCTTTTGAAATAATATTGAAATTTAAAAGATATCTTCTCTCTCCGCCTTTCTTCTTTTCTTCATTAATTCTTTTGCAGCCTTCACAGATAAGAAGATACCAGCTAATTAAGATGGGGTAAGGAGAAACTAAACGAGTCAGATATCAATAACCAAGAGCAACGGCAAAATATTCTGTAACCCTATAAAACAATAACACAAAAATTGTATATATAACTGTATAATGAATGCCATTACCTTATTGTAAGTAAAGTTGGCA
>OY757923.1:25785001-25865842 GCA_963585895.1 Sepioteuthis lessoniana
CGCTTACTAAACGTATGGAGAAAAAGCTTGACGGCAATTCGGCAAGAATGCTACGAGCTATATTGAACAAGTCCTGGAGGCAACACCCTACGGCCACCTACCACCCATCACGAAAACTATCCAAGTTAGACGAACCAGATATGCGGGACACTGCGGGAGAAGTAAAGGCGAACTCATAAGCGATATATTCCTGTGGACCCCTTCCCATGGACGACTAGCTAGAACCTATATACAACTGCTCTGTGCCGATACAGGATATAGCCTGGAAGAACTCCCAGGAGACGGGTGGCGAGAGAGGGTGAGGGATATCCATCCTAGAAGCGTGACCCAGTGATGATGATTCCTAAGAAGTACTTACCCATAAAACTCACAGTGTGTATGACGAACATTACTTAAAGTAAAAGATCTAGAATGGTCTTTGTTAAGTTTAGGATAATTATCCGTGAGAAGCGTTTACCCGTATTATATACGGTAGATAAGATGGTTAGTATTGAAAATAAAGGCAATATTTTTATTGTTATTTTTTGCGAGATTATTTCACTTCTATTTGATAAGTCTTGCAGTATTTTCTTTTGCCCTGTGAATGTTTTTATAACTTCAATTGCATCCCAGTTTTTTTGTTACTTTCAATACCGCTCGGCTTATGGACATCTCGACATTTGGAATTTCTTGAAAATCAATACTTTTTCAAATCTTCTTCTTCTTCTTCTTCTTCTTCTTCTTCTTCTTCTTCTTCTTCTTCTTCTTCTTCTTTCTATCTCTCTCACTATACATTTATATATATATATATATATATATGATCATACCTGACAGTTTGTCATGGATTGTTCCCAGAGCTGTGAGGTTATCCAGTATTTGACATAAATCGGACAAAATTCCTTAGATATCTTGAAATGAGATCAAATAGAGTAAAACTACCGTAAATAACTCGCAAAAGATTAAAAAGTAAAGATATATTTTAAAGGGAAAATATATTCATTGCACGCCTTTTTTATAACGTGGATAACGTTGCCTATTTACGTAATGTTCGCTGAAGTGAAATTTAGTCTAGAAATGTGCCGTAAAGGCGAAACTAAGGAGGTTTAAAAAAACAAAATCAAGGTATATATATATATATATATATATATATATATATATATATATATATATATATATAAAGCAGTCCATGCAGTTAAATGCCATTTTATTAATTAACTTATTATCTGATTTTCAAAATAAAACATTTAGTTATGGACTTTAATCGATATTTTTACATCATATATAGTATGTATTTACAAAATGTATCTGTTTCATATATATTAAATCCTTTTTGCTTTTCTGTAATTCTTTTTAAATTTATTTTTCCGTTAAAATCCCCATGATTAATACAATAATAAAAAATCAATAGAAATACGCCAGAGAATGATGTCAAGAACCTTGACAAATGTATGTATGGAGTAACTATTTGTAAATAGTCATATTTTATTACTGTTACTGGCTTCTCTCCTGGTCTGTAAGATTTTACTATTAAAAATCGAAGGAAATTGAATTAGCTTAACATCGTAGTAAAATAGAAAGAGGCCATGGTTTTGAATAGCTATTATGCTATATCATCATCATCATTATGCTGCACGCACGTCTTGTTCTAATTTGGATGGTCATCGAGATGGGTGGTAGGTGGCTGTAAAGCTACTGTTCAGTGCGATGTTGTTTCCAGGATTTGTTTAATATAGATCGTAGCATCCTTGTGCAATTGCCGTCAAGCTTTTTATCTATACGCTTAGCCAGTGTCCATCAGGTGCATCCATAGAGTAGTATGGACAGGAATGGTGGTGCCCGTGGTGTAATTGTTATCGTCGTAGGAAATGAACACGGTGACACGAGTTCAAATCCTGGACGAGACTGATTGCATTTCACATAGCACTAATACCCTTGGGAAAGGTATGAATCCAATTATTCTCCCTCCAGCTATGGGTAAATAGTTGGACAGACAAGGTTCTTCAGCCTTGGTTAGGCAACTAGTCTAGGAGAAGGAAAACTCTGAATTAAAACCTGTTAAACTCCGCTTAAAAATTGACCTTGTGTCATATCCTGCCCAGGCGGCGGGATTGGTAAATAGGATGGACAGGAAAGGAAGCGGGAAGGAAATATTTCGTAGTCACGTGACCAATTTTAGAGTAAGTAATAGTAAAACTGTATTCTCAGCCAAATTGTAGCAGCATAAGTAAAAACAAAAGAAATTAGACGAAGAGCGTTGTCCAGAAAGTTAGCAATTGTATGTATTGAGTAGATAATTTTGCTTTTGCCTTAACTATATGGAAAAAAATCGTGTTTTTTTCTCGTCGGGTACAGTAAGTTTTTAACTAAAATATCGACGAAAATTGAGTTATCTTTGCATAGGGGTAAAATGCTAAAAAGAAAGTGGTTTTAAAACGCTATTAAGCTATATATATATATATATATATATATATATATATATATATATATATATAAAACATAAAAATAGGAAACGGAAATTAGTGAATACCTGGACTTTAAGTTAAAACTTACCAAATCATAAACTAAGTTTTTTTACTTATTGAATATCACTAGAAGCCATGAGAAGCAGCATGGTGGGTATGAAATAAAGCGGATGAAACTAAAGTTGGTTGAACAGTGAGACTCATCAGATGCTGGATTAAAGAACTTCATAGTTCGACGGCAAGAGTTAAATAGTTCAGTCAGGTAACAGTTACTATCCATTGATAATTGTAGCGTCTATTGTTGAGGGAAGAAACATCCACACAACAATTTTTGAATACCTGCTTATGAATCCTCCTACTTAAAAAGTACTAGGTCACATTTATGATAGGTGCGCCGATTTAAAACAACCCTTTGGTCTGGTAAATTAAAACGAAACATAAGACAATGTGACACCCAGACAGCAGGTCAGGGTGTCATGATCGGAAGGTGCTCCTCTGATAGACAACATGGGGGTCGCTTCGTCATCCTGCAAATATTGGCTGTTCTTTTTTCTGGTACACGAAAGGCGACATAAGTTACCACACAAACATGACAAACCGACAGAGAAAATGGACGGGGAAAGATAACAAACTTGCACTTCACTGACATTTTTGAAGCAGCCCAAAGGAAAAAAGGGTATATGAAAACAATGATTTAAATCAGAGAAAAATACGCTAGATTTAAGACAACGAGTAGAAATCGATCAAAAAGTAAATAGAGAATCAAGGTAACATGACCCTAATACAACAATCGGGATACCAAATGTTATGGCCGGTTAGGATCCAAAAAGAAGACACAGAAATAGAGAAAGTAGGTTGAACTAGTGTTGTATGACTCGGCTGGGCTGTCAAAATAGGAAATGCACCTGTGTAAATAACAGTTGCATTCGGTCGAGAAATAGCAGCGTATAACCTTGACCGTGGATGGGTTGAATGAGTGCAATTTGTGACGCCCACTAGAAGAAGGTGGGCGTGAACTATTATATAACTCAGTGCACAGCAAATTCAATCAGTTTGGAGACCAGACCAGTTGGAGACAAGATGCGGTAGAGAAAGCCAGCACCCGGCAGAGGGAGCCCTCAGACCCCCGACTAATCAGTTTGGGGATCAGAAGAGTTGGAGAAATAATGCTGTAGAGAAAACAGCACCCAGCAGAAGGGGCCTTCTGGATTGAGCAGTTAGGGATCAGACGAGTTGGAGATAAGATGCAGTAGAGAAAACCAGTACCCAGAGAGGCTGGGCCCCAGGCCCCTGGTTGAGAAGCTCATGATAACGGGAAAGAAACGCGGTTATGGCCAATAGAGTGGGGGTCAATATGTTACAGTTCTGTTCGGTCTCCAACTCCCTCTCACACACAACCCTTTCAATAAAGTGAGAGGTACATTTTTCTAAAGAAGTGTCTTCGCTCGTCGTTATTGTGTTGAGTATACCACACTAGTGTATTGAATAAACAGAACATACATACAAAATAAGAGTGGTAGTAAAGCAGGTAGAAGTGCCCGTCCGAAACACTCAGGTTCGACTGCTGGGAGGAAGTCGGTATTAGTAGGTATTTGTCTTTCGTCCCACCGACCGGACGATTGTATCACAAGGCCTTTTTTGGTTGGTCCGGGCACAGGTCTGTAGCCGAGACACGCCCGGCAGCTCCAAAAATGCCTTGGACCCCGTTGAAATTTTCCTAAAAATAGGCGTCTCAAGCGCCAGGCAATAAACCTAGCCCCTCCAAGGAAGGTTAAAGCCTCGAGGACTGCTTCCTGAGAATTGGGGATGCCGGTCTGAGCGCACCCAACGTGAATGCCGGGTTACCGGAATCCATATTAGACGGCCTCGACCGACTGTCAGTGGAGCAAGGACACATCCGACCAGATCCGTGTACCGACCAACACGGCCGACCGAAATGTGTCAAAGCTCTGGCTTGGAGGAAATTTCCGTGAGAGTAAAAAAAACGGTTAGTATTTATAAAGGAAGTAGAGTTCATTATCGTGTAGGTAGGTCACCCGAACACCCAACGCTGAAAAACATGAACATTCTAACTGTGATGAACGGCAATGTAATAACAATCGAAATATCAAACACCCAAGCAACTCATAACAAAAACTAACACAGGAAGATGAAATCAATATAGAAAATTTAAAGAGGTTTATGTCTGTAAAGAAGACAAGATTACCATTACTAAGTAACCAAGACTGGAGAATATTCAAAGCCGAAACTGAAAAAAAAAAAAAATGAACTCGTAACTCAACGAAAAGCATCATTGAATTAACCGAGCCTATCTACGCCAGGACAAAATTAGTCAATAAATAAGTTGGCGTTCCCCTTAAGAACACGGGCACAAACATAGAACCTGGATAGGAAATTACACTAAAAGCACTCGTAAGAAATCTACGATAAAAAGCAAGAGTGATAAGACATAGGAAAAAAGCTGGAAAATGTTGGGACGAAAATAAAACACCATAACCACTAGTTGAGCAAACAATAAAGCTTGAAGGAAATAAATCAAAAGTTAATGGCGAAACAAAAGCGACTAAAAAGATATCGAGACAAGATAAAACAATATAGAAAAAACAGGACATTCCAAAACAACAAATAAAATTCTGCCAGCCATTAATAAAAGAATGCACGAAGACACACCAATAACAGGATGACAAGGAGATAAAACAAATCGGGAGCACAATATGGGAACGAAGAGAAATTAATGGAAAAGCCAAATATATAAGCAACATGAGAAAAGAGTTTCAAGGACTTGGAGAAAGACCGAAAGCCAAATTACACCTTGGTTCTCTCAGCACAACACTCAAAAAAGTACCAAATTGGAAAATGCCTGGACATGATAGTATACATTGATACTGGTTTAAAATATTCACTTCCATGCATGAGAGATTTTCAATCGAAATGAAAAGATACCTGTAAGAAAAAAACATAGCCAAATGTATCACAAAAGGAAAGACCAGCCTAGTCCAAAAAGCCCCTAAAAAGGAACTGCTCCCCAAACTGCAGACCATAACGTGCCTATCGATGGTGTGTGAAATATCTACAGCACAAATTAGGGAGGAGATAAACGATTTGATAATTACCCGCAAACTGTTCTCCAAAGAACAGAAGGGATGCCACAATGGACCAGAAATATTGGAGAGCTACGGTACATTGATCGATGCATTCTCAAGGAGAGCAAGACTAGACGAATAAATCTAGTTACTGTGTATATTGATCTCAAAAATGCATATGTTTGCGCATATCTGGATAATAAACTCTCAAAATATACAAGATATCCGGGGAAGTCAGAGAGCTTATTGAAAACGGGAGAGTCGAATAGAAAACAGGAGGAAAAAGCTTATCTGAAGTGAAAATCTAGAGAGTGATCTTCCTGAGAGATGCATTATCAACTTGTTTGTAATAGCGATGATGCCACTTAATCACTTACTTAGGAAATGCACAGGGGGATAAATTCTTCAAAATTTGTAAGAAAACATTAACCACCTACATATCAGAAATTTCATCCAAGGGATAAATACCTGGGCTGTCCCCCTCGTATATTACTCGGAACCATTCTTAAATTGTACGAGAGAAAATCTTCAACATATGGAGGAGAGAAGGAAAAAACTCACGAACACACCTAAGGTTTTTACACCCCAGAGATGAAGTAGACATCGTATATGTGTCAAGAAAAGAAGTAAGCGCACATTCCAGAATTCAAGATAGCGTTGATGCATCGATATAACAATGAGAAGACTACATACAAAAAGAGCTGAAGAAGATTGATAACAGTAAACAGACACAATACAGACAACACAAGTATCAACAGAACAAAAATAACCAGGAAATAAAAACAGGAACTAAAACAAATCTATGGACATTTCAAACGATTAACAAGCAATATCTCATACGAAAATCTTGGACGAGGCTCAGAAGGGAAGCCTCAACCGAGAAAATGAATCTCTTCTGGTAGCAGCACAAAATGATACCATTAGGACTAAATATGTCAAAGTAAGAACAGACAAGTCGCAACAAAATTCTGGTGTAGATTATTTGGGGCCAGAGACGAAAGGATCAACTACATAAACAAATGCGGTAAATTTGCGCAAAGAGAACATAAGACGAGACACGACAGGGTAGGGAAGGTGATCCACTTAGAATTGTACAAGTTTAAATTTGACCATGCGAGCAAATAGTGTATGCACAACACTGAAACACTCCTGGAGAACGAGAGGCACAAAATTACGTGGAATTTTGAGATACAAACAGGTCATTTAATCTCGGTCAGATGACCAGACCTAGTGATAGTAAAAAAAGAAAGAACCTGCTGAATAGTGGACTTTGCCGTTCTGATTGACCACTGAGCAAGTTGAAAAAAAGTGAAAAGAAAGATAAATACCATGATTTTGCTAGAGAACTGAAAAAATATAGAACATAAAAAGGGACACTAATACCAATTGCAATTGGCGCGTTTGGTACAGTCACCAAAAGGTTGGTACAGGGACTGGAGAACTTGGAAAGAAGAAGATGAATGGAGACCATCCAAACAACAGCATTGTTGAGATCGACCAGAATACTAGGGAGAGTCCTGTCTGTAGTACTTTTGAAATAAAATGCATGTTTTGTACTTTCGGTATTTTTGTATATCATTTGTGTTTGAAAACATAGAAAGAATATAGAATTTAAGAATAGTTGTCGGAGAATAAGTTGGAGACAAAATGAATAGAGGTGGTGGTGGTGAGACATAAAGTTGGTAAGAAGTAAAGAATTGGCAGAGGAAAAGGATGAAATATTCTTCCTAGTCAAGTGACTATATTTGTTAATCAAAACAACTAAACAATAATAGGCAGACTCGAATTATATTAAATCCTTATAGTAGAGTTAAATTCACAAAACAGGTACGATACCTTGAAGCTCAGGGTTTAAAATAGAAAATACCAGTAAAGTAAAAATTTGAAAAAGCCAATTCTGAACTTTAACTAAGTTAACAAATTAAGGGAAGTTGTGCACTTCTTTTTTATATGACCCACTTCAACATTCTCTTACTTTGAAAATACTTGGTTATATTTCTAACATGAACACAGATAATAAACAATCCCTGGGTTTGGTATGACTACAATATACTACCCCAGAAAAAATGTCAAATCAAAATAAAACTCAACGTGAGACATCAAAAACTGGTTATGGTGTCATGATCTACAGGTGATTACTTGATAGCCAACATAGGGGGTCCGGTCGACGGTAAATGCAGAAACTGGAAAAAATGAACAAATAATTAAAACATATCTCAACGAACAACATCATGGAATTATACGAACTAATCCATGTTGGAGCGAAAGTAATCTTTGATAAAATCGGTGTTTCCCTGAAGGACACAAACAGAAATTAAAAACCTGGATAGGAAATTTGACTGGAAACACAGAAAAGAAATCTACGACAACAAGCAAAGTACCAAGGCAGAGGGAAAATGGTGGAATATGTTTAAAATTAACAGAAATCGAAAAGAGAGAAAACTGTAAAACAACTATGGAAGATCACGGGGGCAACAATTGTAATTGGTTCACGTCTAACATTTCCCAAATGATTATTACAGGGATTAGATTACTTGGAAATAGGAGGACAAGGGAATATCATCCAAATCCGAGAATTATCGAAATCGATCAGATTACTGAGAAGAGTCACGGAGACTTGAGAAGACTTCTTGTTACCCAGTATCCAGTTTAAAAACATCCGCTTGTGCTGATGTGAAAAAATCTCAATGAAGTAACACACACACACACACACACACACACACACACACACACACACACACACACACACACACACACACACACACACACACACACACACACACACAAATATATATATATATATATATATATATATATATATATATATATATATATATATATGAGAGAAATATAGAAATAAGAAAGAAAAAAGAACATGATTGCGTGCGTTGCGCTCAAGTGTAAATAAACGATTGAAGAGTGTTTATTATCAGATAATGTAGGACATTTGATGAAATATGCCCACAGAAACATCGTAGTTATTCTTACAAATACTCACATGCACCTCTCTCTCACTATATATATATATATATATATATATATATATATATATATATATATATATATATATATTTTGGGGAGAGAGAGAGATGTGAACTCCATGAGGTAGCTTCTTCTTAATTTGTCTAGAATATATAATCAAAACTTGATCACAAGTGGCTTTGAGCGTTAAAAAAGAATGTCTTATTAAAGTCTATCGCTTTGAAACTAATCAACTTGATAATACGATAAGATAAAAATGAAGGGGTTGATCTAAAGATTAATTGCTCCAATTTTTCACACGTTCAAATTTATTTGACACAGACAGACCTGTTATTATATTCTAAACGAAATAAAAGGTGAAAGGTGCTGTTCTCTGACTCGGCACTCAAAATGAATGACACATTAAGTAATTAGAACCAGATCTATACTATTTTAACACCATTTTTTTTACTCAGAAATGAGTTCTTTATATTTGGCACTCGTTGCTGAATTTTCTTTCTTTGCCAGTTAAGCAGGAAATGTACTTCTAAATCAAGCATTCATCGAAGCTGTAGCCGTGTCAATACTTCTTGGACTTTCTAACTCTAACAAAACTATTAAACAAAAAAAGAAATACGCGGTGACTCTTCGTTCTGTTTTGAAACAATCCAATAAGCTGCATCCTAGAAAACAGCATCTCTACGCCCAATTACATCACATCAAACCAACTTAATAAGACCATCAAGATATGCTGGGTACTGATGAATGTGAAAAAAAAAACAACTCAAAATCCACGTCTTCCTTGAAACCATATATATCGATACACATATTATGGCTGACCATCGAGAACTTACGTACACCGAATCTCTATGGACAATGGATTTCGTCAAGACGACTTAAAGAGAACCATGACCTAATAGAGACGCATGGCAGACAGACAGACAGAAACAGAGAGAGAGAGGGGGGGGGAAACATGCTGACCTCACGCCTTGATGATGATGTGTTGGAATTGATCTTTTTCATGCAAAAATTAAATTATGACAATTAAATAATTATGTGGACAAACGCGGAAAAATGTTGGAATTAAAACAAGAGCGTAGAACATAGAATTGTAAATATATATATATATATATATATATGTATATATATATATATATATATATATATATATATATATATATGTATATATATATATATAATTATTAATATATATATATAATTCTCAAATAATATATATATATATCTATATATATATATATATATATATATATAGATATATGTATATATATCAAATGGTTTTTGTAGGTCCAAAGAAAGAATAAGGATATATTTAGAATAAGATGGTCCACGGAGAGATTTGTATTTTTCTAATTTATTCATTTTGTTTTACATAGTGTTATATATATGTATGTTTCCAGCTTGTTGCTTTTGTCTGAGAACATGTGTGGCACGTGGCCTTTTAATTGGGGTACTCAATGAGACTTGAACTCAGTCCCGTTTCCAGTATAAAATTATATATATATATATATATATATATATAAATATATATATATATATATATATATATATATATATATATACATATATATATACATATATATATATATATATATATATATATATATATATATATATATATATATAGCAGTGCCTCTTACTATGGATTTCATAAATTTTGTATTCATTAAACGGAGTGAAGATTAAAAAAATCACTGATTAATATGGTTAATTTTTTTTGTCGAACAATGAGATTATATAAATGCTCCATCAATGATATTGAGCAATACTTAACAATATTGCCACATTTCGTCCTCCATTATCTCACCAAATGAGCTAGTGAATATATATATATATATATATATATATATATATATATATATATATATATATATATATAAAGAAGATATTCAGAGGAAGACTTTGTAACTGAATTGTATGTCAACGTTAAATGTTTCTGTTTTATATTAAAACTTCGTTATGCCATTATTAATGTCTAATATTGTATCCTCTTATATATATATATATATATATATATATATATATATATATATATATATCAGGACCGCAAAAACAAAGGTAAAATTTATGCATTTTTCATTTCAAATTGATGTTAAATATATATATATATATATATATATATATATATATATATGAACGACCAGTTCAATGTATTTAGCCAGCTTCAACAATTTTTTTCTTCTCATCTTAATATATATGATTAATTAAACAAGTTAAGCACCGCGATGGTCTTTTTGTTATATACTAAATACTAATCTTTCTGTGCCACATTAAATGCAAATTAAAAAAAGACAAAACACAAAACCTTTTTTTATATTCAAGAAAATGACCCAGTTTGGTTTCTATCATTGATTCCCATATTCACAGAATTCTTTCTCCTAAAGACTGGAGGTATACTGAAGATTTTTCTTCTCAGCTTTCATGCAAGAGTAGTTATAGGTGAACCGCACTTGTGGTTTGTTTAGCTCTGAATTTTTGATCAAGTTCATTCCACACAAGTTTATTAGGTTTCAGTTCTGCTAAATTCATCGGTCAAGCCATCAGTTGAATGTCATGCTGTTCCTCTCTGCTTGCAATGTCCCTCTGACAGAGTTTACTAGCATGTGTTCGGTCAATATCTTGCATGAGTACGAATCCTTGACCCAACCAACAGCGTTCCAGATGAGATCGCATGATACTGCTCTATGCTGTGATTGCCAGTCTTATTTAATTTCACTCGGTGCAAATACCCGATTTTGAATTGGCAAAAACCCCTCTCACCATCAGAGAGCCTACTCCATCGTTTATGGTTGGTTTGATACAGGGGGTTGCACCTCTCTCACTAAATCCTCACCGTACAGAGAACCTCCAATTTGAGCCAAAATTTTCGAATTTTGATACGTCAGTCCAAAAGAACTTTCTTCCTTACCTTTATTGTACAGTCTCTGTGACTCTTGGACCACTGGAGCTTTTTTGACATTGTTTTGCTTCCTCAACAATGATTTCTTAGCAGCAATTCTTTCATATAACCAGCTTTACCGAGTCTTCTTTTCAGAATGGATGTTTACATTTTTTCATGACATTGGTTCACTTGTGTAGTAACGTTTGGAGGAGTGAGTTTCTGTCACGCAAACTGCCAACTCTCATTTAACTGCTATTTGCATTGGTAAAAATCTCTAATTCAACATATAGTCAAATATGCGTTCAAGTGGTGGGATGATGCACATTTTGAAAAACGTTTTACTTATGCTCAGTACTAAAGAAAAAAAAAACGCCTTCAAATAGTTTTTTCAAAAATGATCAAAGTTACTGAGGAAGACTTGTATTTAGTGTATATAAATAAAAATATTGTGGTAGTAACTTGCTTCATTAAAATAACCCTTTATGAACAGCTTTGAGTGTGACCAAATACTTTTGACTAGTATATATATATATATATATATATATATATATATAAATATATGTGCAGCCTAATATTTTTTTAAATATGTTCGATTCGTTCTAGTCTCCGTAGGAGTTACTTTTTTCTTTTAGATGAGCTTGAATTTAGGAAGACGACATATGTTACCAAGTCATCAATCACACACACACACACACACACACACACACACACACACACACACATATATATATATATATATATATATATATATATATATATATATATGTATGTATATATGAATTTGATTCTCTGAAGCAGCTATATGTCCACATCGAGCACTTTTACAATATTGTATTTTTTGCAATTCAGTTTTTGCCTTGTATTCTATTGCGTTCCGTTCGTTTTATTTCTTGTATTGTTTCATCGAGCAATTCTTTTCTTTTTACAATATATATATATATATATATATATATATATATATATATATATATATATATATATATATATATAGTTTCATGTATTGATTTTCTCTAACAAAATAGAATAAATTTTACCCTGTTGCCATGATAACGATTGATATTACATCAGTTTTCTTCATGTTTTTATAATGTAGCAGGCACCCATATTTTTCTCCCTTCCCTTAAGTCAGCAGAAGCAATCAAGATGGCTTCTAACTGAGAACAAACATGAATTGAACGTTTGAGTTCTTTGCAGCTTTTTTTTTTCTATCATGATTCGATCAAAGAGAAAACATTCAAAGTCAACAGTTATACTAACGACAAGGAATTTCCAAATATTCTTCCTCGCAAAAGCATCTTTCGCAAGTTAAACATTTTAATTATCATAACATAATAATATATATATATATATATATATATATATATATATATATATATATATTAATGATGACACTATAAAATCATATATACTGGGTTTGGCAGAAATACCTCCCACGTATTAATCAGTCACCACTATAGCGCAAGCAAACTTATGTAACAGCTTATGATAGCTCTTTGTAGCTAATATCCAATCATTTTGTTTAAACACGATTTTTTTTCCGATCATGGGTTGAACACGTGCACACCGAACGTTTTCGGTGGAAACAATATTTTTATGACTGGTAAATCTGTATCAGCTACATCGAGAGATTTTCATTCCATTTCATGCTATGCAAAGAATTATGCTGTTTCAGATAGAAAATCGATACCGTCATGGATCAAAAGATGTTTGAGATCAAATTGTTGGTGGCTGAAAGGTAAAAGCAATACAATTTGGTTTGGTTTAGTTTAGTCTGGTTTTATGGCATACCGACAATTGTAGATTATTTAATGCCAAATACTAATATATTCAATCAGTAAACTGGTTCACGGCTGTCAAATTTTAAAAAGTCACTTAATGATACCCTGCAATCTATTTTTAAAAAGCATCTATATATATATATATATATATATATATATATATATATATATATATATATATATTATTTTGTATCATATCTAGAACGCTCATGGGGGGAGTCTTAGCCATCTGTAGAGATGCAGTCGGTTAATTCTACAGCCCCAGCCAACTCTGCCAGAAAGCCGCGTGAAATTATTTTAAAATATGTAATGTGTATGGAGAAAGAATTTATTTAAAAAATTACGACTGGGCTAAACCTTGGTTTGCCACAATGTACCTGAGTCTTAAACAGAGCTCATTGATTCTCTTACACACTTACTCCCCGGTAAACAAAGAATTCCAGACACATCAGTGAGTTAAAAGTATCATATACGTTATGCAAAAGAAGGTATTTTGGGATGTGAAAAGGCCCATCATACCTGATTTCCTTGAAAAGGGGGAAACTGTAAACACTGCTTCTTACAGCAAAAAGTTTAAGCAAAATCCACCTATATTATTCTAATCAGTAAACTGATTCTCGGCTGTCAAATTTTAAAAAGTCACTTAATGATAACCTTCAATCTATTTTTAAAAAGCATCTATTGATATCCCGTGATCAAATTTAAAAAAAAAAAATACCGCTTGATGACCTGCAATAAAAATTTTAAAATTTAAAAATAAATCACCAATTTATATCCTGCTTTCAACTTAAAAAATACCTATTGATGCCCTGGTATCAAACTAAAGAATATCACCGACTGATGTTCGGTTAACCGATTTAAAAAATAACATATTGACGTCCTGCCACCAAATTTCAAAGCATATCCTAACGCCCTTCTATCAAATTTTAATATCAACCTTTGACACTCTGTTATCTATTTTTTGAAAGTCTCTTTTGATGCTCCGTTAAGTATTTTTCAAATCACCTATGGATGCCCTGTAATTAAATTTTAAAAATCACTTATTGATGTCCTACTTTCAAATTTAAAAGCTTCTCCATTTGACACCCTGCTATCTAATTTTAAAAAATTCCCGGTTGACTTTATACTATCCAACTAAAAAAAATACACATTGGATACCCCGCAGCCAAGTTTAAAAAGTACTCTTTTAAACACTTGTCCCTTGTATAATTAAATATATGCACCCATAACACAACCTATTTCTTTCTTATCATTAGCATGCCTTAGTTTATGCAGTGACGACTTATAGGTACCACAGTTAGTTACGCCTCCAAATATGTAAATTAAAGCCCACATAAATTTTGCCTTTTAACACGGCATCACGGTAAGAGACACATGCATTGACAACGTGTCAGGTTCCAGTGCATCAAAGGATACAACAAAGTAGAAATTAACTTAACACACACATACACACACACTGACATATATTTGAAGACTTTCACCAAAAGACTTTGTTCCTTTTTATGACACAAACACAGTTTTCACGAGTTTTACGTGTTGAAGAGAAACTTTTCTTAAGAACTTTGCCTCTTGTTGCATTCACTAATTTCCTTTTGTTTCCCATGTGCCAAAGAGGAACCTTTACAAAGAAATTTTTCTTCGTTTACTTTCTCTCTCTCTCTCTCTCTTTCTTTCTCTTTTCTTTCTTTCTTTCTTTCTTTCTTTCTTTCTTTCTTTCTTTCTTTCTTTGTGTTCACAGTTCTCTAAATAGATTTCATTAAGTTTTCAATTGTGTTCACTACATTTTGCTCTCCTATTTTTCGATGCAACATTTACCGATGTCGATGAAGGTAAAGACATAATCTATTTTATCTATGAATTCTATTTTGAAATTATCGTTTTTGTCGTTAATAAACATTTCCTTTTTCTGTATATGCATTTACAGAACCCAGCCAAAGGATCTGGATACGAGGAAAGCTCCATCTTTTAGCAGAGTTTTAACACAATTTTCCTTTTCGTTGGTTGGTTGTCATAACAAGGTAAAAGATCCCAGTCTGACCTTTTATTTATACACTGGGAGAATATTTAGCTGGTTGTTTGTTTGTTTGTTTGTTTTCTTGGCATATCAACCACCGTAGGTTATATAAATGCAAATCCATTTTTATATAAATATCTTTTTTTATTTCAAACAATTCAGTTTAGAATGAGCATACAGTTTAATAGTCAAAAAATTCTATTTCGAGCTATTCAGTTCATTCAAACAATTTTAATTCAATTAATTCAGTTTAGTATAAGTATAGATTTTAATTACACGAAGTTAAATGTCAAAACAGTTCTATATTAAACCATTCAGTTTAGTGTAAGTACAGTTTAAATGCCAAAACACATCCATTTCAGAAATTTCAATTCAGCATAAGAACACAGTTTAAATGTAAAATAAAAATTCTATTTCAAGCTATTCAGTTTAGTCAAACAGTTCTAATTCAAACAATTCAATTTAGCATAAGCATGCAGTTTAGTTCTATTTAACCCATTGAGGGGGCCCTGTCAATCTGGGCCAGAGTGGACATGGGAGCAATAGCAATGAAGGGATACTACATATTCCCCAAATCTCCAGCTTTACCGGAACCCTACTATCAGATAGTTTAGTGCCATATCAAGGACACTCAATGGAAGAGTCTTACCCCTTGTTGGTGTATTCTACCGCCACGTACGCCGTTAAGATGTTAAAACAGTTCTATTTTAAACAATTTAGTTGAGCAAAAATACTCAATTTAAATCCAAGAAATCCCACAGTAAACTGAAGAAACCACGGCTTAGTTAAACTTAACACATAGATAGGACCCTTATCATGTGCTACCACTTCAAACCAGAGTGAATCTGGGAACGATATCACTGAAGGAGTACTCTACATTGCCGAAAGCTCCAGAATTACTGGAACCTCACAATCACATTGTTGTGTCATATCCAGGACAATAGTGGGTGGTTGGGGGGTGCTTTCGCCTCTGCAGAGAAGCAATCGGTGTATTCTACATCCTCAGCTGACTAAGCATGGGAGAATAGTATGATTCTTATCATTACCAAGAGTATAAGCACAATGTGCTATGCAAACAACCTCACCTAAGATTTGAACTCAGATCTTCATATCCATTTTTTCCGACGATAACCATTATATCACAAGTGCATCCATCTTATATATATATATATATATATATATATATATACTTTGTCTATACATTTTCGTTGCCCAGTCAGCTGGGGCTGTAGAATACACTGACTGCACCTCTGCAGAGGGGTAAGACCCCCCCAACGAGTGTCCTGGATATGACACTAAACAATTTGATGGTGAGGTTCCTGCAGTGCTGGAGCTTTGAGGTCCCAGGTCCACTCTGGCCCGGAGTGGTAGCACCTGATAGGGCCCTATCTATGGGTTAAATAGAACTAACGGCATACTTATGCTAAAATGAATTGAGTAAACTGAATAGCTCGAAATAGAAACGTTTTTGACAATTAAACCGTACTTACACTTAAACTGCGTGCTTATGCTTAACTGAATTATTTTAAATAGAACTGTTTTTCGACATTAAAACTGTATTTACACTTAATTGAATTTTTACATATAACTGCTTGAATAGTTTGAAATAGAAATGTTTTTGACAATTAAACTGTGTATTTATGCTAAACTTAATTGTTTTCAATAGAACAGATTATTTACATAAAAATGAATTTGGCGTTAAATAACCTACAATGGTTGATATTCCATAAAATCTAACAAACCTATACATTTTTGTATATATCCTTTGGAGTCGCCAATTTGATTTTATGGTATGTGGTGGGAATTGGTTAATAAAAATCCCACAATTAATTGGTTTCCTTGTACTTTCTTCTTGGCCTTGTGTCATCATCAGTAGTGTCTATATTGCAAAAGTGATGTGAACCTTGCACGTACATTACTACTGTGTAAGTGTTGAGCATTTAATATTCATACTGATGTGTTGTAGCGTTTATTTTGAAATTTGGTTCTATAAGTAGCAGCAGTAGCTAATGACATTTAAGTACATTAGAACTAAATTATAGAATCAAATAAAAAATAAGAGTTTTGGTTTGGTTTTATGGCATATCAACTATTGAAGGATATCTGATGCTAATTCCATTTTCATACGTAAAAACGGTTGTATTTCAAACATTTCCTTTTAGCATAAGTTTAGCATATGTTTACACTCAGTAAATTTTAAAAAAGTTCTATTTCGAGCAATTCAGTTGAGTGCAAGTACATAGTTTAATTCTACTTGACCAATACTTAAGACCCTATCAGGTGCTAGCACTACAGGCCAAAGTGGACCTGGGAGCGATGGCAATGAAGGGGTATTCCGCATTCCCAAAAGTGCCTGCTTTGCTGGAACCTCAGCATCAGATTGCTTAGTATCATATCCAGGACACTCGTTGGAGATCTAACCTATCTGCAGAGATGTGGTTTGTGTATTTTACAGCCCAGCCGACTGGCCCAAGAAATATTTTGATGGATTGTTTTATCGAAAAATAATGAAGATATCTTTTCTTCCAAGATTACAAGTATCGAGAAATGTTCAACTGAATAAGGATATAATCATTTAGGTTTGAACTCTAATCATACAATAATTTCTATTCTAAAAAGCAACTAAAAACACTGCCACCGATTTTTTTGTTAGACTTACGAAATACGGTATTTTTCTCAAAAAAAAATATATTTCCTTTCATAATTATTTCGTTTCCTCCTTTTGCAAAGCCCAAACAGCAAGAGCTACGAGAAAAATATTATTCATTGTATAATATAAACAAAGACCTCTTTCGCATTACAAGTTCGTTTTACTGGAAAGAAAAATATGAGTTTTACGTGTATCAAACCTCTCGTATAGGGAAATAATCACTGAATGATTTGACAGATATGATTGACAGAATACACAATTATATATTGCACATAGTTAAAAGACATCTCTTATTCCTGCCAAATACAAGTAATTTGGTAACATAGTCATATAGAGCTGCATTATTAGGGAGAGTATCTTGCCGAATATTAAGTAGGCTCTTTGGGTCTTGTTCATAAAAGATGTAGAAATTCATTTTTTTCATATGCTTGGGAAGAGAGGGAGAGAGAGACAGAGAGAGAGAGAGAGACAGACAGACAGACAGACAGACAGACAGAGAGAGGGGCGGGGGCTATCTCTATTGAATAAGTACGAGTTATCTGAAATAGAATTGAAAAAAAAATATTTGCAAAAATAAGAAACAGGAAAGTATTAACGAAATGTTTCAAGGCTTGAATAGTAATATTTGCAATTTTAAGTTTGGTATGATTTGGTCTGGTTTTATGTCATATCAACTATTGTTGTTATTTAATGCCAAATTCATTTTATACATATAAGCAGTTTTATTTCAAAGAATTAAGTTTATCATAAGTACACAGTTTAGATGTCGAAAACAGTTCTATTTCAAGCTATTCAGTTCAGTCAACAAAGTTAAATGGTTTCAAGTATTGCTTGGCATGACTAACAATTATAGATCAGTCATTCATTTACACACAGTTAAATATCAAAACGGTTCTATTTCAAACAATTCTGTTTAGTATAATAACGCAGTTTAGTTCTATTTGACTCATAGATAGGACCCTATCAGGTGCTGGGAGCAATGGTTATGAAGGGGTACTCTGCATTCCTGCATTAGTGGAGCCTTACCATCAGATTTTTAGTGTCATATCCTGGAACCTCGCTGGGTGAGTCTATTCTAAAGCCCCACCCGAAAAAGGCCAGCGGTATTTAGGGGAAGAACCATTATCATATTTACCAACCCCTCCGTTCGCGCAGGATATGACACAATGTCACTTTTTAAGCGGAGTTTAACAGGTTTGAATTCAGAGTTTTCCTTCTCCGATACCAGTTGCCTCACCAAGGCACCTAGTTTACCCTACTATTTACCCATAGCTGGAGGGAGAATAATTGTATTCATACCTTTCCCAAGGGTATTAGTCTTTCTTTCCCCCTACTTCGGAGAGAAAAATTTAATTCGGCGCTTGCAGTTTTGGGTTGTACAAAAACACACACACACACACAGTAATTATTTTTGATATCTGGGGATATTTACTGAAAAAAACCCAACTCCCACCCACTCCAGAGAAAAACAAAATTTTGAATAGAATTGTTTTTGTTAGGTCTAAAAAAAATTGAAGACCTTAAAGAAATATTTGCACAAATGATGAAGTTCCAAATGGAGTCTCAACAAAAAAAATGAGGAAAAACTCCTTCAACTTCAGAAAGAAAACGAAAAAGAATCTAAAAAAAAAAAAAATTAGGAAAAACAACAACGGTTCTTCCTTGAATTGCAAAGACAAAAGGAAACACTTTTTAAAAGTTTAAGTAATAACCAGCGTACAGATAGTAATACTATTTTTACTCAAAATGCGGTGTGGAACGCACTCGAAACATTTCCCTACGCACCAGATGAGGATAAGACCTTTGAGGGATATTAAAGAAGATATGAAGATATCTATATTACGGACTGTGCCGATTGGACTGATGCAAAAAAAAAAAAAAAAGTCCGGCTTCTTCTACGAAAGCTAGGAACTGTGGAACAAAACAAGTTCGTAGATTATATCTTACCATAAAAAATTTGCGAAGTTGGCTTTTTAGAAAGTTAAATTACTGTCAGAATTATTCAGCTCCAAAACGTCTCTATTCCGCAAAAGATGAAAATGTCTCAATTCAACAAAAAGTGACAGTGATGATTATTAAGTGTTTACCTCGGTTGTCAATAAAAATTGCGACGATTTTAAACTAGGCGAATTGTCAGCGGATAACTTCAAATGTCTGATATTCGCACAAGGCCTAGTGTTTGCAAAAGACGCGGAAATCAGACGCAGAGTTTTGTCGAAATTAGAGAACGAACACGATCTCACACTTCAAAAGCTTGCTAAAGACTGTCAGAGGATAGTGAGTATCAGAAAAGACTCAAAAAATATCGAGGAGTCTGGTGTTGCTCACGTAAGGAAAGTCAAGCATAAATCCCAATCATACTATCCGGTAAAAGAGAGAAAAAATATGATTACCCAAAATTTCAATACAAGCAGACTACTGACCCCCCACAAAAAAAAACCAGCTCTTGCTACCACTGTGGAAATGTACATTGGGCCAAGGACTGTCCCTATCGTACAAAAATGTCAAAACTACGATAAATTCGGATGTAAGGGCTCACAGTGTAGGAACAAAAATAATTAAAAACTGAGTCAGACATACAAAAAGCGAAGACACTTCAGACAATGTCGTTCGTAAATACATAACAGTCAATGTACTAAATAAGTCGGTAAGATTTCAGTTAGACTCTGGCTCTGATCTATCAATAATAAACTTACAAACTTGGAGGAAATTTTGTAGGTCAATCATAAAGCTGACAAGCAAGACGGTGCGAACGGTAACAGGAGACAAAATAAAATTTGAAGGCGAAACAATTATCCCAGTATCACTAAATGGTATAAACAAAAAATTAAAAGTCTTCGTACTGAATAACACAGAAAATTAGTTTGGGTCGGTGAGGTTTCAGAAATTTAATATCTGGGATCGACCAATTTATACGTTTTGCCAAAAAGTAGAATGCATTACGGCCGAAGCTGAAAAAATTAAGATAGAACTAAAAGGTAGTTTCCCCGAATTATTTCCAGCTTGTCTTGGTAAATGTACTAAAATTAAGGCAAAATTTGAACTGAAGGAAAATACACGCCCCATTTTTAGAAAGAAGCGAAACGTACCGTTCGCTGCGACCGAAGAAATAAATAAAGAGCTAGACCGATTAGTGAATATGGGCATATTATCGAAAGTGGAATTCAGCGAATGGGCTACTCCAACGGTATATGTAAGAAAAAAATCTAAGGAAATCCGGGTATGCGTAGATTTTTCTACATGACTGTAAGCTGCACTCAAGGATTACCACTATCCACTTCTCAGCCCAGAAGAGGTTTTTAATAAATTAAATAGAGGAAAAGTCTTTTCAAAAGTTGACTTAAACGAGGCCAACCTCCAGATTCTAGTCGAAGAAAATAGCTCTAAACTACTCTGTATTTACACACACAATCCCAATACATCACAGGCAGTCTCACCAGCCGAGACGATGTTTGCTAGAAAGATAAGATCCGTCTTCGATAAGCTACTCCCGAAACAAAATAAGCAACGAAAGACCACATTAGCGCCATAAAAAGATGTTCAACCTAGGAGAAAAGATTTACTATAAAAATATCAAAATAACACGTCCTGTTGGGAACGTGGAATAATTGAAAAAAGAACTGGTGATAGGGTGTACATCGTAAAAGGACCCAAATACACACATAAGAGACACCAGAACCAGTTACAGAAACGCCGTTTGAACGACTCCATTGACGTACCACAAACAAAAGAAGAGCCAATAGACACCATTTTTGACATGTTTGACTTAGATCCTCCCCAATCAACACCTGAAATACGTCAGTCCGGGAGAAAAAGAAAATTCCCCGAACCATTGATGATCGACTCAAAAAGAAAAAAAAATTAACAGCATTTTTACGAAGTTGTGGGAACCTTACCAATCTCACCATAATGGACTCTTCTCACCGTTAATAGTACTGAGAGATTTCGCTGCCAGAGAGGCAGTTCAATATCGATGTTATCCGAACAGTACGAGACTTCTTACCTTTTCTATGTTACACTATCTTTCTTGTGTAATATAATCTGTTATCTAATATCCGTGTTTGTGTTTTCATTAGTGACCCTTTCCGGGGCCACAACAATTAAACAATTCAGTTTGGCGTAAGTACAGCTTCAATGTCAAAAACAATTTCATTTCAAACAATTCAAACTAGCATAAATACGCAGTTTAAATGTAAGTACACAGTTTAATTGTCAAAAAAAATTCTACTTCAAGCTATTCAGTTTGGTCAAAAAGTTTTAACTCAAACAATTCAGTTTAGCATAAGTTTGGAGTTTAGTTCTATTTAAACAATAGATAGGGCCCTATCAGGATCAAACATTCCGGTCCAGAGTGGACTTGGGAGCACTGGCAATGAAGTGGTACTCTGTATTTCCCAAAGCCCCAGCATCACGTGAGCCACAATATCAGATTGTTTAGTATCATATCAGGACACTCGTTGGGGAGTCCTACCCCACTGCAGAAGTGCAGTCGGTGTATTCTACAGCCCCAGCCGACTGTGTGTGTGTGTGTGTGTGTGTGTTAGAACGCCATCGATGAATCCTACTGCTGTGCTTTACGTATAGATTTCTGAAACCCATTTGCTAAAATCTCAATCGATATGAGAAATCTCAAGATTGATTCATTCGAGTTGGCTAGACTTCTCTAGCTGCAACTAGCAATCTTGTTTTCAACTGAAGAGCGAAATGATATACATTGTCTAATTTGCCAGATGACATAATTCTGGAAAAGAAGAAAAAGATTATGAACAGAAGGAATTCAGAAGAAATGCGCAAGAAAAATAGAACTTGAACGCCAATGTAAAAGGAAGATGTATAAAAGGTTAAGGAAATATTCGTAAGCCGACAAACGGAAGTACATAAACGGATACGTATGTCCACATTCGTGTCAGTGTGAATAGTTGAGAAGCGCTGTGATTGTGTTAGAGAGAAAACATTTTAGTATTATTAATATACACTCTGAATGCGCCCTTCTGAGAGACGATAAAGGATTAAAATAATCTTCAAAGGAGATAGGAAAAGGAAATATTATCACGTAAAGATTATATCAAATCTATATGATTTCCAAGAATATCAAATATAATGTATTTCGACATATTAACTTTCTCATAAAGTTGGTAAAAATACTGGTTATAATAAAGTTGGCAAAAACATTATGTATGTATGTATGTATGTATGTATCCCTGTGTACTCAAAACTATCTATCTATCTATCTATCCCAGTCTAATCAAATGTTCGTAATTTCAAGTGAGGAATGATTCATGCCTTCTCAGTAGGACTGAAATACTCTGACTGTATCAACTGAAGCAAGTTATTTAGTTCCCACTCCAAAAAGAGGTATCCAGCTTATGACTAGGATGGATCAGGTGGTGAGGCTACCATCCTGGAAATCTAGGGAGTTTATTGCCTCTTCATTACCATAATTCATAAACACATCGCGTTAGTACCTGTTAGGATCCCATCTTTAAACTAAATACATATTTGAAAATGATTAGGATTTGATAGGAATTCTTGAAAACATATAATTGTGTTCAAGTTATTTGTATCAAATTTCACCCATGAATAACCCATAAGTGTTGATATGCCGTTAAACAAATAAACAACCCAATCCAAAAGAAATCAGGAATGAAGTATTTTTCTTAATAGGAAGAGTTAAAAAAACTTTATAAACGATTAATGAAATATATTGAATTAGCATTTACCTGTTATTACTTTTAAGAAATTATGTTTTTAGTATGAATTCAAACGCAGACACAGGCCTATTTATTATTAATCTGCAAATTATATTTTAATTTTATCTCTATTATAGAATTTTCTAACTCTACGATTGCCCAGTCTGAAGAATTTTACTGCCCCAGGCGGGCAGTAAAATTCTTCGACTGTTTGTTTACGGAGCGGTAAGACCCTCCCCCCACAACAAGTGTCCTGGATATGATACTAAACAATCTGATGGTGAGGTTCCAGCAATGCTGGAATTTTGGGAATGCGAAGTACCTCTTCATCGCTCCCTGGACCACTCTGGCCAGGAGTGGAAGCACCTGATAGGGTCCTATCTATGGGTCAAATACGTTGAATTGAAAGCTGCAGGACTGGACGAAATTCCCCCGGAAGTATGGAAGACCAGACAATTCGACGACATACTGCTCCGACACTGCAACGCAGTATACAATCAAAATCCGATAGATAGATGGACGAAGGGATGCATACTCCCCTTCCCTAAAAAGGGAGACCTCGGATTAGCCAAAAACTACCGAGGCATAACACTTACATCCATAGCTGCCAAAATCTACAATGCCCTACTACGAAACCGCATAGAACCCAAAATCGACAACATACTTAGAAAAAACCAAAATGGCTTCCGAAGAAATAGATCTACGACCTCACAAATACTAACCATCCGCAGAATCCTTGAGGGTGTACGGGCAAAGAACCTACAAGCTACATTAATATTTGTCGACTTTACCAAGGCTTTCGACTCCATTCACAGAGGAAAGATGGAACAAATCCTACTAGCGTACGGCATACCTAAAGAAACCGTAGCGGCAATAACGATTCTCTATAGAAACACTAAAGTAAAAGTACGATCACCAGATGGAGACACAGAATACTTCGACATTGTAGCAGGAGTACTACAAGGGGACACGCTGGCTCCGTATCTCTTTATCATTTGTCTAGACTACGTACTTAGAACATCGATTGACAAAATCAAAGAGAATGGCTTCGAACTGACGAAGAAAAGAAGCAGAAGATATCCCGCAACAACAATTACCGACGCCGACTACGCCGATGACATAGCGATACTGGCAAATACACCTGACCAAGCCGAAACACTTCTGCATAGCCTGGAACGAGCAGCAGCAAGCATAGGCCTCCATGTTAATGCACACAAAACGGAATATATGTGCTATAACCAAACAGGGGACATCTCCACTCTAGAAGGAACCCCTCTTAAACTAGTAGACAAATTCACGTACCTAGGAAGCAGCGTCGAATCAACCGAAAAGGACATCGAAACGAGGTTAACGAAAGCATGGACAGCTATCAATAGGCTATCGACTATATGGAAATCAGACCTAACCGATAAAATGAAACGCAGTTTCTTCCAGGCAGCGGTCACATCGATACTGCTATATGGATGCACTACATGGACGCTAACAAAACGGCTGGAGAAGAAACTAGATGGCAATTACACAAGAATGCTGCGTGCAATCCTCAACAAGTCCTGGCAGCAACACCCCACAAGACACCAACTGTACGGCCACCTGCCCCCTATCACGAAATCTATTCAAGTTAGGCGAACCAGACATGCAGGACATTGCTGGAGAAGCAGAGATGAACTCATAAGAGATGTACTCTTATGGATCCCCACACACGGCCGCGCAAAAGCAGGACGACCAGCACGAACGTACATTCAGCAGCTATGTGAGGATACAGGTTGTTGTCCTGAAGACCTACCTAGGGCGATGAACGATAGGGAGGAGTGGCGAGAGAGGGTCAGGGATATCCGTGCTGCCAGCACGATATGATGATGATGATGACTTATACTAAACTGATTTGCTTGAAATATAAGGGTTTTGATTTGTAACTGTTTATAAATCAAAAACTGTTTATACTCAACTGATTTTATAAAAATAAAACACTTTGACTAAACTGAATAGCTTGAAAAATGAATGTTTTTGACAATTAAACTATATTTATGCTAAAAGTGGGTACAGTGTTCGCCAATGCTCCGGGAGACCTGGGTTCAATCGAAGGCCGCGTCATTCCAAAGACTTTTAAATGGGTACATGATACCTCTTTGCTTAACACTCAGTGACATAAGGTACGTATCTAAGCTAAAGAGGACAATTCCAGTAAAGATTTGCGCCCTACATATCAGTGTAGTAGCTATCAAAAAGGGAGCCTTCAGGTCACCCTCGACAACGGTCGCCAACACTACTTTTACTTATGCTAAACAGAATTGTTTGAAATAGAACTGTTTGTTTGTATGAAAATGGATTTGGCATTAAATAACCTACGAAGATTGATACACCATAAAACCAAAACAAACAAAAAACTCTATGATGTTCTGTTTTGGAGTGTTGTAATATAATGGCCCTGGTATTTCGTTTCATATACTTTTCGGTTTAGTTAGGCTGAGAACCTTTCACTTAGCGCATGGGTTAGTTAGGTGCAACATGAGCGCAGTTGTTCACGCCCGACGTGGGGAGGATATGTCATTCAGAGATGTCAAAATAAAAATCCCAGATAGGACTTGGGGATGTTAATGACGCCATGCACCGGAAGCGTGCGCGGAGGATTTTGGGAGATTTGAAAAAAGTCAGTTAGTGGCCTTGTGGCGGGTGTCACACGTGTTGGGGGAGGGGGCAGATGGAAAAGCCAGAATAGAAAGAATGTGTATCTCTCTCCTTATGTGGAAAAACCTTTGAACTCAAAGGTAATAAAAAGTTTCGTATCTGAACTAAGAAGTCGTAAGTGTTTTTCGTGTTTCGGGATTCCTATGTTCTATGTATATATATTATGAACATTCTATGTACGTTTCGCATATCTGTATCTGGCTATGGTACAGCGTTGTCACAACATGCATACAAAAAATAGATCCTTTTTAATTAGTTTTTGAGACATCAAACATGGATGTTGGTGATGTAGCAGTAGAGGTTAAACCTTTTTAGTCAATGAAAAAAAGTTGCAAAACGAGAGAATCGCAAAAAAAAGTTTGCTTGCTGAACTTTTATGAAGATCAGACCGTAGGTGGGAGCACAGTCCAGTCATGGGAAATGCATTTTAACTGAGGTGAATCTAAAGTGATGGACAAGCCCCATTCAGCACTTATGTCGACCAATGAAATGAAGAATGATTAATCCCGTCCCTCCGTACTCATCGGGTCAAAGAAAGATGTATTATCCAATCATGATTTTCCAAATAATGGCACAGTTGATGCTGTGTAAAAATGATTTATCTTCACTGGCCCAGAATGTTACAAGTACAACAAGCAGGTTCATTTTTATCTCTGTCGAAAATGTTTTACCGATTGTGGTGAGAATTTTGTTAATAGAGTTTTGTATTAGAAATTGTATTAAGTCGCGCTGACAGCATGGATCTTCCAGACACTTTCTCCATTCGTCCCTATCATTCAGCGCTTTGCCCTGTCGGCTGGGGCTGTAGAATACACCGATCGTATCTCTGCAGAAGGGTAAGACTCACACAACGAATGTCCTGAATATGATACTAAAATATCTGATGGTGAGGTTTCAATAATGCTGGAGCTCTCGGGAATGCAGAGTATCCGTTCATTGCCATTGCTCACAGGTTCACTCTGGCCCGTTGTGGTAGCACCTGATAGGGTCCTATGTGTACTTCAAAAAGAACTAAACTGCTTACTTATGCTAAACTGAATTGCTTGAAATAGAAATACCTTGACATTTAAACTGCGTACTTATTGTAATCTGAACTGTTGGATATAGAACTGTTTCTATGCTCAACTGAAGTGTTTGAAATAGAACTGTTTTTTGACATTGAAACTGTACTTTCGCTAAACTGAATTGTTTAAACTAGAACTGTTTGACTAAATTGAATTGTTTGAAATAGAATTATTTTTGACAATTAAACTGTGTACTTATGCTAAACTGAATTTCTTGAGATGGAACTGTTTATTTGCATAAAAAATTATTTGCTATCAAGAAAATCCAAACAAACAAAACCAAGCCAAACCATCCATCACTACTGTCAGGTTTTCCAAACTACATCCTGTTTCAGCACAGAGCTGATGTAAATAACAGAGGCAAACTCAAGTGTAGGGGTCCATTACGGGCCAGCGTGTACCTGGGAGAAATGGCAATGAAGGGGTGCTCCACCCTCCCCAAAGCCCCAGCATCAACGGAACCTGGACAATACACTGAGTTAATATTAAAACAGTTTTATTTCAGATAATTCAGATTAGCATAAGTACACAGGGGTACTCTAGCATAACTGGAACTTCCCCATCAGATTGTTTAGTGTCATATCCAGGACACTCATGGGGGACCTCTCTGTAGAGAAGCAGTCTGTGTATTCTACTACCCCAGCCGATTGGGCAATTGTTTATAGTTGATGCACCACTTATTTTGTAATGGTTGATAAGCTGGGATAGCAGACCTATCGGAATTTGATTCTCATATGGTGTCACGTACTTCTACACTTGAAGCTCAGTTAATAGTTTGTATGTCGTTGTCAACACACTAGATGTTTTGGTTTTATGGCAAATCAACCATTGTAGGTTATTCAATGCTAAAACCATTTTTATACAAATAAATTTTACGATATCAGACAATTTTTTTAGTGTTAAAAAACAGTTCTATTTGATACAATTCATATTGGCATAAGTTTCAATGTCAAAAAACAGTTCCATTTCAAACAATTCAGTTTAGCATAAATACACAGTTTAGTTCCATTTGACCCACATATAAGACCTTATCAGGTGCTACCACTCCGGGCCAAGGTCCACCTTGGAGTGATAACGATGAAGAGGTTCTCTGTATTCCCTAAAGCTTCAGCATTACTGGAACCTCACTATCAGATCATTACGTGTCTTATCCAGGACACTTGTTTGCGGGGGTCTAACTCCTCTATAGAAATGCAACCAGTTTAATCCACAACTGACCAGACAAAGATGTTTTGGCTTGCATTTCGATTAATATAAATAAATATTCAAATAATAATGATTTTCAAAAATATATATATAAACGTTTTATATACAGTACCAATGAACATTAATGCGTATGTCTCATTCCTCATGAATACCTTGGACACTGTTGTGTGGTGGGTAATGTACTGATTAAGTTGTCAGCACTAGAAGTGGGTTGCCTTCTCCACGCCGCTGGCGAGTAGTGTATATTGGCAATATTATGAAGATTTCTATTTCATTTCCAACTTCCGTTTTATTTATTTCTAATTATAGATGGTACTATTTACCAACCCCTCCGCTCGGGCAGGATATGACACAAGGTCAATTTTTAAGCGGAGTTTAACAGGTTTGAATTCAGAGTTTTGCTTCTCCTAGTCTAGTTGCCCAACCAAGGCTGAAGAACCTAGTCTATCCTACTATTTACCCATAGCTGGAGGGAGAATAATTATAGATGGTATCCTTAAAAGTACTACGATTCTGGGTCCAAGCCAATATTGGAGTAATGATCATGAAGGGGTACTCTACACTCTTCGGAACTGGAGCCTCACCTTCTGATGCTGTTGAGTATCCTATACAGGATACCATTTGTTGGTCGGTAGAAATGCTTTAAACTCGTTAAATGCATTCTACACCAACGAAGAGCATGTTTCAAGAAACGCTTATACATGTGCAACTAAACTTTACAATCGGGTGATTTTTTTTTTTTTTTTTTTTTTTTTGTGAGGGTTCTTTTATATTGTTTACATCAGACAAGCTTTTTAAAGAATGTTATTTCCTGGAAGCGTTTTGTGTTTTCTGCAAGGGTATCTGGTTTTAAGTTGATAATGTTTGCTAACATGTTTAAACTCAAGTCATTTCAAATATCACCGGGATAATATTGTTCGGATTAAGCTATTTTATTTTCTGTTCCTTTGAGGAAGTTCCCATCATTATCCGTCTGTTTTTTTTTTATCTTACAGAAACAGAGGAATGGAATTAAGCTTTCTTTGTTTTTTTTAATTGTTTTTTTTTTTCAGGGTTTTATCTATTTTTCGCCTTCACGTAATTCCTCAAGATTCGTTTCTTTATTCTATAACATATTAAGAATCCCTTACTTTCGTCATATCTAGAATAAATCAAATAATTAAATCTATATCAAACACAGTACCGTCATTATTATGCATTCACTGAATTTTCATACTGGTAGTATTTAGTGATTGACAATTTAGATCAAGTGACAGTAAGTCTCACTCATATCTCTGCGTTTTACTTGGCGTTTATGCCCTAGGGAAAGGCATGAATCCATTTCTCATTCATACTCGGATAAATAGAAGCAGAGTGAGCTTTTTAACTATATGACAGCCGGTCTGGAAGAAAGAAAGACTCTGATTTAAAACTATATAGATCAACCCCTCTATATTAATCAAGGTCAATTTTTAAGTAGAGGAAGTAAGAATGCAGGATTCCATTTGTTGCTAAGTAAGCAGGAACACAATTTTTCCATGATTAGAACAAGAGAATGTAATTCCGTATTAAATAATAGTAGAAATCATTCAAAAGATTAAGGTATTTGTTGAGCATCCCGTGATTAATCCTATTTACCTAATCCCTCCTCTCGGGCAGGATATGACACAAGGTCAATTTTTACGCAGAGTTTAACAGGTTTGAATTCAGAGTTTTCCTTCTCCTAGACTAGTTGCCTTACCAAGGCTGAAGAAATCAGTATTTCCTACTATTTACCCATAGCTGGAGGGAGAATAATTGGATTCATACCTTTCCCAAGTGCTATATGAAATGCAATCAGTCTCGTCGAGGATTTAAACTCGTATCGTCGTGTCCAATTCCTACGACGATAACCATTACACCACGGGCACCTCCGTGATTAATGAGTTTGATTCTTAATGGATGCGAATACTGCTGGTCTTTTGCCAAATTGATGTAATGTCCTTGAATTTCTCGTCGACATTATGGGTGGAAGACTCACATAAGATAATAACTATAATAACCAATACCATGAGAATGTTTGTATTTACCAATTTAGCAGTATTTGATGCGAGGTCAAATTTTAAGATTAGATTTTATAAGTTTGAACTCAGATTTTCCTTCTTCTAGAGCAGATGCCTGGCCAAATTTAAAGAGTTCAGTCTGCCCTCCCATTTGCTCATAGCTGATTGGGGTATAGCTGGATTTATACCTTCCCCAAGGGTATAAACGATATATGAAATTCAAACAGGATCATCTCGGATTTGAACTCGGATCGCCGTGTTCATTTCCAACGACGATAACCATGACACAACGGGCACTTCTAGCATAGGAACATAAACCAAAGAACCTACTTCACTAATGGATGGGAGAAGCCCATGGCGTAACGGTTATCGTCGTAAGAAATGGACACTGTCACACGAGTTCAAAACCTGGACGAGGCTGATTGCATTTCATAAAGCACTGATTCCTTTGGGAAAAGACTACACCCTGTTATTCTCCTTCCATCAATGGGTAAATAGCAGGGTGGCCTGTTTTCTTCAGCCTTGGTTACGCAACCCGTCTAGGAGAAGGAAAACCTGTTAAACTCTGCTTAAAAAATTAACCATGCGTCGCGTCCTTCCAGTGTGGAGGGGTTGGTAAATACATATCCCACACTGTCGGGTGGGGCTGGAGAATGCACCTACTGCACCTCTATAGTAGCGTACGACGCCCGCTGCAACGAGTATCCTGGGTATAGCAGTAAACTGTGTGTAATGGTGAGGATCCAGGACTTGAGCCTAGAGGAATGTAGAGTACGCCTTTATTGCCATTACTCCAAAGTTCCATCTGACCAAGAGTGGTACTACCCGCTAGGCTACCATCTATTGATGAAATCGAACTACTCAATCATTTAAAAAGGATTCTAATCATTTGTATTAGAGACCCTATAGCTGTGAGCAAATTGTTTGTATTATATAAGAATACTTGAAAAACAAAATTATGTTATATACAAGTTAACTGTAGGTTATTTAATATCAAATCCATTTTATACATGTAAACTGTACAATTTCAGACAATTCAATTTAGTATAAGTCCAGTTTTCATTTTTACACGCAGCTAAATGTGAAAACAGTTTTAAATTTTAATTACCATGACCAGAAAATTCAGCAAGCAATGCGCGCGTCCAACGAAACCACTGGACACCTGTTTTGATCTTATTTGGTTTCATCAGCAGTGTATACAGTAATCTCCTCTCCTTGCGATGAAACCAGCTCCAAAGAATGCAGAGCCGAAATACTACCACTGAACAACCGGTCTACTTTGCACACAAGCGACCCCGAATTAACTAGTCATGGTTAATGCCCGGTCAATCAACCTGACATGTCTTGTTGTCATATCCGTACTCTTGCAGAGTCTTTGTCATTTCTAGGGCTATGTCTTCTCAAGATGATTGGTGATACGTATGTCATGTGCAGAAAATCCAGTTAGCAGCTTGCCGGATTTTCTGGTCATGGTAATTCAAATTCATAACATAATTCCTTTATTGAGAAATGTAAAAACCGTTCTATTTCAAACAACTCAGTTTAGCATGAGTAAGCAGTTTGCATGTCAAAAATACTTATGTTGCAAACTAATTAGTTTAGTCAATAATGGTAAATGGTTCTAACTATTGCTTTGTATCACTAACAATTTAATTAAACAGCATTCATTTATTTACACGCAGCTACATGTTAAAACAGCTCTTTCTCAAACAATTCAGTTTAGCAAACGTAAACAGTTAAGTTCTATTTAACCCGTTGATAGGACCCTATCAGGTGCTACCACTCCGGTCTAGAGTGGACCTGGGAGCGTTGGCAATAAAGGGATACCCCGTATCCCCCAGAGCTCCAACATAACTGGAATCTCACTCTCAAATTGTTTGGGGTCATATCCTGGATTCTCGTTGCGGAATGTTTTAACACTCAGTAGAAAAGCAGTCTATGTATTCTATAGCTCCAGCTGACTGGGCAAAGTAAATTTGTAGTTTCGCTTGTCGTTGCTCATTGCAACTAAGGATATATAGTTTTTACAGAAAACACTTGAAGATTATTTCGTAATTCGTAACAATAAAAATCAAATAAAACAATTTATAAACGCTCTGATTATTTATTTGTAAAAACAGTAAAAATATTTTCCTCTAATCTCTCGCAGCCAATGTGAAATACACATGAGGAGTTTTTTTTTAATGCATTCTCAAACCAAGTGCTTGGCTGGAAATTATTTCGATTCTTGCGATGTTTTCACTACAGCGTTATTTGGGGGTATTTCATTAAAGTCCGAGTAACAGCAATGGTCCTCATATTTCTAGGACTTTGGATTATTTCTCTAATTTGAAATAATTCAAATGTTTTTCCAATATTGTGGAAAGATCACCGTCACCGCCAAATTTGACAGCTTTTTCAGCTCTCAGGAAAGATACAAATATATGTAATTTTTTCACTTTCTTTATTTTTACTTTGTGGTCCGCTGGGACAGCTTAATCGATTAGATGGCATTTTTCTTGTTATTTAGCCATAATTCTTGTCTTCTCTTAGACGGATTCTCATTTGTGCCAACATCATTTCGTAATATGGTTATTTTTACTCTCTTGCTCAATTCCCAGTAGATCATATTTTCTGCTCAGTCATGTCTACTCTTGTATTCCTTTTGCGTCTTTCTACAGCATTCGCTCTATTGAACAATTATAACGGTACCCCTTATAGTTTCAATCTGACCCTGTGGTAATCTCACCGTAAAAAAGTACGAACACAAAACGCTTTCTGTTGGTTGCAGTTAGGAAAATTTATTTGGGATGCCTCGTTTTACAGCATTCGGTCGTAAAAGGGAAAAATACGTCAGCTAAGTACATAGATAGATTGTACAGAGGGATATGAAAAAGGCAGACAAAGACTTCGTTATTATCTTTCGGCAAGCTGCCCGTTATGTACATGCGTCATTTCCGCCACCCACCTTTGGTGTCTCGCTTCGGTCTGACCACCCTCGTATCTCTTCCGTGCGGTCTCGTCTCCCGTCTCCAATTATGTCTGCTCTGGTCTGCCTTTACTTCGAATCTGTTTCTTATATCTACATCCTAAACTTAATCATTATGTAATTGTTAAATCACATCTCAGCTAAATCCTTTAGTGATACTATTTACCAACCCCTCCGCTCAGGCAGACACAAGGTGAATTTTTAAGCGGAGTTTAACAGGTTTGAATTCAGAGTTTTCCTTCTCCTAGACTAGTTGCCTTACCAAGGCTGAAGAACCTAGTCTGTCCTACTATTTACCCATAGCTGGAGGGAGAATAATTGGATTCATACCTTTCCCAAGGGTATTAGTGCTATGTGAAATGCAATCAGTCTCGTTCAGGTTTTGAACTCGTGTCACCGTGTCCATTTCCTACGACGATAACGACTACACCACGGGCACCTCCATTAGTGATACGTCACTGCTAAGTACCAAATATCAGCTGATTCTACCCAATTGTTTATCTGATAATATTAAACATCAGCTGATTATAAAACAAGCTATCCATATTCAAATGTGCTCAGTATTCCAGCCGTTAATAACAATGCCATAGTTTGGATGGTTTTGGCTCAACCTTCGATTTCCAAATCTTCCTGACTCCCTATGATAGATATGTCCACGAAAGCAAAATCCCACTTTAGCTTTGACATTTATAAATAAAACCCTGCATTTTCAAACCCCAAGTTCAACTCGGGAAATAATTTACAAATAAAGTAATTCACTAAAATCCCTAATTATTTTACACTATGTCACATCATAACTTTCTCTTGATATTCTTCTGACTCGTTCTCTCTCCATCCGTCCCAATCATCCATCGCTCCCGGTATGCAATGTGCACTGTTGTACGCAAGTTCTTGATGTTCTACTAAGACTGGTACGTCCATATGTCAGGTTACTTAGAAAAACATCACTTATGAGTACGTCCTTGCTTCTTCAGCAGTTCTCCGCGTGTTTTGTTTGTCTTACTTGGATGGTTTTAAATACGGGGTGTAAGTAGCCGTAGAGCTTTTTTCTTCGTGCTGGGGTGTTGCTTCCTGGATTTGTTCTTTGTAACTCGTAGCATTCTTTTTCAGTTCCCGTTTAGCTTTTTCTTTATGCATCTTGTCAGCGTTCATGTGGTTCATCCCTTGAATAGTATTGACACAACGACTGTTTGGAAGAAATTGAATCACTGCATGATGTCATTAAAAGAGATTCAATTCGGGCTAGTGAGCCATGTTCAAGTATCTTGAGTTCAATTTCCTTAGTTTTTTCTTAAAATAATCAAAAGTTGATTATCTTCTCATTCCTGTTTTCTTTACCTTTTCCAGTTCAAAATGGGAATAGTTCAGTTCAAAATGGGAGTAGTTAATTTCAAAATGGGAATAGTTCAGTTCAAAATGGGAATAGTTAATTTCAAAATGGGAATAGTTAATTTCAAAATGGGAATAGTTCAGTTCTAAATGGGAATAGTTAATTTCAAAATGGGAATAGTTCAGTTCAAAATGGGAATAGTTCAGTTCAAAATGGGAGTAGTTAATTTCAAAATGGGAATAGTTCAGTTCTAAATGGAAAAATTATTATAAGTATAAATATAAAGAATATTTTATAAATTATTTTAGCAATAAAATTGTTAACATTTTATACTTATAATAATTTTTCCATTTTGAACTGAACTATTCCCATTTTGAACTGAGCTATTCCCATTTTGAACTGAGCTATTCCCATTTTGAACTGAACTATTCCCATTTTGAACTGAGCTATTCCCATTTTGAACTGAACTATTCCCATTTTGAACTGAGCTATTCCCATTTTGAAATTAACTATTCCCATTTTGAACTGAACTATTCCCATTTTGAACTGAACTATTCCCATTTTGAACTAGAAAAGGTATAGATTGTTTGATTATTATTTTTCTGTTTTTCTTAAGTTATAGTGCTGTTAATGCCTGGTTTAATAAGGGTTTCTTAACTATTTTTTTAGTTTCTACGAATCTCTGAATTGTTGCTTTTATTCCATCCTTAGTCCTTACACGTTTTTTGCTTCCTATTTTTTACGATTAGAGTTTGTCTATATCATTCTTCGGGTTTAAAAACTTGTAAAAGTTTATCCCTTTCCGTTATATCAGCGTTCCTCCCTTGTCGAATTTAAAGGTAGTCGACCTCCTTAAATAATATTTCTGCGACAGTTTTAAATCGGGAGGTGTTATTGTTCTAAGGTTCCCCTTTTTTACTTTTTCGTTTAAATCTGTTTACTTAATGATGCCTGCTTTCGATAAACAATTCAGTTTAGCATAAGTACGCAGTTTAAATGTGAAAACATTCTTATTTCAAGCAATTCAGTATAGCATTAGTACATAGTTTAGTTTTATTTGACCCATTGAGAGGAGCCTATCAGGTGCTACCAGTCCAAGTCAGAGTAGACCCGGAAGCAATGGCAATGAATGGGTACTCCGAATGCTCCAAAGCTCCGACGTTTCTGGAACCTCGCCATGAGATGGTTTAGTGTCATATCCTGGACACTCGTTGGAGGAGTATTACCCCTCTGCAGAGAAGCAGTCGTTGTATTCAACTGCCCCCACCAACTGGGCAAAGTAAATTCGTAGTTTCGTTTAGCGTTGCTTAAGTACTCACTTCAGTTGAATTACTTTTGCTAACGGTTTTTATTATTATTATTATTATTATTATTATTATTATTATTATTATTCACCAGCTCACTGGTCTAGTGGGTAGAGTGTTCGCCAGTGGTCCGGAAGACCTGGGTTCAATCCCAGGTCGCGTCATACCAAAGACTTTAAAAATGGTACTTGATACCTCCTTGCTTAACACTCGGCAATATAAGGTACGTATCAAGGGCAAAGTGGAGCAATCCTGGGAATGGAGTAGCGCCCTCCCCGACATCTTGGTGTAGTAGCTATTGAAAAGGGAGCCTTCGGGTCGCCCTCGACTACAGTCGCCAACTTTACAACTTTACTTATTATTATTCATATGTTGAGCTTCTCACATCAGCGCATGGTCTTCAGTTGATAGCAAGTCTCTTCTGGTCTACAGGCCACTTCTCAGTATCCCAGCCGTTAATAACAATGCCATAGTTTGAATGGTTTTGGCTCAACCTTCGATTCCCAAATCTTCCTGCCTCCTTACTAAACCTATGGGGACCATTTGGAGTGTGCCAACTACAGTTCGTATCACCGTCGCCTTCATCTTCCATGGCTTTCTTTGTTTTCTAACAAGATGTAGATACTTATGTCTCTCTTGTTTTTTTTTATTTATTTTTTTTTGTTTATTTTCACTCCATGACATCACTGCAGAATAAACTGACAGCTTTTCTGCTGAGTGATATGATACTATATGACTCTAAACAATCTGATGGTGAGATTTCAGTAAGGCTGAAGTTTTGAGGAATCCAGAATACTCATTCTTTGTCATCGCTCTAAGTTCGACTTTGGCCTGAAGTGTTAGCACCTGACAGGCTCTGATCTATCGATTAAATAGAACTAACCTTTTTACTAATGCTAAATTGAATTGCACGAAATAGAACTGTTTTGACATGTAAACTGGGTACTTATGCTGAATTGAATTGTTTGAAATTTAACTGTTTGAATTCATTTGTCATTTAAATGTGTGTGAACAAAAAACTATACTTATACAAAACTATATTTATACAAAACTGAATTGGTTAAGATAAAACTGTTTTGACATTTAACTGTGAGTGCACAAAAAACTATACCTATACTAAACTGAATTGGGTGAATTGGGTGAATTAGAACTGTTAGTCTAAACTGAATAACTTGAAATAGAACAGTTCTTGACATTGAAAATGTTTACTTATGTTAAACTACATTTTTTGAAATAGAACTGTTTTTTAAGATTTTTAAGATTTAACTATGTACCTATGCTAAACTGAATTGTTCGAAATTGAACTGTTTTTGACATTGAAACTGTGTATCTTTGTTAAACTGAATTGTATGAAATAGAACTGTTTATGAGAATTAACTGTGTATATTTGGTAAACTGAATTGTTTGAAATAGAACTGTTTTTGACATAGAAACTGTATATGTGCCAAACTGAATTGTTTGAAGCACGACTGTTTTGAAATGTAAGCTGTATCATTATGCTAAACTGAATTGTTTGAAATACAACTGTTTATATGTATAAAATGGATTTGGCATTAAAAAAACCTGCAATGGTTGATATAACATTAAATACCAACCAAGCAATATTTAAAAAAAAACAACAGATTTTATGGGCGTTTTTTTAATCACGGAACCTAGGAGACTGTAGATGTTATCAAATTTCTCGGATTATTCTAAGCTTTCGAATCGTATTCTTGTTTCCAGTTTCTTATATCTCTTTTCTAAGTCCTTTGAAACTGCTTCAAACACCATAACCATAATTATTTTCATCATCAACTTCATATTCAACCAATCCTTTTTGATAATATCCTAATATGGATCCGTGTCCATCCCCTGGACTTGTGGTTACCGTAGAGGTGTGATGAAATATTTGATGGATTGAGTCACCCAAAATATGTAACCAGTCCCAAGAATTACGATCTTTTAGACAGTTTGTATCTTGATTTTTCATGAGAATTTTCATCGCTTTCTTAACCAGACCGTGACATCCTATTACTACTGGTACTGCTGTAATGTTTATGCCCAACATTCCCTTGAATTTTATTTCATAACCTTTGAATTTGGCGAATTTTTCTTTTGTTTACAGGGAGGGCGTTTCTTTTGATAGACAGAAATGTTGCTGAGTAGATATATCATCCTCTTCATGTCCTTCACTAGTACATCTCGTCTCATGGCCTTAATTTCATTATTCGGTGTTTCCAAGAGTATAACAGCTTCATCATTATTTGTTGCAAATCAGGGCTTACTTATGTCCATAATATTTGTCTTTGATTAATGCTGTAGTGCTTACACATTGCTCAATTGTCTATAATGGTCAGGCTGTCTCTCTATAATTTTCAATCAACAGACAGCTTAGCTAACAAGCACAAGCATGAAGGAAGACGTCATACTTTCATCATTAGTTAACAAATTAAATTGGAATATATATTCATTAATAGACAGATTTTTAATTTATTTGTACTTAGGAATATTTTCAATAATGCTTCATATTTGTGATAGCCTATAAGCAACACTCGAATCTATTTAATCTTTAGAAATTGTTCACATCAGTTTTTGCTGTTGTTTTTTTTTTTTTACTGGAGTGACAACAAATCTCCCCAGCCTGCCCTGACTCTCCAGAGAGTTAAAGCTGATCTTAAAAGTAATATAGTCTTGACGGTTTCGATTCTTCCTCTGATCACCTTGCTTCAGTCTCTTCCGCAAGACATTAACGTTGAGAGCACACCAAAAACTTTTAGCCCAATGGCCAAATTTTAATCACTTGCATAATTTCGGTGGATCAACTTCCCCAAACAGTCGTGCCAAGTCCTGTACTCGTTTTGTGCTAGCTTCTTGCATTGGTTTATTATGAGATCAATCATCTCATCTCTGTCTCCACAAAAGCTACTTTTGTGTTTTATCAAATTTTGCTTTTACATAATTTTCCTTATGTCAATGATGTGTAATGATATTCCAAGAGAATCAGTTTCACTTTTGAGGCGCCCTCTCCTTATCCATATCCTAGTTTTCTCGAATGCAATCTCTCCTTTTTGTCACTTGAAGTATAAATACACTGTTTTTATTACCATTTTTGCTTTCTAGTATTTTTGGATTTTCTGTTGATTCTGATGTTGCAATTATTGTTACTGAATATAGTAATTAGTCTTCCTTTGATCATTTTAGTTCATTTGTTCAAGTTCATCAATTACAGCGAATTCACTTAATCCTTCTTTTCTTGAGACATAGAGTCCGTCTAGTCATCGCTCAGATGTAAAACCTTGTGTATAATCATTATTTTCCTTGTCCTTTGGTCCATTTGTCCGAATTCCTCCCTTCAAGATTTTCCAGAGTATCTTAGAAGAGGGACTGCAAAGGCAAAAACAACGGTTTGGTTTTATGGCATATCAACAATTGTAGGTTATTTAATGCCCAAACCATTTTTATAGGTATAAACAGTTCTATTTCAAACAATTCAATTTAGCATAAAAAGTCAAAAAACAGTTCTATTGCAAGCTATTCAGTTTAGTCAACAAAGTTAAATGCTTCCAATTATTGATATGTATCATTAACAATGCAATTAAACATCAATCATCTATCTATACACAGTTAAATAAACTAACTGTTCTATTTCAAGCAATTCAGTTTTGCATAAGCATACAGTCTAGATCTATTTGATCCATTGATAGGACCCTATTTGGTGCTACCATTCCGGGCCAAAGTGGACCTGGGAGCGATGGCAATAAGAGTGGATTCTGCAGTCTCCAAAACCCCAGCATTACAGGAACCTAACCATCAGATTGTTTAATGTCATATAAAGGACACTCGTTAGAAGGGGGGATCTTAACCCTCTGCAGAGATGCAGTTGGAGTATTCTACAGCCCTAGCCGACAAAACAAAGTTTAAATTGTTATAGCAAAAATAATTTTGAAAATATATGAATGCAGGCTTTGTCGTCTTTTCCTGGAAGTTATAGTACTTCGTTACGTTTTTTGTTTTGTTATTCTTTAGTGGGGGTCCTTCTTTACTACGGCTTGTTCGTTATACATCTGGCTCTTTGCTAGTTTGTTTTTTTACATCAGTGCTGGCTGATGGTCTTTCACTTGAATTGGAGTTTCCCTAAGCTTCGAGGACTATCCTCAGTATTATAGCTAGTCTTAATAATAGAGTAGTCTGGACTGTTTCTGCTTTTTCTGATTTCTATATCCCTCAGTTCCCTTATCAAGCCTTTAGGGATCGTACCAAACTCACCAATTACAATCAGTATCACCGTCACCTTCATGTTTCATTGCAGTTTTCATTCTCAAGCAATGTCTAAATACTTGTCTCTTTTTTCGATTTCTTCGATTTTTCCTCTGTGGTCCGCCGGGACAGATAAGTCCACCATTATTATTAGCAGTATTATGCGAGTTTCTGGCTGTTGATCTCTTAGTGGTGTCTGCGTGGAATCAAATCTCCGATTAATATTATTTTACTCTTTGTGAATATTTCACATCAACTTTAGGTGGTAGTATTTCACTGGAGTCAGAGTGACTGTGAGAATCCTCAAGTCTGCATGACTCTTTAAAGAATTCTAGCTGTTCTTAATAATTTTAAAGTGTTGATAGTCTGGATACTTCCTCGAATTTTCCACTTTACTATTCCTCTTTAAAAGCCTATAAGGACCTTTCCAAAAGCACTTGCCACAGTATTTATCACCGTCACCCCTCATATTCCTAAGCTTTCTCAATTCTTTAACCAAGTCTTAGTACGTGTATTATTATCATGCAAATTTCTGGTGGTGATATCTCACTGAAGTGTGAGTGTCAGCAAATCTCCTCTGATATTCAGATTATTAATTTTATTATTTACTTCTTTAAAGGTTTTTTCACATCAGCGTTAGCTGATGGTCTTTCACTGGAGTTTGAATGACAGCAGGTCTTCTCAAGTCTCCAGGACTCTTCTCACAATTTTGGCAGTTTTCAATAATGCGGTCGTTTGGAGGGTCTTCACTCATCTGACAACTTCCTAGTCCTCCACTCCCTTTAATAACCCTTTAGTTACAGTATCAAAAGCACCAATCACAATTGGTATAATAGTCTCCTTCATGTTACATATTTTTTTTTTCAATTCTCTAGGAAGGTCGAGGTACTTATCCTTCTTTTCACATTCTTTTACTTTTTTTTTTCTGTGGTCAGCCGGGACAGCAAAGCCGACAATTTTGCAAATTCTGTTTTTGTTTTTTGTTGATTATTATAAGGTTTGGTCTTCTGGCCGAGATTAAATGATCCGTTGACCTAGATCTAAAAAGTTCAACGTCAAGAAAATATTTTCTTAACGTTGAACTTTTTAGATATCGGTCAACGTGTAAGTACTCGTCATTCTCTGAGCTTACTTTTATTTTCACTCTGTGATCTGCTGTACGATAAAATCCACAGGACGACAAGGAGTCAATTTTAGTTATTTAGCAGAAGGTCTGATCTTCTGGTTAGGAGATCATTTAATTTTGTGTCGAAATCCCTAAGCATTTCATGGATCTTTTCTAGAACGGATTCTATTTTGGGCGTATACCATTTAATAGTTCGAAATTCAGTCTCTTGTTTCGTTATATCTTGGACACTCGCTGGGTAGGGCTCTCACCCGCCCATGTAGATCCAGTCAGCGTACTATAACATACCAGCAGAATGGCAGCCCAATATGTAATCCATTATATATGACGAGTTTGTTTTGTTTTTATGCTTAGTTTCATCCGAAAGAATATCTTTGTGAATTGAGTTACGTAATTTAATAAACATTCACCTGTACATCACACTAGTTTTCCGAGATAAGCAGTTTATAACTGCTGTCATATCCTTTAGGAATTTTTTCTTTTTGATTTCGCACGAAAAAGTTAGATTTTAAGTGAATTTATGTAAATTAGAGAAAAACACGCTGTGAAATGGTGATTATTTCTCTTTAGAAAAACTTATATTTACCCAGAAGGAAGCAAAACAAAACAAAACAAAAATAACACAGTATTACAAGAACGATGACATCTTTTTTCGAACACCTGCGAAGAATTTAATTTAGATGGTAGGAAAGATTCCAGATGACATTAATCTCGTTGCTTAGGAAATACTTTAACGAGGCACAGCCGAAGACAAATATGGACAGAATAGCTTTAAGGTTCTAATATGAAAAATATATGATATTGTCTTGCATTCACACAAAAAAGGTGTTCATACTTATTTAATATGTTTCGTTTTTGAGTAAGCTTCAATTATAATGTTTTCACTCTCGCACAATACCGATTACTTCCCTACACATCATCATCATCATCATCTCGTGCCGCTAGCACGGATAATCCTGACCCTCTCTCGCCACTTCTCCCTATCGATCATCGCTTCTGGCTGGACTTCGGGGCTACATTCCGTATCCTCACATAGCTGCTGAATGAATGTTCGAGCTGGTCGTCCTGCTTTTACCCGGCCATATGTGGGGGTCCATAGGAGTACATCACTTATGAGCTCGTCCTTGCTTCTCCAGCAGCGTCCTGCATGTCTGGTTCGTCTAACTTGGATAGTTTTCGTGATGGGAGGCAGGTGGCTGTATAGTTGGTGCCTTGTTGGGTGTTGCCGCCAGGACTTGTTCAATATTGCTCGCAGCATTCTTGTGTGATTGCTGTCTAGCTTCTTCTCCAGCCGTTTTGTTAGCGTCCAAGTTGTGCATCCATACAGCAGTATCGATACTACCCTACAGAGTAGAATACAAATGCTACACTCAGACTTCTGTTGAATAATTTATATATTTACTATTCTTAGTCACGTGACCTCAAAGAACACAATCCATGCGTTTGTTGTCTGGAGATCCGTGTTCGACTACAAGCTTCAGTATCGGTACATTTTTCTGATATAACTCTTTCAAACAAGGAATACCGTGTGACAAAGTGAATTTAAGTGGGTCACAGATGGCTCAGATCAAGATCAGCCGCCCCACTATCTCTCTGATACTGATAGCATTTTCTTTTAATGGCATATCAAACTTCGTAGGTTACATAATACCAAAGCCATCTGTGAAGAAGAACGGCAGTGATACTATTTAAGTCATTCCTGGGGGCGGATAATCGGGTTCATACCTTTCCTAAAAGTAAACGTAGTAGTGCGACTGGAGTTCGAACTCTTTATTTGTGAAGCCGCGCTAAATCCCACAGAGACACAGAGAAAATTCGGGGTTTAAGACAAGTTGCAGAGTATTTGTTGCATTGAACGGTCAATTAAGGCTTCGATACAAGGTATGCTCTTCTCATGGGTTATGGTATGAGCGTTCGCCCTTTTAAAGTACTTATTCGTCCTTTAACCGTTCTTTTAATCCTGCTGGTTGTTAGTTGAGCCAGGTTAGTCGACGAGAGCTGAACCATGCAACAGCAAGCACTGGTTTACATTGTGTGAGTTGTCTTCTCTGAGTAATCTATGTTATTACATTTAATGACTCATTTAGGAGAACGTGTATTCAGTAAGAAAAAAAAAAAAATTCAATAATCTTTAATGCCTCTCTCTTTCTATTCGTCCATTTTTCTCTGTCTTTGTCTCTCTATCACTCTGTCTCTTTCTCTCTACTTATTCAATCCCTTTTTTGTACTCTCTCTTTCTCTCTATTTCTCTCTTGCTATTATTCTTTCTCTTTTTTCTTTCTATTTTATTTTTCTAACGTTTCTCTGTCTCTCTGTCTGTCTCTGTCTCTCTCTTTCTTTTTCTTGATATTTCTCTCATTTCCCCATCTGTTTCTCTCTAATTCTCTTTCACTCTTTTACTCGGTATTTTCTCTTCTCTCAATATTTCACTCTCTATTTCATTCTCTCATTTTCTATTTGTAATTTCTAATGTACTTTGTAAAGTACAAACCAATAATTCTATTAGAGACACAACGTTGTACTCGTTCGTAGCCAACTTAATTTGTTTTTGTAGGTAATTTACTGAACGTACAAAAAAGTAACCTGTGTTACTTTTTAGTCCCTTTTTCGAAAAAACTGTAAAATTACCAGGTAAAATTTTAGATGTATAATGGAATAATTTCTACTTTCAGTACCTGATGAAATTAAACGGTTAGAATATAAAATGTCCCGACGAAGAAGATTTTTAACGCAATAAAATAGTTTAAAAAACAAAATAAAAAGCATTGAGAATAGTAGGTATGAGACAGGATAGGATTAATATAATCAGATTCTTGATTTCTCAAAAAAACCGTACAGACATCATTGTTTCCAGTGAAGAAAATTGGTCTGAATTTTGAAAAGAACAATTTTATCGCGAGAAAATTAGTTTCTAGACGTCGAAAAATATATCACAAAAAGAGATGATTTACGAATGATTGTTGCTGCTAGTAGGAAAATAACTTCCACAGTTGGTTAGAGTTCAAATCTAAACCTGGGAAGACACTATCTCGAAGGACTTTGAAGTAAAGGCTAAATATAAATGAAATTATGACAAGCACATGTGTGCTCAACAAACTCCACCAACAAAAGAAAGTATTTCAAGAACAAATTTCTGAAACCTACCCATACATGAATATGTGAGACGTACATATAATGTTCATAAAATGTTCGTATATTACATTGAACATAGGAATCCCGAAACACGAAAAGCACTAACGACTTCTTAGTTCAGGTACGAAACTTTTTATTATCTTTGAGTTAAAAGGTTTTTCGACATGAGGAGAGAGATACCATCTTTCTATTCTGACTTTTCTATCTCCCCCAAACCACGTGCGCACCCTCCACAAGGCCACTGGCCTGGCTTCGGCGAGCAAGCGAAAGTCAACCCTCTTCATCCGAGCCAGGAACTCGACTGACTTTTTAAATCCCCCATAATCCTCCCCACGTGCGCTTCTGGTGCATGACGTCATTCACATCCCCAAGTCCTTTTTTCATATCTGGGATTTTTATTTTGACATCTGTGAACGACACATCCTCCCCAGCGCGCGCCTCGACACCTGCGCTTGTTTGCACCTAACTAACCCATGAACTGAGCCGAAAGGTTCTTAGCCTAACTAAACCCAAAGGCAAGGTATATAAAACGAAATCCCCCATTACATTACTCCTTTTATCATTTCCAGTATCAGGATTATAGTCCTCATTTTTATGGTTATATTTACAAAGTTTCATCCGATATGTTCTTCGGCTTTCTTCACGAACCCTTTAATTATCGGATAAATGTTCCTGTACGAATTTCTACCCTCTAGATTAAATAAAGGGTTCAGTCAAAATTACAGAGATTATTGAGCTTCATGGACATGGTGCTCAAAATAGAAACCATTTAACTATGTGTCAAAAAATGAGCCTAGACTCGTTAAAAAACGCTATCTACAAAATGTCTTTAGAAACCATATATTTAATATATTTAATACAAATGGATAAAGATTATTAGGCATTGAATAACCTAATGCAGTTGATATGTCTTAAAATCAAACTAAACCAAATCAAATCAGCTAACATCAGAATATAAGGAGAATGTAATAATTTCTGCGCTTAAAAATAATTGCTGGTGGTTGAATATAAGGTTAGATATATTTGTGCATATAAACAGGGATCAGATATTCTTATAAAATCTTGAAAGAAAACAAATTTGAGTGAATAAAACGAATTCTTAAAATAAACTTAAAAAATCAAAATTTGGAACAAAAATATATCTTATTGTGTTAGTTGTCAATGAGTACATACAACTCGGCACAAATACTAACAGAACGGTAGTATCTTATATATAACAAAATGTTACTTCACCTTCCAGTAGATATTTAATTTTTCCTAAGAATATTTCTATCAGGATGATAGAGTGTTCTGTATTTATGCAAGAAGTAGATATTTCAATGAATTACATTTGAAGCAAATCAAATCTGATTTTGTATTTGTTTAAAATAACTGAATAATTCATCCATTTTTCATTAGATCAATTATATCGAGACTTTACAATTTCTAGATTTGATAAAAAAAAAAAAAAAAAGCTACCAACTCAACACTTTTAAGAAACAGTATTTTCTTAGCCTCATACGAAGCAAAATCAAAAATGAAATCGAATACCAATTGTTCACTCTAAGAATTGTGACGTTTGGCGTCTCACTCTTATGTTTTCCCATCGTTTGAAAACAACTACATTACTGCCCTCAAAGACAAAAACTGCAAGAAAAGGAACAGCAACAATATGCATTCAAGACCTGGCCAGACATTCGGCTATAACTGGGCCTGCCTGTTCCGCATCGACCCTTATCACCCACTAATCTGCTTTCAATCGGTGTATGCCACCATGTAAGTGATCTTCGTTTACGAATCAAAGCCTTGTTGATGATGAAGTTAAATATTTATATCATCTACAACTTTTAGATGAAGATAGTTTATCATTTTGTTAATGATTTTGACTTGAGTTATTTTTTCTTGTTCTCAATTTCCTATTTTTTCTTCACTGATTGCTAATAATGTCTGAGATTTTTTGCTACGCGTGTGAATTGAGATAGAAAACAAAACGAAAAATATTTTAAAAAGAGTATTAGTATAAAATTAAGCATAAAAACGATAGAACATCATCAGATAACACTTAAATATATGCAGCTTAGCTTATTTGTTCTGTTATTTTAATGCAATGGGTATTAAGAGCTGCAACTATCAAGAGTCATGACAACGAAACTGAATTTGGCTGATTTTTGTCTGTGAAATTATGTTCTGTGACACGATCACAAAGTCTTTTACTTGAATGCATCTCGTGTGTCGTCAACAAAACAAGTTAGAATCATAGAATAGTTCTTTAAAATCCAATTAGACTTTTTCCAAGCAAAAAGAATATCTAAAAACTATTACACACAAACGATGGATGAAACCTGGAAAAATAACTGGTTAAATATTTTATTAAAAATCACAAGTCAAATAAAAATATTTCTTTATAATATTCTTAAAGTTAAACGTTTTCTAGTAAAATAACCTATTGGGTAGTCGTTGCGCACTTCTCTGTTGTTCAGCATCCGTACACGTTCATGTCAATGCTTTTAATCTTTCTGAAACTACAGGCTACATTTTTGATTCTTAAGATTCTTAATATCATCTCTATATGCACATATCGGGGAGGGGTTCCGTAGCTGGATAGTTAATGTGCTTGATTGCCATATCGTAGTTAGAGACTTCAAACTCCAGACACACTATTATCTTAACTTTAGAACTTATTATTTGTTTGTTTGTTATGATTCCTTGTTCATCCCCGATTTTTACTAACTTTTAAGATGAACCTAAAAAAGGTTGGTTTGTTTTATTGGGTTTTATGGCATATCAAACTTTGAAGGTAGTTTAACGCCAAATCCATTTATGTAAATAATCAGTTCTATTTCAAACAATTTAGTTTAGCATGAGTACACAGTTTAATTGTCCAAAACATTTCTATTTCAAACTATTCAAGCAATTATGTATAACAATTCATTTTAGTGTAAGTACAGTTTCAATGTTAAAAACCGTTCAATTTCAAATTATTCAGTTTAGCATAAGCACGCAGTTTAAATGTAAGTACAGTTTAAATGTGAAAAACATTTATATATTCAAGCTATTCAGTTTAGTTAAGCAGTTCTAATTCAGCTAATTCAGTTTAGTATCAGTACAGATTTTGTTTACACAGTTACATGTCAAAACAGTTCTATGTTAAACAATTCAGTTCAGTGTAAATACAGTTTCAATGTCAAAAAAACAGTTCTATTTGAAATGATTCAGCTTAGCATAAGCACACGGTTTAAATGTAAGTACGGTTTAATTGTAAAAAACATTTCTATTTCAAGCTATTAAGTTTAATCAAACAATTCAATTTAGCATAAGTATGCCGACAGTTCTATTTAATCCATGTATAGGGCCCTATCGGGTGCTACCACGCCGGGCCAGAGTGGACGTGGGAGAAATGGCAATGAAGGGGTACTGCGTATTCCCCAAGGCCGTAGCCTTACTGGGACCTCACCATCAGACTGTTAAGTGTCATATACAGGACACTCGTTGCGGTGGTGGTGGTGGTGGGTTGGTCTTACCACTCTGCAGAGGTGCAGTCAGTGTATTCCACAATCCCAGCCGATTGGACAATGAACCTAAAAATAATCTTTGCAAAGAATATATACACTATTTATACAATATTTATATTCAGATCAAATTCGATGAAGTAATATATCTAATTATGATCAGCATCATGTCACGCTGTCAGCACAGATTTTCATGACAATATTTCGCCGCCCATCTCTCTCGTCCATCGTACTCGGAAGCTCTATAACGACACAGAGCTGTTGTGTATAGGTTCAAGCTTGTCGTCCAACCTTTACTCGTCCATGTGCAGGGGTTCACAGAAGTACGTCGCTTATGATTTCGTCTTTACTTCTCCAGCAGTGTCCCGCAAGTCTGGATCTGATAGTTACGGAAAATTTCAAAAATATAAACGCCTGGAGAAAGATTCGAACTTCCTTATCCCCACAGCTGTAGGTTAAACACTATCACTTCTGTCCTTCTACAAGAATATATTTTTTTATTAAATGAAACCCCAAGTTGATATGCCGTTAAACAAAAAAAAACAGTACCGGAAATTACATGCCTATCTGCCTATTAAATAAGAAGACCACTTGTGTTGCAATTTTTTTTTTCAGCCTAATTAACAACCAACTTGATCACCTTCAAGATAAATCCAATCCAAAATACCCTCCCAAACAAGATCTTTGTTTACACTCCCAGAAACAATCCTCGAAGTCTTAAACTGAATCCATCATGAGTTTATTCGACACAGGGTGTTGCAGTTTTTATGAATTCCAAAATAAACGGAATCGGCTTTTGATATTTAGGAATAGATTTATGTTTGGTCTCTTTGTTTAACAAAATGAAATAAAAATCCTTGATTGGAATTATGACACATTTCTAATGTCCCATACCAGTTTTTCAATTGCTCTTATTCATTTTATAAAAATACTTATTTACACACTGTTATATTCCAAGTATTTAAATCAAAACCAAATAATTTATACACAATAATATGGTTTAACATATCTGTCTATTTTTAATATTAGTAGCAATAGGATTGGTTAATTACATATTTAACTAAGTTCTTTTTAGTAATTCAAAACTACTGAATTGCATTTTATACAGAATCTATTCACGCTTATATGATTCTGCGTAGTCAATTTGAAAAAATAACAAACAAGACAGGACATGAAAAGCTAATGATTTTTTTAGTCAACATATCGATAATTATTGGTTTAATCTTCTCCGCAAATTTGTCAATATTGGTTTTATCTCGTCCTCTTATTGATAATTATTAAGACATATTTTAGACCCAGACGATTCCTTAATCGTCTTGTGAGTTATAATTTTAAAATCTAACGATTGGCTTCTTTTCCTTAATTTATTTATCTATTGAAATGTTTTAATGACATTTTGTTCAAAGTTGATGCCATGCTGAAAGAAAACGTATGGAAGTATTATATCCCAATGTTTGATAAGCTGCTTTTGTATATAGAGAAAAATGAGGGTAAAATATAAGTCTTAGTGTACTGTTACTACACCAAATAGATATTTGTAACGCTACAGTTCTCAAATGGACGGTTGTATTATGACTACTACACTCCGTTGGCACTTTCGCCACCATCGATCTAACGGTTCTATGCATATAGCACTATGCCGAAAGTGTAAGTTGGACCTCATGGTAACCTCCTCCGTGATGAAAAGAAGATGTGAAGAACATACAGTCTTAGTTTGTTATTCCAACGTTTATTCGTAACTATACCTTTTAGTAGTCGTCGCGAAGAGAGAGAGAGAGAGAGTATGAAAAATGAGTTGAGCGCTTTAACTAGACAAATAGAAATAAAACGTCGTGAGAATACATATACCTTAAATTATCTTTCTCATTTTCAGTTGTAGTTCTCACATATGCTTGCTCGTTGATTTCGTCTTTATGGCTTCGCAGTGGGTGTGAGACCTATTTCTAGAGCTCAGCCGAAATGGGCTCCGCAATCTTCGGCCGTCTTCTAATCACCGTGGCTGCTGTCTAACTGTCGTCTTCACATCGTCTCGTTTGCTGTCCAATTGTTTCTAATCCTCTTTTCTATCCTGCATCTAGCCTAACGGCTCTTCCATTTACATTCCTCGTGACCAAACAGAATCCGTCGCCGATTTGCTGTTGACAGACTTCTTTTTTAATCCAGGCGTTCGCTGTTACCTCGAAAAAGACTTTCCCATTCATTTCTTTTTAATAAACTTTCTCTCTCTTTCTCTTTCTCTTTGCTTGCATCGATTATCTTTCTTGTTTGTGTTTCTTTCTTTTCCACTGTCGTGTGGTCGACTATCAAGACAATGAACCGAAGTCCTTTATTATATTACATTAGGACATAGACAGGGCTATTGGTCTAATAAGTAGAGTGTTCGCCAATGGTTGGGAAGACTGGGGTTCAATCCCAGGTCGAACCATACTAAAGACTCAAAAAATAGCAAGTGATACCGCCATGCTTAACACTCAGCACTAGAAGGTAAGGAACAAGGGTAAAGTGGAGCAATCCATGGAAAGGATTTGCGCCCTTCCTTATCCCTCAGTGTAGTAGCTATTGAAAAGGGAACCTTCGGGTCATCCTCGACTAAGGTCGTCAACTTTACCTTTTTATATAGTTCCAGGTTACATATTATTACCAACAGCGGGCTATTTTCAGAGGGGATGACTACAAAAAGATTGACCCAACTGTAAAAAAAGCAAAAAAGATTATCAATTCAGCATGTCATCCCAATGATCGTTACTAAATATTTTAGGTTCAAAATAGATTAAAAGTATGAGGAACCAGAGGAATTAGATTCATAGAGAAATGTTTTTATTAGTTTTAGCAGATAAAGAGTCACGTGTAAATAAAATGATTAAGAGGTACTAATAGAGATATGCTTTTTTTTTCTATAAGCATTCTTTGTAAACTCAATTTCCTTTCTTAAAAATCTTACCGAAGCACTCACTGACTTAACTAAAATAAACTAATCTATTTATTTCCAAGATTCTAATTATGGTTGTAACCCCTTCCAAAAAACAGCGGCAAGTCAAAGCGAAGCTTTTAGAAGCGAATAAACTTTCAAACGTTATTAGAGATATGTTATTCCCAGACTAATTTGCAAATCAATCATACTTTTTTCTGGGGTCTGCCTGAACACTATTTTTAAAATCTCATTATGTATGTAATTGTAATTATCACTCTGCAAAAATGGTACATCAAAAAAGGTTTCTATAAAAGCAGACATTCGAAATGCTAGTAAACGATAAGGAAATATACAGTTCAATCTCTAAGTGAACGTCATTTTCTATCTATCTATCTATCTATCTATCTATCACACCTTGTCAGTTCATCTATCTATCTATCTCACCTTGTCAGTTTATCTATCTATATATCTATCTATTTATCATTGCATAATCATATCCGACGTTTCCACGATTTGCCTGATTAAGAAATTACCTTTTGTACGAATGAAGACATATCAATATTCTCTTAAAAATAATCGTTAGCCTGACAAAATGAGTATGTTATTAAACATTTCTGATTAAGAGAATGAAGAAAAGTTCAGAACAGTTTGAAAATTTGTACATATATAAGGGAGGTGCCCGTGGTGTAATGGTTATCGTCGTAGGAAATGGACACGGCGACACGAGTTCAAATCCTGGACGAGACTGATTGCATTTCACATAGCACTAATACCCTTGGGAAAGGTAGGAATCCAATTATTCTCCCTCCAGCTATGGATAAATAGTTGGGCAGACTTGGTTCTTCAGCCTTGGTGAGGCAACTAGTCTAGGAGAAGGAAAACTCTAAATTCAAACCTGTTAAACTCCGCTTAAAAATTGACCATATCCTTGCCGAGCGGAGGGGTTGGTAAATATGATTAGAGATATAAGCGATTCCCAGACTAATTTGCAAATCAATCATACTTTTTTTGGGGTCTGCTGAACGCTATTTTAAATTTTTATTTTCGTATGTAATTATAATTGTAACTCAGCAAAAATGGCACATCAAAAAATACGGATGCGTATTTCTAAACTTCTTGGGAAGACGTGCCCCTGGTGGGTGACCGTGTCCTCAGGAAAGAGTAAGGATGTAACTTGCAAGACACATTTAGGTTATTTGGTTGCGCAATTACCATGACTGGTTGATTTGGCGTCACTTGTGCTCGATATGAAGTGGTGGCTCAGTTATAGGGTTTCGACACTGCAATCTGTGATTGTTAGTTCGATCACCAGTGGTGGAGATTACGTTATAAACTGCTGATGAGACCTAATAAGGTCGAAACAGCTGTTCAGTGTTCCTGTATATTGTGCGTAGGTATTTGGCAGATTTTCTTATCGTGGTAATTCAATTCACAATTTGTGAATAATTTTTTGTGCTAAATGGCATGTTATAATACAACGATTTCGAGATAAAACGGAGATAACAATGAAATTGTTAGTAAACTTCTTTAATTTATCCGGAATAGAAGCATCAATGTACTCTCGAACCGATTTTTCAACGGAAACCCAAAGATTCACGGCTCGTCTTGTGACTTATCATTTTAAAATCAATTAATAGGTTCCGTTTCCGTTATGTTTCCATATTATAAATATTCATAACGGATATTTAGTTAGAAGTTGACGACACACTGTAAGAAGACGTATGAATGCAGTATATCCCAATATTTTCTAAAACGTTATCGTAAGTCTTCTCCTTTACAGATCAATTTATTGATAATCGATAATAGATCAATAACACTAAAAACAGATTTACAGTGTAATGTTACTTAATAGACCCGATCTTAGAGGATTTAACACGCTCCTACTGTTCGAAGATAGTGCGGTGAATCTCCCATTAAAAGTTCTTTGAAGAATTTAATGGATAAATAAAAAGACCATAAAAAATATTTGCAAATGAGGAATACTGAACATGAATTAAAAAAGTTGATATTTTGATCAGTTTTACTGTTTCATATTATTCATTCTCATTGGTTAGGCTTTTTTGTTTAATGGCATTTCCACTTACGTAGGTTAGTTGATGCCTAAGTCATCTTTGCAGAAAAGCAGCAGTGATACTATTTAACCCAGAGCTGAGGGACAAGATCATTCATACTTTTGCCTAGCGTATGAACGTATTAGCCTAAACGGCGTTCTATCATGCCTTATTCAAAGCCACAGTCCAGCATGTTAGCCTTAACGCCATTTTATATCACGGCTTAACACAGTCACGTGATATTTTTTAAAATATGAAGGCTGATTTATTGATCGAACGGTCGTATGCTTTTCCTTTGATTCTATTTATAATCTCCTCCCCTTTTTTGTATATAATTTAAACATCCATCGTTAATCTAACAATACTAGATATAATCTTTTCTAAAATCCTGATGATGTTTTGGTTTCTTTGTTTAATGGCATATCAACCTTTCTAGGCTATTTTATGCCAAATCTATCCTTCTAGAAGAATAGCAGTGGTACTATTTAACCTATAGTTGAGAGGATAAGGGAGTTAATATTTTTCCCAAGGGTAATTGTCTGAAAGTGAACGTAAGAGCGCGACTGGAGTTCGAACTCGCTTAGTACATTTCCGCAATCCAATGCTTTAACTGTTATACCACGAGGACAACCACGATGATGGTTTGTTAAAACCGAAACCTTACAGCGTCGACTTTCTTTTACAATTAATTCTTCATTTTGGATTACTTTGTTTTCAAGTTTTTCCATATATATATATATATATATATATATATATATATATATATATATATATATTTCTGCCGAGTTATTGTAACTGATTTATTATTTTCCGTGGTTTGATCTCCTAAAATGGAGATAGCCACTTTTGGTTTACGTGATGATCAGTAATAATTTGGAAATTAGAATCATAATTTACTGTTGCATCTTTCTCATGAAAATTAATCGACATGGACCCTTTTTTAAGCCCCAGAAGATTGTCAAAATAACCTTCTCTAAATGTTGCATAGCCGTAATACATATACAACTATACACATATACATGCGGAAACAAAATCAACAATAATAACGAACGAACACACTTCTTTAGAAAAATATACCTTCATTCAAAATGGTTGCGAAAGGTTTATGTGTGAGAGGTGAGTTGGAGACTGAACAAACTGCAACATATTGACCCCCAGCTCTTTTGTCTTTATCAGCACTTCTTTCTCGTTCTGCTGGGCTGCTCAATCGGGGGTCCTGAGGGCCTAGAGCCCTCTGGAGGGTGCTGGTTCTCTCGACAGCATCTTATCTCCAATTAACTGAACCTCTCTGTGGTACCGGGTTATATAGTTGTTTGACATCTACCTGCTTCATATCTGCAACCAATTCAACCCATCCACAGTCAAGGTTATACCCTGATATCTTCGAGCGGATGCACCTGTTATTTACACAGGTGCATCTCTTATTTGACAGCTCGGCCGAGGGTCAATATATCACACAAAGAGTCAGTTTTTACAAGAGCATGAACTGTCTTTTTTTTCAGTTCACTCTAAGTGGGAAACCTACGTTTAGCCAATTTCGAAACGAGTTTTGACGAACACATACTTCTCTGTACATATCACACGTTATTCGCCAAATTTCTCAGGTTTGGTTTGGTTTGGTTTGGTTTCATGATACAACAACCATTGTAGGTTATTTAAAGCCATACTGAATTTATACATATATCAACATGGCTTAACAAACAAGTTGGAAACATTTTTAAATAAGCCTGAGCTCATTTTTTGCACGCAGTTAAATGTTTCATATATTTCTACTAAACACGAATAATTTTATTTAATATTAATCATTTGTTTAAAAGTTAAAATTGTGCCAAGCATTAGTATGTATTTCTAACAATGCAATTAAACACCAGTCCTTGTCTACACTCACCTAAATGAGCAAACAGTTCTATTTCCAACAATTTATAATTAGATGTAAATAAAATTCACATTTCTTTATAAAAAAGATCTGTTCTCAAGCTGAAAATGCATCCCAAATCAGGTCATTTCCTCTAAATTTACTAACTTAAAACAATTTTTAAAGTTGTATCCTTTAAGCTGGCTGTAACCTCAAGCCAACTTCTTGTCTAGTCGGCTAGGGCTGTTGAATACACCGACTGCTTCTCTGCATATGGGTAAAACCTCTTCCCCAACGAATGTCCTAGATATGACATTAACAATCTAATAGTGAGGTTCCAACAATGCTGGAGCTTTGGGAAATCCGGAGTACTCCTTTATTGTCATCGCTTCCATGTCCACTTTAGCCCGGAGTAGTAGGATATAATAAAGGCCCTGTCTATGGATTAAATAGAATCAAATAGCTGTTTCTTGAGTTTACTGTTTTTTGCATTTAAACTATGTGCTTCTTCTAAACTAAATTGCTTGAAATAGAACTGTTTTAACATCTAAACTATGGACCTTTGCTAAACTGAATTATCTGAAATAAAACTATTTTGACATTTAACCCAATCTGCAGGGGCTGTAGAATACACCGACTGCTTCTCTGGGGAGGGGTAAGACCCCCTCCCAAACGAGTGTCCTGTATATGACACTAACCAATCTGATGGTGGAGTTCCAGTGATCCTGGGGCTTGGAGAATACGGAGCACCCTCTCATCACCATTGCTCCCGGTCCCCTCTTGACCGGACTGGTCATACCTGATAGGACCCTATCTATGGGTTAAATAGAACTAAACTGCAAACTAATGCTAAACTGAATTATTTGAAATAAAACTGTTTGACTAAGCTGAATTGCTTAAAATAGAAATAAATTTGACAATTAAACTGTGACTTACATTTAAACTGCATACTTATGCAAATTGAATTTTTTAATTGAGGACTGTTTTGACATTTCATCATCATCATCATCATCATGTCGTGCTGGTAGAACGGATATCCCTGACCCTCTCTCGCCACTTTTCCCTGTCGTTCATCGCCTCAGGCAGGTCTTTGGGACAACTTTCCGTATCCTCACATAGTTGCTGAATGTATGTTCGTGTTGGTCGTCCTGCTTTTGCACGGCCATGTGTGGGGGTTCATAAAAGTATATCACATATGAGTTCGTCCCTGTTTCTCCAGCAGTGTCCTTCATGTCTGGTTCGTCTAGTTTTCGTGATAGGAGGCAGGTGGCCGTACAGTTGGTGTCTTGTGGGGTGTTGCCGCCAGGACTTCTTCAAGATTGCTCGCAGCATTCTTGTGTAATTGCCGTCTAGCTTTTTCTCCAGCCGTTTTGTTAGAGTCCATGTAGTGCATCCATATAGTAGTATCGATGTGACCGCTGCCTGGAAGAAACTGCGTTTCATTTTATCGGTTAGGTCTGATTTCCATAAAATCGATAGCCTAATGATAGCCGTCCATGCTTTCGTTGACCTCGTGTCGATGTCCTTTTCGGTTGATGCGACGCTGCTTCCTAGGTAACTGTGTGTAAACAAAATCTATATTTGTACTAAACTGAATTGGCAGAATTAGATCTGTTTGAATAAAGTGAAAAGCTTGAAATAAAATATTTTTGACAGTTAAACTGTGTACTCATGCCAACCTGAATTATTTGAAATATTACTGATTATTTGGAGAAGTCCGTGGTGTAATGGTTATCGTCATAGGAAATGGACACGGTGACACGAGTTTAAATCCTGGACGAGACTGATTGCATTTCACATAGCACTAATACCCTTGGGAAAGGTATGAATCCAATTATTCTCCCTCCAGGTAAGGGTAAATAGTAGGACAGACTGAATTCTTCAGCCTTGGTGAGGCAACTAGTCTAGGAGAAGGAAAACTCTAAATTCAAACCTGTTAAACTCCGCTTAAAAAATTGACCTTGTGTCATATCCTGTCCGAGCAGAGGGGTTGAGTAAATATGACAACTGATTATTTGTTTAAAAATGGATTTCGAATTAAATAATCTACAAAGGTTGATAAGCCATAAAAACCCCTCCATCCAACCACCCAACCAACCAACCATCTAGCCAACTTCGAAATCCTCCACCCGCTTTAAGCTTTCTCTATCTATGGTCACATCTGTCTTCTCAACAATTACCGTCTTCTCCGAGAAAACCACAAAAATCTGATTTTTCACAATAACCCAATCTTAACAGCTATGAAGAAAATCATAACTAAGATATTTTCAAAAGCAAATTACATTATACGTTACATTACAATCAAACAACTCTGTCGAATGTACTTCATCCAGTGTGGTTTTAATAAAAATAAAAAATTAAACGATTTCACAGAAATATATATATATATATATATATATATATATATATATATGTGTATGTGTGTGTGTGTCTGTGTGCATGTGTGTGTGTGTGTGTGTGTCTGTCTGTCTTTCTCTTTCTCTCTCTCTGTCTCTGTCTCTCTGTCTCTCTCTCTCTCTATATATATATATATGAACAGAAGTGATTAGACAAATAGGAGAATTTCTTTTGTGTTAGTTATTTTTTGACCGTTCTAAACTAATCATGAGCTTTGAATTTTGTAAAGTAAAAAACTATTGTCAAAAAAAAGCTTTAAACAGTTTTGATAACAATTTTTAAAACTTTGGATAAAAGTTTTTAAAAAAAATTAAGTAAAGATGGTGGCCGTAGTCGAAGTTGACCCGAAGGTTTATTTTCAATAGCTTCTACACCAAGGTGTAAAGGAGGGCGCAACTCCATTTCCTGGATTGCTCCACTTTACCATTGATCCTTACCTTATAATGCTGAGTGTTAATCAAGGCGGCATCACATACCATTTTTTTGAGTCTTTGGTATGACTCGACTTGGGATTGAATAGTCCGGGATGACAGGGTTCATTTCCAGGTCGAATCATACGAAAGACTCAAAAATGGTACTTGATGTCACCACTCAGAATTATAAATAACTGATCAAGGGTAAAATGGAGCAATCCAGGGAATGGAGTTGTGCCCTCCCCTATACCTCGGTATAGTAGCTATTGAAAAGGAAGCCTTCGGGTCACCCTCGTCTAAGGTCGCCAACTTTACTTACTTTACTTTAAAAAGATTTGGTATTCTATAAAAAAAACCCTTTGAGACAGTTGAAGTCGATCGGCCATTAAGATGTTTGCACAGGAAACGTTGAAAATGCGAATGCCAAAGATACGATACAATAGAAATCACCTTCAACTGACAAAATCTATCTGAAGGAAAAAGATTCGCCAAGGTCACCCTCTAAGTGTAACCCACATGGGGTGGAAGTTGATTTGAACAGATCTGTGATTCCCATATATATATATATATATATATATATATATATATATATATATATATATATATATATATATATATATATATATATACGTGAGTGTGTACACGTGTAGTTGTATGTCTGTAGTTTAGTATCAAAAACGAACCTTTTTTAAGGCTTGAAGAACACTGTTAGTGCCCTCGGGTTGCAAACAATACTTCCTGCATCATTTGCAGTAGAGAGACCCATAAACTCGAATTCTACAATGCTGTCTGTTTTGTTCCGCCATTGTCCTGCATTTTATTTCGAAGCGGGAGATTGCCTTCAAGGCCTATGATTATTTATCTGTCAACAACTTCTGTTGTCCATTGGTGCTATTGATTCCACAAACACACACACACACACACACACACACACACAAAGCAAAGCAAAGCAAAGCAAAGCAAAGAAAAAAAACCCCAAAAAAAACAAAAAACAAAACAAAAAAAAAACAATCACAAAAAATATTAAAGTCATTTTTTATGCAATAACTGCAGTTCCTCTGTGTTTCACCTCTGGGCATCCCTGTTCCTATCTTAACTAAAGAAAATAGACTTGAGAAAGCCATTATCATCCAACTTCGTCACATGACCTGTCCAGCACAGATGAGTTTTTTTGCAGCTTCACTTCAAAGCATCTTGCAGTAACTTTTTTGAATAATCGGCTCTATGCGATGATTTACTTATTCATTTCTTCGTTCGTTTATTCTTTCTTTTCCTGTAATTTTTTTTGTAATTCATTTGTTCTTTAATCTTTCATTCTTTTTCCACTTTTTCATTATTTCTTTTTGTATCATGTCTTTTTTCTTCTATTTATTTTTTCTTTTTCTTTTATTTATTTTTTCTTTTTCTTTTATTTATTTTTTCTTTTTCTTTTATTTATCTTGCCTTTTTTCCTTCTATTCACCTTTTTTATTATTTTTTATTTATCTTGTCTTTTTTCTTTTATTTATTGACCGATTTCATTCTATATACTGATATTTGTTTTTACTTTAATTACTCTTGTATTTCGTTCTTTATTGAGACATCCCACATTTTTTATTCTTTCTTTCTTTCTTTCTTTCTTTCTTTCTTTCTTTCTTTCTTTCTTTCTTTCTTTCTTTCTACGTTTACTTAATTGGCTTCTGCATTGAGTTCTTTATGTAGACCTCCCCCTTTTTTTTACTTAACGTATGCTTCTTTCTTTCTTTCTTTCTTTCTTTCTTTCTTTCTTTCTTTAATTGGTTTCTACATTGAGTTCTTTATGTAGACCCCCCCCTTTTTTTACTCAACTTGTCTTTCTTTTTTTCTTTCTTTCTTTCTTCTTTCTTTTTTTTTTGTTTTCTTCCTTTATCGATTTCTGGCTTTTGTTGCTTGGTTTGGTTTGGTTGGTTGTTTTTTATGAACATATCAACCTTTGTAGGTTAATTAACACCAAATCCATTTTTATGTAAATAATCAGTTCCATTGAAAACAATTCAGTCTAGTATGATTACTCAGTTTAATTGTCAAAAACATTTCTATTTCAAACTATTCAAGCAGTTATATATAACAATTCAGTTTAAGATCAGGTTCAATGTCAAAAAACAGTTCAATTTCAAATAATTCAGTTTAGCATAACCTCGCAGTTTAAATGTAAGTACGGTTTAATTGTCAAAATAATTTCTATTTCGAGCTATTCTGTTTAATCAAACAGTTCAGTTAAGCATAAGCATGCTGTTAGTTCTATTTAACCCTAAAATAGGGCCCTATCAGGTGCAACCACGTCGGGCCAAAGTGAACCTGGGAGCAATGTCGATGAAGAGGAGATACGTATTCCCTAAGGCCCCAGCATTACTGAGACCTCACCATCAGACTGTTTAGTGTCATATATGCAGGACACTCATTGGTTGGAGAGGGGGTCTTACCCCTCTGCAGAGAAGTAGTTGGTGTATTTTTCAGCCCCAGCCGACTGGGCAATCTGGTTTCTGTGTTGTGTTCTTTAATTAGACCAGCCCATTTTTAAATTTAACTCATGCTTCTTTCTTTCTTTCTTTCTTTCTTTCTTTCTTTCTTTCTTTCTTTATACGTTTACTTAATTGGCTTCTGCATTGTGTTCTTTATGTAGACCTCCTTTTTTTAACTTAGCTTATGCTTCTTTCTTTCTTTCTTTCTTTCTTTTTTTCTTTCTTTCTTTCTTTCTTTCTTTCTTTCTTTCTTTTTTTGTTTTTGTTTTCTTCCTTTATCGATTTCTGACTTCTGTATTGTGTTCTTTATTTAGACTTGCCCTTTCGTTTTACTTAATTCATGCTTTTTTTGTTTGTTTGTTTGTTTGTTTGTTTGTTTCTTTCTTCTTTTAATTGAATTTATTGCTTTCTTTTTTTTTTTCTTAAGTTCTTTATTGTTGGATTAAATGGATCTCTTTTAAAATTTAAAATTAAGTACAAATACATGAAACCATATAATTGTAAGCATATTATTAGTTTTAGATTGAAATATTTGATATCATATAACTATGTGCAAACAAACATAGAATATTTATTGATTTCCTTGATTCCATCATTTCTTTCTTTCTTTCTTTGTACATCCCTCCCTTTCTTTTGCTTTGATTTGGTCATCTAGTTTTCTTTCTCTCTTTATTTATTTAATTTTTCATTCATTCTCCCTTAATCACTCCTTCCTTATTCTCCTTTCTTCACTTTCTTGATTTCTACCTTCGAATTTGCTCTTTTCATCACTCAAATATAAACCAATACCGTAGACATATTTTTCTTGCACGTGACGTGTCTTCTTTAAATATTTTGATGTAAGCATTCTTATTACATTCTAATTTTCCGCTTATAATCAAAATATTATAAGGAATTAATTGCACCTTCATCTATTTTATCTTCCGTGGAATAAAGTATCTTATCATTTTGACCCAACTCTTGATCAAAAATAACATTTTCCCACACGAACATTTGGCGTTTATGATTGTTTTTTTCCTTTTCTTTTCAACGAACTAATAAAAAATGTTTTACGCTTTTTCAAAGCGATAGTCAAACGAGGAAATTTTATGTATATTATGAGAATCTTCTTCTCCAAAGGGTTTAGATTAAATGAATCAATAGATCGCTTCTATTTTTGTAGGTAAAAAGAAAAAAAAATAGCAGGCAAATCTGAATTTGGTGTGCATTCGTACAACGAAAAGAGTTAACATCTTCAGTCAATTGCTGGCTGCGAATAGAGGATCGGAATTTTTTAAATACTCAAATATTGTCCCATTGGATCAAGTATTTGACATAATACACGCACACTCACTCACAAACTCACACACATGTACTCACTCTTACACACATACACACACACACACACACACTCCCGTGCTCGCAAACACTCAGTCTCAAATGCACACATGCACACACACGAACACACACATACACACCCCCACGTACGCACGTACGTATGCATTCACATAGGACAATTTACGGTACTTGCCTTGGATATCTATTTAGCGATCTCAGAGACTTTTTCTAAGAAAAGAAGAAATGTCCAGATTTCACTTCGCAATTTGTTCAAAAGAATCGATACTTTTTAATTCCTCACATTTCCACACACACACACACACACACACACACACACATATATATATATATATATAGAGAGAGAGAGAGAGTGAGACAGACAGACACACAGACAGACAGAAATAGATAACAAAGGTAATACAAGCAGGAAATGTTTAAGAAGCAAATTTACACTATAGCGTTTCGGTTCTAATGAACCATCATCAGGACTGTGAGGGATGATATTAGTGATGTTAAATCAACGATGGATGTTTAAAAATACATAAATACAAAAACTTTGGGAAAATCTCTATGTATATGTTTTTCTTGAAGTACTGATTATCCTTTGATTTTTATATTTTTGTATTTTTAAACATCCACCGTTGATTTAACGTCGCTAATATAATCCTTCACTGACTTGGTGATCGTTCATTAAAACCTAAACGCTATTGTGTCGACTTTGCTTCTCAATAAATCTCTTCTTCTACTTGAATTTCGTTGTTATTAATTTTTCTCTATATTGTCAGATTATACTCAATTTATTATTTCAATATATATATATATATATATATATATATATATATATATATATATATATATATATAAAATTGCCTCCAATTATGTTGATAAGTTAATAAAGATAGGAAGACAGGCATTTCTCTTTCTCTCTCTCTCTCTCTCTCTCTCTCTCTCTCTCTCTTTCTCTTTCTCTTTCTCACTTTTTTTAATGCACCTGCTCTTCTCAAGAATCGAGCTCTCCAAGTTGCCGGTAACGTATTTGTAAAATGATATACGTAAAAAATTCCTTCACCTACGCTGAGAATAACGATCGATCAAGGGTAAAATAACTGACATAATTTTAGCTGGGCTTGGAGCATCATGCCGGAATAGCCTGACAGAAGAGTTTTGATACAATTAAACAGTCCTTCTGGATGGCAATATATAAATATGACATGTGACCATGGGGCTAAATATTTTTCATTAAAAATATAATTCACTGTCATTGAATGTTGACATGTAGTAAAACTGTATTCAAATCATAATCACATTACATGGAACACACACACTAACAATATATATATATATATATATATATATATATATATATATATATATATATATATATATTGTTAGTGTGTGTGTTCCATGGAATTTGATTATATATATATATATATCTATATATGTATATATATATATATATATATATATATATATATATATATATATATATATGTTGTTAGTGTCTGTTTTCCATGAAATGTGATTATAATTTGAATACAGTTTTACGATATGTCAACATTCATCATTGATATATTTCACTCATAGTGCATCTCAGAATTCGCGTACATGGACATGTGAGCTCTCATACACAAACACAAACACATACATTTAAACGGAAAACCATGTGCATACGTGTGTAAATTAAACAAAATTACCTCTCTGAAAATCAAGTAAAATTAACCCATTGAATGGCTTCATCGTTTTATTTTTTTTTTAATTTTCTGATTTGGGAATTATGAATGGATCTTCAATAGAAAAAAAAGGGTTATTGGTGTCCATAGTGAACTACTATTTTACACGCCCATTTTCACTAAGTAGAGGGTTTGCGTTACTTGGCGAAATTGAGTTAGATCTTAATTAAAACAATAACCTGGTAATAAAAAAGAGTCTGTCATTGATGATCAGATGAGAAGATCAAAATGATTGGCTGACTGTAAAATTTAATCCCTGTCTTTGCTAAAAAAGTCCATCATAATTGAATTTGTGGCCTTAAATCTGTGGGTTTTCCCATGAAGATCTGAAGATGTCCAACTCTTTTTTTTTATTAAATAATCTTTCTACTCAAAGAAAATAAAGGACATTGAAGAATATTTTTTAGGGAAATATTAACTAAAAAATGTGGATGGAATTTCACATTAACACAGAATTGAACGTGAAAAGATCTTTTTCATGGTATTGATCACTGCGGATAAAAACTGGGATTAAGAAAATAAAAGACATAAAAAATAACCTGCTATTAAAATTAGGAAAATATTGCTGGGTTGTCCTCTATAGAGAGTCAAACGGTTTGGTACAGAGCTTCCAAAATTTGATATGTGTAAATATTGGTTTGGTTGGTAGGTTGGTTTTTGGGTTTATGGCATACAAAGTTTTGTTGGTTATTTAATGCCAAATGCATTTTTAAACAAATAATCAGTTCTATTTCAGACAATTCAGTTTAACATGAGTACACAGTTTGTCAAAAGTATTTCAATTTCAAGCTATTAGTCAAACAGTTCTAATTAAAATAAATCAGCTAGATATGAGTATAGTCTTTGTCCACACAGTTTCAATGTCAAAACAGTTCTATTTCAAGCAATTCAGTTTATAATAATTACGCAGTTTAGTTCTATTTGACTCATTGATTGGACCCAATCAGTTGCTACCTATCCAGGCCTGAGCGGACCTCGTAGCGATGGCAATGAAGGCGTGCTCTGCATTCCCCCAAACTCCAGCATCACTGGAACCTCACCACCAAATTTTTTAGTGTCATATTAGGACACTCGTTGTCGGGAGTTAACCACTCTTCACAGATGCAGTCGGTGTATTATACAGTCCCAGCCGACTAGTCAACATTGGTTTGGTTTAGTTTCGTTGTTTTATGTCATATCAGTATTCGTGGGTTATTTAATGCCAAAGCCATCAATCTAGAATAACAGTTGTATTTCTATATTATACATATCTGGAGGGGGTGGATAAGGAGGTAATTGTTATGGTGATCTATCTATACGGTAATGAACTCTTCCTCCTTCATAAGTGCTAACCCTATTTACTCTCGGAAAAATTTCCTCCCAGTGAGACCTGCAACACGTTTCGGTTGGTCGATACACGGATCTGGCCGGGTGTGTCCTGAGTCCGCTGGCAGTGGATTGAAGCCGTCTGACATAGATTCCGCTAAGTCGGCATTCATGTCTGGCACACTAAGAACGATGTCCTCGAGCCTCAGAGGACCGTTCCCTCAGGCGCTAGCCCTCCTTGAAGGGGCTAGGTTTTTCGCCTTGCACCTGAGGTGACTCTTTTTAGATGAATGCCGACGGGGCCTGAGGCATTTTTGGAGCCGCTGGGCTACCCACCAAAAGCGAACTTGTGCCACTCTTGTCCGGTCGGTGGATCGAACGACAAACACCAACATCCTCCTAGCAGTCGAACCTGACAGTTTTGGACGGACACTAGGAATGTTTTTTTTTTCTTTTTGCTAGACGTTACCATACCAAATTTAAAGAAAACAAGTTTGCCCAACTATTTTACTCTTACTTTGATGAATCTTATTCTGCTTAACTGCACTTTCTCCGAAAAACAATCCTCAGGTTTTAAAACTGACGTTTTCTTTCTGACTGGTTACCCTACCAACGTTAAAAAATTAAGTCAACTCAACTTTTTCTTCCATAGTTTAAAGACTGTTAGACCAATATGTCACAGCTTCTCCAAACAACACACCGAAGATTTTTTATAAATATTTTTTCCTTCAAATCCCGTCGTTCGTTAGACGAGGCTCGAGGACATAGCATTAATTGAAACAATTTAACTGTGTGCAAACAAAGAATTAATATCAAATACATATATTAATGTTAGGTAGCAATAATTGTAACAACTTTAGTGTGTAAACTAATTAATAATTTTGAATAGAATTATTAGTTAGGCAGTAATAATTGTAACCACTTTTGTGTGTAAATTTATTTTGTATATATGTTCTGGTTATTCAATACACTTGTTCCACCTACTTTCGCTTCTTCCATATTTTCTTTCAGGCCACAACAGTAATATTTTCTCTAAGGTATTTAGTCTGATATTGAATGTAACAGCATAACTGGATTTAATTTAATACAATGTTACAGTCCAGCACATTATCCACTATGTAACTGGGGCTCTCTAGTTGTAAAAATTTAGCCGTCATTACCAGTGCAAAACAGATACATAAAACAGTCAGAGTCAAAGACGGTATTGATCCTTCCCCAACGAAACAGACTGTTTATAAACATTGTTTACATATTTCATCACTTATGTTAATGTTTTTTGAAGTATAACGGATATCAAATAAGTCTCAAGTATTGTTATATAAAGAAACTAAAACGGAATTCTCACAACTTATCTGAATTCACTGAGACGTATAATACCAACATGGTGCCAAGGAACTTCCAGCGGTAATCACTAATATTAATGAACTCACCTCCTGTAACGCATCTAGTCACTAAGCCTTGAAAATAGCTTTGTTGCACTCCCAGCTTCAATATTCTTATCTGCTTTCATGCAAAAATTATAACAGATTATTAATAATACTTAATCTTTATCGGTTTTCAATTTAAATCCAAATGGGGATGAACTAATAGGTACTTAATACGGTTTGAAAGGTTTTTGATAAAAAGCTCTTATTAATACGGGATATGAATAAATCTTAAAAGTTAGCGACCATAGTCGAGGGTGACCCGAAAGCTCCCTTTTCGATAGCTACTACACCAAGGTGTAGGGGAGGGCGCTACTCCATTCCCAGGATTGCTCCACTTTACCCTTGAACCGTACCTTATAATGCTGAGTGTTAAGCAAGGTGGTATCAAGTACCATTTTTAAAGTCTTTGGTATGACTCGACCTGGGATTGAACCCAGGTCTCCCGGGCCATTGGCGAACACTAAATCTTATTCAAGAATAATAAACTAAATCTTACATTTAAACTATATGTGAATAAATCCATCTAGTTAAAATTGTAATATAATGGCGGAGGGATTTCCTTTTATATATCGTACCTTTGGGTTTAGTTAGGCTGAGAACCTTTCGGCTCAGTGCATGGGTTAGTTAGGTGCAAACATGAGCGCAGGTGTTCACGCACACGCGGAGCGGACGTGTCATTCAGAGATGTCACAATAGAAACCCCAGATAGTAATTGTGACCTGGGGATGTGAATGACGTCATGCACCGAAAGCGTGCGTGGAGGATTTGGGGGATTTGAAAAAAGTCAGGGAGTCGAGTTTTAGCGTCCCAAGAAGACGTTTGACTTTCGGAACTCGCCGAAGTATTGCAGCGGGTGACGTACGTAGTTTGGGGCAGATGGAACAGTTGTCATGGAAAAACCTTTTTACTCAAAGGTAATAAAAAGTTTCGTACCTGAACTAAGAAGTCGTAAGTACTTTTTGTTTTTCGAGATTCCTATGTTATCTATATATGAGTTATGAACATTCTATGTACATTTCAAATCTTCATTTGTGGCTATGTTACGTATAGATATTTGGTGCCGGAGGCCAAAACATATCGTTTATGGTATGATTACGAACTGGGTCCACAAGATCAGGGAAACGGCAAAGAACAATTAGGGATCTATTTCGAACGGCTTGTTCAGGCGATGGAAGGAGAGAGAGAAAACACAAGGCCCCCAGAAAGAAGAGATATATGAGTTATGAACATTCTATGTACATTTCACATCTTCATGTATGGCTGTTACAAAATTGCCGCTGTTAAAAATGGATGACTCTTTTCCATGATTTCCAGGTCACTGAAACTTAAAATCGTGTTGTTGAGTTTACATTTATAGGACAAATAAACATTAGAAGAGTATAAGCATTAACCTCTCAGTGATATTTGTTAAGATATATGTCCTCATAAAAATATCATTCGGTCTAATACAAGAGAAGATTTACAACAAATCATAATACATAGGTTTGCATGATTTGAAATCTTGTAGCCTTATTGAACAACCCTACCCAAAGCAAATCAATTCGTGTTTTTTGGGGCTGTAAAATACACCGACTGCACCTCTGCAGAGGGGTAAGACCCGCCCCCAACAAATGTCTTGAATATGACTCTAAACAATCTAATAGTGAAGTTCCAGTGATGCTGGAGCTTTGGGGAATGCGGATTATCCCTTTATTGACATTGCTCCTAGGTCCACTCTGACCCGGAGTGGTAACACCTGATATGGGTCCTATCTATGGGTTAAATAGAACTAAACCGTGCCTCTTTCACTATCGTGATTTTTGCATTTAAACTGCGTATTTATGCTAAACTGAATTGTTTAAAATAAAACTATTTTGACATTTAAACGGCGTACTAATGCTAAACACATTTGCTCGAAATAGAACTGTTTTGACTTTTAAACTGTGTACTTATGCTGAACTGAACTATCTAAAATAAAACTGTTCGAAATTTAACTGTGTGTATTGGCCTCTCGGCTGGGGCTGTAGAATACACTGACTACACATCTGCAGAGGGGTAATACCCCCCAATGAGTGTCCTTGATATGATACTAAACAGTCTGATGGTGACCTAGGGGAATATGAAGCACCTCTTCATGACCATTATTCCCAGGTCCACTCTTGCCCGGCCTGGTAGCACCTCGTAAAGCCCTATGTATGGGTTAAATAGAACTAACGGCATACTTATGCTAACCTGAACTGTTTTTTGACAATTAAACAGTACTTACATTTAAACTGCGCACTAGTACTAAACTGAATTACTTGAAATAGAACATTTTTTGCCATTGGAACTGTATTTACACGAAACTAAATTGTTTAACATAGAACTGTTTTGAATATATACCGTGTGTAAACAAATTCTCTCCGTATTCTAAACTGAATTAGCTGAATTAGAACTGCTTGATAAAACTATATAGCTAGAAATGTTTTTCACAATTAAAATATACTTGCATTTAAACTGCGCACTTACGCTAAACTGAATTGTTTGAAATTGAACGTTGGTATGGTAACGAGTCTAGGAGAAGGAAAAATCTAATTTCATAACCTGATAAGTGTTGTTCGAAGAAGCTGTCACACACTGGTGCAATATTCTTTCGGCTACGAGTAAAATTTTAATTCAGAATAATCTCTTTAGCATTCATCGAGCAACCTATTTAGGAGAAGGAAAGACTCAAATCTAAAACCCTGATATGTTTTTTCGGTGAAACTGCGACTACCTGTTGTACAATTCTTCTGTTATTAGTATATCCAATAATTGGTGAAAGATTCTATTAAAAAATCTGTCTGGGTCACAATATAACAGAGCTGTTTAAAACCAAACATTATCATTAACTAATTTCAATTCCAAAGAAAAGAGCGATATTTCAAAAAACAAGGAATTTATATGTCTATATTTCTAAAATGTTCACTTCCGTCACTCAGATCCGTTGGAAAAATTGGGATGAGAACGTACGATGCGTATTTTAAGAGACATGTAATACCCAATTCGCTTATAAATAAAAACGATTATGACCTGAACAAGTGTAATATATTACCTTGACCTGCTATGAACCCGGCGGATGTTGTTGACAGATACATTCGGCCAGGGTATGATACAATGTCAATTTTTAAGCGGAGTTTAACAGGTTTGAATTCAGTTTTCATTCTCCTAGCGTAGTTGCTTCAACAAGGCTGAAGAAAGCAGTCTGCCCTACTATTTACCCTTAGCTGGAGGGAGAATAATTGGATTCCTACCTTTCCCAAGGGTATTAGTGCTATGTGAAATGTAATTAGCCAAGTCCAGGATTTGAACTCGTGTCGCCGTGTCCATTTCCTACGACGATAACCATTAGACCACGGGCACCTCTATAATAAATCAAATATATCTGTTCAAAAAATATTCTTATTTGATAAAACTTCTGAAAAAAAAACTACATTAGAAATATAAATATTCAGCAACAATAAACGTGATTCCTTTACCTCTTGACACAATATGACCCAAAATTGGTTGAAATGCCATAAAAATCAATCAATCAATCAATCAACCAATATTTTTGATCATTTATCAATACCTGCGCAATTGACGGTAGACATATTCTGGGTATATTGGGCTCAATATCCTGTCCATGACTTTCACTTAACATTTATTCAGTACCCCAGAAATCATGCCCGATCTCTGATCACGGGACATTACAACTTTGCAGGTGTTATCTTGACGCCATTTGCACGTTCGTTCTTTTTTCGTATTGGGGTCACTCACCGTCAGGTCATCCTTACGTACGTCTGTCCGCACACAGTAACCAGATATATGAGTCATTCATTATATGACGCGTTTTAATAGGACACAGCTAATTTACCCTTTGACCTGAAAAGAGATCGATTTGCTTGAATTCTAAACAGATTCTATCAGTAGAACGAAATACCTGTTTACCATTTCACTGGAAACTATTGATCGAAATGTTATGTATTTACACTAACAAAAAGAGTAACACTTACTGAATGATTGCATAATCTTTGGAGATGTTCGGCAATGCCATAAGTGTGAATATGAAAGAGAAATGAATTGCAGTTAAGAATTATATAAGGATGCAATGCTGCCAGCAATACGAAAATCAAAGATATGTTTGATGAGAGGAGAATTAATCAAAATAATGTACAAAGACAGATAAAAAAAAAAGTTGAAGTCTGTGTTCAAGATAAATAGTATAGCGGAACGTGATCGATAGTAGCAAACAGTTTTTCGACCAGGGTTTGATAAATACACCGGGGCATATTTGAATAGGAACATATTGTAAACAAAAATTGCATTCGTTCTTAAATAAATAGATGCATATGTTCTACGTTCATTAAAAAAACGAGAGAAAAAAAAAGAAAAAAAAAAGAAAAGTATTCATAAACGTTGCTCTCCGAGCAACCTTATATTATTTTTCGCAATAATAGATGATATTAATCAGGATCATTTTTTAAAATGTAGAATTCCTGACAAAGTACTCATCACTATCCAGAACAGACCATTTACTTGCCATTTATTCGTCGAACGTCTTGGCATCAGTTCAAATAATGATAATTGCTTACATCACTTTATGTACCCAGCAATTTCTGCAATAATTATATTTATTCAACTGTTTACATGAATGGGGATGGGGTCCTTGTGGCGTAATGGTTAAAGTGCTGGACGTAAGTAAGCGAGTTTGAACTCTTTATGTTCCCTTTAAAACAAATACCTCTGGGAAAGCTATGAACCCCGTTATCCTACTGCTATGTGTTAATGTGTTAATACCAGTCTAGTGGTTGCCGTGGTTGCCAATGGTCTGGGAGACCTGTGTTCAATCCCAGGTAGAGTTATACCAATGTCTCAAAATATGGAACTTGATGCCTATTTGCTTAACCCTATTTACCAACCCCTCTGCTAGAGCAGGATATGACACTAGGTCAATTTTTTAAGCGGAGTTTAACAGGTTTGAATTCAGAGATTTCCTGCTCCAAAACTAGTTGCCTCTCCAAGGCTGAAGAACCTAGTCTATCCTACTATTTACCTAGGGCTGGAGGGAGAATAATTGGATTCATACTTTTCCCAAGGGTATTAGTGCCATGTGAAATGCAATCAGTCTCGTCCAGAATATGAACTCGAGCTTTATAGGACCTGGAAATAATGGCCATTAAGCATTACTCGACATTTGCGATGACATTAACGGATCCAGGTTAAAGTGGAGCAAGTAAAGGGGAAAGAGTTCGTCCTTCTCTGGGCTTGGGTTCTTTATTTAATGAAAAAGAAGTTTTCGTGTTGCCCTCGACTATGGTCGCCAACTTTACTTACTTATGAGTGAAATTGTATCTCTCCTGTTCTCCACCAAGAATGGGATTGGTAAAAGATAACCCAAAAATGTTGATATAGGAAGAAAGTGATTTTTATATAAACACTTTCTTTGACCTCAGAGATTTAAATCATTTGTGTTTATAACTTTAATATTAGAAAGAGTTTGTCTTCTTTGATTTATATCTGCTATTGTACCATAGCCAGATACGCCTATGAGTGAAACGGACATCGAATGTTCATAACCACATATAGAAAACTTAAAACATAGGAATCTCGAAATTCAAAGACACATTACGACTTCTTTGTTCAGGTACGAAACCTTTTATTATCTTTGAGTTAAAGGTTTCGGCATAAGGAGAGAGATACAACCTTTTTATGCTGTCTTTATCATCTGACCCCTATCTCGTGCGGCGCCCATAGCGCGCACATTCGCCTGTCTTCGGCGAGCCAGCGAAAGTCGACCGTCTTGTCCGGCGTCTAGTTTCAACTCCTTAACTTTCTTCGAAATCCCCCAAATCCTCCGCACGCTTCCGGTGCCTGGCGTCATTTGCACTCCGTCATCCTGTTCCTCATCTCGGGCTATTGTGACATCTCTGAGTGACACGTCCGCTCTGCGCGTGTACACGTTAACACCTGCATCAATTTTGTACCTTACTAACCATGTGCTGTGTCGAAGGTTCTCAGCCTAACTAAACCCAAAGGCATGAACAGAAATCCCTCGGCCAGTATATTACATCATTATCAGAATTTTAACCTTTTTTGAATTACATATCAATGCTTACAACTATTTTTTGATATCTCTGGAAATAGATATAACACTATTGGAAACGAATCCCTGCTGGCGGGGCTTAGGATACGCTAGCTGTAACCCCTGCTGGAGGTTTTGACCCCTTCCCAAAATGGTGTGTACTAAGTATGACTTAAATGCATCTGGCGAAGGTCGGGTACTTCTTAATGGCCATTACTCCAAGATCTACTCTGTCCCGGAGTTGTAGTATCGATTAGGGTTTCGTCAATGAGTCAGATCTGTTTTATAAAGATTCGTATTTGATAGAACCGTGTGAAAAACTCTCTCTTAAGAAGTAACAAAACAAAAATGTTAATATGAACGGACAATGAACGCAATTCAGTTACCTCTACGCATAAAATAAAGCAAGAAGGTTTAATGTGCCATTAAAAACTATCAAGCAATCGAAGAAGAACGAGATGACTGAAAAAGTTTTTCGCCTAAGAGAATCTTACAAAGAGCTAGACAAATGAAAATTAGTCCGATTTTTTGAGATTTGTAAAAGTCGCTGCTTTTCTGTGGTCTTCCCCATTGTTGAAATGTGGCTTATAGATATGACCATGACATAAACTTATGCATTACCCCGATCAATATAAGCTGACAAATAGCAAAGCAAAATCAGAGAAATTACTGTAGCGGTATTATGATTTTCAATTACAGTCCATCGTACCGTGAAAATGGATATAGATAAGTTTTAGAATATCAATAAATGGGCATAATATGAGGAATTCGATCGGAAATACCACGTACTGTAATTAGCGTAAACCATTTATTAAATGTTGTTTTCGCTCTATTCATGGTTTTCTGTATTTACCCAGTATATGTTTTTTTCCAAACGTTCAACTTTTATCAACTGAAAGTCAATCAAACACTAACCAACCATATATATATATATATATATATCAGCATTTTTGTCTCTCTCTCTCTCTCTCTCTCTCTATATATATATATATATATATATATATATATATATACATTCGGTATGTTAGGGTTTTATAGTACATCAATACTTATAGGTTATTTAATTCTGATTCGTGTTCACACATAAATACATATATCATCATCATATCATCATATCGCGCTGGTAGCACGGATATCCCTGACCCTCTCTCGCCACTCCTCCCTATCGTTCATCGCCCTAGGTAGGTCTTCAGGACAACAGCCTGTATCCTCACATAGCTGCTGAATGTACGTTCGAGCTGGTCCTCTTGCTTTTGCGCGGCCATGTGTGGGGATCCATAAGAGTACATCTCTTATGAGTTCATCTCTGCTTCTCCAGCAGTGTCCTGCATGTCTGGTTCGTCTAACTTGAATAGTTTTCGTGATAGGGGGCAGGTGGCCGTATATATATATATATATATATATATATATATATATATATATATATATTATATATATATATATATATATAAAACAACTATCGTTCACATTAAAATAAATTCATTGCTATCCTTTTAAAAAGCTTTGACATGAATAAATGTTCTACAAAATTAACAGGACATCTTCAGATCAAACATGAAAATCGATTAAAATAACTCTTTCTCATTTACCACCGGATTAAAAAAAATTATTCCTCATGTATAGAAGAAACCCTTCCAATTAAAGTGGCAATAAGTATCAACTTTTTTGTCACGTAAAGAATCAAACATTTCATTATACTTCGAATTTAACAGAGGAAAAAATTACTGCTACAAAAATACATATCTAAACATTCCAACTTTTTATTATAAATGATGATACAAAACAGAAACCGGTGTGCTGTCCTCAACGGGATGAAAATCCGAGTTAAGACTTCATGTATTGCAGTCTGGTTTGCATTTGAATGATGAGGCGCCTAGTTTTCTGACATATATATATATATATATATATATATATATATATATATATATATATATATATATATATATATATCCCGACGAGCCATTTAGGTGCAACCTAGGTAGACTCGCCCTTGACCATGTAAGAATTATATATATATATATATATATATATATATATATATATATATATATATATATATATATATGTAATTGGTAATCAAAGAGATTATAGTTATCTCTATTTTTAAAAAATTTCTTACAGTTAATTCATTTTCATACAATGAAATGGTTTCTTTTATTTCTATATGACAATGATAATTCTTTTTTATATGAATAATTTGTTTGCAAAAAGTTAAACGGTTTTAAATATTCCTTAAAAGATAATCATGTTAAATATGAATCATTTCTGTGCTTAAAGTTAAACTCTTTCCATATTTCTAACACCAATAATTATTCTTGATATGAATCATTTGTTTGCATACACTTAAAAGGTTTTAAGCATGAGTACTTAACATAATTAATTCAATTTATCAAATACTCTTATGCACGAAAATGTTTTACACAGCGGCGTGTCTTAAAGTGACTAAGAATAATAATTAGTAAATGATTTAAAAATTCTATTCGACCCATTGATGGGAGCCCAACATTTACAACCAATACTGGTCAGAGTAAACCTGGGAGTTATGACTATGGGTATGAACACTACCTTCTCCAAAACAATTGAACTAGAGCCTGATCATCTGATACCGTTTTATTGTCATACCCGGGATACACTGTGTGTTTTTTACCGTTCTCCACATGTCCAGTGAGTGTATTCGATAACCCCAACCGACATCACACACACACACACACACACACACACATGCATACACACACACACACACATGGGGGGTGTCCTCGTGGTTTAATGGCTGGGGAATCGTACTAAACGAATTGGAACTCCAGTTGCGCTATTACGTTCACTTTTGGACAAATACACTTGGGGAAAGTTATGAACCTCATAATCTTTCCATCTTGGTTAAATTATACCCCAATCGTTCTTCTAGAAGGATGGGTTTGGCATTAAATAACGTACAAAGGTTATATGCCATTAAACAAAACAAACACATACACACGCACACTTATATATAAATATGTGTATGTATGTATGTATGTATGTATGAGGAAATTAGACGCCTCCTCATTCAAACGCAAACCAGACTGCAATAGTTGAAAACTTAACTCGGATTTTCTTCCTGTTGAAAACATCACACCGATTTCTTTTTTGTATCATCAGAAGGGAAAAGTTTTCCCCGATATTTAAAAAAAAACACAGCCTTTTATTTTATTTTAATTTTTACTTACTTCCCTTCCAACCTAACCTACGTATAATATTTTTTCAGTAATTTTTTAAAAGATAGGAGAGATTATATTTTCATATTTCTTGCATTCTTTAAAGTAAACTTACAAGGAGAATACGCATATATATATATATATATATATATATATATATATATATATATATATATATATATATATATGCGTATTCTCCTATCCTCCTATATATATATATATATATATATATATATATATATATATATATATATATATAGACACTCACACCTCAAACATAGTTATTTATCAAGAAATTCTGAAACTTAACGTCGTGAGATGGATAGTTAGTTTTTTTGTTTCTTTTGAAATAATTCTAACGATATATTTGTTGTTTTGGCTCCAAGCTATTTTTGTATCGATCACTGTGTAAATCTCTAGTGTTGGTAATGTTGTTTTCGTGTTGAAAGTAAAGCTTTAAAAAATAACCAAACGTTATTTATTCTAAGATATAATAAATCAAATTTTAAGATTAAAGGAATTATTAGATCTATCTATCTATCTATCTATGTATCTATCTATCTATGTATCTATCTTAAAATTGGATATTCTACAGGCTATTTCACAGTTTTTAAAACAAAATAATCAGGCACAAGTTAAGGACCATAAAAGATAGACTAATGAAAATTACATTTATTTAAAGGAAAAAGAATAACGTTTTAAGTTTTCGAATCATATAGCCTCAAATATAAACGAAAAATATCAATATGATCCCTCGGTTAAATGCTTCGGGTTTTCCCCGTTTATTTGAATGCGACTGGCAACATTCTCTCTAGCGTGGGATCATTTCTCCTTGTTGATCAGGGCCCAGATGGTGAGGAACCTGTTGCCCATAGATCTTCAAAAGTGCCTTGAACTTCATAGTTATGGACGAACTTGAAAATCAAAAATTTTTTTGGAAACGTGTTGCAATTGAATTTCTTTCAGTATATTGATTGAACAATATTGAATGATTAAGTTTCGTAATATGCATTCACAAAAGATATATTCTTTTCCATCACCCAAGCCATTATAGTTTTGTTTAAAAGATATAATAACTACTCCGCTGCCACAATCCAAAAAGATAAAGAAAAGAAAGTCAATAGGAAAGTACTGAAAGGCGACTGCTTTGTTTTAAGGATAGTGAAACATCAGGCACTTTGATATGTTTATCATGTACTTTGCTATATTTGTAAATAAAAAAAGGACTTAATATCAACAATAGAACATCTATTTCTAAGATGGCTTCTCATCAATATATATATATATATATATATATATATATATATATATATATATATATATATATATATATATATTATTCAAAAACCAATTCAATTTGTATATGCTTGCATACACATACACTAACATGTCCTGGTTTTCGAGTCTACAAAATTAGAATTATTTTGCTTTATTTTTTTAGAAGTAATAAAAAAAGTTTAAGGGTTCTGGGTTTTTTTGGTCCCCCCTATATATATATATATATATACATATATAAAGTTTTTCCCAAACATCGGTCGTGTCTATACTGCTATATGGACTCACTTCAATGATGCTACCAAAAACGTATGGAGAAAACTTTGACTGCAATTACACAAGATCGCTGCAAGCTGTATTGAATATGTCCTGGAGGCAAAGCCCTACAAAACAACAGCCACACAGCCACTGATTCCCTATCACAAAAACTATCCAAGTTAGAGGAACCAAACATGCGGGACAGTGCTTGAAATGTAAGGAAGAACTCAGAAGCGAAATAGTCCTGTGGACCCCTTCACATAGACGTGCAAATGCAAAATGACCAGCTCGACTTGAAGACTTTCCCGGAACCATGGACGATAGAGCAAGTGGCCAGAGAGGGTCTGGGAGATCCGTGGTGAGAGTGCAACATGATGATGATGATAATGATATACGTGAGTGAAATTGGCGACCTTGATCGAGGGCGACCCCAGCGTTCTCTTTCTATTAGCTACTACACCGGGGTGAGGTGAGGGTGCTACTCCATTTCCTGGATTGCTCCACTATTTAATTGATCCTTACCTTATAATGCCGTGTGCTAAGCAAGGTGTCATCAAGTTCCATTTTTTAAGTCTTTGGTATGACTCAATCAGGGACAGAACCCCAGTCTCCCTGAACATTAAACCCCATTTTCCCGGACCATATATATATATATATATATATATATATATATATATATATATATATATATATATATATGGTTGGTAAATGGCCACCATATGTATATACAAAGAATTATGATGGAAGAATCTCCAGCATTTCTAATTTCAAAACGTTTGAGTTTATATTTCTCTGTCTTCAACTACGCTGGTGATCTCGAAAGGTTTACATTTAACAATATATGAAACCAGTCTCGATATAACTAAACGAATATATTTGGGTTAATACAGGCTTGTTCATATCCACAGCCCTGCTTACTCTAATGTAATAAGTCTGATGATCAATTATATGAGTAATTTTTTTAATATTTTAAAGTTGTAAGTGGTCGAGGAATTTTGCTGTGAGTGTTCTTCTTTGTAAAGACCATGTGCTTACACTAATACCTGGATAAGATGACAACGAGCTCATATCAAAATAGGGTTTTGTTTATGGAATCGCAAATTTACGAGCAGTTATTTTAAAGGTAACCCTGTCATTGGCCTAATGAGCAGAGTTTTCACCAATGGTCCGCGAGATCGGAGTTCAATCCCAGGTCGAGTCATATAAAAAAATGGTACTTGATTCTGCCTCGCTTAAATCTTAGCATTACAGGTACGTATCAAGGGTAAAGTGGAGCAATCCAATGAATTGAGTAGCGCTTTCCCCTATACATCGGTGTAGTAGCTATTAAAAAGGTCGCCTTCGGGTCACTCTAGACTAAGTTCGGTGACTTTATCTACTGTTTCAAAGGTAAACACATGAAATAGAATTTGAATAACGTCACACTTGAAAGTTAAGGACACGTTTGCCTTATTGATGAGCTGAAGCGTTTAATTAATAAATTATATAAGAACAGATAATTTTGAATTCAGTGTATCTGTTGGTCTGGAAGTCGGCAGTTGGGTCGGTTTACTGCCTTTTGTGCAGGAATTAGTGAGAAGTTGTGATTGGTTGTTTATGGTCGTTTGTAATCACAGGCACGAGACCTTTTGACAATATCTTCTTCTTTCGTGGTTTGCCCAGTTGGCTGGAGTTGTAGAATAAATACACTCACCGCTTCTCTACAGAAGGGGTAGAATCACTCTCCCCCAACGTGTGTCCAGGATATGACGCTAAATAATACTCAAGCTTCAGTTCCGGAGCATTTAGGAGTGTGAAGAACTCACTGGTTTCCATTGTTCCCAGGTCAAATTTTACACAAAATTATAATCCCTGTGAGGATCCCAGTATAATTCAGATATTTTCAGAGACTTTTAGTTCTATAAATGAATGCTTAACTCCAAAATAGAGCATGGTTTCTTTTAATTATTAAGAAAGTCACATAGAGTTATGAATGTTTCCATATAATGATCATTATTGGAGATGTCCGTGGTGTAATGGTTATCGTCGTTGGAAATGGACACGGCGTCACGAGTTCAAATCCTGGACGTGACTGATTGCATTTCACATAGCACTAATACCCCTGGGAAAGGTATGAATCCATTTATTCTCCCTCCAGCTGTGGGTACATAGTAGGACAGACTAGGTTCTTCAGCCTTGGTGAGGCAACTAGTCTAGGAGAAGGAAAACTCTGAATTCAAACCTGTTAAACTCCGCTTAAAAATTGACCTTATGTCAAAACCTGCTCGAGCGGAGGGGTTGGTAAATATATATATAATAATCATTATTACGTATTGGAAATTCCATAATTACTTGATATATTTGAGTTCCAAAATTGTGTCCGAATTATAGATATTTAATCGGAGTATTTGTAGTTATATAAGTTTAAATAATGAGTATTAGATTGGGATACGTGAAAGTGTAAATATTTCTACTAACACATTATTTTCCTCGTTAAATAAGAATAATTACTTGAAACTATATGATGTTTATGATCGATAGCCTATTGATAGCTGTCCCTGCCTTCGTTAACCGCGTGTCGACGTCTTTTACGGTTGATGAGACGCTGCTTCCTAGGTAAGTGAATTTGTCTACTAGTTTAAGTGTGGAGATGTCACCTGTTTGATTATAGCACACATATATGGTTTTGTGTGCATTGACACCAATTATACGGCCATCTGCCTCCTATCACAAAAACTATCCAAGTTAGACGAACCAGACATGCAGGACACTGCTGGAGAAGCAGGGGCGAGCTCAGAAATGATGTACTCCTATAGACCCCCACATATGACCGGGCAAAAGCAGGACGACCAGCACGAATATACATTCAGCAGCTATGTGAGGATACTGGATGTAGCCCTGAAGACCTGCCAGAGGCGATGAACGATAGTGAAAAGTGGCGAGAGAGGGTCAAAGAAATCCGTGCTAGTGGCACGACATGATGATGATGATGATGATCATCATCGTAAATTCGTGCTGTTATCATTCTTGGCAGATCATCTCAGCTACATCCAGTGACCACACAGAACTGGTATAACCATGTCCTTGCTTATCAGCGAGAAATGGCACGTCTCTGTGAAGGAGTCCATTAGAGAACTTCGCTTAGAGATCATCTTTACATCGGCTGCAGTGTCCAGTATGTCTAGTTCTACCCACTTGGATGGATTGTGAAATGGGAGTTGTTACATGCCGGTAGAAGGAAAGACAATGACACATATATGAAAATATCCGTCTCTTTATTACGAAATCGTGGCGAAATTAGCTGCTTGAAGGAGAGAGTCAGGAACAGATAAGATCTACACCAAGTTGAAATCAATATCTTCACAGAGCCTTACTTCTTTGTTCTGCCTCCTCGAGGCTGGTACAGAGCCAAGTTAAAACATTTAATCATCGTGTTTTTTTCTTCGTTCTGCCTCCCCGAGGCTGGTACAGAGCCGAGTTAAAACATTCAATCATCTTTGCTTTTTTTTCGTTCTGCCTCCACGAGGCTGGTACAGAGCAGAGTTAAAACATTTAATCATCGTTTTTTCTTCGTTTTGCCTCAACGAGGCTGGTACAGAGCCGAATTAAAACATTGAATTATCTTGGTTTCTTCTTCGTTCTGCCTCCACGCGGTTATACTTCAATTCAATATAGAGGCCTCCAAAAGGCGCTTCTTTTTTCTTCTGGGATCATACTCACAATCGACACAAGACAGTCTAGCACATTCAGAATTTTCTCTACCTTTCAACCTGAGGCCTTCTGCCTACCCCACTACCGGGCCAGCACCTGAAACAGTGTTACGCACCCCCTCTCTCTGTGCTCACTGCTACAGGGTTGAAAAATTACGTCATTATATATTTTCAGACGCCCATGCAATTCGTGGTAACTCTTCCTTCCGTTATCCTTCTCACGCAAGTTCCGCTGTATTTTGTTTATTTTAAGACACAGCTGCATCCTGATTTCGAAATTCCTGAATTTACACGACTTGTCAAATGTCAAATATGTTACAGGAGTTAAGTGCCTTACAGCTGCTGTTTTGTAGCATTTTGCTTTCAGGAATAGTTCCAAAGAGTACATAGCATTTTTATATAGTT
>OY757923.1:25866042-26038542 GCA_963585895.1 Sepioteuthis lessoniana
GCAGGATGTGACACAAGGTCAATTTTTAAGCGGAGTTTAAAAGGTTTGAATTCAGAGTTTTCCTTCTCCTAGACTAGTTGCCTCACCAAGGCTGAAGAACCTTGTCTGTCCTACTATTTACCCATAGTTGGAGGGAGAATAATTGGATTCATACCTTTCCCCAAAAGTATTAGTTCTATGTGAAATGCAATAAGTCTTGTCCAGGATTTGAACTCTTGTCGCCGTGTTCATTTCCTACGTGTTCATTACACCACGGGCATGTATGGGCCAATAATCCCTGCTGTTGAAGGTTAAATGGTGACCTTCCTATCCTTCTACAAGGATAACTTCAACATTAAATAATCCACGAAAAATGATATGTCATTAAACAAATAAAATAAACTAAGCCAAATAAATATCCCAAATACAAATCATTCACACTTTTACTGCAAGTATTACTAATTGACACAAATAAATTACGAAACGTTTTTATGGTTTCAAGTATTCCTATCTAATGCTAATAATTATATGGTTTTACGTAATTAATCTAACTTAAAAACAATCATTTTTTTGCACTCAGCTAATTTTTTTCAATCCTAAATAAAAAAAAAACCCATTAATCTTAATACAAATGATTTACTGTTATATTGAATACGAATGATTTTTCAACATCTTTTTGACCTACAGATGGGACCTGGCTGGTACTACCGCTCCAGCATAGAGAGGACATTGGAGTAATGGCAATGAAGGGGTTCTCCACTCTTCTCAAGTCTCCAAAGCAGTGGTTGAAGACTTTAAGCAAAACAAGACAAAATATCTAGAACTATAGACTACCTCTAAATATTTCGTACCTTGTACGGATTGTTGTATCATAGAATATCTGTAAAAAAAAGTAATTGTGTAAAACATCCATTATCAACTTAATAAGACAATGACTGTATCCACTTTAAAATACATCCCATACATTTATATATTCCCTCTATCGTCCTCTCGTCGCTGTCTCTGTCTTTCGCGCTGCCATCTTGCGTATTCGTTGTCTTTTCGTATCTCGTTTAGATATCACTTCATTATCACTTCATGAAGCAAGTTGCTAACCTGTTCACACGTATTTAATTAAATCTAACTGTAAAAAAATTAAGTTCAAACTTAATACTTTCCGATCCGAACATATATATATATATATATATATATATATATATATCGTATTCATAAGCAGCAAATCATTATCGAAAGAGGTTTGGTTGAATACCACGGATTGTTTCTTTTTTTAAAATCTTCAAGTGAAGACGTTAAATTCTTCTCATAAGTCTTCTTATGTCCAGATTGAGTTGGTAAAGAAAGAACTCTATATATTGTCTTTACCAAATTGACCCATACATAAGAAAACTTGTGGAATCACAAGAAGGTCTTCACTTGAAGATTTTCAAAAGAAACAATCCGCAGAATTCAACGAAACATAAGAAAGTTGCGCTGACAGTAGGGATTTCTCTCTCTTTCTCTCTCTCTCTCTCTCTCTCTCTCCACCCCTTCTCTTCTTCCGTCCGGTCCTATCAACTATCGATCCCGGTAGGTTCCCTAAATTATATGCAGTGTCGACACACAGCTGATACATGCAAGTTATTGCTAGTCATCCAAAACTGGCGCGTCCATATGTAGGGGTTCTTTGTAGAATGTCACTTATGAGTTCATCCTTCTCCAGCACTACGCCACATGAGTTGTTCATCTTACTTGCATGTTTTGTGTGATGAGGTAATAGGCCGTACAGCTTTTCTTTTGTGTCAAATCCAATATATATATTTATATATTTATATATATAGTAAGTTAGCTGGTGGTAGTTGAGAGAGACTCGAAGGCTCCGTTTTCAATAGCTACAACACCGAAGAGTTAAGGGGAGTGCTACTCTTTTTTCCTGGATTGCTCCATTTACTCTAGATCTTTTCCTTATAATGCTGAGTTTTTAGAAAGTAGGCATCAAGTACCATTTTTGAGTCTTTGGCATGATTTGACCTGTGATTTAACCCCGGTTTATGTCAATGGGTCGATATATTGATATAATTTTTTCTTTATGATTTTATTACTTTTTTTATAAATAATATTTATATATATATATATATATATATATATATATATATTGAATTGAATAAATATATATATATATATATATATATATATATATATATATATATATTCAATTCAACTCAATATATATTTATATATAATGTGTGCGTTATGGATTTCCACTGTAGAGTTGATTGTAGTTGTCTGCAGTTATTGATATATATAAGATAATCTTAAATATGATTGATTGTGTTGATTTTTTCGGTCACTTTTCATAGATTCATGCATTTATTTAATTTGATAGGGGATTGTTGAGTTACGCTTCTCCGCCTTTGTATATGATGAAATATATCACCGATGTCTATGGCGTAAAAGGAAGTCGATATCTATTTTAGAGTTGATACAAGTGTTTCTTCTTAGATGGATGCGTGTAAAAGAGATGCAACAGTTCCTGTGCCTCAACCTTTTGTTTTTAGGTAGTATCAACTGTTTCTGTTCAAGTTGGTTATTACGTAAGTGTGTGTCATCAGCTTGGTTAATACTTCTATGTGAGTATTCTTTGTTATTAAGTTATTGAGATATTCTCCCAAAGATAAAAAAATAATCTTGTTTGATACTAGAGCATCCTGCCTTGTGTTATTAGTTTAAGGCGATGGACGTTGTTTTGATACTCAGTCCTATTTGGTATCTAGGGGTTTATTTTCTTTGCCAGCGGTTGCATATATTTTCTTTGTTTATTTGTTTTGGTTATATAGCACACGAAAACTATACAAGTTAGACGAACCAGACACGCGGGACACTGCTGGAAAATCAAGGACGAGCTCATAAGTGATGTACTCCTATGGACCCCCACATATGGCCGTGCAAAAGCAGGACGACCAGCTCGAACTCACATACAGCAACTATGTGAGGACACAGGATGTAACCCTGAAGACCTGCCGGAGGCGATGATTGATAGGGAGAAGTGGCGAGAGAGGGTCAGGGATATCCGTGCTGGCGGCACGACATGATGATGATGATGATATAGCACACAACCATTGTAGTTTATTTAATGCCAAATCCATGTTTATACATATAAACAGTTCTATTTCAAACAATTCAGTTTGCGTAAGTATATTTTTTTGTTTACCCACAGCAAAATGTGAAAACAGTTAATTTCAAACAATTCTGTTTAGCGTAATAACAGTTTAGTTCTAACTGACCCATAGATACGATCCTATTAGGTTGCTACCACTCCTTACCAGAGTACCTATGGACGGGATGGCAATGAATCGGTACTCCGTATTCCCCAAATCTCCAGCATTACTGGAGCCTCACCATCTGATTTTTTACTGTTTTATCAGGACACATGTTGGGGGAGTCTTACCCCTCTGTAGAGATGCAGTTGGTGTATTCTGCAGCTCCAGCCGACTGAACCACATTAACTATTTGGGAGAGTCTTATCCCTTTTCAAAGATGCACTCGGAGTATTTTGCAGCCCCAGCAGACAGGGCCATAGTTGTATGTCGGTATCTACATAGATGAATAGTTTAATTGAAGAAATAAATGGTTTTCCAGACTTTTACATCTTATATAATTTGAATGCAGATAGAAGCGAGAGGATTTTATTTTAATGGATCATAGTATCTTTTACGCTTATTTGTCGAGTCATTTTTTCCGATATATATATATATATATATATATATATATATATATATATATATATTGGAGAGGTCCGTGGTTTTGTAGTTATCGTCGAAGGAAGTGGACACAGTGACATGTGTTCATTTATTGGATGAAGTTCATTGCATTTTACACAGAACTAATAGCCTTGAAGAACGTATGAACATAATCATTCTCCCCCTATCTATGGTTGAATTGTTGGTCAGAGTTGGGTCTGTAGCCTTAGTTAGCCAACCAGTATAGGAGAAGGAAAATTCTGAATTCAGATCCATTAAACTCTGCATAGAAGTAATCTTGTGTCAGATCCTGCCCGTTCAGAGGGTTTATATATATATATATATATATATATATATATATATATATATAGAGAGAGAGAGAGAGAGAGCTAGATATTATTGACCGAAAACGTAATCAGTTTGAAGCGTTACATCAACTGAATCGAAGTATACATTTGCTCAAGAAGTTTTTTTTTTTTCTTGATATCGGTCAGGATAAATGAGGAAAGAAAGTGGGGTGCAATTGAAGCACTGCTTTTATTGTTATTGGGAGCTAAGCAAAAATAAATATTCACAAACAAATATTCGTAATAGAAAGCCCTTGCGGTTACATTTATTGTGTTTGCTTTGAATCCAGTGAGACACTTTTTTTAAACGATGTAAGGAAAACAACTTAAGATAATTTATAGAAAGTGGCAACATTATCATAGGAGTTTATCTGAGCAGGAAGGATATGTAAGAAAGGGATTCGAATTTATTTGGCATTTACTGTAGAACCACAGGCTTCCTAGTAACCTTTAAATCTTCTTCCCCACTGGGTTAAAAACCAAATATGTTTAGTTTACCATGGAGATCCGCATTCGTACTTGTATGTAAAAACAGAAATTGCCTATTAACACCCATAACTATCAAAACAATGCCAGGCCAGTGAACATATATTTTGATAAATTTTTTAGCAGTTGAGAAATATAAATATACAAAAGTTAAGGCTTGCCATGCTGGCCGGGGCTATAGAATACATCGACTGCATGAGAGTCCTCGATGTAACACTAAACATCCTGATGGTGAGGTTCCAGCAATGTTGGAGCTTTGGGGAAAGCAGAGTATCCCTTCATTGCCATATCTCTCATGTACCCTCTGAGTCGCAGTGGTGGCACATGATAGGGTTCTATCTATGGGTCAAATAGAAGTAAACTCTGTACTTATGCTAAACAGAATTGTTTGAAATAGAACTGTTATTTTTATAAAAAATGAATTTGGCTCTAAATAACCTTCAAAGGTTGACACGACATAAAACCAAACCAAACCAAACCAAAGTAAAGCAATGTCGTTTTGAACCAGGGTGGAAGAAAGTCGGGAGAATTTCTTTGTGTTCTAAGATTGAGAGAACTGATAGCGAAACAGATAGTTTAGGGAGAGCGTTTCTTGAATGATAACCACTTTTGAGGGCACACCATTAGGTCAACCCGCCAGTTCTGAAGATAAAAAACTAATGATTTATTTAAGATTATCTTCTGATGGAAATTTATTACCTGAAATGAATGTTCAAGTAGATTATTTTTTCCGAAAGTTAAGATAGAAACCGGATTGGCTTGATAATTGTCATGTGATTATTTTCATCTCGATAATAGTAGATTAATATCAGATTTAATTGTATAATGGTCAATTATAAATGATAAAGTCCTGTTCTTTCTGTTGAAGCTAATTAACTTGTTTAAAAATAATGTTAGGAAAGCAGTTATTCATTGGCAACACATTCTCTCCCACTTTCTCTATCTCTCCCTTTTTCTCAATATATATCTCCACACACACACACACACACACATTATATTTATATATATATATATATTTCTTTAGGAAAAACAAAAATTGGTCACATTTGGATGATAAATCTATTTCCATCCTGTTATGGGTATTGATAAATATCAATAACACCAAAAGAAAGTAGTACCTCTTCAGATCCAATGGATAAATGAAATGACATTTTTTAATTTTTTTTAATTTTCGGTTGGAATCTCAGTAAATCAAATTTTAATCTTTCTATTCTTATTATATCTCAACTTAAAATTCCAGATTTAACGATAATTTAGGGAAGTACGACATTCCTTACTAACCTTACGTAAGTATCCGGTATTACTTACCGTCAATTAATTTCAAAATTTAAATATATATTCAATATATATATATATATATATATATATATATATATATGTGTGTGTGTGTGTGTGTGTGTGTGTGTGTTTGCTAAACACCATTTTCATTAACTGGGTACGAACAAGGTCAATCTTAATGCCAAATAAATCTGCTAAAGTCGGAATTTTCCTTCTTTTACTGTAGATATCAAACCAAGGCTAAAGAGTTCACACTGGCCAACTGTTTACACACACACGCACACACACGTATATATATATATATATATATATATATATATATATATATATATATATATATGTATATATATAAGCGTGTACAATACGAGAAAAACAGTTCCGGGTTTTGACGTATTTTGTCGTAAATGGAATCTCTTTTGAGAGACCAATGACGACGGCTATCGGATATATAATTATTTTTAAAGAAAAATATACCAAAAATCATATACAGGGTGAAAACTTTTTATGAATTTGAGTTTGAGTTTTATTTAACGGCATATAAACTCCTGTAGGTCATTTAATGCCAAAAAAGTTATTTTGAATTTCAGTCATTAAAGTAGCGGTTCTATAGAGACGTTTGGTTATATCTTGCTGAAATCAGTTCTATTTCAAACAATTCAGTTTAGCATGAGTAGACAGTTTAATTGTCAAAAACATTTCTATTTGAAACTATTCAAGCAGTTATATATAATAATTCAGTTAAGTGTAAGCAAAGTTTCAATGTCAAAAACAGTTCAATTTCAAATAATTCAGTTTACGTAAGCACGCAGTTTAAATGTAAGTACAGGTTAAATGTGAAAAACATTTCTATTTAAGCTATTCAGTTTAGTCAAACAGATCTATTTTAAACAATTCAGTTTAGTGGAGGTATAGATTTCTTTTACACACTGTTATCTGTCAAAATTTTTCTATGTTAAACAATTCAGTTTAGTGTAAATACAGTTTCAATGTCAAAAAACAGTTCTATTTGAAATAATTCAGTTTAGCATAAGCACGCAGTTTAAAATGTAAGTACGGTTTAATTGTCAAAAACATTTCTATTTCAAGCTATTCAGTTTATTCAAACAGTTCAGTTGAACATAAGTATGCCGTTAGTTCTATTTAACCCATAAATAGGGCCTTATCAGGTGCTACCACGCCGGGCCAGAGTGGACCTGGGAGCGATGGCAATAAAGGGGTGCTCCGTATTCCCCAAAGCTCCAGCACTGCTGGAACCTCACCATCAGATTGTTTAGTGTCATATACAGGACACTCATTGGGGTGGGGTCTTACCCCTCCGCAGAGAAGCAGTCGGTGTATTCTACAGCCCCAGCCGACTGGGCAATATGAATTTGACGAAAAAACTTCAATTTACAATGATACCAAGAAAGTGAATTTTTTCGTTCTCTCTTCAAATATATATATATATATATATATATATATATATATATATATATAACTGAATTAGGAGTTATAGAATGTTTATGCCGGAGAGTTTGGTGATAAATGTTACTTAATTGTATGATTATAATTGCATTTTGATCATATAATGTCCCAAAAGAAATAATACAATCCCTAAATTTTATCAGAATATTGGTAGTGGTATAATGATGGGTGATATATTATTAAGATAATTATAAAAAGAATTATACGGTTGGTTTTGTAATTGTCTATCATACATTGCTAAACTTATAAAAACATCAATATTAAACTGATTTTATATCATCATTATCATGTCGTGTCGCTAGCACGGATATCCCTGACCCTCTCTCGCCACATTTCCCTATCGTTCATGGCCTATGGCCTGTCTTCTGGGCTACATCCCGTATCTTCACATAACTGCTGTATGTATGTTCTTGCTGGTCGTCTTGCTTTTGCTCGGCCATGTGTACGGGTCCATAGGAGTACATCAATTATGAGCTCGTCCCTGCCTCTCCAGCAGTGTCCTGCGTGCCTGTTTCGTCTAACTTTGATAGTTTTCGTGATAGGAGACAGGTGGCCGTATAGTTGGTGCTTTGTGGGGTGTTGCCCCCAGGACTTGTTTAATATTGCTCGCAACATTCTTGTGTAGTTGCCGTCTAGCTTCTTCTCCAGCCGTTTTGTTAGCGTCCAAGTGGTGCATCCATATAGCAATATCGACACGAATGCTGCTTGGAAGAAACTGCGTTTCATTTTATCGGTCAGGTCTGATTTCCATATGATTGATAGCTTATCGATAGCTGTCCATGCCTTCGTTAGCCGCGTGTCAATGTCTTTTTCGGTTGATGAGACGCTGCTTCCTAGGTAGGTGAATTTTCAACCAGTTTCAGAGAGGTTCCGTCTAGTGTGGAAATGTCACCTGCTTGATTAAAGCACATATATTTAGTTTTGCGTGCATTGACATGGAGGCCAATGCCTGCGGCGGCTCGTTCCTAACTATGCAGTTGTGTTTCGGCTTGGTTGGGTGTATTTTCTAGTAACGCTATGTCATCGGGGTAGTCGGCGTCGGTAATTATTTTTGCGAGGTACCTTCTGCTTCTTTTCTTAGTTAGCTCGAAGCCGTTCTCTCTGTTTTTATAGATTGATGTTCTAAGCACGTAGTCTAGACAAATGATAAAGAGGTATGGAGCTGGCGTGTTTCCTTGTAGTATTCCTGCTACAATGTCGAAGTATTCTGTGTCTCCATCTGGTGAACGTACCTTTACTTTGGTTTTTCTATAAAGAATCATTATTGCTGCAAGGGTTTCTTTTGGCAGGCCGTATGCTAGTAGGATTTGTTCCATCCTCCCTCGAAGGCCTTGGTAAAGTCGACTAATAGTAATGTCGCCAGTAGGTTTTTTTGCCCGTACGCCTTCAAGGATTCAATGGATGGTCAATATTTGTGAGGTCGTGGATCTATTTCTTCGGAAGCCATTTTGGTTTTTCCTAAGGATGTTGTCGATTTGGGGTTCTCTGCGGTTTTGTAGTAGGGCATTGTAAATTTTGGCTGCTATGGATGTAAGTGTTATGCCTCGGTAGTTCTTGGCGAATCCGAGGTCCCACTTTTTAGGAAAGGAAAGGATGCATCCCTTCATCCATCTGTCTATCGGATTTTTATTATAGACAGCGTTACAGTGTCGGAGCAGTATGTCAAATTGTCTGGTCCTTTATACTTCTGGTGGAATCTCGTCAAGCCCTGCAGCTTTCCTATTTTTAAGTTTAAGAACAGATTCGAGTTCTTCTTGCGTGAACGGTCCTAGTTTAATGTCCAATTGTTTTCGAATAATTGTGATGATTGGGTCATGCATAACTTTCGGTGGGTTTCCTAGTAGATTTTCGAAATGTTGTTTCCATAGTTTTATTCTTTCTTGTTGGTTTGCAGCTGTTAATTTTGCTTTGTTTGTGCTCTTCTTTCTACTCACTTTGTTTATTGTTTGCCAGGCTATCCGAAATTGCCTATCTTCCAGTGAGTCTCTAATCTTATCTATCTGATTTTGTATGTGTTCTGTCTGTTCTTTTAGATATATGCCTGTTAATTGATATCGTGCCTTTTTTTTTAGTTTTATGGCATTTGTGTTTATTGGGTTCTTCCTATAGCTTTTGGAGGCAGTTTTCACGTGTGCACGTTTTTCTCTAACCGCTAACGTTTCCCATGGGATTCTATGTTTAGTTCTAGGTTTTGTTGGAATACACTTCTCTGTCGCCTCTATGTGTGCATTGACGAAATTCTCATATTCGTCATTTGGGGTACCTTTTTCTGTCATCTCTTGTAATGTCTCGAATCTGTTTTTAATTTTAAAACATACTTATCTCTTATATCTCTGTTGTTAAGAAGGTCCCAGTCATTGTGTTTGGTGGTCGCTGTTCGTGTGGTGTTTTTTCGTAGGCTTAGTCTAATCTTTGCTGTGACTATGCGGTGATCGGAGGATACACCCTCGAAAGAGGAGTATTCCTCACTATTCTTGGTGCTCTTTTTTCCATTTCTTGTTTATAAAGATGTAGTCTATCTGTGCTTTAATATTGTTCGCGTATATGTAGGTCCATAATTTTCCCTACCTATTTTGATAGTTTGTATTAAGGCATGTTAATCTATTTTCTATCATGAATTCTGTTTGATTTTGTCCATTCCTATTTGATGGGTTGTGAAGGCTGTATCTGTTGTTTCCGTTTTTCCCTATTTGGGCACTAGAGAGGATAGCTCATCGTAGAAGGCGACTATTTCAGTTTCTTCACTAACATTGGTAGGGCTGTAGCAGGAGATGATTATTGTTCTTGGGTTGCCATTAATCGTCGCTGTCATCATCCTAGCTTTTATTCTCTCGATGCTATAAAGTGTTTTTAACGCACTAGGTCCAATAAGCATTCCTACCCCTCCTACCGTGGCATTGACAGAGTTTTTCCATGCTGATACAGTTGCTAGCGTCCATCCATTGCCAGTATCGCGATATTTGATGTCTTCGGCGTGCGTGTATCTGTGTTCTTTTATGCATATTATGTCTATCTTATGCTCGACGGCCGATGCAGTCAGCTCCGGTAGTTGACCTATTCTATTTAAAGTTCTAACGTTAAATGTCACTATTTGAATTGTTTGTTTGCATTTTATTAATTTTTATTTTTTGAGCTCTGTAGCGGATTTTTCGAATACTGAGGCCAGGGCTCCAACCTCAGCAGGAGCGCCCTTTTTTTACCCGCGCGAAGAGCGATGCGGTTTGTGTATGTGGTTTGAGTGTGGGTCATGGTTATTTTTCGATGGCTGTTTTTTTTATTCTCATCTATAGAAGCCACTCTTATAGATGAGCAGCAGTAGTTTCTCGATCGAACTGATGATCCTGGAAGTTGAGCCGCAAGTCTCACAGGTCCAGAACCAGGTAAGGCATTACTTATGTCCATCATGCTGCTTCCCATGTGTACATAAAAAAGGGGGGCTTCATTTACACGTAAGTTTTAACTTTAGCTTTATTATTACTTAGGCTATTTTGTATGTTTGTTTTCTTCGAAACTACAATGAGGTAACAATAAACAGTGGGCATTCTAAGCTTTTAGAAAACTTTCAGAAACCTTTCGCCGTGAATGCTAACACATGGGACCAGAAGTCATATATTCAATTAGGGTTTATGGTTAAAACCGTCTTTACATTTAAAATACACTATACAAGCAGTATTTCACAAAGAATAAACAGCATACAATTTTGTAAAACTTTTGGCATTTTAAAATAGTACGATTTAAAGACATTATACTAACCAGTATTGGAATTGCATTCTGGTGGCGCAAGCTTGTTCTTAATCTTCAGTTTTGCTCTACCGTTTACTCACTAATGAATTTAAAGTATAATTTGGGAAGGTCTACTACTTGGGAGGAGGATACTAGTTATTTCGTCATTTTGGGGGTTTGTGTGTGGGGGGTATTTATTCATTTTATATTATTTATTTATTTTATTTATTTATTTTTTTTTTGCATTGGGATTTTTACTTAGGCTATTTTGTGGGTTTATTTTCTTCGAAACTACTATGGGGTGACGATAAACAGTGGGCATTCTAAGCTTTTAGAAGACTTTTAGTAACCTTTTGCCGTGTATGCTACCGTTTACTCACTAATTAATTTAAAGTATAATTTGGGAAGGTCTACTACTTGGGAGGAGGATACTAGTTATTTCGTCATTTTGGGGGTTTGTGTGTGTGTGGTGGGGGTATTAATTAATTTTTTAAATTTATTCATTTATTCCTTTTTTTGTTGGCATTGGGATTTTTACTTAGGCTATTTATATATATGCGAATATTCAGAACTGATTGAGTTTTATTTCTATTTATGTGCTTCTAGATTTTCACAAGTTAAAACTAATGTCAAAACAAGTCTAAGCATACTTTCCTTCTTGGTCACTGAAGTGAAGCAAGGATAAACCGGTTCTACACGTAGATGGATGACCACTCAGGACAAACAAGTACTGTAAACAATAAGTAGACCTTGTGCCAGACAAAGCAACACTTATTTTATTGAAAGAATAGAAACAATGTGAAGTCGCAACGAGTATGAAGGTGTGGTAGCTTACACATTTCACTGCTTTGTTTTAATGACCTTTTTTCTTCGCTTCTACTTGTGGTACGTTTACTGAGATCACTTTCATATTCAAGTCGACAGCTGGCATTTTATATTAGTTTGTCTTTTCATCAAGGCTCTTCTCATTCCTCTCAATGCTTTAGTTACTCTTTTTCGCCGCTACAAGAAGAAAGCGTTCACTAGCCAAGTGTAGGCGAGGCAGAGCAGTCTTTAAAACGAACTAGTGATTATCGCGCGTTTTGCGTTTTGTTCTTTCTTGCGCGTCTGTCGCAATTAAGTCTGATTACTATCTAAACCGTCTTGCTCGTTTCTGTTAACGCATCTTCACCGAGAATGTGATAGGGTAGGCAGTGTTAATAACAGTGGGTGATCCGCAGCAATTTTTAACTATCTAGTCAGGAAAGAGAGACAGAGAAAGAGACAATATCTATGGGTCTATTACTTTTCTTTTCTGTTTTAAGCGGTTCTGCTTGCGTCAGACAGTAATGGTGTCTTTTGAAGGGAGGTCAGTTTCATGAACCCAGCTGAGAGTTCAGTACTCATACATTGCGTTAAAAAAGAGTTATATATGTATAATTGTCTTTAAACAGTAAGGATATGGAATGTTACTCGATAAATCATGTTAATCGATAAAAAATGAACGGGGAAATTCAATCTATTTCTATTTTTATTTTTTATTCTTTTTGTCAATTGATCTTTATGTATTAGTCCTGGAGGTGCGATGACGTAAAGGTTATCGGCATAGAAAATGAATTAGGTGACTCGATTTCAAATTCTGTTCGAGGCTGTTTTAGCTTATCTTCAAAGAAATACTCACGGGAAAATCAGATATCAATTTTTTTCGTCTCTGGCTTTGAATGAAATAGCAGAACAAGTCACGTCTCTATCTTTTGGGAGTCACCTTCACGTGGAATCTTCGAGACTAGCAATGGTAATTGTAACTAAAGATGGCAAAGAAGATTTTAAAAAGACAAAAACAAAGAGGACATCTCGCACCTGGGTAATATACCGAAGAACCTAAGATGGAGAGAGATCACACTGAAAAGAACGGACAATGGAAGACTATCCTGACACTTTCTATATTTCATATTGAGCAAAACAATGGGAAACATATTAGATACAAGCAAAAATTCAAGAATACAATGAAATAAAATATGAAGACTGTGTATATTCACTTCAGAAATTATAAACAGATAGATTTTAATGCTTATTATATCTAATGTTAATTATATAAAAATCCATTAAACGTATGGTTGTGTAAATTTGATGTAAATTTCAGAACTTTCATGTGGCTCCTCAGACATAGTCTAAAATACAAACGGATAAATTTTGCTGCCATCACTTAAGCATTTTTGTTAAATTTCTGTATATCATTAACTATTTCGGCTCAAACACGAATAGCCACATGCACACACACACACATTCATGCACAGGCAAACACGCAAGCACATAAAAGGAAGACAAAGTACGAAATAAACTACAAAAATAAAGAGAAATATATTCTATTTTTTACTATATCAATTTATACTTCCCCAGCATCTGCTGGAGCTCCTGGCATTCGTACCAGTTGGAGAAACAAGAACAATGACAACTTCGAGGCTGAATGTCTTTTTGCTCTGGCCGGGCCTTCTTCCAGTGAAAGAAGAATCAATGACAAGCATACACTAGACCTTCGTGTCTGGTGAAGCTATGATCAGCAAGGTCACTTGAAATACGTGCCAAGAGACTTGCAAAAGGAAGAAAAAGAAAGAAAAAAGTATAGAAAGAAAAACAAAAAGAATAATAGAAAGCATAAAAATTATGATATATGTGGAAAATATCAACTAAGGATGGAATATGTTGTAGCTATTTAAAATGTATTTGTTCTAGTAAGGAGAAAGATTATAAAAGCCAGGACGAGTATTTCGGGAATTAAAGAATGAGATAGCAGCGACTTCGAAAATTCGTCTTAGATCTTAGCGCCAGAAAATATGTTACGTTGAGGGCTATAGTGTACTAATCCGACATTTTTTAATCATTAATCAATTACCACCTTGTAATCCCTAATATTTACGGTCTTCCCAAAGCCCACAAACCTGATATTCCTCTAAGACCCATCATTTCAGATATAGGATCTGCACCCCCATAATATCGCTAAACTTCTAGCCAAATTATTATCCCCTCTATTAGGTACCATCAGCGACGCACACCTAAAAAATCCGGATCACTGCTCACCCAAGTAATTGACAATGATATGAACAACAAATATTTAGCTAGTTTAGACATCAAATCCTTATTCACCAATATATCAGTTGATAAATGCATTGAACGTCTATATAATTACCTTCGAAAATCTAATACCACATTTTCTCTACCCATCTCTAAACTGATTAAAATTTGTACCTTGTGTACCTCACACTGCTAATTCCAATACAACCACTCATTTTATGAACAAAAATTGGGTTTATCATTGGGATCTCCGCTTAGCGGAGTTTTTGCTTGCATTTATCAAGAATTCTTAGAATCTGGCCCCTTTAAATATTTCATACCCAACACTGCAAATTACTTCATATATATCGACGACATACTACTTATCTATCCACAAGATCTTGATTACACATAGCATCGCTGACAGACTGAACAATGTCGAACCTTCATTAAAGTTCACATATGAACTTGAGTACAACACCCTAACTTTTCTGGATATTTTACTTATTAGGAATATTAACAAACTAGAATTCAAGGTTTACTGTAAACCCACCTGTAAAAACGACCACTTTAACTTTTATTCACACCACAACAACAATACTAAAAGAGGTAACATCATAGGTTTTTAACTCAGAGCTATACGCATTTGTTCCTCGAAATATTTAAATGATGAATTCATCCACCTAGAAAACTCCTTCCTTAACCTACAGTACCCCAAATCCTTTATACACTTTGCTAAATCAAAAGCCCTCAAAATCTATAATAAGAATCAATCTCAAACTAATGCCTACTGACTATCTGATAAAACTAGTTCCCCCCCTTTGATACATTACTTTGCCAAACAATTCTTCCTCTCACAGCCTAAAAAACTTAAATAAACCCAATATCAAAACTACTTCTTTACCTTCTAAAACAATCCGTGAATTAGTACACATATTTTCTGACGCTGGTGTTTATTGTATCCGTTGTAAGGATTGTAAACTTAAATACATCAGCGAAACATCTCGTTCCTTCATGTTCGCTTGAAAGAGCACAAAAGAGACATAAGAATTGGCAACTTAAACAATGCATTATTCCTTCAAATTTCTCAATATTATCACAACTTTGACTTCAATTCTGCTAAGATGCTTACTTACATCCATAATAAAAATCTAAGACGAATTTTCGAAGTCGCTGCTATCTCATTCTTTAATTCCCGAAATACTCGTCCTGGCTTTTATAATCTTTCTCCTTACTTGAACAAATACATTTTAAATAGCTACAACATATTTCATCCTTAGTTAATATTTTCCACATATATCATAATCTTTATGCTTTCTATTATTCTTTTCGTTTTTCTTTCTTTTCTTTTTTCTTTCTTTTTCTTCCTTTTGACTCGAAATCCTTCTCGATAAACAAATCCAACATAAATTCTATTCAATATTCCTAAAAAGTCAAATGACGTAATTTAAAACAACAAACGCAGATTCGCCAATTAAACGGCCAACGTTTTCTTATTATATAAATTTTCCCCTAGGTTTTTGTAATTCAAAAAATTTAAACATCCATACTTGACTTAAAATCGCTAATATCACCCCTCATGGCCTGATGATTGCTCAGTTGAACCAAAACGCTATCTGTCAACCTCTCAATAAATCTCTCCTTCCGGTTGGATCGTTTTTATCAATTTTTCTACTTATTACATTTATATATTTAACCAATGTTAGCAAAACATTTTTTATAATTTAAAAAAAAAGTAGAATTTTTAAATATACATTTGTGGTCACGCTGACTTAGCACATAAAAACATTCTTTTGACAGCTTAAACAAGCAGTACCTTGAAAAATTTATAAATCCATGACCAAGTTTGATGGTTGATTGCTTAGTTGGTTGCATTTTATGGTTTATCAACCTTTGTGGGTTATTTAACGCCAAATCCTTTTTTATGAAAATAATCAGTTCTATTTCAAACGATTCAGTTTACCATGAGAACACAGTTTAATTGTCAAAAACGTTTTTATTTCAAAGTATTCAGTTCATTCGAACAGTTCTAATTCAGCTAATTCAGTTTAGTATAAGTACAGATTTTGTTTACACAAAATGTCCAAACAGTTCTATAAATTACAATTCAGTTTAGTGTAGGTATAGTTTTAATGTCAAAAACAGTTCCATTTCAAACAATTCTGTTTAGCATAAGCACGCAGTTTAAATGTAAGTAGAGTTTAATTGTCAAAAAACATTTATTTCAAGCTATTCTGTTAAGTCGAACAGTTCTAATTCAAACAATTCAGTTTAGCATAGGTATGCAGTTTAGTTCTATTCAACCCATAGACGGGGCCCTATCCGGTACTACCATTCTTGGTCAGAGTGGACCTGGGAGTAACGCCAATGAAAGAGTGCTCCATATTCTCCAAAGCTCCAGCATCACTGGAAACTCTCAATCAGATTGTTTAGTGTCATATGCAGGACACTCGTTGTGGGGGTGGCTTACCCTCTGCAGAGAAGTAGTCGGTAAATTCTACAGCCCCAGCCAACTGGGCAAACCATGTTCGATTGAGAAGCTTTTTTTTGAATAGAGTTAAAATGTACATTCCAACAATATTCGGAAAATGAAATCCCCATGTTACGTTTGACTGAGAAAAGGATTGACGAATTAGTTATAAACTCTGGTGGCTAATTGTCCATGAAACAAAAAACGTTGTGTGTAAAATAGGAAGTGGAACCTATATTATTGACATCCTGTATACGTTGATTCCAAAGTAATTATTTCATATTCTATCTTAAATATTTTTTATAGATATTACTCAGTAGATATTTTAAATAAATGAAAACATAACTTTTATCTAAGAAAATTTGGTTAAATTATTTCAGTCTGAGAATTCCATCATAAAATTTAAATTACTTTGCAGAAAATGACATTATTTCTTTTACGTCATGTTTTCTTATTTCTTCGATAAAATGAATCACCTCATCATTTCTTTTTTTTTTCTTTTTTTTGACTGGTTTCATATTCTTTGTACTAATGATGACAGTGGAAAACAATAAGATTTACAGCACCCAACAAACAACAGTAATACAGCCACTTACCCCCCATCTCATCAACAATACAAGAAAGACGAACTGGTCATTGATGCTGATGGTTAAATAAATTCTTAATCGACTGCTTCGTGCAGAGTCTTACTGATGGACCTAGCATTGTTGGTCGACCAGGAAAAAACTTACATTGATCATATTTTTGCGGGAATTGAATACCTTCTGGACGACTCTCAAAGATCGATATTCGATAGGAACAGAGGGGTTGTGTGTGTGTGTGTGTGTGTGTGTGTGTGTGAGAGAGAGAGAGAGAGAGAGAGAGAGAGAGAGTGAGAGAGAGAGAGAATTCGTGCTCTCATCTAATCTTGATGACGATAAAAAATTAAAGTGATATTATTCTAATGAATATATTACAATGCAAACGTACCTTATATTAAATCACATTGTGTAAATACAAATAATTACTTTCATATTCCCTCAGAAAATAATCGTTCACTTGCAAATGGAGCTGGAAATGGCTTTATTGCTTAACTTTTTAAATTGATTTGGTCTAATGAAAACTGTTTACTATGACATACATAAACATATTGATTTCATTATATATTTGTATTAAATCTATTATCACAAAAGATTTTGTTCATTCACCTAAATATGTATCACCGAAACGAATTGTTTTATAGAAAATAAATATCTTAGACCAAGCATCATGAAAAATCCTACTCTAGGGTGATAGTTTGGTTGCATAGCTTCGTAGCCTCACGAAGTAAATGGACGAAATAAAATATATACTAATGTCTCAGTGTGTTTCTAAAGATATTACTTAAATTGAAGCACTAGAGATCCTTAGAAAGAAAGGATTTGTCATTAAATAACCCACGAAGGTTGATATGGCATTAAAGGAAGGAGTGAACAGTTTCATTGTTGTATCTTATTATTTGAAGGAATCAGTCTACTTTTTTTTTCCAATTAATTTCTTTTTAAATCTTCTCAATTATGTATTGCTATTGTTTGGACATAGTAAAATTGTTTCGAGTATTATTTAATACGATTATTTCTATTTAATATCATTCATTTATTTGTACAAGCAAATAAATGAATGATTCTAAGAATTGCGATGTAATACTAATAATTCAATTTTCTAAATGTAGCTAAACGGTTTTGAGCGTCCTTATAAATAATTTAAGTTAGTATTATTCCTTTCTTTGCACACATTTAAATGGTTTGACACCAATAATTTTATTTGCACACAGTAAAATAATTTCAAGTATTGCTATGTAAGACTAATAATTCAATTTAAGATCAGTTTGTTATTTGATGGTTAAACAGTTAGATTAGATTGTTAGAAGTTCTAGAATTTCGAGCCAGGGTAATAGCAATGACAGGGCACTCGACATTTTCCAGATTTCCAAAATTGACAAAACCAACAAATGGTTTCGTGTCATATCAAAGACACTCGTTGAGTGGTCTTAACGCTCTACAGAGATACAAGGGGGCGTATTCTACTGCCCCTACCGGAAAGGTATTAACCACACTGGATTATTGCTGGCCTAATCTTCTGGGGCTACAGAATACACCCTTTTATCTGCAAAAGAGTAAGACTCCCCTAACTAGTGTCCTGGATATACACTAAACAATCTGATGTTGAGGTTCAGTAATGGTAAAGCTTTAGCAAATGCGTATTACCCCTTCATTGCCATCACTCCCAGGCCCACTCTGGCCTGGAGTGGTAGCACCTGGTATAGTCCTATCTCTTGGTCAAATAGAACTAAACAGTACTTACGCTAAACTGAATTTTTTGAAATGAACTGTTTTTACATTAAATTGAGTGTAAAAAAAAAAAACCCAAAAAATCCCAGTACTTATGCTAAACTGAATCGTTTGAAATAAAACTATTTTTACATTTAAATATAGCTGATGACCCAATCGGCTGGGTCTGCAGAATTCACTGACTGTATCTCTGCAGAGGGGTAAGACGAGTATCCTGGATATGAAGATAAACAACCTGACGTTGAGGTTCCAGTAATGCTACAGCTTTAGGAAATGCGGAGTACTCCTTTATTGTACTCCCAGGTCCACTATAACCAAGATTGGTAGCACCTGATAGATTCTTATCTATGGGTCAAATAGAACTATACAGTGTAATTATACTAAACTGAACGGTTTGAAATAGAACTGTTTTTAAAGCAAACTGTGTGTTTAAAATGCGTACTTATACTGAACTTATTTGCTTGAAACTTTTATTAAAATGACTTGATTCAGTAGTAAATGACCCGGAAAGGGATGATAGGCCGTAAAACAATATTGGATTGTAAGATATCAAATGATAAACGCTGTGTTTGTCTCTATAGCTTCGTTTATTTGTCGCTGCCTCCCACCAGACACGACTTGACACAAGGTCAAAAGCCCGAAGGCCAATTAAAGTGGGGATAAAGGGGAGGGGAGGTCGGGAACGAGCCGAGACTCGAGCCCTGCTGGTCTGTATTACTCATCAGCTCACTTAGTGCAATGTGAGCCTGATGAGGCAAGCAGTTTCACGAACCCAAATGTGAGTCCGGGCACGTATGCCAGTTTACGGCTTAAACTAGACGTTTGGTCTAGTGCCGTACATGGGTGACAAAGGAGACAAAAGTGCAGCTCGCCCACCTGAAGGTAGCCTAGTCGAAACTAGGTGCCTAATTAAAGGCCCCAAGTCTGCCATTGTTCCTTTTGCAGAGCCACGCTCCGGATCGAAGTCCAGATCAGGCTCCGGGGTTTCGCAATAAGCTAAAAGCCGAGAGCAAGCCCTTGTCTCTATAGCTTCGTTCCTTAACTCTGAACCCACTCCCTTAAGCCTGTTTGCCTTATCATCATCTTGCAAACTAAACAGAATTTCTTGAACCATTTAGTTACTCTACTGAACTGTAAGGAACTACGTCCTCACATTTCGCACGAGAAATATTTTTAGTTTCATAATGACCCAGATTGAACTCGTAAAACCCATGTTTCTCAATTACACAACGTTGAACGGTCTTCTATGTGGCTTTCAAATTACAAACTGAGTGAAGCAAGGCACACTGTGTCAGTGCACCAAGTACCAGGATACTACTGAACATAACGAGTATCCCCAAAAGCTTGAACTGTTTCGATCATGTGGTATACGATTCGCAATCTAGCACGTACTAAAATTTCGTAAAAAATTTAATTGTTCCCAAGAAAAACAAAAAAATATGCACGAAGGAACAATGGAGTGGTATATTTAATCTCAATCCTTCCTCCAGGCTCCGACTTTGCTTATAATTTTTACAAACCCTTGGGAACTGTTCCAAGTGTCCCAACTACAATTGGTATCACTATCAACTTAATGTTCATGAAATATTCTTCTTATTATTTACCCCTTTAGAGTTTTTCACATCAGTATTAGCTGATGTTTTTTCACTGGAGTTTGAGTGACAGCAAGTCTCCTTAAGTCTCCAGGACTCTTCTCAGTATTCTGGCCGTTCTCATTTGGATAATCTCTACCCGTCCGCCAACTTCCAAGTCCTCCAGGCCTTTTAATAATCCTTTAGTTATTGTGCCAAAAGCACCAATCAGAATTGGTACAATCGTCACTATGTTTCACAGCTTTTTCAATTCTCTAGCAAGTTTAAGGTACTTATCCTTCTTTTCACATTACTTCAGATTTATTCAGTGGTCCACCGGACAGCAAAGTCGACAATTTTGCAAATTCTCTTCTTTTTGTTGACTATTATAAGGTCTGGTCTTCTGGCCGGGATTAAGTGATCCGTTTGTATGTTAAAGTCCCATAGGAGTTTATGTGTGTCATTTTCTAGGACAGGTGCTGGGTTGTGCATATACTATTTGTTAGTATGGTCAAATTTAAATTTCTTGCACATTTTCCAGTGGATCACCTTGCCGACTCAATCGTGTCTCGCCTTATGCTCATGCTGTGCTAATTTGCTGCATTCACTAATTATGTGATTGATCGTTTCGTCTCTGTCACCGAATAGCCTATATTCGCAATTTTGTTGCGTCTTATCTATTCTCGCTTTGATGTTATTATTATTATTGTTATTATTATTATTATTTTACTCTTTCGAGAGCGTTAGCTGATGTTTTTCCACTGGAGTCTGAGTGACAACAAGTCTCCTCAAGTCTCCAGGACCCTTCATCGTATTCTGGCCGCTTAGAGCAAGGCTGTAGTTTAGATGGCCTCCACTCACCTTCTTATTTCCAAGTCCTTCAATCCCAGCATAAATCCTTTGATGATCGTACCGATCCCGCCAATTACAATTGGTATCATTGTTAGTTTTAATATTTTGTTATAATTATCATTATTACTGCCGTTGTTATTGTTGTTGTTGCTAGAATATTCATAAAGTGATGGAACTATTTATGTATGCATCTGTTAAACACATAAATCTCTGTTACGTCTAAGAAATTGTCTTAAAAATATTTGTTTTTGTACAAATAAAACAAAACTACTTAAAAAAGCAAAATTATTTATAAAAGGCAGTTCTCTCCAAATTTAATGGATTTATAGTGTGTTCTAATTTTTTTTCCTCTGTTGAACAAGAAATTTTTCAAAGAAACATAAATTACACACACACACAAACCAAACACACAGACACACATCTATAATTACGTATATATATATATATATATATATATATATATATATATATATATATATATATATATATATATATGGAAATTGTATTTTAATTTGGTGTGTAGTAAGCTCATTTAAAAATAAAATTTCGAAAAATTCATTTTTACATATATATATATATATATATATATATATATACATAAAAATACATACATATATATTAACACACACACACACACACACATACATATATATATATATATATATATATATATATATATATATATATATGTCTCTGTGTGTGTGTGTGTGTGTGTGTGACCATTCAACTGTGTGCAAATAAATGACGTATAATAAAATAAATTATTAGTGTTAGAAACGAATACTTGAAATCATTTAACTGTCTACAATCGATAGTCCTTCTTAACCATTACAGCACTCGAGATGTCCAAAACAAATTGTTAGAGTTACAAGCTAATATTTGAATCCATCTAATTAAGCGCCAAAAACATGGCTCTTTCTTACCTTCAAACTAACAAACAAAAACAGCAGAAATTAAGATAATTTTGTAGGAATCTTCGAAACGTTTATACAATAATTAATCCTCTTGGTATTATGGCTAACACGCTGAGCAGCACTCTTGAAGGAAGCGAGTTCGATTTCCGCCCCTGCTTTAACGTTCACTTTCGTATCAATACCCTCGGGAAAGGTGTGAACCTCCCAATCGTTCAAGCTGTGGGTTTAATAGCAACAATGCAATTCTTCTACAATTGATAAGATAAAGAAATCGACATTCCATTAAACAAGGGAATTAGTTTTAGCATTTAATAATTTCTTAAAACGACCGAGCTTAGTAAGTAATATTAATGATATTACCATCACTGTTTATTTGTTTGCACACAGTTAAATGTTTTCAAGTGTTGGTACGTAACTAACGATATATGTTAATATCAGTCATTTCTTTGCACATACCTTAATAGTTATACATATGTAATTTGTAAGTGAATAGATTTTTTGGCAATTTTATTTTTAAACGTTAGAGATAATTTCTTTGCACACAAATGGTTTCAAGTATTGCTATGTAACACTAATAATTCTACTTACCACAATTTAATCATTTGTTCAGTTAAAAGTTTACAAGTCGTTATTGCATTGTCCGGCAGATAAGATGCATAGCAGCCGGCCGTAGCACAATGACACGGATCTGGTTGGGTGTGTCTTGTCTCTGGAGGCGGTTACACGCTCGAGGCTCCCTGAAGAGGGTACCGGGAAATCCCAGCATTCATGTCACGTTGCCGACAATTCTTGAGCTTCAGAAGCCCGTGTCCCCATAGCTCAAACCTTCCTCGGAGGGGCTAGGTTTCTGGCCTGGCACCCGAGGCGTACTTTTTCAGGGGAATGCTGATGGAGCCCGAGGCATTTTTGGAAATGCCAGGCGTGTCTGGGCGATGGTTCTGCGCCCGGACCCACCATAAAAATGGCCAGGTGCTCGGTTGTTCGGCAAATACTGCCAAGTGTTTGCAAGTATTACTACGTAATATCAACAATTTAATTTTTGCGCAATGGTTTATTAAGGATTAGTATTAGTTATTTGAAACCAAGTAGCAATATTCAAATTATTTGTATTAGATGAGAATACTTGATAAATAGAATTATAGATGTTAAAAAAACTTAATTGTAACCATTCAACTTAGTGAAAACAATGGTAACTATTAAATGGAAATATTAGTGATATATAACAATATTTGAAACTATTTGATTGAGCTCTACCAACACATTTTAAAATAAAGTTTCTATGCCATACCAAACAACCAACCAACCAAACAAATAAACAAACAAACCATTTTTTTGTTTATCTTTTCGTCTACGTCAAAATCACACAGAAATTTATAAGTCCCATTTTCTAGAATGGATCCAGGTTTGTTCATATAACATTTGCTTGTATGTTAAAATGTTAATCTCTTTCACATATCCCAGTGTTTCATCATCCCTATCCGATATTGAACTTTTTATTGCTAGTCTGTAACATTCGCTGATTATGGGTTTAAACGTTTGCTCTCCGTCTAGACATAACTTACGCTGGCCCTTCTGTTTCGTATTACCAATTTTCACCTTTGAATAATTTGGTCTTCATGGCAATTGTTAAACTGCTTTTAACAGATATTCAGTTTCTCTCTTGAAGTTTTGCATTTCAAATTATCATTTATACATTCTCCATGGGTTATCACTTGAAATATCGATACAGTTGTTCTTCCTATTTTTCTAGTTTGTGTTGTTTTTGTCTTTGAATTTATACTTTCATTGTTGTTACTGGTCGCTGTTATTAGTCTTTCTTTGCTCTTTTTATGTAATTTTTCTATGCATTGAATTATAGTATGTACGCACAACGCTGTTCTGATGAGTCGTCTTCTTCAGTCTTTCCTAGTCTTATGTCTTTCATTCAAATATTCTCTTTCTTGCTATGGGTAACCTGTAGGGATCATTGGGATCTTTAACCTCTGTATGGTAACCAGTAAAGGAGAAGAAAAACTCTGAACTCAAGCCTGTAAACTTAACTTTAAAATTACTTGTACGCATCTGCTCAAGCAGAGAGGTAGGATATATATATATATATATATATATATATATATATATATATATATATATATATATATATATATATATATTGCATTCATCAGACAGGTGAATATCGGATGAATGCGTAAAGCAAGAAACCTAGGGTCACAAACACCACTTTCATTTCCGTTTAATGAAAACCGGTTTTCTTTTTTTGTTGCAGACCATCTACTAGTTGTCCAGTTGTGTACAAATCCCAAGAGCGATAGGAGCATTCTATCATGTCTGAAAGTGACACAATGTTCAACGGGCGAGATCAGAGATGCGCCACTGTACAACCCATGCTCTCTACCGATCCAAGTTATGACAGCAGGACCATTGTCAGCACCCTCAAAATGCAAACCTCGACGGTTAAACGCTTGAGGGCAGAGCTCAACACATCGGACAAAATTTTCGGCAACGTTTATGGTCTTTGGTGTGGTTTCAAGTGAGGGCCACATCATGCCCCTCACATCTTCGAAGTCGGCTTGAAAGTCAACACCAAAGTGTACCTGGATGTGCTGAAGAGTGTGGTGATCCCCTGGTGCAATCAGGTGGCCGCTGGCAGATCATGGGTGTGGCAGCAAGACTCGGCGCCGGCCCAAAAGTCCAAAGAGACCCAGTCTTGGCTTCAGAAGGAGTGCTACGACTTTGTACTCTTCTCTCACTGCCCCCCTCCTCCCTCGACATGAACCCGCTGGACTACTTCCTTTGGTCATAGGTCGAGAACATCACCAACATGACCTTCCAGAACACCAAAGTCAGCCTGATTGCCGCCATCTGGCGAGTATTCGCCGAGTTCCCACCAGCGCTTGTGGAAAAGGCCTGCTCCCAGTTCAGGATCCGTATCGAGGCGGTGATTGAGGCTGAAGGCGGCTACATTGAATAGATGTCAGCTCTACTACATAATCAAGTAACCTGAATTGATATTTTCAATAAAAGTTTTAAAATAAAGCTGTAGTGTTGTTTTCTTTAGGATGACAGTTTTATTGTTCCACCCTATATATATATATATATATATATTCTGTCGATGTCACCCCTCGGGTGTAAGGCCATGTTCATGGTCATTCATTTCTTTTATCATTTGGTCTAGTTGACTGTGTTACTCCCTTGTCTATTTTTAAAATGTTCCTGAGTATCTTATAAGGACGGCCTAAGTGATTATTTAGTTGATGAGATTTTTGTAACAGAGCTGGGTTCCGAAAAGTCTTCAACTTCTTTTCTGGTACTTGTTTCATATTTCAGCTTTGTACCAAAAGCACCAATCACGATTGGTGTAATCGTCACCTTCATGTTCCATATTTTTTTCCATTCCCAAACAAGGTTTATATACTTATTCTTCCTTCAGTTTTATCCTGTTGTTAGCCGGGACCACAATTTTGCAAGTTCTCTTTTTTCATTGATTATTATGAGGTTTGGTCTTCTGGCTATGATTAGGTTTGTATGTCAAAGTCCCATAGGAGTTTATGTGTGTCAATCTCTTGGACAGATGCTGGGTTGTGCATATAACATTTGTTCGTATGATGAAATTTAAAATTTCTTGCTCGTCTCCCTCTAGATCAATCTTTCCCACCAAGTCATGTCTAGAGTTATACTTCTTCTGTGCTAATTTTCAGGATTCGCTTATTGAATGATTGATAGTTTCTTCTTTATCACCACATAACCTGCATTTGCTATTTTGTTGCGTCTTATTATTTCTTTCAAGTTATTCACATCAGCATTAGCTGCTGGTATTTCGCTGAAATCTGAGTGATAGAAAGTCTCCTCATGTCTTCAGAACTTTTTTTTATATTCTGGCCAACATGAACAATACACTGGTTATGATAGTCTCTACTCGTTCTTCGATTTCTAACTCTTCCAGTCCTTTTACTAAGCCTTTAGGGATCTTTCCAAGTGCACCATTTATTATTGGTAACACCGTCACCTTCATGTTCTATAACTTTTTATGTTCTTTGGCAAGGTTTATGAACTTATTTCTCTTTTCACTTTCTTTGATTTTCTGGTACTGATGCATCTAAGTTACAGCGATAAAGCCGAACTTTCACCAGCGTTTCCGGGCCGATAACGGAAAGAATCGGGCTATGCCTAAACGCCTAGCCAATCAAATTTAAGCAAGCAGACGATAAAATAATTCAATCAATGTGTTGACAAAGTTACGAGAATAGTATTATTCAAGCAATTTTAAACAACATGAATTTATCGCAGCTAAGCAACAAACTACAATCTGTGGAAAAGGTGATACAATTCTGCCAAGAAAAAAAAACGGTGCTTATGCACTTATTGTACCAGGCTATTTTTAAATAATATTTTCAAGTTAAATTCAAGTGTTACGATATGTTTTGTTTAATCAAATTGTTAGGTGAAAGTACAGAATAGTCACAAAACGCCCTCCCCTTCCCAATTTTAGGAATGGGTTTCTAAATAATCACGATATTATTTCAGTTGCATAAGCAACAACAAACTTATTGACAAAATTAAAAGTTGCCGGACATGCGAGCATCCTTGCCATTTAAAAAAGATGGTCTTCATGCGTTTTGTCGGCATATTCCGATTCTTTCCGTTATGGGCCCGGAAACGCTCGTGAAATTTCGGCTTTATCGCGGTAACATAGATGCATAAGTACCGATTTTCTCTCTTTAGTCTGCCGGGATAGTAAAGTCTACTATTTGACAGGGTCGGTTTTTCTTGTTAATTATCGCTACGTCTCGTCTTCTTGTCAGGATTAAATGATCCATTTGTATCTCGAAATGCCCGATGATTTTGTGTGATTCATTCAGCATAACGGATTTCGGGTTGTCCTTATACCATTTGGTAGTATTGTCAAATTTCAGTTTCTTACATAATTTCTAATTGATTACCTTCTCTATCCAGTTTTGGTATCCTTATTTATTCCTTTTCGAGTTTTTCATTTCAGCATTAGCTGATGGTATTTCACTGGTGTTTGAGTGACAGCAAGTTTCCTCAAGTCTCCAGGATTCTTTTGAGTATTCTAGTCGATCTCAATAATGAAGTAATTTGGATGGTCTCCACTCGTCCCGTTATTTCCAAGTCCTCCATTCCTTGAAAACCAATCTTTTGGTGACTTTACCAAGAGCACCAATTACAAGTGGTATAACCGTCACTTTCAGGTTCCACAGATTTTTCATTTTCTATGTAAGGTCCAAGTACTTTTCCTTCTTTTCACTTTCTTTCAATTTTACTCTGTGGTCCGCTGGGACAGCAAAATCCATAATTCTGAAAGTTCTCTTTTTTTGTTGATTAATATAAAGTCTGGTCGTCTGGCCAAGATTAGGTGTTCTGTTTGTATGTCTTTGTTCAGTTTCTGCAAATTTTTCTGCCGTAAAGATATGATAAAATTGTGTTAATTCTGCTAAAGTTTTACTTTTTAAATTCAGATTTTGTTCTTTCATGAATTTTTAGTTTTTATAAATTCAATATTACGATATATATATATATATATATATATATATATATATATATATATATATATATATATACACGAAGTCATACTAGACTGAGGCATGTTTAACAAGAAAATGCACATTCTTTCTCAATTATCAAGAAGATTCCAATAAAGTTAAAGACAGCAATCCTAGTCACATACCCATTTATACAGATGGCTCAAAACATGAAACCAACCACAAGACGATAAGCTGGAATTGATAAGAATAAAAACAGCAAAAAAAGCCTTCTCAATTTTCTGACTCTTTACCATTTTAAATCGACAAAAACATTTTATATTTGGAGTCACGCACAAAAATTTAAAACATACTTGGTCCGTCGGTATTCCTCTCCGGAGGCGCTTAAAATACCACGAAATAATCCCTGTCATCGTCCTTTTAGACAATCAGACGGATGTTGCCTTGGGAGAAGACATTCTGGGACTAAGTGAATAGTAATCTTACTCTCACTTTTCCGACTTTAACGCCAAGGGAGTGAAACTTCCATTTTAAATGCTGAAGCTCATGCCATACATGTAGCAATCAGCATGATTTCAATATATACAAAGAGTAAAAGATTATACTACAGTTTTCTTTCATTAAAACTCACTTTTTCTCTGCATAAAATAGCCAAGAAAGGTTGATATGCCCTCACACCAACCAACAAACAAGCAAACATTTTTAACCTAGATGAAAACAGTACGTATATTTTCATTGCAAAGCGGATAGTCCTACTGCAAAACCTTCTAATGTTAAACATTACCTTCGAAGCAAGTTGTTTCTGGTTTCAGCTTCGTTGAACTATGGTATACGGATACGTTCTTTTGAACTCGTAAAATAACCCAAATGCCCATTCTCTTTATTTATTTATCCATATAACGGAAGCTGTTTACACTTCAAGCTGAATACAAAAGCCGATATTATAAATGATTTCACATTAACAAGTAACAACCCATTTATTCTTACTGCTCGTCAATATTACATACAGGATGTTTTACAACGGTTGAAACAAAGCAGCAGTCCCCTCAGATCTTCCTTGACTTTATTTTCTTTCTCTTTTCCATTTAATACTGGGAAATAGTTAACGTTTTGTTATATTTAATGAAATATTGGGGAATCATGTATTGGATGGTGGAACAGAACATCTTTTGTTGTGAAGATATTACACAAAACCTTAACAATCCAGGAAGATATCAAAGGAATTTCAATTTCAAGACATTTCCAAACACGAGTTAGTTTTTTAAGCTCTTGGACAATGGATCCTTACCATCTGAGCCTCCGATAATAATCTGAGTGGCCGCCACCTTGCAAGTTGTGAAAAATACTAAGCCTTACTAGAAACTAGTCTCAAAAGGGAAAAAAATCTTGGTCTTCGTTAAATATTTCCCACCCCATCTTCCCTAAAATTTATGGTCGTTCTAAATCTCATAAACTTGATATTCCCTTAAATTTTATCATCTCTGGCATAGGATTTGCCCTCCCCCATAATGTCACTAATCTTTTTGCTAAAATATTAACCCCACTGTTGGGTACTAAAATCGAAGCACACAATAATAATTCCGGCTCTCACCTTAATAAATTAACAAACAATAGTTAGAAAAAAACAAATCTTTATTTAGTTTGAATATCACATCTCCATACACTAATATCCCTGTCAATAGGTGTATTGAACGTTTAGAAAATCATTTTCGAAAAAAACTAACGCTCTTACCCCTACTTATCTCGAATTTCTTGAATATGGTCCTTTTAAATACCCGGTATTTATAATGGCCAAAAAGCATAGCTCCAATAAAATGTATTTTTCACGACAAACTCGTCTGTGTGTGTTGTAGTTTTCAGATAAGACCGGTGGAAGAACAACTCAAACAACAGGTGATAGGTAAACGCCGTTGTATTAGCAGAAAAAAGGAAGTCATGCAAAAGAAGTACTAGCCGTTCTCGGTATGCAGTCTGTCTGTCAAATGTCTCGTAAGAAACGAAAAGTTGTTTTCCCCGAGCTTAGCTCGCTCGGGGTATATATTTAGGTTTTACGAGTCCATCTTTGGGGTATGGTAGGATATGTCCCCATAACAGTGTGTCAAACAATATAAGTATGAAACCACACACACATTAAAAAATAAAAACGATAAAAAAAGGAAAAGTTTAGCTCCAGGATAAGTATGTGTAGGCTTTTCTAACCACGTTATTATCCATTTTGTTTATCACCACGATCAATTTACAACCTAACAAATACATTCATTTATCAATATATTTTCTCCTTGTATATGTTGTAATAAACTTATTTCATAAATGATAACTTCTGAATATTTACATTGCTTATCGCTACGCCATATTTAATCAACTACTTTAAGTAAATTTGTCAATAAATCCATTATAATTATAACCTCGTCCTCAATACAAAGTGTTCCTAGCCCAGTCGACTGGAGCTGTAGAATACACCGACTGCATCTCTGCAGAGGGGTAAGACTCCTCCAACGAGTGTCGATGATATAAAATTAAATGATCAGATGGGGACGCTCCAGTGAAGCTATAAATTTGGAGAATATGTAGTACCCATTTCAGTGCCATTGCTCCCTCGTCCACTCTGACTTAGAGCCATATGACCTGATAGGCTCCTAATAAATAGATCAAATAGAACTCTTTGACATTTAAACCGAGCGCAAATAAACGAATTATACATACTAATTTAAATAGTTAGAAATAAAACTATTTGATCATTTAAATGTCTGTAAACAAATGACTGATGTTTAATTGAATTGTTAGTGAAACAAAAATAAAATATGAAACCATTAACAAACGATTAATTCTAAATACGATTTTCATATTTCACAGCAATATTTGAAACCATTTAACTGCGCACCAAAAAATGAGCTTCGACTCGTTTAAAAAATGATATCAACAAAATGTATTTGTAAATCATATATATTTGATATATATGTATAAACATGATTTGGCATTAAATAAGCTACAATGTTTGATATGCCATAAAACCAAACTAAACAAAATCAAACTAAAATTGACATGTTCATAGCGTATTTCGAAACGAAGATGATTAATTAGGATAATAAAGATTTCACTTAACAATCATTACAACTTGTAACACATGAGCAAATAATATGTACGATCATCATCATCATCATCATGTCGTGCCACAGGTAAGGAATTCCTGAGCCTCTCTCGCCACTTCTCCCTATCGTTCATCGCCTCTGGTTGGTCTTCAGAGCTACATCCCGTATCCTCATATAGCTGCTGTATGTATGTTCGAGCTGGTCGTCCTGCTTTTGCTCGGCCATATGTGGGGTCCATAGGAGTACATCACTTATGAGATCGTCTCTACTTGTCCAGCAGTGTCCTGCATGTCTGGTTCGTCTGACTTGTATAGTTTTCGTGATGGGAGGTAGGTTGCCGTATAGTTGGTGCATTGTGGGGTGTTGCCGCCAGGATTTGTTCAATATTGCTCGCAATATAATTTCAACGTAAACACGGTAGTCAACATCAAAGTCTTGACTAAATTTGTTATTTACGGTATCGTATTGATTTCTATTGTATTACAGTTGTTTTGAACATATTATTAAATGTTTGAATGCATTCTATTCCTCATATTTGATATTGTGTTATATACCCATCTACATAACAACACAATAATAAATAGATGCAATGATAAACAGACCCAGGAAGTCTTCTTTAACAAAATATTTACCTCTCACTTTATTGCAAGGGTTCGAAAAGGTTGTTCAAGGTTTTCGTGTGAGAGGGAGTTGGAGACCGAACATAACAGAAATAATTTGACCCCAAAGTTATGGCTGTCAGCGTTGTGTCTTTCTCATTCTCCAGGGATGCTCAACTGGAGGCCCAGGGCCCACTCTGCTGGGTGATGGCTTTCTTTAATGCATCTTATCAGCATCTTCTCTGGACCCCAACTCATCAGGGCCCAAATGGGCCCTTCGGCCTGTTGTGGCTTTCCCTACCACATCTCGTCTCCAACTCCGTCCGATCTTCAACTCAACTGGCACCGGAACTCAACTGAGTTATATAATCGTTCGACGCCCACTCGATCTTTGAAATCGAACGTTTAATCGTCATCAAGCGGAAATAGTTGTCATGCAGTTCACAGGTAACTCTCTTCCGGTGGATCACTCTGTAGTGGCACAGTGGGACCTTCACCTTGTCCCATATTGTCAGACTTAATCCGCCCACGCGATCTCTTTCGATTACTGGCCATTGGAATGTGTCACTTCCTTCCGGTGCATCACCTTGGAATAGCATTTTTGAGCCGGGTCTAAGGTCAGAATACTACAATTGAAGAAATGTTTTGTTTTTGTTTTTTGTTTGCACAGACAAAAGCTAGGGAGTAATTCATCACAAGTAACATATGACAAAATGTGTGTTTTGGGCTAGAATGAAGTCATTCATTACTCGAGTGTATAAGTTACCTACAGAACAACTACATTCTGATTACATAAAGTAGCTCATTCCTCGAGTACGTAAGGTACCTACACCCCAGTGTACATCTTGTAGAGTTATTCAATATGAATACATACCCTAAAGATATTAATAGACATTTTCCTGTTGAACAGGTCACTTGTTCACCTTGCCATAATGCTGGGTGTTTCTTTTCTTTATAGATCATATCAAAAAGTTTTTTTTTTTAGTCTATATTAATTTAAGTAATGACCTAGGAGATAATAAATAATTATCTCCATTAGAAAATTAGTGTGTCTATTGGGTTCCTCGTGGAACGTTAATTGACAGTCATAAAAACACATTCTTGACCTCGAGACGTTCAGCAATTGATAACCTTAACAAAGGGTTGAACCGAGCCGAAAAATTACTTGTGCATCAGAGCCCGACATTGAAACAAAGCAACAGAGAATGCAAACGGAAAAGAAAAAGATGTAAACATTTGATGAAAAGATAAAAAAGAATAAAGAGTTGTCAAGAAAGGACTGAAAAAGAAGTAAAACAAAAAGGAAGTGATCCAAGAAAAATTAAAATGATAGAAGAAAAGGGTAATAAGATTGAACCAAACAAGAAAGAGTTTCTTATTGTCAATCATACACGACTAAGAAGGTCAATAAAGTTACTTTTCTTGTCAAACAATAAAAAAAACACAGGAAAAAAGAGTTAAAATGAAAGAAAGTAAATATGAGACGTTGAGTTTGTCATCGAGATGTAGCCACTGATCTGTCAATCTTCATTGTGTCTATCTCATTCATATATATATATATATATATATATATATATATATATATATATATATATTTCTTAGATGAATTTAAAAACAAACATGAATATATAATATTTTTAACTTAAATACACATACACCCCCAAATATACAGATATAGTTTGCATGTGAATACTAAAGTTGGTATAACTTTACTTGTAAATGTGTGTTTGTATGTACATTTATATATATATATATATATATATATATATATATATATATATATATATATTTGTGTGTGTGTGTGTGTGTGTATGTGTATGTACATAACATAAATAAATGTGTGAATAAAACACGCGCACTCATAAACAAACATATGCATGTGAGTATGTCCGTATGCAGTTATATGAAGGTATTTATGGCCGTAAGTTAGGGATATTATATCTGTGTTTTGTCCATTGTGTATATATATATATATATATATATATATATATATATATATATATATATGTATGTTCTTGATTGTAGGTGTGTTTGCGTTTGTGTGGGATTTGTACCTGTGTTAACATTTATATATACGTTTCTATATGTCACTTCTATCGGTGTCTGTATCATGTATTGTGAAGAACAAAAATAAGCCGTCCTGAAATTTATACACTTCTTTATATTAGACGTGTACAGAAGTCTCTCCGCTGTTTTCAGATCTACACCAGTTAAAGATTAGTTATCCTGAAGAATTGTTTGCACACAACCTATATATATATATATATATATATATATATATATATATATATATATATATATATATATGTATGTATATATAGGGTTGAGCTCTCTATCGAATGAAGTAATCGCGTTGCCATTAGCGTATATGCAAGGCTCTTCATATATGAATGGAGCTCTCGGTAGCCGTAAAGTGGATGTATGTAAACAATAGTAATTGTGAGTGATAACTGTTTAAAATTTAATTCGCTGCTGCTGGTTCCCTCGTGGCTGAGGGGTAGACTCTTGGATTTGCGTTTGAGTCAACCCGGTTTCGATCCCAGCTACGGGAATTTAGTATGTCTAGCCACACTCCTTAATTCTGATAGAACGAAACAGATCAGTCTGTGGATGACTTTATATATATATGTGCGTGTTTGTGTGCAAAGAAATATATTTACAAAAATTATATAAGTAACAATATGTAATGAAAACCCGGCAAAACCTTTGAAAATTTCTAATTAGAACATTAAGAATTCGTAGCTTTAATACACTGTTTGAATTCTGTTTGTACAAATTATTTCAGTAGAGGTATAATAATGTATATTCCTAATGATTAAAACGCCTTTTCTTTCTAATCTTTCGTCAGTTTTTTCAGAATTTGCAGGTGATATGTTCCTAATTAAAAGTATAAACAATGTGTGATCAATGAGCTGAAGCTTAGTCATAACTTCAAGATAATTCCTTGTCACATGTAGTCAGGATGAAACAGTAGAAGATCACCGATTGGGATATGACACTTTGTCCAATCCATCAAATTTTTCTAATCTCACACACACCACCGTCCAGTTCTTGAAGCATCTGGACACTTTTTTACACCAAAAACATTCCGTTCCAAAAGAGAAATTGAAACTGTATTTAAAGATTTCTTGACATTAAAACTTTAAGAGTTTTATCATACAGGATTAGATAACCTAGTTAATCGATGACAAAAAGGCATCGATGTTTAGGGATTATATCTTTACAGATTAAAACCACTGTTTCAAATCAATAATTCATTAATTCAGGCATAATAGTTAATTCTATAAACAAAAATAATTGTTAAATCTATCAACAAAAATAATAGTTAATTCTATATTTGGAATATTTTCCTAACAACCAAATACATTTATATTCAAAGTGATATTCTACTAACGAGGTTGCATACAATAATTGTATATTTACTCGACTTTAGAGATAAATATGGCCCAGTCGATTGGAGCCGTATAATACATTGACTACATCTCTGTAGTGGGTAAGACTTCCCCAATGAATGTTCTGGTTATGACAGTAAATAATCTGATGGTGAGGCGCCAATAATGCTGGGAGCTTTGAGGAATGCAAAGTATCTCTTCATTGCCATCGCACCCAGGTCATTCTGGCCCGGTGTGGCATCACCTGATAGGGTCCTATCTATCGATTACATAGAACTACACAATGCATTTGAGCTAAACTAAATTGCTAGAAACAGAAGTTTTTGTATGTAAAAAATGGATTTAGCATTATACAGCCTATAATGGTGGGTGTGCGATAAAACCAAACCAAATAAATCTATAGATAAATACCAATAATTTCTTATTTCAAATTTTATCTTTTTAAATTCAAAAAGTTTAAATGTTTTTTTTTTTTTATTGCATTTCGAGGGTAAATGTTGGATTTCCAGTTCGGAATGGAAGTGACTTTCGACATGGCTGTGGAAGACTGTAGTCGATAATTTAGATGGACGTAGGTTCCCTCTTCTTGTACAAACACGGTTAGAATTCAAACTCACTTTCTAAAATGTTGCAGTCTAACACGTAAGATATTACGCTACGATTTATTCTATTCCATTCTGTATGGGTTAATACGATTAAATAAATATAGAACCTGAAACTATATTTACTAAAGCACAAATATGTAATGGATGAAAGGTCAAGTTTATTCACAAAAGCCTTTTCGACATTTAAAATATTTATTCTAGTGGATTTCAATTAGTGAAAATATCCATTAGATACCGCTTTTTCAATGGTATGATATTGCATGTTGTAATTTTTTTTATATCATTCCCGTCCCCGAATCAGAGATGATGTTTTAGCTTAGGACAAAAGTAAAGTTGTGAGGAATTTAATACTAGTTAGAAAAAATACAGTGCACTTATACTAGCCTGTGTTTCTCCAAAAACTAACTTTCAAAAGTATCGAGACTGAAGTCATAATTTCGTTTCAGTTTGGCGCAGACAGTCACAGAGAATAATTTAGATATCAAGACTACATTATTACATGTATTAATAAGACATACAAACGCGTTCAAGTAGAATTTAAAATAATACAATTCAAATACTTAATCAAATATTTCATTTTGTTTATTCTTATTCATAGAAAAACGGAGTCTCAATCATGAAGAGCTTTATGTTTTTCATATAATTAATTTGTAAGTGTGCTCTTAATTATGAGCAATACTATATATATATATATATATATATATATATATATATATATATATATATATATATATATATATATATATATATATATATATATATATATACCACTTTATGTTGTGATTGCAGGTTTGATTAACAAGTACAGGCGAGCAAGAATGGAGATTTAAAAAAAAAGGTTTATGTACGGGACGCTCAAAATCTATGTAATAATTAGAACCCGACCCCTTCGCAAAGTGCCAAGTGACATCACCAGCGCCACACAGAATAATATAATTCCCATTTAAACTATGACCGTCACAGGGTGTCGAATGATGCTTCAATGCCTCACTCTAAATTTGTTTGAAATAATTTCTTTTTTACTATCTTTCTTTCTTTCTTTCTTAGTATTTTCTTTTATAAATATGACATCGGTCCAATAGATAGGTTTGAAAATTATTCGTATTTGATTGTAATACATGCAACCATATAGCTATATCCAAATTGTTTCTATTAAGACTTACGAATCTTTAATGGTTAACAAATAATTACCATTTGGTATGTACAAATATATAATCCCTTGCAAAGATTTTATTTCGGCATTAAATAAATTAAAGTTGCTGATATATTATTAAAGCAACAAAACCATTAAATGTAATTGTAAATTGATAAAACGTAAACAAATCCAGTTCCCACCATTCATTATATAACTTGAAATAATGTAAATAAACTTTTTCTAAATTCCATAAAAATAAACGTTGCCATTTTGGTAATTAGCTGGAGACACCCTGTAGAAAGTGCTCAATATTTTTGACGATCTATATTTTTTTTTTTTCAAAACAAGAAAATCTACATACTCCAGATTAAGTTTTTGTCTGTTTATTAATTCATTAGAGAAAGACTAAGTTGCAAAAGGCACCCACCCACGTTCACACTCACGAACATAGAAATATATATGTACGCGTATTCATAGCTAAATCAAGAGCACCAGAAATTTGGTGTAGGAAAAATTATAACGTAAATGAAAATAAGCAATTATAATCAAGTGTGCAGATATAGAATTGAAACCAAGTGTATATATATATATATATATATATATATATATATATATACTGTGAATCGCAAAAGTGAGGACACCCCTCACATTTCTGCAGATATTTAAGTATATATCTTCATGTGACAACACTGACAAAATGACAATTTGACACAATGAAAAGTAGTCTGTGTGCAGCTTATATAAAAGAGTTAATAAATTTTCTCATAATGTGAGGGGTGTACTCACTTATGTGATACACTATATATATATATATATATATATATATATATATATATATACTTGGTTTCAATTCTATATCTTCACACTTGATTATAATTGCTTATTTTCATTTACGTTATAATTTTTCCTACAACAAATTTCTGGTGCGCTTGATTTAGCTATGAATACGCGTACATATATATTTATATGTTCGTGAGTGTGAACGTGGGTGGGTGCCTTTTGCAACTTAGTCTTTTTCTAATACATATATATATATATATATATATATATATATATATATATATATATATATATATATATATATATATATATATATATAGTCATCCACAGACAGACTGTTTCGTTCTATCAAAACTCTTCAGGACGCTCGAAGCCGGGATCGAAACCCATCCAACTTTACGTTAGACTGTGTTTCAGACCACTATATCAGTTATATGTAATACATTTTAAAGAAGTAACTACCTATGTATGGTATGCATTCATATAAACGGAATTGTATATTTGACATTCATATATAATTTGAATTCTTTAATGTCACAAATATTCAGCTGCTCTAACTCTTATTTTAGTGAATATATATATATATATATATATATATATATATATATATATATATATATATATATATATATCTTTATTTATATATGCAGATTTTCATATATAAATATATACATATATATATATATATCCATGTATACATAATTTAGATTATATATATATATATATATATATATATATATATATATATATATATATATATATATATATGAGCGTGTGTCTCTCTGTATGTGTTTTTGTGTATACACTTGAATTAAAATATACATATGCACACTTGATTTTTATTACATATTTACATTTTCATTTAATATCTAGGTAAATACTTAATGAGAATTTGCCTACATATTAACATATTTGTGTACGCGGACTATTCAGTGGATAAGGAGATTGTCTTTGGAAATACATTTCTCTATTCAGAATATTTTCATTCATAATTTCTAATCTTGTATTAGTTGGGTCTGCAATAAAATTTATCTTCTTCTCGCCAAAATATTTTCTTTGGGAGTTTTTAAAATGAAAAAAAATCGAGCAGAGTGTTCCTAACTTGAACAAATATCTTTTTCAGAAAGCGGGCCGATGCAAGAAATGCAAAACGTCAAATTTACAGAAGAGTGTGTGATATATCCGGAATAATATGTTTTAATCAAAAGATATTTTTCGAATAGGTTAAACATGTGTTCGGCATTACGAGTCTGTATGAAATTCCTCATGGAATATAAACGCAATAACACTCTGGGCCCAGTAATGGAGTCAAAATGACCATCTTCTTGAACATGAAAGGAACAATCACGATTATTTTCGGCAAAAACAATGCCTCTTAAAACAGTATTTCCTATTGCCGAATCCAAAGACAAAACTGACCTCATTTATTAAACAATCATATATATATATATATATATATATATATATATACAAAGAGAGAAAGAGAGTTAAAAGCATATATATAGAGATATAGAGGGGTTGAAAGAAAGAAAGAGAGCTAGAGAGAGAAAAACATCGATAAATGCCAACGGTGTACCTTTATTCAGACATTCGTTGCCATATCAATGGGCATTGATAAATTAATACGTTCTTATCATTCAAATAAACTAGTGGACACTTCGTCATAACCATCTGACTATTGTATATTGCGCAGTACAGCATATGAATCTTTTTTTCCATCTTTTATATATATATATATATATATATATATATATATATATATATATATATATATATATATGAGTCAGTATTTAATCCAGTAAATCCAGAGTTAAGAACAATTCCATGCTGGACAATTAAAATATTCAAAAATAGAATATTGATACATTTTAATCTATTTTCTTCTGAAGAAATCCTGTTAATTTTTTTAGAGCATTGATTTATATCAATGATTCGAACAGGATGGAAATACATTTATTATCTTAATGTGACCGATTGTTGGTTTAAAATATATATATATATATATATATATATATATATATATATATATATATATATATATATATAAGAATGAGTAAGTGATTATACAGAAGGCAATACTTTTTCATCGATTTCTGATTTGTCTTTGCTCATCATTAGGAGGGAAATTTTTCCAAAGAAAATTGTTTGTCAAATTTAAGTATTTAAAATAACTTTTAAAGATAAATGATACACTAAAAAAAGCGTCCAAAAATGAACTTGCGATTAAATCTATCTATCTATCTATATATATATAAGTCTCTCTTTTCCTGCATATATATATATATATATATATATATATATATGCAGAGAGAAAAAGAGAGAGAAAGAAAAAGAGAGAGAAAGAAAAAGAGAGAGAAAAAGAAGGAGAGAGAGAGAGAGAGAGAGAGAGAGAAAGAGAGATAGAGAGATAGAGATACCAGCGCCATGCCTATGTGAGGATATACTTGTTCTTGTGTGTCTGTATTGATAAATAAAATGTTCTTATCAAATTCAAATAAATTTGCGGACAGAATCAGTTACATGGCCAACCAATGGACAGTTTGTTAGATCAATGCACTCAATAAGGAAACAGCATAATTTGTTGGTTGAAAATGCCAGAGGAAAAACTACGACAATGCTCAAACAAATAAACCGAAGAAAAACAAGAAACAAGCAAAAAAAAGAAAAAAAAAAGAAAAGAAAATCAAAACAACCACAACGAAAAAGAGATAAACAGAAGTAAACTTGTACATACGAATAGAATTATTGACATGCTCTCTGTTGGTGACAGATACGACGAATGCGTCCGAGAAAACGTCCATTTGCTTTTTCTACTGGTTGAGGAATTGTTTTGATATAACCTCAGTTGAACTTCGTTGCCTACTTGTCAAAGAGAATAGGCACGCAATAAATAAATGAATAAAATATATTTTTGTGAACGCGTGGACAAGTCCGAAGTCCAAGCTGGGTTTTTTTTTACTGTTTATAAAGAACTTATTAGAAATGGAACGCAGGCCAAGCCATTTATACTGCAGGGAATAACCTGTGTGTATCAAAAAACAGCATATTAAGAATCTGTCCATCCATATTTCTGTGACACGGTAAGCTCTTCTGTCCCTCGGTTTAAGTGCATATGTTTAAGTGTAATAATATATATTTGTGTTAGTGTGAGAGTGCCAATACGGCTATGCATAGGAGTAGCCAACTTGTATAAATATGCATATAGGTATGGACCTATCTCTATGGGTGCGTGTGGGCAGAATCGTTGGGTATAAATGTACGTGAACATGGATGTTTTTGCATTGTAGTATCAAAAAGATAGCCCAACAATTTAACAGTGCCTGCAAATTTTAATTGGGTAAGAAATAGTAAGATGAAGATTTCTGTATGGCGATAAGATTATTTTAAATGCTTATGATAAAATCTAAGTCTTTCGTACTTATACAGTCATAAGTCAAGAAACGAGGATAGACTTTTTAGAAGTATTTCAGAGGTCTATTTTCAAGGGTTTGTTTGTTTTTCCTAAAGCCGAGGCCTCATATTTTTGAAAGGGAGATCTCCGTTTGACCTCTGTTAAAAAGCTTCAAGTATAGTAAACAATTAAATTGTTCTATTTTACCAACAGATGGGACTCTAACAAATTACGACTCCGAGTCAGAATGTACCAGGGAGAAATAGTTTAGTGTCACTTGTTATCGCGGTGGTCTTATCCCCTCTTCAGAGACACAATCGGCGAATTCTATAGCCTCAGACTTCATGGCTGTTGAAGAGTTGAGCTTTGGTTTATGCACTTTCACAAAAAATATGTGAAGGATTAACCTTGCTTCAACAACCAGCACAATGTGGGGTTAAGGTTATTTATCAAGCGAAACAGTGCAAACCCTGACGACACACACCGAGTAAATCTAATTTGGAAAGGGAAAAATAACAGATATTAATATCAAATCGCTAAGAAGGCAGTAGTTTATGAATAAAATACAAATGTATATTCTCAATGGAAAGTGTACCTACAGAGATTGATCCAATATCGTTTTCGTTTCTCTGTCACCAGCTCTAAGAGAAAAATCTTAAAATTTTAAAGCAGTCTCGAAACTACTGAAAAGATATGTCGAAGAGGAATCAAAATGAATGCTTTCAAACAGACACATATGGAATAACTCAATTTGCCTTGCTCCAAGCGATAACAGTAACATTATACAATATAATGATTATTAATGCAAGTAATCCATAAAGGTTTATAAGGTTTCAAGCAATTTTTAATATAGTAATAATGATAAGCTTACACACAATTCTTTAATTTCAAGTATTGAATATAATACAATTTGAACACATTCTTTCAAGTATTGCTAATATAAGTAAGTTTGCAACTGTAGTCGAAGGCGACCCGAAGGATCCCTCAATAGCTACTACACTGAGGTGTAGGGAAGGTTGCTACTCCTTGAATTGGATTGCTCCACTTTACCCTTGTTACGTACCTTATAATGGCAATTTACTAAGCTTCTTTTGCTTAGATGTGGCACAAGGCCATATGAAAGGGGCACCCAATGAGACTCGAATTCACTCGTGTAGGTTTGCTAGTCGAGCTTGCTAACCATTACACCACCAAAGGCGCCTATACGTACCTTATAATGCTGAGTGTTAAGCAAGGAGGTATCAAGTACAATTTTTTAAGTCTTTGGTATGACTCGACCTGGAATTGAACCTCAGTCACCCGGGCCATTGGTAAACACTACCCACTAGACCAATGTTAACGCATATGTATTTAACGACACCTTCAAATGAGCAGGATGTGACACAAGGTCAAATTTTTAGCGTTCAGAGTTTTCTTTCTACTTAACCAGTTTCCATTCCAAGGTTAAATAGCATATCCTATCCAACTATTTACCCATTGCTTGAGGGAGAATAGTTGGATGCATATCTTTCCCTAGTGTATGAGCACTATATAAAATGCAACCAATTTCGTCCAGGATTCGAACTCGGGTCGCTGAGTCAATTCACTACAATGATAACCATTCCATCATGAGTAACTCTATATTTCGAAAAGTTGACGACACAACTACTCCAGAGGACTCAACACACCCCAGGGCCCCAGAATCCGAACATTTCTGCCGTATGGAATTTAGTGTCATACCCAAGTCATGAATATATATATATATATATATATATATATATATATATATATATATATATATATATGTGTGTGTGTGTGTGTTCTCCAATTAATATCTTACACAGTGTTTTAATATTGCGATAATTTAAAACCGGTAAAAGCTGATATATTTGCCTTTAAAACTGGATCCAAACGGTGGAAGAATGGATGAAATCAAAGGACTTATTCGATATTACTAGTGCCCCGGAAGTGTATATTTATAAAAGGATATAGATTAGTGTAATAAATGGGGTAAATCAAAAATGCAGCTCTGGTGGTTGGTGTTGTAAAAACACCGACTACTCCTCTACAGAGAGATAAAAAAGCAATGACTTTCCTGAGGTGCATCTGATGGTCAAGCTCCATTGCTGAAGATTTAGGGAATATGGAGTCCTCATACTTTATCATTACTCCCAGTCTCACACTGATCTGGAATGGTCATACTTGTTTAGGGCCATTCTATTACTCCGATATAACCTTTCAATTTTTATCTAAGTGTAGTATACTACCGCTTGGTCTTGACAAATAAAGAGGAACATGTATATACGAGGGTCATTAAATAGGTTTCCAGACTCTGTGGGGGGCACTTTTATTGATAGTACACACATGAAACTCTAATCTCCTTCGAAGTAATCTCCTCTGGCTGCAATGCACTTGTAGCGTTGCAACAACTTCTGGAACGCCCCATAGAAGTTCTCTTGTGTGAGCGAGTCAATGGCCTTCGTCACAGCCTCTTTCATCTCCTCAGTTGTTTCATAACGACAGCCTCTGAGCTTAGGGAATAACCAAAAGTCACAGGGAGCAAGGTCTGGACTATAGGGAGGGTGAGGAACTGTCTTGATGCCCATCTTTTTCAAATAGTCTGTGGCAAGGATGGAGTTGTGAACTGGTGTATTGTCCTGGTAGAAATGCCATTAACCCGATTTGAAGAGTGCTGGCATCTTCCGACAGAATCTCTTCCTGAACTGACAAAACTTCATCAGAGTAACCCTAACCCTAACCCTTTGGTCAATCAACTCTGGTGTTCAGGCTTCCCTACTCCTCCCACACCTCTCATCATCCCTCACAGACTCCCTAACTTCCTTGAATCTCTTATGCCACTCAAAAACAGATGCTTGATTCATGCAAGATGGTCGAAAAGCAATCTGAAGCATTTCATACGTTTCTGTGGCCTTTTTTCCAAGTTTAAAACGGAATTTTATTGCATATCGTTCTTCTAAAATGTCCTCACGTCAAGGTTGCATTTTTGAAATTTACCAGCTGTGACAATCATGCTTTAGTAGGGTGTATTCCAATTGCTGTTGTAGCTGTTGATTTAAACCTGAAATCATAAAAAAAACATGTCATCATCTCATAAGATGTATAGCAATAACATAGTAAACTTTCAAGAGTCTACGGCAATTTTAGATGCCTGTACAACAAAGGCACCATGTATATAAATATAATCTTATATTTATATTCGTCGACAATGACGCTTGTGTGGAGCAGTAAAGCAATCGAAAGAGTTCGCGCACACAGAGGAGCCGTTGGGGGTCGGAACTGCCAGCGGGAACTGCCTTCAGCCAAAACTCACAACCTTAAGATTCTTAAGACTCCCACGCAACCCACGCCCGATACTTGTTTTCTATTGGTAACGGCTTACTCTCACGCAATTCTTGTTTTCATTGGACGTAGTTTACACCTACACAATGCTTTCTTTTCAATGGTCACGTGTACATTCATGCAATGCTTATTCTTCATTGTTCACACCCGCACAATACTTGTTCCCCGTTGATCACAGCTTACACCCACTTATTCCTTGTTTCTGGTAATGCTTTTATTGATTTTATCTTCGGTCGGATGTATCTTTTAACAAGATCCTTTGGTTCTTAGCTGGTCGAAGTGATCCTATTTACCCAACCCCTCCGCTCGGGCAGCATATGACACAAAGTCAATTCTTAAGCTCGGGCAGCATATGACACAAAGTCAATTCTTAAGCGGAGTTTAACAGGTTTGAATTCAGAGTTTTTCCTTCTCCTAGACTAGTTGCCTCACCAAGGCTGAAGAACCTAGTCTGCCCTACTATTTACCCATAGCTGGAGGGAGAGTAATTGGATTCATACCTTTCCCAAGGGTATTATAGCTATGTGAAATGCAATCAGTCTTGTCCAGGAATTGAACTCGTGTCGCCGTGTCCATATCCTGTGACGATAACCATTACACCACGGGCACCTCCACCAAATAAAGTCACCAACAAACTAATCACTTACAACCTGTATATCTAAAATATAGATTTGCCATTAAATAACCTGCAAACTCCTTAAAAAATCAATTGACTAACCGCATCAAAGCTGGTCAAAGTGATATAGTACATAAGGATTATTTTTGTTAATTATTTGAAATGTTATCTATTGCTGAATATATTTTTTTGGTATTAGATAGGAATAAACAAGTAAAGTTGGCGACTGTAGTCGAGGGCGACCTGATGACTCCTTTTTCAGTTGCTACAACACCGAGGAGTTGGGGAGATCGCAACTCCTTTCTCTGGATTGCTCTACTTTACCCTTGATACGTACCTTATATTGCTGAGTTTTAAGCAATGAGGTATCGAGTACCATTTTTTAATACTTTGGTATGACTCGACCTGCAATTAAACTCCAGTCTCCCGGACCATTGGCGAACACTCTACCCCCTAGGTATTTGAACCAGTTTTAGATAGGAATGCTAAATTAATAAAAATACTTATGTTAACTAGGAATATTCTAACCATGTAATTATGTGCCAAGATATCAATATTAAATAGAACTATTAGTGTGTGATAGGAATACCTGAAACCATTTAAGTGTTTATGAACGAATGATCTTTAACAGCTCGTCTAAAAATAAAGTCACCAACAAACTAATCACTTACAACCTGTATATCTAAAATATAGATTTGCCATTAAATAACCTTCAAACTCCTTATAAAATCAATTGACTAACCGCATCAAATTTCTTGTCATCGTTATCACCATTATGACTGTATTATACATAACACATAAGACCGGACATTGGTTAGAGTGTTCGCCAATGGCCAGGGAGACCTGGGTTCAATCGCTGGTCGAGTCATACCAAAGACTCAAAAGATGGTACTTGATTCTACCTTGCTTAACACTCAGCATTATAAGGTAAAGATCAAGGGTAAATTGGAGCAATCCAGGGAAAGGAGTAGTATCCTTCCTTACACCTCGGTGTAGTAGCTACCGAAAAAGGAGCCTTCTGGTTGCCCTCGACTACGGTCGCCAACTAAAATATATAACTCATACTCTTACTTTATGTTTGCCCAATCGTCTAGGGGGGTAGAATTCATTGAATGCATCACTGTATTTTATTTCATTGGTTAAGTCTGAGATTCCATATAACTGATACCCTATCGATAGCTGTCCATGCCTTTGCTAGTCCAATGTTAATGTCTCTCTCGGTTGATGAAATACTTGGAACCATTTAACTTTGGTGACTAAACCGAATAGTTTGAAATATAATTGTTTTGACATTTAAACTGCTTACTTATGCTGAACTGAATTGTTTTAAATATAACTGTTTCGACATTAAAACTGAGAACTTATGCAAAGATGAAGTATTTGAAATAGAAATATATTTACATGTAGATGTGTGTAAACAAATAACTTCTGCTAAACCAAATTGTTTGAAATAGAACTGTTTATAAGTATAAAAATGAATTCCGTATTAAATAACTTACAATTCTTGAAATGCCATATAACCAAACCTAAGCAAACTAAAACAAAGATTCTTTTCAAAATTACTTGATTCAGCATTAAGCGACCCGACAAGATTTGATGTGTCGTAAAACAAAGCAAGCAAGCAAGCAAGCAACTCTTTGATGTAATAGTGACGAAGATAAGATACCAGTTCATTCAAAATGATTTTGAGACTTCAATCTATTCACATACAACTCGTATATATGAAAACGGATACGGTATTAAGTAATCCATAATGGTTGATGTGCCAGAAAATAACTTATCAACTACATGAAAGTTCTTGCAATTGGTTATGATGTTATTACCATTTTCTTTGAATAATATATAGTGTATAATAAATACTCTCGTTGATGTTTTAGTGACAAAGACAGGCTATTATCTAGTTCCAACCGATTTTAATTCTTACGTTATTCCAATAATTTTTGCTTTCCACTTTGGTTATCAGAGTTGAGCAGGCTTACAGTATTTGCTTACAGCTGGTGTGGTAATTAAATTGATTTTTTTTTTGTCTGTCCCTCGACTCACGACCAGCGTCGTCAACCGCTCTCACTCATTGATGTCACTTGGTTTTTATTTCTTCTTTTCTGATCCCATCAGCTAATAAAATTTACTATCACTTACCCCTGCTCTTTCTAATACCTTTCTATTATACTGACATATTAACCTTTGTAGGTTATATAATGCTAAATCCATCCTTCTGAAACAGCAGCAATAACACTATCTAAACCATAGCTGGGGAATAAAAGGGTGCATGCCTTTCCTTGGCCCAGTCAGGCCTGGTCTGCAGAAGACACTGATTGCATCTCTGCAGAGGAGCAAGGCTCTCCAAACGAGTGTCCTGATATGACAATAAACAATCTGACGGTGACGTTCCAGTAATGCTGGAGCTTTAGCGAATGTGGAATACCCCTTCATTGTCATCACTCCCAGGTCCACTCCGTTGCACTTGATAGGATTCTTAAACTAAATTGTTTGGATGACAAATGTTTTGACATCAAATTGTGAAAACAAAAATGTATACCTATATTAAAATGAATTGTTTGAAACTTTTATCAAAATGACCTAATTCGGCGTTAAATGAGCCGAAAAGGGTTGATAGGCCTTAAAACATACCAACCCACCAACCAACCAACCAAATCATGCCTTCCTCAAGGATATTAGTCAGAAAGAGAACATAATAGCCTTAATACAGTCCAAACGTGCTTAATTTGAGACTGCAGTTCAACACTTTGCTATTACGCAACAGTTTTTTGGAGGAGATAGCAAACAAATCACTCCAAAATAAACACCAAAGTACATTCGCTATCCCTCAGCGGAAACAAATCACTTCTCTCACTTATAATAATAATAATTATATCATCAACAGAAAAAAAGAAAGTTGTGGAACATGAAGGTGATGGTAGCTCTAATTGCAGGATTATAAGACCAAAGAATCTAGACCATCTCAGCAAAATAATGGTTGAGATTAGTTAGAATACGGAGTAGAGTCGTGAATACCTGAGAATTCTTAGTGTCAGTCAGACTCCAGGAAAAAATATATCATCTGACGCTAATGTAAACGACTTCGAAGGAATGTTAATAATTAAACTGTTGCATGGATTCTTCCAGCAATATACAAAGTAATTTGCATACGAGATGACTTCACCTGTCTAAAAAATACGAGACCTTAAAAGCGAAATTAAATCTCTTTTTATAGCAGTAAGAAATAAAGCTATAAGAATAATGACGATGAAAACAATTAATATGCAACAGAAATGCAAGTCTGGAAACAGAGATGGAACGGTTACTCAAAAATCAGTCAATGTGACAAAATAGCAGAAAATTAATTCTAGAATAGGCATGAGTGGAAAACTTGATCCTCTGTAATTATTCAAGAGACTAAAATTACACCATACACTCAAATTTTATATGTACACATCAGAATCTCTCCTTGAAAATTAGGTGCATAAAATTTTTTTGGGACATCAAGCTACAAATACAATACATAAACCCAGCCTCAAGATTTGACTTAATGTTCAGCATAACAAGAAAACATTTTGATATTTAGATGATCCTGCCGTTCTGACCGACTGCAGAGCAAAAATATGATTAAGCGAAAAGTAAACAAATATCTTTGGAGGGAGTTGAGAAAAAATTTTGAGCATAAAGTGACAGTGATCAGTATCTGGTTGCATTGGAACAGTCCCCAAAGGCCTGGATAAGAGTGGGAGAACGAAAGATCTAAGAAAGACTCGAAACCATCCAAACAACATGACTGATAAAATCGGGTCGGATACTTAGATAAGTCCTGGATACTGTCAGAATTCATTCAGAAACCACGTGTTTGACGTGATTTAAAAAAAATTCCTATGGAGTAAAAAAAATACTTGAAGAATCCTCGACAGCTGAGGACACTTGCTGTGACTAGGGAGTGTACACCAGCAAGGATAGCTCACTCAGCTGGGGATATAAAATACACCCACTGCATCTTTGCAGAGGGGTAAAAAGCCCGCATCGTGTCCTGGATATCACACTAAAAATCTGATTATGAGGTTCCAATAATCCTGGATCTTTGGGGAAAATGGAGTACTCCTAGGTCAACATTGACTCGGGGTGGAAGCACATGGTCCTATTTACCAACCCCTCCGCTCGGGCAGGATATGGCACAAGGTCAATTTTTAAGCGGAGTTTACAGGTTTGAATTCAGCGTTTTCATTCTCCAAGACTAGTTGCCTCACCAAGGCTGAAGAACCCAGTCTGTCCTACTATTTACCCATAGCTGGAGTGAGAATAATTGGATTCATACCTTTCCCAAGGGTATTAGTGCTATGTGAAATGCAATAAGTTTCGTCCAGGATTTGAACTCGTGTCACCGTGTCCATTTCCTACGACGATAACCATTACACCACGAGCACATGATAAGGCCTAACTATGGGTCAAATAGTTCGGTTTTACATGTAAACTAAGTGCAAACAAATGAGTTATACTTCACTGATTCGTTTAATTACGTGTAAACAATGTTTAATTGAATTGTTAGGGATTCATAAGAACAGTTGGAACCATCTAACTTAGTTTCCTTATGCAAAATTGAATTGTTAGAAAGAGAACTGTTTGATCATTTAACTGGGTGCTTCTACGAAATGTTCTTACAAATATATTTAATATAAAAAGTAAAAATTGGATTTGGCATTAAATGATCAGCAATGATTGATATGCCATAAAAACGAAACCAAACCAAACCATCAAGGAGTAAAATGATGCAGACAAGTGGTAAATAAACTTACCAAATTCTTTTTGAGAAAAAGAAATACATAAAAACATGATTTAGAAGGGTGTGTTTTTTTTCTTTTTGTTATATAGTGGCTCTTACCACGGGACTTCAAGTATCTCGGAGAAATAAAAGGTGTCGTGTTTCTTAAGCGCGTCGGTGCAAAAAGATATCAGCTTCGTGCAGAGGTTTTTCAGCGGACTGTCAGGTACCCGTCCTGGTCGCTTAATTCCTTGAGCCTCAGCGGGCCGTCTCCCAAGGCTTTAATACTCCTTGTGGAGGGGTTGGGTTTATCACCGGGCACCTGAGACGTCACTTCTTAGGGGAGTGCCGACTGGGCAGGAAGCATTTTTGAAGCTGCTGGGCGTGTCTGGGCCACGTCCCGGTGCCCGGAACCAACTAACGAAAAAGAGGCCTTGTGCCACACTCGTCCGTCAGGTGAGACGTTCGTCAAATATCGGTACTGAAAGATCTTTGCTTCGTGCCGAGGTTTTTCAGCGGACTGTCTGGCATCTGTGCCGAACAGTCAGTGCTCCATGTCAGACTTTTGGCCGAAACGTCCCCAGCTTCGACCTTCCACTCCCTAAATCTCCAATATCATCGACCTTCGGGTAATTGACCTTGTGTCAAGTCCTGTCTGGTGGGAGGCAGAAGCAAATATTCGTTACTGAAAGATCTCGCTCAGTCGTAAGACCAACTTTGGACGTAACACGAACAACGCAAGACTTATAATATTTTTTGGACTGTAGCAATCAGTTAATTGATAATTAACTCTATTTTACTGTGTATATCCTCCTTACCATGATACAACACTTTTAAACCTTAAATAAATAAAATCTAAGGTCAGAACACACTTGTATTGTAATATCTCTTTTTTCCTGCTAGTTTTTGAATTGGCTTAGTTTGGTTTCTTTCTTTATGGCATATCAATATTCGTGGGTTATTTAATGCCAAAGCTCACATAGTAGTACAAGTACTATCTAACAGAATTGTTTTCATAAAGGAACCTCTTGTCTTTTCCGTGTATATTAATCGGAGATTACCTGTTATGATTTGACACTAGGTCGTTTTATGTGGGGGCCTTGCACAGATCAAAACCCATCTGAGGCAGGGACCAACTTCTTGGCCTCGTCGGTAATCCTTCAATAGAGCACCTCAAACACTAAGCAATAAATCCTGCAAGAAGGTAAAACCCTGTAGGTTAGGGGGCCCTGATACTAAAGGGTATGTCGTATCATCTCAGCCAAAAAGTATCGTAAGCGATTGGTATTAGTCTGAAATGAATGTAAATCGCGTGACTGGAGTTCTAACTCGTTTACTACAATGTCCGATCTCAGTCCGTTAGTCACAACAACACGGTGACTTTTCAACAATAGTTTTAACAATAAGATTTCTAACTACTAGGTTTTTACAGTACTTTTAACAATACTTTTAACAAAAAGATTTTCAACTTCAAGTTTTTAACAATAGTTTTAACGATAAGATTTTCAATGACTGGTTTTAACAATAGTTTTACAATAGTTTTAACCATAAAATTTTTTACTACTATTTTTCGCAATGATATTTTAAATACTAGTTTTTCACAATAGTTTTTAAAATAGTTCAAATAATGACATTTTTAACTACTAGTTTTTAACAAAGTTTTTAAGTAACATTTTAATTATAAGATTTTTAAGTGCTAGTTTTCAGCAAAAGTTTTAACAATAAATCATGTGTGCATACCCGTTGTTTTCCAATGAATATATTCCCAATAATTTTAAGGTTTACTGCATATATATTCAAGAATGGATTAAACCTGGCGTAGTGGCTAAAAGTTTTGTCTGCTACATCAGGGTTCAAACTCCTGCAGCGCTTTTTATATTCTATTTCGGTCTAATACCCTTGGAGAAGGCATGAAAACGCCTTATACTCAAGATATGAGTTAATACTACCACTACAGTTTTTTTCTATATATATATATATATATATATATATTAAAATCAATCATCATTGAACCAAACCGACGAGGATTATCTAATACCTTATCCTCCCCAGAAAAAAAAATGTAGTATTCAACCTATATCAGCCAGGTTTTGATCCCAGCTTCGGGAATCTAGCCTGTCTAGCCACACTGATGAGTTCTGATAGAACGAAACAGTCTGTCTGTGGATGACAATATATATGCTCCCCTAGTCCTGTGCGGTTGAGCTCTCTAGCGAAGGAAGTAATGGTTGCCACTAGCATAAAGCAAGGCTCTTCAAATGAATTGAGCTCTCGGTAGCCGTTAAGCGGGTATATGTAAACAAAAACAAATGTGATACATGAGCGTTTAAATATCCATCGCTTGCGCGGGTTTCCTTGTGGTTGAGTGGTAGAATCTTGGAGTGGCGTTACAGTCAGCCAGATTTAAATCCCAGCTTCGGGAATCTAGCCTGTCTAGCCATACTGATGAGTTCTGATAGAATGAAACAGTCTGTCTCTGGATGATTATATATATATATATATATATATATATATATATATATATATATATATATATAAGTGTGTGTTATCTCCGTGTTTTGCATATAAGTAAAAACTTAATGGAAAATAAGAATGGCATGTTTCGCTATCGGAAAAGCGCATCAAAAATTATTCATTATTCCACACAAACGAAAACTGTTGATTACAATGATGTTTTTGCAACGCTTAGATTTTGCACTAATTTTTATTTTCATGTGTTTCTTATACTTTTTTTATTATGCTGCATTATTTGAGTCATGTAAGGAGAAGAAGATGAAGAAACCCACAAGAAGAACCCGAGTCTCTTTTAAAAGCAGCAAAAAATAATGCAGTAAGATCGAATTATATGAAGGTGTTAAACTGATAATACGCAATAGAACAGCATATTTAGGTTATATGGAGACAGACATGTGACCGTTTATAACATAAAAATCGAATGCATAAACGGATTCCAAGAAAAGGCACGACTTGATTGTAAAGGTGGTCTTCTTGGTATTGAGCAGGAGATTCATGCTGAATAATGGTATATGTACAAGCCAGAATCTCTCCGATAAAATTAGACGCATAAAATCCTAAGTGACTTTGAGATAGAAGAGAATCATCAACCAGAAAACTAAACTCAGTGTTAATTTTTAAGAAAAATAATTGTCATCTCGTGAATTTTGCTATAGAGGGAAAATAAAATATTGTAGTCAGAAACTGGCCTTAATTTGATCGTGGCTGATGCGTTCAAAATTGTTTATCTAGATATAGTTAACATTCTTAATATGAAGTTATAGCATAGTTGTTCCTATGGTATATCATGGCAAAAAATGTACGGTTGATTTTTGGTCCCTAAAGTATTCACTGCTCCTTATTTTTTAAGTCAACGCAATTTTCATTGATGGGCATTGTTCCTCGGTTGTTTCATTGAATTCTGTTTTGGATCTGAGAGTCGTTTACTTTTTTGTTTAGTCTTGAATGCATTATATTCATGTTAAGAGTGAACCTTTTTCAAGTTTTTTTTATCAAATTATTTTTACGGTGTTTTTGGTATATCATCTAGTGGGCATTTGAGCTATCTTTCCACATATTGTTATCGCTTTTGCTTTTGTATATACTGCAAGTTTTCGATCTTTTATTGGGTATAAAGTGATCGGTATAATGTAGCCTTTTGAATGTATTTTGAATGCACACACACACACACACACACACACACACACACACACACACACACACACACACACACACACACACACATATATATATATATATATATATATATATATGTGTGTGTGTGTGTGTGTGTGTGTGTGTGTGGGTGGATGTATATAAAATGTAAAATTTCTCAGGGAAATGATTATTTGTTGAAGTATTTTAGATATAATTATTCCGGTTTTATATTGCTTTGTGCATTTATTATTGAATTAATCTAAAGCAAAAAGAAAAGCAAACAATTTTTTCCGGAAAGACGAAGTAGACAGCTCTTTAATATTCATTGACCATAAGAAAATAACGGGTTAGATTGTGTCTAGATGGCCATGGCGTTTCAGATTATATCATGCCCCCATTCTTTTTTTTTTGTTTGTTTTGATCTCAGGCAATGGCAGTAAACTTAGGCTAAGTTTTGTCATTTACTAAGTTTTGTCTAAGAACACATTCTTCGCCTTACTTTTAGTAGCTTCTATTATTAAGTTGTCACCCATGTAACTACTGAACAGACACGGTAGATTATCGGGAACTAGTTCTCTCATTATTATGTTCACTTTAATTCTCTTACTCTTGGGAGAAGTCTAAACGACTTTATCTACAGCTAAATTGTACCACAAGTTTACTTCTACGAGGGCGGCGTCGGCATTAAGTAATCCACGAAGGATGAAATTAAACAAAGAAATCAAGCCAAACGAGTGCTTTCAGTGTGGCTTGTTGTGAAGTCACTTTCGATAATTGCTGTACATTTGTGTCAATGAAACTTTTGAAAACAAAACGTATTTTTTCAAGTGGGTGTCCTTAAAGTCAGTTATAACTTAATCAGAAGAAAATAGATCCTATTTCAACACACATTACCAATTCCTCACGTAAGGCCAAACGAGAATGAAAGGAATAATACCAAATTTAATTGTGTAGAATGCAGTTACAAATATGTGATATCTACTTTTTTGTAGATATAAATAGCAGCATATTTAACTTATTAAGCAATGCTCATATACAGCAATGAATAGATAGCCCCGAACAAATGTTTAATAATAATGATAATTTTCGTTCAAACCAAGCAAGCCAAGATTTTATCGTCGAGTCGAACATTTCTCTGAGAAAACATATATTTTTAATGTATTAGTCATTGCTAATTACTACCATATTGAAACTCCATGAGAAAACATGAAATGACAACATATCCCTAACCAAAAGTTGATTGGCAATATATATATATATATATATATATATTGGACGCATACAAAACGCATGGAAAAGAGCAAGGTGATAACTTCGAAAGAAATCAGCGTTCCGTCTGGACCAAATCTTAGAAACAAAAATCAACGAAACAGCGGCTGTAAGGTCACTTGCCTCCAATCTCACAAACGATTCAAGTAAGACGAACAATACATGTAGTGCATTGTTAGGGAAGCAAAGACAAATTTATCAGCGACGTTCCCTAATGAACTCCCTCATATGGACGTGGTAGTGTAGCCTGATTAGCAAAGACTTCGATCAGGTCTATACTGAACAAGATGTAGTCTAGAAGGCATGCTAGTAGGGATGGATGGTGAGAGAGAGAGAGAGAGAGAGAGAGAGAGAGAGATGTTACATAGGTCCAAAAACATTTTTAAAATACGACCAAGGTATGAATACGTGAAATATACAGATTCATGCCGATACGGAAAACGTTCACAAATATTCATAAACATATAATGTTCATACGCATATAGGAATCCGAAAAACACGAAATTGGGTCAGGTACGAAACTTTTATTTACCTCTTTGAGTTTAAGTTTTTTCGACACGAGGAGAGAGAGACACAATTTCTTACTATGCTGACCCCCCCACGTGCGGCCCCGCAGCAAACTACTGGTCTGACCTCGCCGAGCTCCGAAAATCGACTTGCTTCGTCCAAGCCCAAATCTTAAATCACTCGTTCGGAGTTTAAATCTCAACTAACTGTTGTTTTTTTTTCAAATTCAAAAATCCTTTGCCCATCGCTTCCGGGCTTGACGTTATTCACGTCCCCGGTTACATTTCCTATCTGGGGTTTTTATTGTGACATCTGTGATTGTCACATCCACCCGCGCGTGCATGAAAATCTGCACTCAATGTGTGCACCTAACTAACCCATGCACTAAGCCGAAAGGTTCTCAGCTTAACTAAACAGAAAGATAAGATATGCAAAACGAAAACTGATAATATAAAAAAATCCTTCCGCAATTATATAATAGAGAGAGAGAGAGGGGTTAACAGAGTCAATGCTTACTGTTAGCGACACTTGATGATGATGATATATTAATATTTTTGTTTACAGAATTTCAATGCCGTAGTTCATAATAATAAATTCAACTTTATTTTTTTCTAATTAATGTAGTCTCATTTCCAAACCTTAGAAGACCCTTCGAAGTGCATCTACTACAACTAGTATCAACATCAACTTCATTTCCTAACTTTTTTTTCAATCTCTGCCAAGGGTCAGGTATGTATTTCTCCTTTCATTTCTTTTTCATTTTCACTTTGTGGTTCGATGTGACAGCAAATACTACAAGATGGCAATCCCAGTGGATTTCACTATGCAGAAGAGTTTTCTTTTTTGGTTAATTATCACTCAGTCCGGTCTCCTGGCCTCGAGTTGGGGATCTGATTGTAGCTCGAAATCCCAAGGAATTTAATGCGTCCCATTTTCCAGGACGGATTCTGCTTTGTGCTCGCATCATTTGGTTGTATGTTCAAATTTCAATTTCTTGCATAGTTCCAAGTGGATCACCATCCCCACCCACCTGTGTCAAGGTTTATTTTCTTTCTACACTAATTTGCTACACTCGCTTTGATTGATTGATTTAATTAATCGTTTTGTCTCTATCACCAATGCTGCTTTGTTGCGTCTTAACAATTCTTGTCTTGGTATGGTTGGCACCTCATTATTAGTAGTAGCTGTAATAGTATTATTATTATCATTATTGAGTTTCTCACACCCGCGTTAGCTGAGGGTCTTTCACTGACGTCTTATGGACTACGAGTCTCATCAAATCCCCAGAACGCTTCTTAGTATTCTAGCTGATCTTAGCAAAGTTGTATTTTGGATGGTCAATTTCAAGTACCCTGACCAATTTCAAGTACCCTTACCAAAACTTTGGGAACCATTCCCAGCGCCCAAATCATAATTGATATCACTGTGATTTTCCTATTTACCACCCCTCTCTGTTATCTGGAAAGGTCGAGATACTTGTCTCTGTTTTCGTTTTCTTTGATTTTTAAAACTGTGGTCTGCCGGGATAGCAAAATCCACTATTTGGTAGGTTCTCTTATTTTTGTTAAATAATAATCATTATTATGAGATTTTTTCGCACAAACGTAAGCTAATGGTTTTTCACTGGAGTCTGAGTAACAGCAAGTCTCCTCATGTCTCCATGACTCTTCTAAGTATTATGGCCGATCTCAAAATTGTTGTTGTTTGGATGGTCTCCACTCGTCCTCTTATTTCTACGTCCTCCAGTCCCTGTAAAAAACCTTTGTTTAATGCACCGATTTCAGCAATTACAATTGGAATCACCGTCTGCTTCATGTTTTATGTTTTTTAGTTCTCTAGAAAGGGTTATTATTATTATTATTATTATTATTATTATTATTATTATTATTATTAAACACATTGAATTACTCAAAAAAATACTAAAAAAGATATCAAACTGGAAAACGTCAGGACATGATGGAATACACGGATTCTGGTTCAAGAAATTCACCTCCATTCACGACAGACTAGCACTAGAAATTAACAGAGTCCTACTAGATGCACAAGTACCTGACTGGATGACCAAAGGAAAGACCACATTGATCCACAAGGACCCAAGTAAAAGAACTGCTCCAAAAAACTATAGACTCAGAACTTGTTTACCGATGATGTGGAAAATATTAACAGCACAAATACGGGAAGAGATATACTACTCGCTAATTAGCCGCCGATTGTTCCCTGACGAACAGAAAGGATGTCGCAAAGGATCCAAAGGCACAGTAGAGTTACTCTACATAGATCAACACATCGTAAATGAAACCAAGAACAGACGGAAAAATCTAGATATGGCCTGGATAGACTACAATTGCGAGTTTTTCACACCAGCTGAGTGACAGCAACTGTCCTCGAGTCTCTGAATATCCTTAGCAATTCTGGCCGATCTCAAAAATGCTATTGTTTGGATGGTCTCCACTTGTCCTTTTATTTTGTACCATTCCTTTCGATTATAAATATTATTCTACTCCTTGTGAGTTTTTCCATAAAGTCTGAATAACAGCAAGTCTCCTCAGTTCTTCAGGACTCTGCTGAGTATTCGAGTATAGCTTCATTTGGAGATAGATAGATAGATGTTATTTTAATAAGAAATATAAGATACAATATCATCTGGACTGAAGTGCTTATTTTACACAGACTTTTAAAATATTTAGGATGGCCAGGGTCATTGTTAATAAAATTACCTACGTATGTATCTAGTTTATTTTGTTTAATCCTGTAACTAAACCAGAAAATTAACTTATAAAATGAGAAAACAGCTGTACTTCCCATGTCTTCAGATAACAAACATTTACATAGGTACAAAATTTCTCTGCATAAAACCTGCTTTTTTGTCATAGCAAGTTACCTCTCAGGAAGTACATGTTCCTTGAATTAAGTAACCATTTGCTTATTCAAAACTGAAGTGAATGGCTGCTTTGAATAAGCACTACGGTGACTAATCGGAACCCACTGTGATAGTCTTATGTTTTGACCTGTTGACCCGGTCAAAAATGCCATTCAAGGTAATGCACCGGAAGGAAGCGACACATTCTGATGGCATTTATGAGAGGAAATCGCGTGGGCGGAAATTGGCTGATGAAATGGGACGAGGTAAAAAAAATCCCATTATACTCTCATAGACTGACGCACCGGAAGAGAGTGACCTCTGAACTGGATGACAGTTATTTCCGCTCGATGACGGTCACATAGGCCATTCCAAAGAAAGCGGAAGTGACACATTCCGGTCGCTAGATATCGGAAGATGTTGCGGAGGCGTGTCCATATCACCGCGTGGGAGTTTGAAGGTAATATAAGGCCGACGAATTGAACAGAGGACAGTTGTTTCCGGTCAGTTGAGTTCAACGACCCAGTAAATAGAAGGAAGACAAGCAGTATAGTTGGAGACGGAGTTAGATGCGTTGTAGTAAGGAAAGCCAACACCCAGCCACCTCGAGTGCTCCGATTGAGCAGCCATGGAGAAAGAGAAAGACACAATGCTGATGGCCATAACTTTGGGGTCAAAATATTTCAGTTATGTTCGGTCTCCAGCTCACTCTCACACGCAAACTTTGAGTAACCCTTTTCGAAACCTTACAAATAAAGTGAGAGGTAAAACATTTTATAAAGAAGACTTCCTGCGTCTTCCTTGCGTGCGTCGTTTGTTCTTGCGACTTTATCATTGTGCGTCTGTTTGATTATTTATTGTGTCGTTATGATGCTGCATGAACATGTACATGTGTATATAAGCATATTTTTTATGTGAGTATATAACAATAGTTTGAGTGAAACCTTGTCATTTTTAAATCATACCGTAAGCGCTGGTTTATCATAAAAACGGAAAAGTTAAACAGTAATTACGTTGTTCAATACTCAGATGTGTGACTACGTAGATGGCGCTAGTACGGTAAACAATTTATAGCACACGTGATAATTTCATTTTCTTTCGGTCAAGTATACAAAGGTATACCGCTGGTTCCATCTTGGTCACCGAAATTGAGCATTTACGAGTCTCAAAAGTACTTATAGTAGTAATCTCTAACGAACAGCAGGTACCGCTCGCAATTTGAGGCCTTTGGGCCAATCTAAATAAAGTTGAATAAAAAAAAACGGAATTAAAGAGTCTCCAGAAGGTTTTCACTTGATTACAATAGCTGAAAGGAAATACCATACGTTACATAGGGTTGACTAACAATCAAGGGTGTCTTTTGTTAGGTTACAAGTTAAGCAACAATGAAACTGTTCAGAACGAAAATGATTTTACGGAGTGAGCTAAGTGTAATAAATTATCGGAATATTAAATTCAGTTATGAACTTTCAATTCAAATACTACAAACGATTTGCAAACCAGAATGAAATAAGTAACCTAGAAAACATCTAGTTTGGTTTGGTTTGTTGGGTCTTATGGCATATCAAACATTGTAGGTTATTTAACACCAAATCCATTTTTATGTAAATAATCTGTTCTATTTAAAAAAAATTCAGTTTTGCATAAGTACACAGTTAATTGTCTAAAACATTTCTATTTCAAACGATTCAAGCAGTTATATATAACAATTCAGTTGAGAGTAAATACAGTTTTAATGTCGAAAAACAGTTCTATTTCAAATAATTCAGTTAAGCATGCAGTTTAAATCTAAGTACGGTTTAATTGTAAAAAAAACATTTCTATTTCAATCAATTCAGTTTACTCAAACAATTCAGTTCAGCATAAGTATGCTGTTAGTTCTTTTCAACTATTCTATCACTGCTGGCCAGAGTGAACCTGGGAGCGATGGCAATGAAGGGGTACTCCGCATTTACAAAAGTTCCAGCACTGTTGGAATGTCACCATCAGATTGTTTAGTGTCATAATCCAGGACACTCATTGGGGGTGTCTTACTCCTCTGCAGAGGTGCCGTCAGTGTATTCTACAGCCCCAGCCGATTGCGCAAACGTCTAGTTTATTTACTTGCTTATAAACAAGAACGATAAATTGTCAGAACTTTTTTTCTCATGATAAGGATGCTCTATATGCTAGAGTTATAGAATAGTGCAGAAAGGTAAGATTTCCTTCATCAATTGTCCTGGACATTATACAAAACTGCATCCAATGTTGAGGCTCAAGGCCTGGAAATTTGGTGAATGTGGAATACCTCTTTTACTATTACTACCTGGTCCACTCTGACGTTGAAAGTACTTGTTAAGGTCCCGTCAAAGGATTACTATTATAAAAAATTTGCAACCCATCAACTGAGCAGAATCTAATTGTATTAAATTGAAATATTTGATGAATAGAGTTAGATTTTAATACTTAAAACTGTTTATCTACGATTAAGCAAATTAACTGTAAAAATGTATTTAAAAACAAAGTTATAAAAACTATGTGCTTAGAAATAATATATATATATATGTATGTGTGTGTGTGTGTGTGTGTGTGTGTTTCATTGAATAGAAAAGACACATTTTGTCTGTATAATTCAATTAAGATCCTTTCGATTTTCCTGATAAGTATCCTGGTTTCAGGTTGGAATTGGTGGATGAATTTACCAAAATGTTTTTTTTAATTCATCAGCAACTCAGTTTTAACCAACTCTATGTTTGCATATTTTTGCTATATTATAAAAAAAACTTTTAAAGCTAATTTTAAAAAACAACACTCTTTACACATTCAAGCAACCCGTAATGATGGCCTAAGAAGGGTTCGAAAGTGCTCAGGACAATTTTGTAAATTCATCCACCAATCCCAACATGAAACCAAGACACTTATCAGGAAACTCGAAAGGATCTTAATTAAATTATACAGACAAAATGTCTTTACTATTAAATGAAACATGCTTCAATGAACGACCGCTGCCTCACAACACACACACACACACACACACACATATAAATATATATATATATATATATATATAAAGTTTGTGATCTAGGTCAAGGTTGACCCGAAGTCTCCTTTTTCCATCGCTACGACACCAAGTTTGGGAGAGGGCGCAACTCCTTTCTCTGCATTACTCTACTTTACCCTTGATCCCAGCCTTATAATGCTGGGTGTTAAGCAAGGAGATACTAAGTACCATTTTTGATATAACTCGGCCAGGGATTGAACGCTAGTCTCCTGGGTCATTGGTGAACACTGTATTACAGGATTTGGTATAGAAAAACCTACAATACCATATAACACCAACCAACCAACATCATAATCAGTAGAAAACTATTCATTGGAACAATCTTTTCTTAGATCATTAGAGTCGGTCTGGTGCTTTTGCCTTATTAATTTGACTGATTACTAGAAAGAATTTAAAAGAGAAATAAATTCGATGAAAACATTTGTCAAGACAGTTGACTGGGGTTGTAGAATACAATTGACTGCATTTCTGCTGAGGGGTAAGACTTTATGATTTTAGACTATGTGATTATGAGGCTCCAGCCCAGGACTTGTGGGGGAATATGGAGTGCCTCTTCATTGCCATTTCTCCCAGTTCCACTGATAGGGTTCTATCTTTCGGTCAAATATAATAGTTTGACTTTTAAACTGCGTGTAAAAAAAATGACTGATGTTTACTTGAAGCGTTAGTTATACATAACAATACTTGGAACAATTTAATTGTGTGCTAACGTTTGAGAAATTGAATAGAAGAATTAGTGTTAATTAGCATTACTTGGAACCTTTAACAGTGTGCCTATTTAAATAGTGTTACATACAAAGATTTGGAACCATTTAAGTAAGCGCAAACAAATGATTAATAGTAAATAGAATCATTTGTATTTGAATGTTTGGCACCCTTTAACTTCTTGCAAAACTGTATTAATTATATTCAAACAAGTTAGCTCTGATTCATTAAAAAAATGGATCTCATATAAAATAGTGACTTACATTTCATATGTATAACCATCTAATTGTTTGCAAACAAATGGAATTGGCCTAATGAGTAGAGTGTTTGCCAATGGTCCGGGAAACCGGGGTTCAACACCAAGTCAAGTCTTACCAAAAACTCAAAAGTGTTTCTTGATACTGCCTTGGTCAGCACTATAAAGTAAGGATCAAAGGTAAAGTTCGGCAATCCAGGGAAAGGAGCAGCGCCCGCCCTTACATTTTGGTGTAGTAGCTATTGAAAAGGAAGCCTTCGGATTACCCTTGGCTTAGGTCACCGACTAACTAAAGTCTAATGTATGGACAAATAATATTCAATACGTATTAAGAGGATTTGGCATTAGGTAAGCTACAATGGTTGATATGCCATAAAATCCTACCAGCCAAACAATCAAACCAGTTCTGGAGATCTCAGTGTGTTGAGTACTGCTTTGTTGCCATTTGATCCAGTTTTAATCGGACACAGAATGGTAGTACTGGTTAAGGTCCTATCTATGAGCCAAATAGAACTCTTTAAAAATTTTATGACAAATTATGTTTTCCCAGTCGGCTGGAGCCGTAGAATACGTCGAGTACATCTCTGCAGTTGGGCAATACCGTCCCAACGAGTGTCCTGAATATTACACTAAACATTCCGATAGTGAGGTTTCAGTAATGCAGGTGCTTTGGGAAATGCAGTGTACCCCTTCATTGCCATCGCTCCCAGGTCGACTCTGGCCCTGAAAGAGTAGTATTTATGGATCAAATAGAACTAATATGCGTACTTATGCGAAACTTGTTTGAAATTGGTTGAAATAGAACTGTTTATATTGTTTGAAATAGAACTGTTTATATTTATAAAAATGGATTTAGCATTAAATAACCAACAAATGTTGATATGTCATAAAGCCCAAACAAACGAACAAAACAAATTATGCGTTAATAAATAACATACGCATTAAGAGGATTTGGCATAAAACAAACCTATAATGGTTGATATGCGATAAAACCAAAGTAAAACAACGAAACATACGAAAACATTTAAAGAAATATTCGCCAGTAATACAACAAATAAGAAAATAGCTGGATAATTTAAGTCATAAAATATGAAAACCTTTTGAAATGTTTATTGACTGAAATAGTTGATTCAATTTCAAGGTTTTGAATAAAGTTGATTGAAATAAATTTTCCAGTCACATCGCCTATTTTTTGATCATTATTAATGCGTCATTGATTCAAACTTTTTAAATGTCCTTTTTTCGTATTTTTTTATTTAAATATTAAATCTTAATATCAGGTAAATAAGATATAAAGTTAGATTGTTTTGAAAATATGAAGCAAGAAAGAAAGAAAGAAAGAAAGAAAGAACTTGAAATGGATAAAATGACAAAAAATGGGACTGGAAAAAGGTATAAAATTTTAAAAGGTATAAACTTTTAAAAGGTATAAACACAAAACAGAATGACAGAAAGAATGAAAGCAATAAAGCAACCAAGTGAGGAAGAAAGAAGAAAAGAAAAAGAAAGAAAGAAAGAACTTGAAATGAATAAAATGACAAAAGGTGGGACTGGAAAAAGGTATAAACTTTTAAAAGGTATAAACACAAAACAGAATCACAGAAAGAATGAAGGTAGGAAGCAACCAAGTGAGGAAGAAACAAGAAAAGAAAGAAAGAAAGAAAGAAAGAAAGATACATATAAATGAATGAAAAATAAAGAAAAATAAGGAAACTGAAATAGATATCTGAATACATGAAAAAAGGAAAGACAGAAGAAAGGAATTGAAAGAGACATGATTCTTTGAAGTAAAAACAAAAGAAAGAAAGAAGCAGAAAGAAAGAAAAACGAAACGAAACGAAACTAAAATATAAACAAACGTGAAATTTTGGTTAAAAAAATGTCCAAAACCAAAAAAAGAAAGTGATAAAGATATAAGCCGTTCAAGTTAATTTAACAATATAAGCAGGTAGAACAAAAAGAAAGAAGGAACACAAAGAAAGAAACAAAGAAGTGCTACGAATGAAGGAATGGGATAATAAGGTAGAAAACAAGTAATAAAGAACCCGAGAATAATTGAAAGAATATGACTAGAGAATAAGATACCTAATCAGAAAAATATAACGACAATCTTTGTGCGGAGGCTTTTCTAGGTTTGTCAGAACGGAGTATTAATGATCAAAGACAGACTCGAGACCAAATGTCCTCGGCTCCGGCAGGGACACCCTGAAGTGATCGAGCCGCAGGGATGATACTGTATAGTACTGGATTCCCTGGTCCCGTTCAAGCATTAATCGAGTATCCGAGGGAGGTGCTAGTGGTGAAATGGTTATCGTCGTAGGGGAATGGACACGGCGATACGAGTTCAAATCCTAGACGAGACTGATTGCATTTCACATATCACTAATACCGTTGGGAAAAGTATTAATCCAATTATTCTCCCTCCAGCTATGGGTAAATAATAGGGCAGACTAGGTTCTTAAGCCTTGGTGAGGCAACTAGTTTAGGAAAAGGAAAACTCTAAATTCAAACCTGTTAAACTCCACTTAAAATCATTGATCTTGTGTCATATCCTGCCCGAGCGGAGAGGTTGGGCAAATATAATTAATCGAGTATCCGTGCTTGGCTCACGTCATATATCAAGTGATCCATGTCCACCTGCACGCTCATCTGGCCCACATTGCATCAAGTGAGCCGATGTCCAGTATAGATCGACAGACGTACCCCTCTCTTAATCCCTCCTTTAAACATACCTCGTGTCATTGACGTGGTGTCAAGTCCTGCCTGGAGGGAGGTAGTGACAAATATTGAGGACACTGAAAAGTAATGGTTCGTGATAAAAAAAATCAAGAAAGTGAGAAAATGAACGAGAAGGAGGCTGAATATTGAGAATAATGTAATTTATAGAAACCAACTGAAAATGAATATAGTCTACAGAAGAAAACTGTTTGCGTGGTTTCTTTGTTCAACTGCATATAAACCTTCGTGGGTGAATTAACACAGTAGCATCTTTGTAGAAGGATATTTGTGTTCCTCTATAACCCGTAGCTAGGTTTGGGATAAGGAGCTTTATGACTTTCTCAAGGGTATTAATCTGAAAGTGAACGTAATTCTGTGAGTAGATTTTGAAATCACTTACTACGATGCTGCAACGTCTCGGGGACTGTTAATCCAGGATTGCTTATTGATAGAATTTACTATCTGTCATAAATGAACAGGTATCCTAGCCGATATCATGTTCATCCAGTATCTTTTTCAGTTTTTTCGGAATTGTTCGTATGGAACTTACTAAGATTCGAATCACCGTTTCCTTTACTTTCCATAGTATTTTTCAGTTATCTAACAAAGTCCAGTTATTTGTTTATCATTTCTTTTCCCTTCGCTTTTACAATGGGATCAATTTTTATCTAAAAATCCTGGGGAATCCAATGCATTTCTTTTGCATGGAAGATCCCGGTTTGAGTATATAGAATTAGTTTGGTTTGGGTTTATGACATATTAACAATTGTAGGTTATTTAATACCAAATCCATTTTTATCCTATTTACCGACCCCTCCGCTCGGGCAGGATATGACAAAAGGTCAATTTTTAAGCGGAGTTTGACAGGTTTGAATTTAGAGTTTTCCTTCTCCTAGACTAGTTGCCTCATCAAAGCTGAAGAACATAGTCTGTCCTACTATTTACCTATAGCTGGAGAGAGAATTATATGATTCATACCTTTCCCAAGGGTATTAGTGCTATGTGAAATGTAATCATTCTCGTCCAGGACTTGAACTCGAGTCGCCGTGTCCATTTCCTACGACGAATACCATTACACCACGGGCACCTCCAAATCCATTTTTTATACAGTAAATATGATTGCCATGAGGGCAAGCACCTACGCACGACATACGGAAACCTTTTTAAGTCTCATCAACAGTGTATACCGTGATCTCCGCCACTAGAGATCGAACCAGCCACTCCATATTGCAGAGCCGAAACTCTACAACTGAGCCACAGTCCATATCTAAATTAGCTGGTCATGTCAGTTGCGTGGCCAATTGATCTGAATGTGTCTTGCAAGTTACATTCGTACTCTTTGCAGAAGACACGGTCACTTCCAGGGGGCAACGTCTTCTGATCTGTGTCCTTGCCCTTGAAGTCAAAATAATTATGCGGATACGTATTTTTAATCTTCTTGGGATTTAAAAAAGAAAAGAAAAATGTAGATCCATTTCTATACATATAAACAGTCTATTTCAAACCATTCAGTTTAGTGTAAGTACACGGTTTAAATGTCAAAAACAGTTCTATTTCAAACAAGTACAATTTTTTTTTCATTTTGAAGATAACATTTTCAAACGAACCTGAGCTGTTTTTTTTGTTTTTTTGAGAAATAGTTTCTCTTAATTTCAAACAATAGTTTCACTTAATTTCAAACAATTCAGTCTTTTGCTTACACACAGTCATTGGCTGGAAAAATTTTCTGTTTACCCATAGTTGAATGTAAAATGCAATTCATTTTCAATGAATTCAGCTTAGCATGTCAGATAAGTTAAATGGCTCTAACAGTTCAACTAAAACATCAGACATTTGTTAACACACAATTAAATGATCAAATAGTTCTTTTTCAAACAATTGATTATATCATAAATACCCAGTTTATTTGTTTATACACTGGGAAATGTAAAAACAATTAATTTCAAACAATTCAGTTAAACATAAATGTACAGTTTAGGTCTTTTTGAGCCATAGAAAGGATCCTATTAGGTGCTACTAATACGGCTCAGTGTGGACCTGGAGCAAGTGCAATGAAGGGGTGTGCTGCATTCTCCAAAGCTCCAATATTACTGAAGCCTCACAATCACACTGTAGAGTGTCATATACAGGACACTCTTGGGTTTTTTTTTATCCTTCTGTAGAGATGCAGTCGTGTATTCTGAAGCCCCAGCTGACTGGGATAAATACCATTCGTCAAAATAGCCAAACGCAGGCTTTTGCACAATTCACAGTTAAACCTCTTCTCCATCCAATCATGCCTTTTCTTGTATGCCTTATATGCTAAATTGTTACTTTCACATCATTGGTTTATTTCAATTAACACATTGCCTATGCTTGCTAATCTGTGCATTTTCAATGTTTCCTTTGATATAATTAGTTTTTTTTTTGTGGCATAATTTCTTGGTGCTGTTAACAGATATTCACTTCCCATTTATCATTTCCGCTTAGTTCTCACGTCCATATAATTTGCTGTGCAATTTCCTCACTTTATCCCTTGAAGTATCCATAAAGCGGTTTGTCCTCCTATTTTTGGCTTCTAGATTTTATGACTATTTTCCTGGTGTTATTTCTCTTACTCATCTAATCAAACTCTCTTTGTTCTTTTTTCATCATCATCCTCATGTTATGGATCTCCCTGACCCCCTATCTCCACCCGTCTCTATCGCTCATCGTTCTCGCAGAGTCTTCCAGGCTACATCCTGTATCGGCACAGAGCTGTTGTATACAGGTTCTAGCTGGTCGTACTAAATTTTTTCATCCACGTGAAGGGTTCCACGGGAGTACATCATTTCCGAGTTCATCCTTACTTCTCCAGCAGTGTCCTGCATGTCTGATTCGTCTAAATTGATAGTTTTCGTGATGGGTGGTAGTCGGCCGTGCAGCTGCTGTTTTGTGGGACGTTGCCTCCAGAGCGTGTTCAGTATTGCTCGTAGCATTCTTGTGTAATTGCCGTCAAGTTTTTTCTTAGTACGTTTAGTCAGTGTCCATATGGTTCATCTATATACCCGTATGACCGCTGATGGGAAAAATTGCGTTTTATTTTATCGGTGAGGTCTGACAACCATATGATCGATAGCCTATCAATAGCTGGCCGTTCCTTTGGTAGTCGGGTGTTGATGTCATTCTCGGTTGAAGAGACGCTGCTTCCGAGGTAGGTGAATTTGTTTATTAGTTTCAGAGGACAATCATTTAGTGTGGAGATGACGCCTCTTTGATTAAACCATATGTATTGTTTAGATATACGCTAAATTCTGGTATTCCCTCTTTAATACAATCGTTTATGCTGGTTAGTTCACTTTCTCCTTTTACTCATTATTTTTATCATTTTATTCATTTAAGAGATTATCACACTAGCGATAGCTGATGGTATTCAACAGGAGTTTGACTGACAGCGAAACTCCTCAAGTCTCCAGGAATCTGCTCAGTATTCTGGCGCATATTGGCCAAATGATTTGAGTGTTCGACAAAGGACCGAGAAGCCGTGGTTCAATCCCAGGTTGAGTCATACCAAAGATTCAAAAAATGTTATTTTATGCCGCCTTACTAAACACTCAGCATTATAAGGTAACGATCAAGGATAGTGGAGCAATCCAGTGAATGGAGTAGCACCCTCCCCTAAACCTACAGTGAGCCTGCGGGTCACCCTCATCTATGGACGCCAACTTTAGTTACCTTGTGGATGGTCTCCACTTGTCCTCTTATTTCCAAGTTCTCCAATCCCTTTACCAATCCAGGACTCTTTTTATTGTTCTAGCTGTTTTTAAAAGGGCTTTGATGTGGATCATCATCCTTATTATGTTATTTCTTGCGAGTTTGTCAAATCAGCGTTAGTTGATGATTTTTTTTTTAAGTCTTCTGTTACAACAAGTTTCCTCATGTCTCCACGACCCTTCTCAGTATTCTGGTGAATCATAACAATGCGTACAATAGTTTTGATGGTTTCGATTCGTCTCCCAAATTCTTACTTTTCCAGCCCACCTTAAAAACCTTCAGGGGCCGTTCCAAGTGCATCAGTTACAATCTGTATCATTGTTACTATCATATTTCATACCTTTTTTAGTTCTCTGGTAAGGTCCAAGTACTTTTCTTTGTTTTCGTTTTTCTTTAATTCAGTGGTTCGCTGAGACGGTAAAGTCAATTATACAACAGGTTCTCTTTTTTTTTTTTTTTAATTATTCTAAGGTCTTGTCATCTGGCCGGAATTAGGTGATCTGTTTATATCTCATTATTCCAGCGAATTTTATCAATCTCATACTTCAGTGCAGATTCTAGTTTATGCATGTTCAATTTTGGTAGTATGGTCAAATTTCAGTATTTGTGGAATTTCCAGTTGATCACCTTCCTCATGCAGTCTTGCCAACTATTTTTCTGTAAGATTGCTACAATCGCTTATTATGGGATTTACTTTTTTCATCTCTTTCTCAATATCATCTACACTCCGTAAAAGAACGTCATTTATGGGTTCGTCCTCCAACAGTGCTAATTAGGTATGACTAGGATATTGCCCTGTCGACTGGAGCAGTAGAATACACCGACTGCATCTCATCAAAGGGGTATGACTCCTACAACGAGTGTCTTGGATATAACACAAAACAATCTGGTTGAGAGGCTTGAGTAATACTTGAACCTTTGAGAATGTGGAGTACCCCTTCATTGCCATGACTGCCAGGTCCACTCTGGTCCAGTGTGTTGGCACCTGATAGGGTCCTACCTATGGATCAAATAGAACTAAACAGTGCGATTACATTAAACTGAGTTGTTTGAAATAAAACTCTCTTTATGTTTAAAATATATTTGGAATTAAATAACCTTCAAAGAAAGAGATGAAAAAAGTAAATAATATACAGAATAGCAAGTATAGTATTTATTTTTTTCATCTCTTTCTCAATATCACCTATACTTTCTATTCTGTTGCATATGGTCAGTTTTGCATAAATATGATCGGTCTTCTTGGCATTGTTTCTTGCTGCTATTAAAAGTGATTCTGTTTCTTTTTAGGGTTTCTCTTTATTGAACATATTCAGGTTATTCCGTGAAAACCTGCCAGTTTTTACTTGAAATATCCACGCAACTGTTATTCTTTTAATTTCTGTTTTCTGGGTTTTCTTGTTTTTTTTTTGTTTTTGTTTTTGTTTTTGTTATTATTCTCACAAACTATCCGAGTAGGTTTGGTTTGGTTTTATGGCATATCAACCTTTGAAGGTTATTTAATTCCAAATATTATTTATACATATACATTAAACATATACGATTGGTTGGGTTGGGTTTTATGGAATATCAGCCATGGTAGGTTTCTTAAGGCCAAATCCCCTTTATACATATATATCAAATGGAAATTATTTGGTTTATTTGTGTTTCATGACATTCAACCATTGTAGGTTATATAATGCTAAATCCTCTTTTTTCATATATATCAAATATACATGATTTGGTTTGATTGGGTTTTATGGCCTACAATTGTAGGTTATCTAATGCCAAATCCTTTTTATACATATATATTGAGTATGTAAATGATTCGTAAACACATTTTTTCAGATAAAATTCTTGAACGAGCCTGAACACTTTTTTGCACACAGTTAAATGGTTTCAAGTATTTCTATATGTCACACTATAAATGGTTTCAAGTATTTCTATATGTCACACTTAAATGGTTTCAAGTATTTCTATATGTCACACTTTTACATCAGTCATTTTTTGCACGCATAGTTTGTACTATTTGATCCATAGATATAACTTTTTCAGGTGCTACCACTCTGGGTCAGAGTGCACCTGGGAGTAATGGCAATTAAGGGGTACTCCACATTACCCTATTCTCCAAGGTTGCAGCCTCGCCATCAGATGGTTTTAAATCATAATCAGGACACCTGTTGTGGGGTTTTTACCCCTCTGCAGAGATACAGTCGGTGTATTCTAAAGGCCCAACCGAATTGTCTACGAAAGTATAGAATGTACATTCAGAAAAAAAGGCCTCTACTCAACGAAGAAAACGACGTCTATTTTGATATTCAAGAACTTGAGTTTTCAGTTTAGAAAAATATTAGCAAAAGGTCAGTGATAAAACGATCAGAAACCACTAAAACCTTGATACTATAAATGAAAATAATTAAAAGATTTTAGTTCGAGAATACAAATACATTCAGCGTGAAGTATGCAAACATTTAAATGCAATTTATCAAAAACGTTATCGCTTTGAATCAAAAGAAGTTAAAAATAAAATTAAGAAATCATCATCATCATCATCATCATCATCATCATCATGTTGCGCCATCAGCACAGATATATCAGATCCTCTCCTGCCACCCTTTTCTATTGTCCATCACTTTCGGCAGATCCTCAAGACCACATCCCGTATCTTCAGAGAAATGTTTTGTGTAGTTTCTAGCTGCTTTTGCTCGTCCATGTGAAGGGGTCAACTGGAGTACATCACTTATGAGTTCGTCCCTACTTCTCCAGCAGAGTCCCGCATGCCTGGTTCGTCTAACTGGGATAGTTTTCGTAATGGGAGGTAAGTGGGTGTTCCCTCCAGGACTTGTTCAATATTGCTAGCAGCATTCTTGTGTAGTTGCCGTCAAGCATTTCCTCCATATGTCCATGTAGTACATCCATACAACAGTAACGGCACGACTACTGCTTGGAAAAAAGTGCGTTTTATTTTATCCGTCAGGTCTGACTTCTATATGACCGATAGTATATCGATAGCTGTTCATGCCTTTAGTAGTCGCGTGTTGATGCATGTCTCTGTTGATAAGACACTGCTTTCCATGTAGGTGAACTTGTTTATTAGTTTCAGAGAGCTACTTTTTAGTGTGGAGATATCGCCTGTTTAATTAAAGCACATGTATTCCGTAGAATCAAGAGAAATAGCGATATATATATGGCTGTGTTCAAAAAATGTTCAACTCTCAGAAAATTAACCGGTTTGTAAAGATATCATTTAATGTAGTAAATGTTTTGAATAAGATAAATAGAGAGGTTTTATTACTGACTGAATGTATCTGGGAAATAGCGGCATCAGCTATTATAAACTGCTATCATTAATTCGGACTGAATTCAACATTTTCTTCCAAACACACAGCTATCTTCAACCACGGCAACCCCACACCGATTTCATTGAGGCAGCTGTAAATTGGCCCTGCATTTTTTATAAAAACATTCTCTACAAATGACTATTTTTACAAGTACCTTTTTTGGCATCAAGATATGAAATTCTTGGTATATCCTTTAAACGAATAATACTTTACCAAAAACTAACAGTCTACTCACTAGACTTTATATAGAAAATGACATATACCATTTCGATAAATTTGGGCCACACTAGCTCTTTGTGTGTGTGCGTATATATGTGCATACCGTTGTATACATGTGTATGGTTGTAGATTGATCATGTGTAGGGATATGCGTGTGTGTGTGTGTATAGAGACTGAGTCATATTTGCATGGGATCAATCATTCTTCCTTATTAGTAAAAAAAAAGTATAAAAATGGTTCAGCCACTTTGGTTGAGGCTTTTTTTTTTATGTTCAAAAGGGTGAGTGGCTGAAAATGCTGACATAAGCATCTTCCCTCACTGGATATATAATGAGAGGGAGGCTGCCGCTAGGAGTAAGAAGGAACCCGCCAGCAGGACGAGTGAGACGAGAGGAGAAATTAGTACGCTACATAACCGCAGAGAGGGAGAGAGTGAGAGAGATAGAAGAAAAGGCCAGAGACATAGAGAGCCGAATATCTGGCAGTTCTTACTTTTGATTCTACATAGCAAAAAGTGCAGGCACCACAAGCCTTCAAACCGTGTCACACGAATTTCTTTCTCTTAAACTTGATTCAACTTTTCGTTTTCGTCATACTCTTTCGGGGTGGGACGATCTGGGCCTCATGAATCTCGACTCAATTTGCTGTGCGCCAACAGAAAAAAAAAACTAAAAACAAAAAAAAAACGTTAGATTTGATTTTCATTTTGCAAGTGCATGGCTCCGGTTTGATGTTCTCACGATTTTTCTATAATATCCAGATCCATTGTTTATATCATGTCATATTATATTGCGAAGCCATTTGAAGGCACCACGTGACCGATATATATAATTAGAATTTATTTCCAAGGTCAAGCAATAAACTATGCCACTGGAGGTGCCTCAGGTGATGTAATGTTTTACTAGCGAGATTAGCAAAACCTTCTCGAGTTAGTTCAAGTCTCATTGGGTGTCCCTTTCATACGCCGTTGTGCCACATCTAAACAGAAAGTTTTATAAATTGCTACACTGCACCGGTGGTCGGCCTCCAATTGGGAAGATCTGGTTAGTTCGCAGTCAACAATTAATTACTAAAATGCACACTGAACCTGATTGTTAGTACGTTTGGACCCAATTTGAGAGTCATATATAGCTTTTTAGAGCAAGTTTCTAATGGTTTTCAATAGATTTTCTATTAAAATAAGGTAACGAAATATAAAGTGAGTACCAGTTTGTTTTATCATGGAAGAACATGACTCAGGAACGAATTGGCAGGGTAACACCACCTGCTTATTGATAAGCACATTTTTTGACACCCATAGATGCTATGCAAATAGGATCATGCGGCTTACATGTAAGAATACATAGGCCGCAGCAGAACTGCAACGGAGATAATACACGGACGTAACATCACCGTTTATCGGGACACACTTTGATTGGCCATGTTCAGTCATGCAAGGATCTGGTGGGTGTGTGTTCTGGTTGAGATGGCATCCTCGAGCCTCAGGAGCCGTCCCCCAGGCTTTAAGCCTTCTTGGAGGGGGTAGGTTTATCGCCTGGCGCACCACTTTAGGGGAATGCCGACAGGGCCAGAGGCATTTTTATAGCCACCGAGGGAGTCTGGGTTTTGGCTTTGCGCCTGGACCCACCAAAAAAGCCTTGAGCCACACTCTTACGGTTTGTGGGACGTATGACAAATACGACACAAATGTCAGGCCGTATTTATCGCTAACGCTCCACTAGACTGCAACTACCACAACCGACTCACACAATTTAAAACGATTGTCAACTCTATGCGTTTACGCACATGACTCAATACATAATGCGAAGGCAATGTATTCAATTCATATATCTGATAATCACTTCGGTTCATCCAAAATATATTCTGAATCTCACGAGCCCTGCACCAGAAGCCACTGAATGCAAGAGGAAATGGCAAACTTCTTCGGACAAGGCGCCTGAAAATGATGGTCTCGGTACGAAGATCTCTAAACATATAATTTATCCGCAAAGCTACTGGCTTGTTCTGCTCACATCAGTCACCGTAAACGAAATTTACTTCGAAAAGAAAAACTGAAGAAAAGAAGAAAGGAAAATTTTAAAATTGAAGCGCCGGGCGTTGTTTTTAGATTCAAATGTGTCGTTGTCGTTAGCTTAAAGAAAGACATCTTTTGGAATGCTTTTCATCCTCCTTTTTCATTTCCTAAAAGAACTGCTGTTAAACGAACCCCGGCTCACCACTACGGCATTCAACCAACTAAATTAAAAAAAAACACATGTTAGAAACTAACTATGAACCTGAATCCACATTAGGAATCTAATGGAACGATCTCAATTTATAACTTGAAGATGCCTACCTCAACCCGAGTTAAGTCAGCAATATACACCATATTTGCAACACTTTTTATTCAATGTATTTTCGTGTTTTCCACCATTTGCTTATTAAATATATATGCAGCGAAATTAAAAGATGGTTTTCTTTTCTCTTTCAAAAACTCCTGTTTTTATTTATTTATCTACAAATTATCTTAGGAACGCCAATACGCGTCAATAATCTTTTTTTCATACGTAAAATTGTTTTCATGGTGATAAACCATTCAAACACAAAATTAGTCTTTTATATTTTTCACATAAATGCAAATAATTTTCATATTAAATCTTCACCCATGATTCTTATGAAGGATGAAAAAGTAATTAAAATGAATGATAAATGGTTGGTTGGTCAGGTTTCATGGCATATACACTTTTGTGGGTTATCTAATGCAAAATTCATTTTATGCAAATAATCAGATTTATTTCAAATAATTCAGTTTAGCACGAGTACAGAGTTTATTTTTCAAAATATTTTTCTTTCAAACTATTCAGTTAAGTCAAACAGTTCCATTTCAATCATTTCAATTTAGCATGAGTACTCAATTTAGTTTTATTTGATCCCTAGATAGGACCCTCTCAGGTGCTACCACTCCGGGCCAGAGTGGACCTGGGAGCGATGGCAATGAAGGTGTACACTGCATTCCTTAAAGCTCTAGCAATACTTTAACCTTACCATTGATTGTTTTGTGTCGTATTACCAGGACACTCGTAGGGGGAGTCTTACCCTTCTGTAGAGAAGCAGTCGGTGTATTCTCCAGCCATAGCGCGCTGAGCAATGAATAATAAAAGTTATACAGCATAATAAAAGTTTTAGCAACTCGAACATTTTTATTAAAATCAGTATTTTTCTCGTAAACTATATGAATAAGTTTTCGAATTAGAAAAGTGCTTAAGGAATTGTATAGTCATTTTAAAAGATTTTTTTGTGTCCGTTACTCTTTCAAGCAAGAATCTGTTTGTCAATTTGTTTTGTACTTATCTTTGAACTAACTCACAAGACTGCAAATATATATTTTGATACTGTTCTTTGTAGAGTATTCGGAGACTTTTCACAGGATATTAGTTCTTTTAAGTATTGTAAATACACTCTAGTGGAAGGGTCATTTAAACTTTTCAACGTATTTCTACTAGGGCTGACTGTCATCTTTCTTGACAGTCTAATTTTATTTTTTTACCTCCATGTGTTAATTGATAATACGCAGTATCTATTATGTGGGATTTAATGTAGATAGTCTATAACGTTATCAAACGGTTGTCAAAAGCGTAAATCATTTTTGTTAATTGACAGGTGATGATCAAAAGATGATTTAAAAGATCGGTTTTCAACGAAAGGACGGAAACCGACGGGTCCTGGAAGTTTAGGAAAGAATTGTATTTGTACTTTAGTCAGATAAATCACTGCTTGTCTTTGACTTTATTAGTGGGTTGGTTGTGTCTTACGACATATCAACGCTTGTAAGTTATTTAATGCCGAATCTTATTCATACATATGCATTAAATATATATGACTTGTAAACAATTATTTTGTTGGTAACAATTTTTCATAAGCCAGTGCTCATTTGTTTGTACACTGTTAAATGGTTAGAAGTATTATAAAACAATAATAGTTTTATTTATGCACTGTTAATTTTTTTTAAAAGTATTGTTATCAAATACCAATTTTTTTATGGGCGCGCATGACAATAGTTTCAAGTATTGCTGACATGAATATTTCTATATGCAACCATAAAATGATATCAAATACCAATGGTTCATTTGGTACACATATAAATGGTTTCAAGTATTGCTAATGCGATTATGTAACATAATGGGTGAGGGATTTCGGTTTATGCCTTTGGGTTTAGTTAGGCCGAGAACCTTTCGGCTCAGCACATGGGTTAGTTAGGTGCAAGGTTCACGCGAGCGTGCGCAGAGCGGACGTTACACTCAGAGATGTCACAATAGCCCGACATGAGAAACGGGGTTACAGAGTGCGAATGACATCATGCACCGGAAGCGCGCGGAGGATTTTGGGAATTTGAAAAAAGTTAGGAGAGTTGAGACTAGACACCAGGCAAGACGGTTGACTTTCGCTTGCTCGCAGAGGCCTTGTGGCAGGTGCCGCACGAGATGGGTGGGGCAGATGAAAAAGCCTGAGTAGAAAGATTGTGCCTCTCTCTCCTTATGTCGAAGAACCTTTAAACTCAAAGGTAATAAAAAGGTTCGTACCTGAACTGAGAAGTCGTTACATGTTTTTCGAATTTCGGGATTCCTATGTTCTATCTTTATGGACATTCGATGTACGTTTCACACATATCCGTATAATGGGTATAGTACAATTATTTCTATTTGCCATAGAACGAACTCCTGTGGACCCCATCACATGGCGGAGCAAAGGCAAGACGACTAGCAAGAACCTATAAACAACAGCTCTGTGCTGATTCAGCATGTCTTGAAAACCTCCAGTGAGCGATGGGCGATAGAGACGGGTGGTGAGAGAGGGTCAGAGAGATGCGTGCTGGCAGCGCGACATGATGATGATGATGTATAAATTAAATTATATGTTAGATTAAATTACTTATATGTATGTACATAGTAACACGTGAACCCAGCATTGCTCATGTGGACATATATGAAAATATATGAAAATAATACAATTGATTAATGTATTGTCACGTTACGATAACTCAATTTTTTGTTCAAACATTCAGAAGAATCAATATCTTTAGTTGTGCTTTCCGGTGCCAGGATCAAGAGACCATCGGAATATCTTAAAACATCAATATAAATCAAACCATATGAAAACCAGGATTTGTTTGATACCGTCCAACATATTTTAGTAACTACTCCTGAGGTGCCCCTGGTGTAATGGTTATCGTCGTAAGAAATGGATTCAGCGACACGAGTTCAAACCCTGGACGAGACTGATTGCATTTCACATAGCACTAATACCCTTGGGAAAGGTATGAATCCAATTATTCTCCCTCCAGCTATGGGTAAATAGTAGGGCAGACTGAGTTCGTCAGGAAACTGAGTTAGTCTAGAAGGAAAACTCTGAATTCAAACCTGTTAAACCCTGCTTAAAAAGTGACGTTCTCTCATATCCTGCCCGAGCAGAGGGGTTGGGAAAATTTTGTAACTACTCCTGAGATTTGTTTATAGCCATGGCGACGCTGTGACTTTCAGAAATATATGTAAATATCCATGTATGATTTTAATTTAGATGGAAAACCTGTTGGTCTCAGGTATTCTGCCGATGAAGCAGCTTTCTCCACGAAAACTTTCTGACATTAATGTGGTTCCATAACATTGAATGCAAGATTTTGAAGGTAAATATCATGACATTGTTAATTATTCGAAGACTGATGTCACACACGGTAAAATGCACACAAAAATTAGACTATTGTATTATAGACTCCCTTTAAAGGTAACTTACCCAGCAATTAAGTTCAATTTCAAGTCCTATCCTATCAGAGTCATCGACATCATAAATAATCAGATAAAATATTAGAACTTATTTTCATTTAGCGCTGAATAGTTATGTCGCTTAAAATATAATAACAGCAGCAAGAGTGAAAAAAGATCCTAAATTATCATAAATAAATTGTACGTGAGTTCGTACTCCAGTCGCGCTATTACGTTCACTTTCGGGCAAATACCCTTGGGAAAGGTATGAACCCCCTTATCCTCCCAGCTATTGGTTATATTGGACCACTACTGTTCTTCTAGGAGAATGGATTTGGCATTAAATAACCTAAAAAGAGTTGATATGCCATTAAACAAAGAAACCAAACCAAACCAAACCAGATTGTAAATTAAATAAAAAATCATATCATTCTCTAAGCGAATACCTTTTAAGGTTATATTGCTGGCAGAATATTGTAAATAAATATTATAGTATTCTCAGCGAGGGATAATGCAGACTTATAAATAAATATTAATAGTAAATTCAAATAAAAATTACTTTATTCACTAAGTGGGTATGTTTTAAACTTATCCGAGCGGACATTTCTCACTTTAAATATCGTATCGACATCGAGGACGAATGGAGATCTAGAGATGATTATCAAAAGGTCGTAAAATTAAATAGAAATGTATTTGTTCTCTAAGCAAGGATGTTTTAGGACTACTTTTCAAGCAAAATGTCGTTACAAAGTTCTCCTTTTTTAAATAAATTATGTCATACCAGTATATAAAAGCGGATAATTGCAATATTGATGATGCTTGACGTTCTTCTGCCGTGTCGTAAATCAATTCTGAACAAGAACAAATTCATTTATTTTATTTAATATTCATTTAGCCAGATGAGAATGCTGAATTCCTTAAGCGTAATTTGACGGGGTTTTGATTTTCTTTTCTTTTTAATTCTCGTTTGTTTAAATAGCGTGTTCACGTGATTTCCACTTTTACATCGACTTAATAAGCAATTAAGGATAATGACATTCGGTATTCAAATCACAACTTCATGCGTCTCGATACGAAATGATGTTAATTAGATAGGTGTTTACTGTCAGGAAGGCCTGAGGATCATTTAAGAGTTCAGGAGAAATGTTGACATTACTAATATTTCGTGTAAAGAAAACTATACGCTAAAATTCAATATGTATAATTTTGCATATACATAGCACTTGAATGGGTGTCCAAAGTCGTTAATTAATTGATTGTAGCGGCACGCCAAACCCTCAAACTGTATTTTATGGTTAGACTTAAGAGAATCACGTTCATTCTACGTTCTTATAAATATTTTTGTGAAGTTGTTTCTTACGCATTGTTGTACACGGTTCTATGGAATAGTAACATATTCAATGATTGTTTGGTTTGCTTTTATGGCGTGTCAACAATTGTTGGTTATTTAAAGCTAAATACCCTTCATATAGTAAACGTATGATTTGTAAACACATTTTGTAGATACTCCTAATTGAATGATCGAACAGTTCAATTCCTAACTATTAAGTTTAGCATCAGTCACCAAAATTAAATGGAACAAAGTATTGCTATATATCACAAATAATTCTATTAAGCATCAGTTATTTCCTTATACTCAGTTAAATGATCAAATATTTCTATTTCTGACAATTTAGTTTGGCATAAGTCATTTGTTTGTATACAGTTTAAATGTCAAACAGTTTTATTGGATTCATTGATAGGAGCCTTTCTAGTGCTACCACTTCGGGCCTGAGAAGACTTGGGAGCGATATCAATGAAGGGTTTATCCGAACACCCCCAAAGCATTACTGGAGCCACACCATCATGTTATAAAATAGCCGAGGGATTTCGGTTCGTGCCTTTGAGTTTAGTTAGGCAGAGAACCTTTCGGTTCAGCACATGGGTTGGTTGGGTGTAACATTGAAGCAGGTGTTAACGCGGGTGCGCGCAGGTGGATGGAGGTGTCACTCAGATGTCATAATAGTCCGAGACGATACTGGGTGACAGGGTGCGGGTGATGTCACGCACCGGAAGCGCACGGAGGTTGTGTGAGAATTTGAAGAGAGAAAGAGTCGGGTACTAGACGCCAAACGAGAAGGATCGATTTTTGGAAGTCGCAGACGTGAGGAGAACGTGCGCCCTATGGGGGCCGCTCGAGTTGGGGGCCAAATGAATAAGACAGCATAGAAGATTGTGTCTCTCCTCCTTACGTCGAAACCTTTAACTGGAAGTTAATAAAAAGGTTTCGTACCTGAAAAAGAAGTCGTTACGTGTTTTCGAATTCCGAGATTCCTATGTTCTTTATTATCCTATAGTAATGAACATTGTATGTCCATTTTGCACATAGCGTTAATTGCGAATATGGTGCAATCAGACTGTTTTTTGTCATATCGAGCGCACTTGTTTGATGGGTTCTTCTGTTCCAGAGATGTAGCCGAATATAATCCTTTATTGTGTATAGAAATGAATTTACCGAAGCGACAAAGTTACCATTATCATTGCATTATGAAGAAAATGATTTTTTTAATTCAAAATGTAAGAATAATAAACGAAATGGATGCTGGGTTTAAAACTTAGGAATAATATGTGAGGAGGGAAAGGATGAGGTTTATAACCTTTGCTAACGTCTCATGTTATTTCCTTTATCATTTCTACAAAAAGTTTATACCGTATAGTTTGGCTCTTAAATCAATTTGTTTGGTTTATTTTTTATGGCATATCTACTTTTGAAGTTATTTCAGGACAAATCCATTTTTATATAAATAAGCAGTTCTTTTTCAAACAATTCAGTTTAGCAGACGTATAGCTTTTGTTTACACATAGTTAAATGTCAAAACAGTTCTATTTTAAACAATTCAGTTTAGCAAACAGAAATAGTTCAATTTCAAACAATTCCCTTTAGTATAAGGAGGCAGTTTAACTATCAAAACAATCCTATTTCAAGGAATGCAGTTTAGCATTAGTACCCAGTTTAATTCTGTTTGTCCCATAGACAGGACCATAGCAGGTGAAACATCTCCGGCTGGGAGTGATGGCAATGAAGGGATATTCCGCATTCCTCAAAGCTCCATCATTAATGGAACATCACCATCAGATTTTTAATGTATTTTCCAGGATACTTGGGGGTTCTTGCCCCTATGCAGAAAAAGCATTTGATGTACTCTACAGCTGCAGCCGACTGGGCAAGCAATTTATTTTGACATATTTCAAAATGAATTGGTCAACTAATAGCTTTGTGTTTTTTAAGAATTATCGATTTTTTTCTTACATCTGTGTATTCTTCCAGCTTGTTGCTTTCGTCAGAGACCATATGTGGAACAAGGCCATATTAATAAAGCCAAATATTCGGCCCGCACAAATAGTATGGTTGATTGTATTCTTTAGTCTTGTTAAAACAACCTATCTGAGAGAGAGGAAATTATAAATTCAAACTAGCTGTTCTTCCATTGAAAATTTACCGTGTGTCGCATCCTGCCCATGAAGAAGGGGCTTGGGTAAATTCATACTTTAGCAAAGATTTCATATATATATATATATATATATATATATATATATATATATATATAAGATGCCAAACTAGTGTTTAAAACATGCTCACTATATGCATCGAGCAAGTTTTAAGAACGGAATAAAATAAATAATGTTCACTAAGTTTCACGCAAACGATCTTTAGGCAAACTTTGTTTTTACTCGGGGTACAAACGAATTTAAGCATATTAGCCAAAAAGAGAACAATATATTACTTAATTAAGTGTAATTTTTGGTTTGGTTTGGTTTGGTTTTAACAACTGTAAGTTAATAGTGCCAAATCTATATATATATATATATATATATATATATATATATATATATATATATATATATTAACAGTTATATTTCAGACATTTCAGTTTAGGAAAAGTATAGTTTTTAGTTTACACACAGTTAAATGTCAAAGCACTTCTTTGCAATCACTTTAGTTTAGCATAAGGATACAGTTTCCATATAAAAAAACAGTTCCCTTTCAAACAGTTCAGTTTAGAATAAGTACACAATTTTCACTCCGTCAAAGAATTCTTTTTGACCCATTGATACAACCCTTTCTGGTGCTACCATTCCGGGCCAGTGAGGACCTGGTAGCAATGGATATGAACGGGTACTCCGCATTCCCCAAAACTACAGCATTACAGGAGCCTCAACATGTTGGGGCGGGGTCTTACCCGTCTGCAGATAAGCAGTCAGTGTATTCTACAGCCTTAGTCGACTGGGAAATACATAGAGTTAAATATAAAAACATTTCTTTTCAAGCAATTCAGTTTAGCATAAGTATGCAGAAAAAAGGTGTTGACGACGACTGGCCATATATATAATAGCAACTCATCTGTGTTACTTGACACACGAGATCCTTCAAGCTGGCTAAATTTCCGGGCCGCCATTTCTTCCGATCTCTGGTTCAACAATTCATAAACTTTAGGCGTGTGCGTAATTTTTATAATATTTTCCCATTTTAAAATCGTGTCAACGTATTAATGAATTAATGAATGTTGAATAAGCATGGCGAATAATGACTAAAACACTTTTCTTTATAAAAATATAACAGTGTCCACTGTATTTCTCGGAATGGGCGAAACTGGCCTAAGTGTGAGCGAGACTGGGAGATGGAGGGAGACGAAGACAGACTGTCATATTGATCCATTACTTCTTCTTCGTCTTCTAGTGACCATACCACGCTGAGTTATCTTCAAGGCTTTACAGCTTTCCTTCTTCTTCCTTCGAACCAGTGACCGTTGTCGGCCGTTGCCCCACCGGTCAACTAGCGGTCAGAGTCCGTAACTGAATCTAAGCTGAAGATTAACCACTGCAAAACTGCCCGTATACGGTCTATGTGGTGTATATATATTTTCACAACGCCCACATACGTCCTTCCGTTCATTCATGTCCTGTAATAACATTATTTACACAGCTCTGTTAAAGGTCAATATGCAGCAAAAGCCATATAGATTTTTAGTGTAGCAGAAATATTTTGGAATAATCGTATTGAGTATTCATTTTTCATACACCCTATTGGTCTAGTGACAATAATATAATTCCTTAAAGGACCTTCCGTGGAACCCAAATACACCTTTCCATCCTTTATCTTATGAATATAAAAACTGGCTCATAAGAAATACGCTCAACCAAGCATTTTCCATTTAGTGGGCATTCACTTTTTTATTGCAATTACACGTAGATACTCATTTTTTTGTTTCTTTATCTGATTTAGCAAGTTGTGCCAGTTTATATTGCTTCCAACATTAGGTGAACATTATATATATATATATATATATATATATATATCCGTAATAGCCAGTCGGCGTCAACACCCTTTTTCTGGGTCCTTGATAGTTTTATTCTTTTAACTAATTCTTTTATGTAAATACTGTAATTTATATTTGCAGATGTCACCCTCAAATTAAGCGTGTATGACATCTGAAGAGACGAAGATTATATGCCCTGCCAAAATAAATTTCTTCCAGTTGCATTATATATATATATATATATACTTTTTTTGTGACCCGTTTCGTTGTTTTTTCTTAAAGAATTTATTGCTCTTTATTATTGGTGCATTGAGCTCTTTACCAGGAAAATTTTAAATATTCATTCATGAATAATTTCTTGTCCTGATGGAATTACTCCCAACTCCGGTTTAACTGGACCAAGAATACTATATATATATATATATATATATATATATATATATATTATGTTCGTCGAACTACATCGTCATTCGAATTTATATATCAGCAAACTTTCTTAGAAGATTGGTAACTTGTCCTTACGTGTAGAATTAAAGGCCGTCCTAGTAGTGAAAACTGGCCGAACATTGACAGCATGATAACAACGGTACACGGAGGAGGCAAACTTCTCGGCATAGGACTGGCTACCAAAACCAACCCAATGAAATCTAAAATAAACAGGAGATTTCGGAGGTCCAAAAATGTTGTTCCTATATATATATATATATATATATATGCGTGTGTGTGTGTGATAGTTATTGTGATGGGTGATAGATGGCCATATAGCTGCTGCTTTGTGGGGTGTGCATTCTTGTGTAGTTGCCGTCTAACTTTTTTCCATCCGTGCCATGTAGTGCATCCATATAGCAGTATCGACATGACTGCTGCTTGGAAGTAACAGCATTTCATTTTATCGGTGAGGTCTGATATCCATATGACCGATAGCCTATCGATAGCTGCCCATGCCTTCGCTTGTCGCGTAAAATAAACAATAAAGTGAATAAAAATCTTTCATCGTTCCACTAGTGTGCAAAAAATAAAAGAATAATAAAAATAAAAAAAATAAACGATTCAATGACTTTTGAATACTTCTTGGGATCAAACAAAGAGACTTTGACAAGACTTCGGCTCTGCAACTAAGCTTAATAAAATCCTACTTTTGTCCAAGTCTGTATTTTAGGGAGAAATTGCGAGTAATATTTATCTATTCGTTTTATTCCAAGTCGAATCCTCATGAAGAAATGCAAAAGTGATATGCGTGTTGGCTATGAATTTATAAACAAAAAGTAGAATATGTTAATAAACAATATCAATAAATGCAAGCCTACATGCAAAATCATGCCGACGTTTTCGAAATGAGATTTGCCATAACAGATGCCACAGCTCTCAGATTCTGACAAGACACAGCCTTTCCAACATCTTAAAAGATCTCTTTTTCTTGGAAGTGATAGAAAAATAACATCACAAAAACGAATACTTTTTTTTAGATAGAGAATGATGTCAACAAAGCTCTCTCAAAAAGCATAAAGTCAAGCAAGCAATATATATATATATATATATATCAAGAAATTACCACGAAGATGTCTTCGTTTAATTTGACACGTCTTCTTATACACACACACACACACACACACATATATATATATATATGTATATATATATATATATATATATATATATATATATATATATATATATATATATATATAAGCCCTTATATGCTTCTACTAAACAAAGCAGAAATCAAAAGGACAAAAATAAAAACTGTAATACATTTAACTTGGGACACCATGCACTTCTAAAAGCACCATTAACCCGATTCATAACTGACCGCTATTGTATACTTGCTCAAAAGAAGACCAGGGCACAATGGTCTTACAAAAATGACAGAATGTGATAGATTCAATCATGGGATGACGTAATTAGAATTGCTCATTCGCGCTTCTGCGCCAGCTATGATTAAATTGTAAGGCAGGCAAGGCTGTCTAACCTTGGAAAGGCAACTTGCCTGTAAGAGGGAAAATACACTGAATTCTAAACTTGTAGACTTGGGGGGTAAGCAACTCCACAACGATAGGAATGTCGTTTTTTCTTCGAAATCAAAGTACCATCACAGACGAGGTGTGGCTGCAAAGCTATGCCCTGAAAGAAGAGCGGCCTTTATCTTACACATTGCTAAAGGGAACTCACCAAACATAATGCTTGATGGATTATTTTGTTTAATGGAAATTTACTAAGCTTTTTGCTTAGATGTGGCACAAGGCCATATGAAAGGGGCACCCAATGAGACTTGAACTCACTCGTGTAGGTTTGCTAGTACGAGCTTGCTAACCGTTACACCACCAGAGGCGCCTAGATTATTTTGTTTAATGACATACCAAACATTGTAGAAAGTTCATTGCCGAAACTTGTTTTTCTGTATATATCATTCTATGTGTATCAATATATTGGTATAAATAATTTTCTTTTTGTTCATATGTAATAAACTGGTTAAAATAAACTGGTGTCCGTTGTGTAATGGTTATTGCCACAGGAAATGGACACGGCGACACGAGTTCAAATCCTAAACGAGACTGATTCCTTTCACATAGCACTAATAACCTTGGGAAAGGTATGAATCCAATTATTCTCCCTCCAGCTATGGGTAAATTGTAGGGCAGACTAGGTTCTTCAGGCTTGGTGAGGGAACTAGTCTAAGAGAAGGAAAACTCTGAATTCAAACCTGTTAAACTCCGCTTAAAAAATTGACCTTTTGTCATATCCTACCCCAGCGGAGGGGTTGGGTAAATATGATAAACTGGTTGAAATGTTTTTCATCAATTTTATGCATATTGATGTATTAGCAGAATTAATCTTCATCTTTTTCAAAATACCATCTTCTGTTTGAGCTTTATATAAGCACCAGAAACAGGTTTTACGCTGTGGAAGAAAATAAAAGTTTTTCAATGGTATAACTGTTTATATTGGTAAAATTAAAGTTTCCATGGTATAACCGTTCATATTGGTAGAATAAAAATATCCACGGTATACCTGTTTGTATTGGTAAAATAAATGTTTCCAAGCTATTACTGTTTATATTGGTTGAATAAATGTTTCCTCCGTATACCTAATGATAGTAGTAAAATAAATGTTTCCATGTTATAACTATTTATATTGGTACAATAAATGTATCCTCGGTATAACTGTTATCTTGGTAGATAAAAGTTTCCATGGTATACCTGTTTATATTAGTAGAATAAAAGTTTCCATGTTATAACATTATATTGGAAGAATAAAAGTTTCCACGGTATAACTGTTTATATCGGTAGAATAAAAGTTTCCACGGTATAACTGTTTATATTGGTAGAATAAAAGTTTCCACGGTATAACTGTTTATATTGGTAGAATAAAAGTTCCCGTGGTATTATTATATAACTTGGGAATGATTTTTTATGATAATCAATTTTCGTTAATATTTTCAGTTTGATAAGGTTTTGAACTATTCAAGTAATTGGGTGCAATTTTACGCTCTTTCACAAAGGATATGACAAGCATCATTTGTCATAATAAACCCCCAGACAGGAAATGGGGTTGGAGTGTACATGACGTCATGCCCGGAAGATATGGTCCTGAGAATTTGAGGATTTAAAAAAGAGTCAGTTGAGATTGGACTATTGAGACGAGAGTTGGGTTCTGATCGTTGAAAGATGTAGATGGGGTTTTTTCCACACTAGACAGAACCTCTCGGAAACTAGTAGAAAAATTCATCTACCTAGGAAGCAGCATCTCATCAACCGAAAAAGACATCGACACACGGCTAACGAAAGCATGGACCTCTATCGATAGGCTTTCGATCATATGGAAATCAGACCTTACCGATAAAATGAAACGCAGTTTCTTCCAGGCAGTGGTCGTATCGATACTGCTATATGGATGCACTATTTGAACGCTAATTAAACGGCTGAAGAAGCTAGACGGCAATTACACAAGAATGCTGCGAGCAATAATGAACAAGTCCTGGCAGCAACATCCCACAAGGCACCAACTATACGGCCACCTGCCTCCCGTCACGAAATCTATACAAGTTAGACGAACCAGACACGCAGGACACTGCTGGAGAAGAAATGACGAACTCATCAATGATGTACTCCTATGGACCCCCGCATATGGCCGAGCAAAAGCAGGACGACCAGCTCGAACATACATACAGCAGCTATGTGATGATACGGGATGTAGACCTGAAGACCTGCCAGAAGCGATGAACGATTGGGAGAAGTGGAGAGAGAGGGTCAGGGATATCCGTGCTAGCGGCACGACATGATGATGATGATGATACCTGTTTATATTAGTAGATTAATAGTTTCCATGGTATAACTGATTATATTGGAAGAATAAAAGTTTCCATGGTATAACTTTATATTGGTAGACAAAATGTTTCCACTGTATAACTGTTTATCTTGGTAGAATAAAATTTTCCATTGTATTACTATTTATATTGGTACAATGAATTTTCATTGACTTCGTGTAATTAACTATTTTTCTCGACGCGGTTGCCTTCAGCCGACGACTTCTAGCAGGTTTAGTATACGAGCAATTTGAAGAATTCTCTCAGGACTTAATTTTATTGGCGCCCAGGGCGTCTAACCAAATTAAAAACCACAGTGGTCAGTTGCAGGGTACGGGATTCCTTAATATCCGTGTCACTGAATAGTCAGGAACGAGGATCCCATTCTCAGTGAGTGTCCAATCATGTCAAATAAGTGTCCTCCATTGAAGAGATGTTTTCCTTCTGTAGAGGCGTACGAGGGTAGATTGTACGGTTCTAAACGACAAAGCGGGGTACAATGGTCAGCTTTCGATTTTTTGTTTAATGGCATATCAAACTTCGTGAGCTATTTAAGGTTAAAGCCATATTTATCGAGGAATACCGATGATGCTATAAAAGCTTTTTTTCAGGTGGATAAAGGGAACAAATCAGAATGTTTTTGGAATGATTTGAACACAAGTTTACGAAAAATGAAGAGAAAAGGTTATTCAGTAAAACTGACTGCACTCATGTGGGGTGATTATGTGACCTAAGAATATACTAATATCTTTTCAATGTAATATCTTCGTTTTTCTTTATAATTTCCTCTAAATGGCACCAGCTGTTGATGACCCTCTATCTTTTTCTCTTCAGACCTTTTCATCGTTCCAGCCTCCAGCAAGAATGATCACTTTCAATTTCCTCCCACGACTGTTCATGAATTTCCAGTACACGTCGATACCTAGCAACGTATACTTATGTAATGAATACCTTTTTTAAGACCAATTTATACCTCAAAACCAAGAGGTTGTTCAGTATATATGTTTTTGAAACGCTTAACCTCGCCATAACATTGACCAAAAGTATTCCTGCATACTGTATATCTTTAAAAACTCCATTATTTAAGATAAGTTTTTATTTGATTTACAAATTTATAATTCCTGTCAATATAATGCGTACAAAGAAGGCTAGCTCACGGTCTAGGCTACATTGTGTATTTTCGGTATTGTAGTGACATTGATTGTATACCAGTAGTTTTGAAAGTATAACTAAACATTTAAATGTTTTCTCTATATTTCATATGATATCAAGGTACAGGGTGCGGAAGGGAAATATGGAATGATTTTTTTTTTTTAGTCTGTTTAGTCCAATTTTTAAAAAAAAAACGTGATAAATCGATATTGTTTTGTTTACTTTTATTATTCAAGCCCTTTTTAAAATTAGAATTCAGCCCAATATGAGTGCGGAAGAACAGAAAAGACAAAGAATCTATGATTTGCTTAACACCGACACAGTCAATAATTTGGTTTGGTTTGTATAATGGCATATCAACCCTTGTATGTTATTTAATGCCAAAACCATTCTCGCAGAAGAACAATAGTGGTACTATTCAACTCATAGCTGGGAGGATAAGGGGTTTCATAGCTTCCCAAGGATATTTGCCCGAAAGTGAACGTAATAGCGCGACTGGATTACGAACACGCTTACTACGATTCGGCAGTCCATCGCTTTAACCATTAACCCACGAGGACACCCTCGAAACAGTCAAAGTTCCCTTGTCTACTGGATACTAAGCAAATAATTTTTTTTTTTTACCGAAAATGAGCTTTTTAAGGAAAAGAAAAAGTGGAGGATTGAATAAAAAACGCAAAAGCTTTTTAACTGCTCTCGCAACGGTGATTATGAAGGAACCCACAACGTCCATAAGAAAGCACGCAAGTGATTTAAAAATCCACGAGACACTTGAAAACAGGGATTAAACAAGATTTTAGCCCAGACCTTAATCCCCTTGATTCCGCTATATGTGGCATTTTAGAAAACAAAACAAAACAAAGAAACATCCCATCAAAATATTGGTTCGCTTAAGACTGCTATAAAGAAAGAATGGAATAAAATGTCTGAAGAATCTATTTTGAAGGCATACAAATCGTTCTGAAGGCGTGTGGATACAATAATAAAAAAATGGTGACCCTAACGAAACCATTTTCTGTTTTGTGGATATTTTCCTTTTTTTTTTTTCTAATTGAAATTAATTTTGTCTTATAATAGTTGTTTATTTTTATACTAGAATGTTCATAATTTTTCTTCGGCACCTTAAAGTTTTTATGCATAGGCATAAGTTAGGGGTCATTTATTTCACACAATATATCATATAACCATTTGGAGGTGCCCGTGGTGTAATGGCTATCGTCGCAGGAATTGGACACGGCGACACGTGTTCAAATCCTGGACTGATTGCACTTCGCATAGCACTAATATCCTTGGGAACGGTATGAATCCAATTATTCTCCCTCCAGCTATGGGTAAATAGTAGGGCAGACTAGGTTCTTCAGCCTTGGTGAGGCAACTAGTCTAGGAGAAGGAAAACTCTGAATTCAAACCTGTTAAACTGCACTAAAAAAATGACCTTGTGTCATATCCTGCCCGAGCGGAGGGGTTTGATAAATATGATATATCATATAACCACCTATATAAGGCTGAAGATTAGGAGTCGTTTATCATACGAAGTCGTTCATTAATCGAATATATACGCAATATATTTTTTCACTCTAGTTGGGGAAGTTTCTCGTATATCTTAGTCAAGAAATTAACTCCACCAAGGAGAACATTCATAAAAGCTGTTTTATAGGGTAATTTTTTGTCTGTGCTTTATTGATAGAGTGAAACAGAATATGTATAGGTCAAGGGGACTGGAGATAGTTTCATGTTTTGTGAGATTTATGAAGTAATTCGAGCTTAAACCGCTGAGAAAGTAGCGGTCACTGATTGCACTTGATAAAAAAATATTTGGTTAGCAAGGAAGAAGTAGAAAACTGCTGGCATCAAATCAAATATATGACGACATACTTCGAGATGTATTTGATATTCTTCCTTTCGCATTCTTTAAGAAAAAATATTTCTTCCAGATTATTCGCAACAGGATTTGCTCATGTATAAATCGATGACTTATGTAGGTCGACCCTTGATTTCTCACAAAGATGTTTATAATTCATGCATATGAATTTTTGAAGTGGAGATTGGCTCATATACATTCCAGTGATGTTTGATATTTCTTTTAAATGGCATATCAATCGTCCTTGGCTAACTAATGCAAAAACATCTTTGTAAAAAAACAACAGATTTTTTTAACCCACTACTGGCTCATTGGCCTAGTGGGCAGAGTGTTCGCCAATGGTCAGGGAGATCTGGGTTCAATCCCAGGTCACGTCATACCAAAGACTTTTAAAATGGTACTTGATGCCTCCTTGCTTAACACTCAGCAATATAAGGTACGTATCAAGGGTAAAGTGGAGCAATCCAGGGAAAGGAGTAGCGCCCTTCCCTACACCTCGGTGTAGTAGCTATGGAAAAGGGAGCCTTCTGGTCACCCTCGACTACGATCGCCAACTTTACAACAACTTATTAGAGGGATAAGGGGGTTAATATCTTACTAAAGATTATTTGTCCGAAAGTGAACATTCTAGCGGATCTGTAATTCAAACTCACCCACTTAATGGTCACAGTAATGCGCCTCGGGTGGTGTAATGGTTAACAAGCTAGACTAGCAAACCTACACGAATGAGTTCAAGTCACGTGTGGTGCCCCATTCATTCGGCCTTGTGAAACACGTAAGCAAAAGCTTAGTAAAGTACTGCTTAGAGACTGCTGTCCAGTACTTTAGATAATACGCTATAAGGACATTCTACTGCTGTCACACTGGTTGGGTCTGTTTAGCTCATATTCGACTCGTCAGTGATGGTCGTATTCTTTCTGATATAAATATATATATAAATGGCCGTATTCTTTCTGATATATATATATATATATATATATATATATATATATATATATATATATATATATATATATATATATTAATGGTCGTATTCTTTCTGATATAAATATATATATAAATATATATATAAATATTCTTTCTGATATATATATATATATTTTTGTCCCTGAAAAAAAGCATAAAAAAAGACAACATATCTCATCATCAGAAATTATTTTTCTTTGGGTATCAAATACGTTCAGATTTCTCTTGGGGTTGGGGTATATTAATTTTTTTTTTACTATACTGTATTCCTTAGTAAAGTTGTCAACCGTAGTCGAGGGTCACTCGAAGACTCCCTTTTTCTAACTACAACTCCGACGGGTAGAGAAGGGTGTAACTCCTTTCACTGGATAGTTCCACTTTACTATAGATCCCTACCTTATATTGCTGAGTGTTTAGCATAGAGACATCAAGTATCATTTTTTGAGACTTTAATATGACTCGACGCGGGATTGAACCCTGGTCTCTCGGGCCACTGTCGAACACTCTACCCACTAGCTCTATTAACTGTTTCATCCAATCTATCAAGCTTAAAATGTTTCTCATTCATTCACTGACAACCCTTTCTCTCTCTCTCTCTCTCTCTCTCTTTCTCTCCCTCTCTCTCTATCTATCTCTGGCAAACTATTGTTCACTGATAAGTGATTACAGAAACTGACTGCTCCTGGAAAAAGGAACACACATTCGAAACTTCCTCTAAATGAATAAATTTCAACATTGACCATACAAATATTAAAAATATTTAAAAAAAAACAAAATTCTTGACTTCTAACCTTTTCACATGCAATAGCTTCAGTCTATGATAATAATGAAAATAACTTCTTTTCTTGTTTATTATCAATCTTTTAAAACATCTTGACCTCCTAACATTATAGCTACCACTTGATACTATAACACATATATTATACACATCACATACATACATACATACATACATACACGTTATGTTAATATTTATTCATACAGCTCAGTCTGCTGGGAGTGTAGAAAACACAGAATGAATCTGTACTGTCAGCCCATTAGAATAATGGTTAAAGTGCCCAAAAGATCTGGTACCAATACCAGGTCAGGTCATACTACAGATTGAAAAAAATGGTACTTGATGCCTCCAGCATTATTTAGCATGGATCAAGGTTACGTAGAGTAATCCAGAGAGAGGGTATGCGCCCTCCCCTACACATAGATGTAGTTGCTATTGAAAAGGGAGCCATCGGGTCACTCTCAACTATGGTCTGCCAACATACTACTTGCATCTTTGCAAAGGGGTTAGACCTCCCGCCAATGAGTTTCTTGTATATGCCACTAACCAATCTAATGGTGAGGTTCCAAGAAGCTAGGGCTTTGGAAACTGCAGAGTAACCCTTCATTGCCATCACTGATAGGATCGATGGATCAAATAGAACTGTTTCACATTTAAATTGAATGCAAACAAATGACTTTTGTTACATTGAATTATTTGAAATAGAACTTTCTTTCGGTTTGGTTTCTATTGTTTAATGGCATATCAACCTTTTAGATTATTTAATGCCAAATCTATTCTCCTAGGGGAACAGTAGTGGTACTATTTAACCTATAGCTGGGAGGATAAGGGGGTTAATACCTTTCCCAAGGGTATTTGCTCGAAAGTTAACGTAATAGCGCGACTGGAGTACGAACTCGTGTTCTACGATTCTGCAGTCCATCGCTTTAACCATTACACCACGAGGACACCCCCTGAAATAGAACTGTTTGATTATTTAGCTGATTGTAAAAAAATAACAGATGTTAAATTGAATTGTTAGTGTTACATAGCAATACTTGGAAATATTCAACTTTGACTTAGGCTGAATTGAATTGTTGGAAATAGAAACGTTTGATCATTTAACTGTGTGTAAAAAATAACTGATGTTTAATTGATTTAATTATGATACACAGGAATAATTTACCTGTGAGAAAAGAAATGAGTAATATTGAATTGAAAAAATGAGTGTTTTATAGGAATAATTGTAACCTCTTCACTGAGTGCAAACAAATGAATAATATTTATAAGAATTATAAGGGTTTGATTGCAACAAATGAAACCATTTAACAGTGTAGAAACAATATTTATACAAGTGAGCAAACGGTGTTATTCTTACTCATTTAAAAATGAAATTACCGACAAACTAATCTCTTACATAGTATGTGTATCTATACAAAAGTGCGCAAACAAATGACTGATGTTAAATTGTTACTGTTACATGGCAATACATGAAACTGTGTGCAAAGAAATGATTAATAGTAAATAGAATTATTCTTATTTGATGGTAATAATTAATACCACTTAACTGCGAGCAAAGAAAATTAACTCTGGCTCGTTAAAAAATGTATCTACAAAATGCATTTACGAATCATATATTTAAAATACATGTAAAAACAGAATTCGGCATTAAAAATCAACAATGGCTGATATGTCATAAAAAAATAAAAAAAAAACTTACACGCGAGGGAATTCGAGTCTCATTGAGTAACCCATTTATGGCCTTGTGCCATATATGTTCTTTGACGAGAGCAACTAACCGGAAATATACATGTATATAATAATACATATAAATATACGTTTCTACCTACAAGCTTATGAATTATAAGAGTTTATAAAAAGTGGTTGACGACCATAGTCGAGGGCGACCCGAAGGCTCCCTTTTCAATAGCTACAACACCAAGGTGTAGGGGAGGGCGCTACTCTTTTCCCTGGACTGCTCCGTTTTACGCTTAATAAGTACCTTATATTATGAGTGTTAAGCAAGGATGTATCAAATACCATTTTTAAAGTCTTTGGTATAACGCGACCTGGGATTGAACCCCTGTCTTCCGGATGTCACGCTGCCAGCACGGATCTCCCTGATCCTCTTTCGCCACCCGTCTCTATCGCCCATCGCTCACGGGGTGGGGGTCTTCAAGGCTACATTCTGTATCAGCGCAGATCACGAGAATGACATCACCCGACTAACGAAGGCATAGACAGCTATTGATTGGCTCTCGGTCATATGTAAGTCAGACCTGACCGATAAAATGAAGCGCAGTTTCTTCCAAGCAGCGGTCGTGTCGATACTGCTATATGGATGCACTACATGGACGCTAACTAAAGGTATGGAGAGAAAGCTAGACGGCAACTACAAAAGAATGCTGTGAGCAATATTGAACAACTCCTGGAGGCAGCACCCAACAAAGAAGCAGCTGTATGGCAACCGACTCCCTATCATGAAAACTATCAATGCTAGACGAACCAGATATGCGGGACAATGTGGGAAAAGGACGAACTCATAAGCGATATACTCCTGTGGACCCCTTTACACGGACGAAGCAAGACGACCAGGTGGAACCTACGTTCAGCAGTTCAGTGCCGATACGGGATGTAAACCTGAAGACCAGCTGGAAGCAATGGATAATAGGGAGGGGTGGCGAGTGAGGGTCAGAGATATCCGTGCTGATAGCGTGACATGATGTTGATGATGATGGATCTTGTTTGATGAAGCCTTCTTTTTACAGTTCGAATATCAATGTCCAGCTTCAACTTTTCCCTCAATATATTTTCTTTTTCTTTTTCCTGATTTAAAAAGCCTTGTGGCTGTGCTCTTTGTCCCTTTTTTCAATCAACTTTCATCACATCCCTTATATCTTCTCTTCATCTTCCGCTAATAAGCATTTTTTAGCGTGCATTCAGCTGTTGGCCCAAGCTATTTCATGTTAGTTGATCTTTTTGACGCTGAAATAATCTTCCCTGGACCAAAAAGAAAAAAAGATTTTCTCCTTATGGATTGCACTTGAGTAATTTCAATTTTTATGTGGACAATGAGAAATCTATTGATACCTAGAGGTTACCATACAATAGACATTCGGAAAATGTATTTATGATACCGATTCTGCAGGTCTAAATCTTCAAAACTCTTGAATTTTTCATAACTGAATAAAACTGTAGCTTTTGCAATTTTCTCTTTTCATCCACTTAGCTTTTTAAGATTGTTTTCCTGTCTTTTGCTGGCGAATTCAATCATCACTAGTGGCCTCATGCTTGCAGCTTTCGATCTAAAATTTGGCCAACACCCCACACCAGTTTAAGAATTACCTCCACTAGTAGTACCGCCTCAACTTCTAATACTGCTATTTTGAAAAGTAAACACATATCTCGTTTTCTAGTCGCACGAAATAATTCCATCGGAACTAAATATGTCAAAGCAAAAAATTGATAATACGTACGATAATAGCAAGTGTTGGTGTTGTGTGTTAGCAGAGACGAAACAGTTAATCCCATAATAAGAAAATGCAGCTAACTAGCAGAAATGGAAAACACAATTATGCACAACTGAGTGGGAGAAGTGATCCACTGGGAATTGTTCAAAGATCAAAATTATGTCACATAGACAAATGGTTGGTGCATTAACCAGAATATGTTATTGAAATGGGATTCATAAAATTCTGTAAGGCATTGAGATACAAACGGACAGCCCAATCCCGGCTAGAAAATAAGATCTAGAATCAATTAACCAGAAGAAAAGATCTTGTGATCGAGTGGATGTTGCGGTTCCAGTAGACTATAGAAAGCAGAAAAAACACATAAACACAACTATCTAGATCTTGCAAGACTGCTTAAAACGCTGTGAAACCTGAAGGAGACGTTGCTATGAATGGTAGTTGGAACGGTTCTCAGATACTTGGAAGAACACATTGGAAGAGCTCCATCTTTCCCAAAGTTCTTTTTCCAAGAGGCCAGAGGAAGAAATAGGACCATCGTGACGATTGCATGGTAAAAATCAATTAGAATATATATAAAAGGTCAGCGGAAGAATTTAGACCATCCAGAGGTCAAAGGATGAATTAAGACCAACGAGACAGTGGCATTGTAAAAATCAATTATAATTTTTGAAAAAGGTCAGAAAAAGAATTGAGACCATTCAGAGGTCAAAGGAAGAATTGAGACGATCCTGGCCACAGCATTGAAAAAAATCAATTAGAATATCTAAAAAGGATCAGAGAAAAAATTGATACCATCCAGCAGTCAGAAGAATAATTGAGACCATCCAAACCACGACATTTTGAAAATGAATTATAATTTTTGAAAAAGGTCAAAGGAAGAGTTGAGACCATCCAGAAGTTAGAGGAAAAATTGAGACCTTCCGGACCACTGCACTGTAAAAATCAATTAGAATATTTAGAAGTGTTCTTAGGAGGAGTGCTGTTACTAAAACACCAGTTTAAAAAAATCCAGTTAAAACTGGTATAAAAATCTCGAATGGAGAATAAATAATAAGCGGAATAGCTTGTAGTGGCCGTAGAATTTTACTTAGTAAAAAAAAGATTATCTCTAAATAACCAAAATAAAAAGGAACGAGGTTTATATAAAAACTAGCATTGCCCTTTTTATCTATTAATCAGTTGAATAGTTCGAGCAAAAATGTTATTTTATAGTTGCCCCGTCGGCTGGGTCTGTAAAATACGCCGACCGTTTATCTGCAGAGGGGTTAGACCCCACCAACAAGTGTCCTGCATCTGATTGTAAACAATCTGATGATGAGGTTTCATTAATGCTAGAGCTTTGAGGAAGACTGAATACCCCTTCATTACCATCGCTCCCAAGTCCACTCGGGTCCATATTTGCAGCACTTAAAAGGGTCCTATCTATGGGTCAAATAGAAATAAACTGTGTTCATAAGTACACAGTTTATTTCTATTTTCAACTGAATTTTTTGAAAGGGAACTTTTTTTTACATTGAAACTGTATGCTTATGCTAAACTGAAGTGTTTGCCATGAAACTCTTTTGATATTTAACTGAGAATAAACAAAAAACTATACTCATACTAAACTAAATTGCTTGAATTAGAACGTTGACTCTACTGAATAGCTTGAAATAGAAATGTTTTTGACAATTAAACTGTGTATTTTTACTAATCAGAATTATTTGAAATTGAACTGTTTATTTGTACAAAAATGGTTTTGGCATTAAATAATATACAAAAGTTGATATTTCATAAAAACAAAAAAAACAAACTTGCCCTGTCGGCTGGGAATGTAAAATACCCTGACTGCACTTCTGCTGCGGGGTAAGACCCCCAACCCCAACGAATGTTCTAGATATGACACTAAACATTCTTATGGTGAGGTTTCAGTTATGCTGGATCTTTGGGGAATGCAGAGCATCCCTTCATTACCATAGCTCCCCGATCCACTCTGGCCCGGAGAGGTAATATCTGATAGGGTCCTATATATGGGTCAAATAGAGCTAAAAAGCTTACTCATGCTAAACTGCATTCACTGAAATAGAACTGTTTTGATATTCAAACTGTGTATTCATGCCAAATTGAATTGTTTGAAATAGAACTATTTTGACATTTAACTGTAGGCAGATAAATACTAAACTGAATTGGCTGAATTAGAACTTTAACTAAAAGGAATAGCTTGAAATAGTAATGTTTTTGCCAATTATATTCTGTACTCAAGCTAAACTGAGTTCGAAATAAAACTGATTGTTTTTATAAAAATGGATTTGGCATTGAATAGCCTACAAGGGTTAATATGCCATAAACCCTAATCAACCAGCCAACATGTTCTTTTATAGGTATATATGAAAAGTAAATATTTCTGATTGCATTCACGTATGGCAGTGGGTGTCCTCGCGGCGTAATGGTTAAAGCGCTGGATTGCGGAATCATACTAAGCAAGTTGGAACTCCAGTCGAGTTATTACGTTTACTTAGGATAAATACCCTTGGGAAAGGCATGAACCCCCTTATCCTCCCAGCTGTGAGTACCACTACTGTTCGTCTTGGCGAATGGTTTGGGCATTAAATCACCTACGAAAATTGATATGCCATTAAACAAAGAAACCAAACCAAACCAAACAGATTGCCTCAACGAGAACGCAAATAAAGTAGAGTTTATGAGATCCCAAGAAAGAGATTCCTCCACTCTTTATCGGAAACCTATAAAATTATTGATCAATTGACATACCACTGTAGTAACATCTCATCTACTGAAATTGACGTTAATATACGCCTAGCAAAAACATGGAATGCTATTGAAAGGTTATCGATCACATAGGGAGCTAATCGATCGAATAAAATAAAACAGTATTTCTTCCAAGCTGTAGCTTTGTCAATACTTCCAAATAGATGCACCACATGGATACTAATAAAACACTTGGAAAGAAAACTAGATAGGAACTACACCAGGGCGCAACTTGCTACCTTGAACAAATCTTCAAACAACACCAATTGTTTTGCCCATTTGGCTGGGGCTGAATACACTGACTGCATTACTGGAGAGGAGTGTCCAGATACGACACTTAACAATCTGTTGGTGAGGCTCTACTAATGCTGGAGCTTTGAGGAATGGGGCCATTGCTCCCTGGTCCATTCTGGGCCGGAATAGTAGCACCTGTTAGGATCCTCTCTAGGGTCAAATAAAACTGTTTAACGTTTAAATTACATTCAAACAAATGACTTATGCTAAATTTAGTTGCTAGAAATAGAACTTTTTTTCCCTGAATTTTATGTAAGCAAATGATTTATGCTTAATTGAATTGTTATATATATACATAGCAATAGAAGAAACCATTTAACTGTGTCCAAAAGAATGAGCTTAAACTCATTTAAAAAGTCTATCAGCAAAATGTGTTTATGAATCATCATCTTCATCATCATCATGTCGTGCCGCTAGCATGGATAAACCTGACCCTCTCTCGCCACTTCCCCCTATCATTCATTACCTCTAACAAGTCTTCAGGGCTGAATCCCGTATCATCACATAGTTGTTGAATGTATGTTCGATCTGGTCATCCTGCTTTTGCTCGGCCATATGCGGAGGTCCATAGGAGTACATCACTTATGAGCTCGTCCTTGCTTCTTCAGCAGTGTCCTGCATGTCTGGTTCGTCTAACTTGGATAGTTTTCGCGATGGGAGGTAGGTGGCCGTATAGTTGGTGCCTTGTGGGGTGTTGCCGCCAGGACATGTTCAATATTGCTCGCAACATTCTTGTGTAATTGCCGTCTAGCTTCTTCCCCAGCCGTTTTGTTAGCGTACATGTAGTGCATCCATATAGCAGTATTGATACGACCGCTGCGTGGAAGAAACTGCATTTCATTTTATCGGTCAGGTTTGATTTCGATATGATCGAAAGCCTATCGATAGCAGTTCATGCCTTCGTAAGCCATTTGTCGATGTCTTTTTCGGTTGAGGAGACGCTGCTTCCTAGGTAGGTGAGTTTGTCAACTAGTTTCAGAGGGGTTCCGTCTAGTGTGGAGATGTCGCCTGTAGCACATATATTCCGTTTTGTGTGCATTGACATGGAGGCCAATGCCTGCGGCGGCTCGTTCCAAACTATTCAGTAGTGTTTCGGCTTGGTTGGGTGTATTCGCCAGTATCGCTATGTCATCGGCGTAGTCGGCGTCAGTAATGGTTTTTGCGGGGTACCTTCTGCTCTTTTCTCTTTCAGCTTGAAGCCGTTTTCTCTGATTTTATCAATCGATGTTCTAAGCACGTAGTCTAGACAGATGATAAAGAGGTATCGGGCTAGAGTGTCCCTTGTAGTACTCCTGCTACAATGTCGAAGTATTCTGTGTTTTGGCATTGATTAACCTAATTTAGTCGATATACCGTAGAAACAAACCAAACCAAACAAAACACCAACTCACAAATCATCCACAAAAGAAACAATCAAGAGATGCGAGGTAGTGCTTGGGAAGTAAGAACGAACCAATAAGTAACATTCTCTTCAGTACTCCAACACGTACACGCGCAAGTATTGGTCGTTCTGGAAAAAAAATTGCTCATATCAGATATATGCGAACACTGGATGTAGTCTTGAGATCCTACCTGAAAGAATTGATGATTGGGACGGATGAGGAGAAAGAGTGCTGTTTGCATGACGAAATGATGCAGGCACGCTTAAACTACCCCATTATCCCTTTCGGAGCCACAATATTTTAGTACATTTTTTAGTGTCTTAAAATATTGTTGATTCATTTTATGCTTTTACGGAGAATTTTAGTATAATGGCTGAGGGATTTTGTTTTTTATATCTTGCCTTTGTGTTTAGTTAGGCTGAGAAGCTTTCGGCTCAGCACATGGGTTAGTTAGGTGCAAACTTGAGCGCAGGATGTGTCGTTCACAGATGTCAAAATAAAAATCCCAGAAATAGGATGTGTCCAGTGATGTGAATGGCATCATGCACCGGAAGCGCGCGCGGAGGATTTTAGGGGATTTGAAAAAAGTCAGTTAGGTAAGAACTAGACTCCGAACGGGAAAGTTCGACTTTCGGAGCTCGCTGAGACCAGACGAATTTGTACGCTACGGGCGCTGCACGTAATTGGGGTGGGGTGTGTGGAAAAGTCATCATTGAAAGATTATGCCTCTCTCTTCCTTATGTCGAAACCTTTAACTCAAAGGTAATAAAATGTTTCGTACCTGAACTAAAAAGTCGTTACGTGTTTTTCGTGTTTCAGGATTCCTATGTTCTATGTATATATGTTATGAACATTCTATGTACGTTTCACATATCTGTATCATGGGTATGTTACAGAAAGGGCAATGTATTTAATGGTATATTTATTGATAAAACTCTCTTCCGTCGTAGAGATGGGTGCCTATTAGCACGTCATTGTCATTATTTCTAACCAATGGATTTTTAGAGGTTTTGGAGGAGTACGTGAAAGTCGTCGTCAGAAATGGACACGGCGATGCGAGATCAAACCTAAACGAGACTGTTTGCATTTGACATAGAGCTAATAATAATTAAATTTATACCTTTGGGAAAGGTATAAATTCAATTATTCTCCCTCCAGCTATGGGTAAAACAGAAGGATAGACTAAATTTTTCAGCCTTTGTATGGCAACCGGCCAAGGAGAAGGAAAACTCTAAATTCAAATCTGTTAAACTCCACTTAAAATTGGCATTCTGTCACAGCTTCCTTGTGCGGAGGCATATATATATATATATATATATAAGTGTGTGTGTGTGTGTGTCTGTCTGTCTGTCTGTATTTTCGTGTATGTTTGTGGGTGGTGGTTCAGTACTTATGGAGATACTGCTTAACATTGGTCTCCCTTTCGATTACAGCGTGTTTTTGTTTACAAAGATTCACCCTCCAAGAGAAAAAATGAATTTGATTTAAACTAAAAGCGACTATATGATCGATGGTACGTCTCGACAACAAAGGAGATTATTTCTTTTTTTTCTGACCAGAAATTTGATTATATTTTTTAGAAATTCCAGTTTAAAATTGTTTCGTCATATCAAGCAAGAAGGTATTATCTCTTCATGTATGGTGGATATAACATCACTATTTTGAGGTGTTCAGAGGACTACACCATAAAATACCAACCTTTCATACCATGATAGCAGGAAAATTGGTAGATTTTTAAAAAATCATATATATATATATATATATATATATATATATATATATATATATATGCACTCGATTTCCTATAGCAAGCGTATGTTATTATTCTATATACGATAGTTTTAAGAGGTCAGTTTACAACTCCCAAAGATACTAAATAAGATTGTCTTGTATCTAATTTTTTCCAGGATATATACTGATAATTAACACCCCCCCAAACAACAACAAAAAAAAGAAGACCCCCACCAAAAAAATAAAAAAGGTGACAATTCTCTAAATGTACTTATTCAAGAAAACTTACCTGGGTTCGTACAATCAAAATAGATATCATTAGGTATTATTTATTACCAAACTCTGTTGTATTGAAACTTGGTAACCAAAAATATGAACATGAAGCAGTCCTAAAATAATTACACGCCATATATACTTATGTAATTTTGGTTTATAGAGTTTGATTATAATTATTAAATGATAATACATGTATTGACTCATTGTCTTTTAAACGAAAATTAGTGGCAGTGTACGAAACCTTCATAGTTTCATATTAGGAACATTTTGTTATAGTTAATGATTAATCAATATGGGGACAATGTAATGATAGACATTAATTTCTGGTTAAAATTATTATAAAGAATAAAGAAAAATTTCGATGATTTTTATTTAATATAAATGAAAAGAAAGGTTTATGTTCGTAGCATATAATAATGAAGGAAGAAAAATAATGTTCTCCCTTGGATTTAGAGGTGTGTATTTTGACACCTTATGGTCAAGTGCCTGTACAATAATTCATATCGTCTGACATCTCCACCATATCGCGTCCTGCAGCCAGCTCTCCAAAAGGACACAAGTGTCCCCTCACTTCCGCCTGTAGTGTCAGGAACAGAAACATAAACTTCCGCCCACGCATGCGCATGAAATTTCGAACCCCTACTTTTCCTTAGTCCTTTTCGGCTTTGTTATTCAGCAACTTCTTTCTTTCTTTCTTTCTTTCTTTCTTTCTTTCTAATTAATTTATCGTCAATTTCCTATTAGCCGTTTAATTACGTTACATTATCACTAGACCCAAGTACCAAAGATTTTGTGAGGGGAGAAAAGTCCAATGGTAAATAGATTCAATTTTTCTCTCTTAATCTAAGTTTTTACTTTCGAAAACTCAACTACAGATCGTGTTTTATTCGGTAGCTTCCCCCCTTTCACTCTAACCAATCTACTGGATGTGGCGAACATTCTCGTAAGAGTGATCGACAGATGACCTATCAAAGTAGATAAAGTTCATAAAGTCTTGCAGCAGTTTTAAAATGAATCAGAAATGATGGTGGTGACGTTGTAGAATTAAAATCGAAGGACACATCGGCCAAAACTTTGTGAATATAACAATGAATATGAAGACAATAGTCTGAATAATTTAAGTGATAAAAATTCTCTATGCTGAATCTAAATACATTCAAAGGTATTAAGTCTCGGAAAGGGATAGAATTTACTCAATAGAAATAACAACGAAAGTGAATTAGAATCTTTATTGAATACTGAAATGTAGTGTGTTTAGTTACTTTATTAATAAGATTTATTTAGGCTCTAAATTAGATCAAAAATGGATTAATTCATCTATGATTTTATTGCTTAAACATATATCGTTTATAATCTAGTGGGGAAAGAATTTGTTTAATCATTTTGGATTTTCATCAAACTAGTTTAGAAAGGCAATTTCAAATATTATTTTCTGCAATTCTAACAAAAGTTGTTATCCCGAATAAAGGTGTCTGATTGGTAAAAACCAATGTAAAAATTCAGATTCAAATTATAAGGCATTTCCTCTATATGCAGAATTTTTTTTAAATTGTTTACTATGGAAACCTGTTGATTTTCAAATTTTCTTCCACAAGGGTGTCTTTGGCATACAGTAATTCACGATGGTCGATATGTCATGAAACAAAACAAACAGACGAACAAAAATAGAAAGAAAGGAAGAAAGAAATATATTTTCATTTGAACATCTTTGAAAATAGAAGAATACGTACGTCTGCTTCTTTCACCCAATATTTTTGTTAGGTCTACTAACATTTGATTCAGGTTCTATGAGCAATAACAGTACAGGATTACGTCCGACAATCAAGTTACATTTTAAGTGGTTGTGTAATAGTTACAAAACTTCGGTTATGGTGTGTTATTCAACTATTATTTCCAAAACTTGTCTAATTATGATTAAAATGTTGAGGTTCTCAACAAATTGGCTTCATTTACCATTACGTTTTCTTCTTGTATAATAATTTTAACCGCTAAAACTTATCGACTCAATAATATTATATCACATTTTGAATATTATGATATTGTAGATTTGAAATCATTTTTAATGAAAGAAGAGACTTGAGTACGTTTAAGAAGATATTTTTTATATATTCTGAATGATTACGAGCCTGAAAAATTAACAAGAGATGTATGAATAAATATAATCTTGGAAAGTTCATCCACTAATTCCAACCTGAAAGCAAAACACTTAACAAGAAACCTGAAAGGATCTTAATAAAATTATATTGACAAAAAGTGTCTTTATTCAATCAAACATGCTTAAATGAAAGACAGCTGCACACACACACACACACACACACACACACACACACACACACACACATATATATATATATATATATAGAGAGAGAGAGAGAGAGAGAGAGAAAGAGAGAGAGAAAGAAAGAGAGAGAAACAGATTTGATAAAAAGGAGGATAGTAGAAGGCATGCATACATTATTATGCTGAAAAACGACGCTGTAATGTTCTAAATGAAGGAAGCGAATATATATATATATATATATATATATATATATATATATATATATATATATTTGTGTGTGTGTGTGTGTGGGTGTGTGTGTGTGATTGTTTATTTGATTAAAAAGTAAAGACAAATTCTGTCTATATAATTTTTTAGGATCATTTCAAGTTTCCTGTCAAGTGTTTGTATTCGGAGTTGGTTGATAAATTTACCAAACTTCTTCCGAGCGCTTTCGGACCCTTCATATGCCATCATCAGGGGTTGTTTGCAAGTGTAAAGGCTGCTTTTTAAAACGTTTTTTTAACAATTTTTATAACATCGCAAAAAGTCTTTAAAAAACAATCATGCAGAAGAATTAAGGAATAGAAAACCTGTCCCATAAAAGTTTTTAAATTTAGTGTATTTGATTTTCATGCAAATATAAGAACTGATTTAGTGGTATTCATTCATCGCTGTTTGGTCACAAGATAAAGAGCAAAATATGTTGAAAGGGAATATTTTCCACATGATTTTCTTTTGTAAACGTAGAATTGTTTTCATTTTGTATCTTTGCTGATACCCTCATAAATATATCGACGCAGGCTGGTAGCCAATTGTTATATAATGGACGAGGGATTTCGGTTTATGCTTTGGGTTTAGTTAGGATGAGAACCTTTCGGCTCAGCACATGGGTCAGTTAGGTGCAACATTAACGCAAGTGTTCGCGCGCTCAGAGCGGACGTGTCACTCAGAGATGTCAAAATAGCCCAGTTGGGAAACGGAGGCTACAGAGTGCGAATGACATCACGCACCGGAAGTGAGTTGAGATGAGACCTGCCCCGGGTGAAGACAGATGGTTTTCGCTTGCTCGCGGAGACCTTTGTGGCGGGTGCCACACGTTTTGGGTGGGTGTGGGTGGCAGATGAAAAAGCCAGAATACAAAGATTATGCCTCTCTCCCCTTATGTCGAAGAACCTTTAAACTCAAAGGTAATAAAAAGTTTCGTACCTAAACAAAGAAGTCATTACGTGTTTTTCGAATTTCGAGATTCCTATGTTCTATGTTATACATGTAATGAACGTCCCATGTACATTTCGCATATTCATGTATATGGCTATGGTACACAATGATATGATACTCTTTTCAATGTATTTCAAAACTTCAAACTGAAGTAATGATAAAGTATAATTTAAGTCATGCATAACAAACACTAAGACTATTTTTTTTATCTATTTCTTTAGTTGAAATTCTAAATGAATGGTTTTCACCTCATTTTTATTTTGGAATAAACACCTTCAATGAAAGCTGTGCCTGACTATAAAAAGGGAAAATCGTATTAAGTTTAAATTCAAAATACAACTATGACTAAATTTCAATGATGAGGAATCTTACCAAAAAATGTATTTATATATTTCTTATATTAAAAAGAATTTAGAGAAAATAACGTTTTTCAACTATCAAGTTATTTTTTATGTCTCAAGTTCATTTTCTTGTGTTCAGGTTTCACAGGCAGTCGCAAGGTGAAATTTCGAATAAAAACTGGTCACCTTTCATCTAGCCTCTAATCGTCATTTGAGGATTTGATTTACCAGAATAATACTGTCATATATATATATATATATATATATATATATATATATATATATACACATATATATATATATATATATATATATATATATATATATATATATATATATTCAACATAGACGAGACAGAATACATGAGTTTTAATCAAAGAGGTGACATATCAGCACTAAATGGTTATTCTCTGAAACTAGTGGACCTACCAAGGGAGCAGTGTCTCATTAACCGAAAATGACATCAACATGAGACAAGCATATACATGGAGAGCTAACGATAGATAGGTCATATGGAAGTCAGACCTGAAATAAATAAATAAAACGTAGTTTTTTTTTTCCAGCAGCGGTCATGTCGATACAGGTATGAGGATGCTCTTCAAGGACCCAAACTAAACTTTTGGAGAAAAAGCTTGATGGCAATAAGATGAGAATGTTGCATGCTGTATTGAACAAGCCCTGGAGACAACATCCCTAAAAGACAGCGGCTGTAAGGTCACCTATCACCCATCACGAAAACTATCCAAGTTAGACGAACCAGACATGCAGGGCACTGCTGGATCAGTAAGGACGATCTCATAAGCGATATATTCCTGTGGACCCTTTCACATGGGCGAGCAAAGACTGGACGACCATCTAGAACCAATACATAACCGCTCTGTGCCGATACAGGATATAGCCTTGATGGCATCCCGAGAGCGATGGACGACAGAGACGGGTGGCGAGAGAGGGTTAGGGAGATCCGTACTGGCAGCGCGACACGATTATATATATATATATATATATATATATATATATATATATATATATATATAAACTGTTTATTGAAATATCCAAGATTTATCCAATCCAAAACCCTTACATTTAGAAGAAAGTTGATCATAGTGAAGTCGATTATTACTGATGGGATCCTCTTAATTCTGGCGAGAGCAAAAGAAAGACAGAATTGGTTAAACATTCTTATGAATTTGATTCTCACATAGTGTTATTACTAACTGCTTTATATCGAATGCTTGTTTTAAGATCAATTTAAATGGTGAAATTGTTTTTGAGCTAAACTTGCTTGCATTGTTAGTGGGTTCGTTTCTCTATAGATGTCATATATTTCTACTCATATTAAATGACTACAAATACATACTTTAATAAAGCTCATACATCTAAATTATAAATCAAAATATAAAATTCAATTGTGTATCGTAAAAGTTGTAAGAGATGTATGTCTTAAGAGGACTACAATTATATTTTATTGATGTGCGAATATATATTGAGGTATAGTTTGCGGTCCTGGTGAAATGGTTATTCTTGTAAGAAACGGGTAGACCAAACTGAGGACAAACTCCTGGACGAAGCTGTTTCAAGTCAAGACCGGGGTTCAATCCAATGTCGAATTATACCAAAGACTCAAAATTGGACTTTATGCCACACTCAGCATTATGAAATAAGGATCAAGGGTAAACTGGAGCAACCAAGGGAATTGAGTAGCGCCCTTACCTACACCTCTGTAGCTATTGATAAGGGAGACTTCAGGTCACCCTCGACTGCGGTCACGAACTTTACTTATAGCAAATGGTCAAGAAAGAAATTTTCACTTAAAAATTGTCCTTGTGCTACATCCTGCTCTCTGCGGATAAGTTAGTGGATACATATATGCAATTTAGGTTTTGAAATCATTTTTTTTCTTTTCCTACCAAGGTATACACACACACACACACACACACATATATATATATATATATAAAGTAAATTTGGTGACTGTAGTTGAGAAGGCTCCCTTTTCAATAGCTACAATACAGAGTTGTAGGGAAGGGCGCTACCTCTTTTCCTGGATTGCTCCACTTTCCCCTTTGATTCGTACCTTATAATGCTGAGTGTTAAGCCAGGAGGTATCAAGTACCATTTTAAAAAAATCTTTGGTATGACTAGACCCTGGATTGAACCCCGGCCTCCCGGATCATTGGCGAAACTCTTCCCACTGGGCCAATGAGCCGGTTCATTTGAATAATGGTTAGAGTGTTCGCCAATGGTCTTTTGACCGGGGTTCAATCCAAGGTCGAGTCATACCAAAACTCAAAAAATGGTACTTGATGCCGCCTTGCTTAACACTCAGCATTATGAAGTACGCATCAAGGGTAAAGTGGAGCAATACAGGGAATGGAGTAGCGTCCTTATATAGACCTTGGTGTAGTAGCTATTGAAAAGGGAGTTTTCGGGTCACCCTCGACGACGGTCGCCATATATATATATATATATATATATATGTTTGTATTATTCAGTCCAGTAAATCTGGAGTTGGGAATAATTCCGTCAGGACAATGAACTCGTTGAAACTTCGAATATTTAAATATTCCTGTTTGAGAGCTCAATGTAAATGATATCACAGAGCAACAATTCCTTTAAGAAAAACTAAATTATGAATTTATTTCCATCCTGCTATGAATATTGATATGAATCAATAACTCCAAATTTGACAGAATAGATTTGTAATCCTAAAGTGAGCGGATTTTAGTTTTTCTAAGGGATATATATATATATATATATATATATATTGTCATCCACAGACAGACTGTTTCGTTCTATCAGAACTCTTCAGTGTGGCTAGACCCGCAGGACGCTCGAAGCCGGGATCGAAACCCGTCTAACTTTACGATAGATTAAGGTTTCAGACCACACAGCTACAAGCGGACTACGTTGGCTAAGGGAATTTTAAGGTATTTTATTTTTAGCAACAGCAGCAGCAGCCTTTGTTTACATTTTTTAAATACCCTATCGGCTACCAGAGTGCTCAATTCTTACGAAGAGCTTTGCATTACGCTAGGGGCGGCCGACAATTCCTTCGCCAGAGTGCTCAACCCCCATGGGGGAGCATATATATATATATATATATATATATATTGGTGGATATATCGTTATGACGAAACATGCCAATTTTATTTTCCGTATTGACTTCTGTTATTGAAGTTATCGATGTTGATACAATCCTTTATCTCTCGCTTCACGGTCATACGCGTATATATATACACACATACACACACAAGCACACACACACACACACTTACACACACAAACACGCACACACACACACACACATCTATTGATGATAATGTATAGCGATGAAAAAACATGAGTTCTTCAGTAGACGATTTTATTCGTAGAAATATTGTTTTGATTTGTAAACATTCATCAGGGCTTGCCCAGTCGGCTGGTGGTGTAGAATTCCTCGACTACATCTCTGCAGAAGGGTAAAACTCCCCCAATGAGTATCATGTATATGACCATAAACTATATGATTGTGAGGCTCCAGTAGGGCTTGAGCTTTGGGATTGTTGAATAACCCTTTATTTCAATCACTCCCAGGTTCAATCTGTCCCGGTGGGGGAAGCAACTGATCAGGTCCTATCAATGTGTCAAAAAGAAATAAATCTTCTGCTTATGCTAAATTGAATTGTTTGAAATACAATTGCCGATATGTTTAAAAATTGATTTGACATCAAGTAACCTACAATGGTTGATATGACAAAGCCAAACAAAAACAAACTTCAATAGAACGTATCAGTTTATAAATGAAACGAAAAAGATTGGAAAACAAATTTATTTCCATTTTCCCAGATCTATCTATCTATCTATCTATCTATCTAATGGTCTTTGTTTTTATCTGTTTGTGTCGCTCAATGTTGAGTGTATGGAATTCCATATATTATTTTGCCAACAGTCTAAGAATAGAATTGAATCATCAGTTTTTTAAAGAATAATCCCCTCTTCTTTTTCTTCGTTGTTTCTATAACGACAAAAGAGTGATTATATAATCACTGTATTTTCTGCTGAGATTGGCAATCTTTCAGGTCTCTTTTGTTTAGTTGGGTTTTTTTTTTTTTGGCTTCTGGTACATATAAAACTTGTCAGCTTACTTTAGTATGGCACATGGTAAAAACAGTTTGTGGCTCATGTTAAAATAAAGAAGAAAGAATCACCTTCAGTGATCAGTGTTCTCTGGGATTTTATTGTTTCACACCATCTGGAGGGAGGATATTTATCATAAGAACCTTAGACTGGCCCAGGGCCAAACGTGCCTTGCCCATTTGCCTAAGATTTTATTCTAAACATATTTACAGTAAACGGAATAATATTTACACGAATAGATATGCACACACACACACACACACTCAGATTCATGTCACACACACACACCCATACAGACACTGATAATATATATATATATATATATATATATATATATATATATATATATATATATAAAATCTAGTAAAGTTAGCGACGGTAGTGGAGGCGATCCAAAGGCTCACTTTTCAATAGTTACTACACCAAGGCGTACGGGAGGGTGCTACTCCTTTCCCTGGATTGTTTCACTTTACCTTTGATCCGTACCTTATAATGCTGAGTGTTATGCAAGGAGGCATTAAGTACCATTTTTTGAGTCTTTAGTATGACTCAACGTGGGATTGAACCCAGGTCTCGCGGGTCATTGGCGAAATATAAATCAATCCTGTAAATCCAGACTCGGAAATAATTCCATGCAGGACTCAGAAAATATTCAAAAATGGAATATTAAATTTGAGGAATACCGATCAAGAACTCAATGTAAATAAATTCCATAGAGCTTCAAAAAATCCAACAATCTGTCACATTAAATGTATTATCTTAATGTGATCGACTGTTATTTTTTGGGAGAATATATATATATATATATATATATATATATATATATATCATCATCCTGTCGTGCCGTTAGCACAGATATCCCAGACCATCCCTTGCCACTTCTCCCTATTGTTCATCGCCTCTGGCAGGTCTTCATGGTTACATCCCGTATCCTCACATAGCTGCTGAATGTATGTTTGAGCTGGCCGTCCGACTTTTTGCCCGGCCATATGTGGGGGTCAATTGGAGTATATCATTTATGAGCTCGTCCCTGCTTCTCTAGCATAGTCCTGCATGTCTGGTTTGTCTAGCTTGGATAGTTTTCGTAATGGGAGGTGGGTGGCCATATAGTTGGTGCCTTGTGAGGTATTACCGCCAGGACTTGTTCAATATTGCTCGCAGCATTCTTGTGTAATTGCCGTCTATCTTCTTTTCCAGCCGTTTCCAAGTACAGCAGTATCAATACGACCGCTGCGTGGAACAAACTGTGTTTCATTTTATCAGTCAGGTCTGATTTCCATATGATCGATATCCTATCGATATCTGCCCATATATTCGTTAGCCGCGTGTCGATGTCCTTTTCGGTTGATGAGACGCTGCTTCCTAGGTAGGTGAATTTGTCTACTAGTTTCAGAGAGGTTCCGTCTAATGTGGAAATGTGACCTGTGTGATTATAGCACATATATTCTGTTTTGTGAGCATTGACATGGAGGCCAATGCCTGCGGCGGCTCGTTTCAAACGATTCAGTAGTGTTTCGGCTTGGTTGTGTGTGTTTGCCAGAATCGCTATGTCATCAGTGTAGTCAGCGTCGGTAATTGGTTTATATATATATATATATATATATATTGTTGTTGTTTTTAAGAGAATACATATATATATATATATATATATATATATATGAAGTTAATAATGGAAATAGTACAAACATCAAACAGATACCAAATAATACCGTTAATCATCTGATAATCTGTTGCTTATTCCACATGGCCATTATACCACATTTTGATTTTGAGTCTTTTAACTCACCTTTAATCAAGAAGAGCCTCAAGTAACTTTAAGACCATATTCTTTATTTATTCTGAGCACTCACAAGGGTAAAAGTTAACATATCTATCTATCTATCTATATATATATATATATATATATATATATATAGATAGATCGAGAGAGAGAAAGACATAGATGGTAAAAAAGAGTATAGTCGTAGTAATTTCCAAAGATTTTTTGATTAGATGTGACACAATGTCATATGAATGGAGCATCCCATCATCAGATTTGAACTCACTCTAGTATGTTTGCTAGTCAAGCCTACTAACTATTTCACAATGCAAGGCCCCCGAAAAGGAAGATAGTTGAGGGATTGCATTCATTGTCCCGCTGAAAAAAGAAATCTTAACATTATAGGTGAAAAAAGCATATATATGTATATATATATATATATATATATATATATATATATATATATATATATATATAAACAAGGTACAAATTAAATTTTAGAAAGCACTGACGGCTTCTGCCTTAACAATGAAGGAAGTGGTAACCCTCCGTGCCAATAAATCAACCAATCACGTTTATCTTCTATGCAAATTTCTGTTGATCGATTTTCATATCGTGAAACTGGCAAATAGCTGGAGGCGACCGTGATCTTAATTTTGTTTTAACTTTTGAAAAGAAATTTTAATCATCAATCTATAGTCGATTTTCTGCATATATATATATTACATGGTAGTGTCTGTGACCCTGAGTTTCATGCATTTTTGCATTCGTCAGATTGAGTGAAGTTTAAAAAAAAAAGAAGACCGATTTAAACTTTTAACTTTTTGTTCGAAAGGTGAGGATTATTAGTATGCATGAGTGTCTAAGTTTGTGTGCAATTGAATGTCAGTATATCTGTGTATGTGTTGTTGCTCGCGCTTAGATATATAAGTATGTGTACATACATACTGGCATTGATCTTTACTTACATACACATAATTCCGTTGTTCATTGTTGGAGAGGGCTGAGACGAAGAAAAGTTGTGTGAGAAGGGAAAAGAAGGTGAGGAGGGGTGGGAAATGGATTGTTGCAACTAAAATGATGTATTTTTCTTTAATCCAACCTAACTTTGTGGTAGCTAAAGGTTTATATAATAGGAATATGAAAATCTGTTTTCTGGTGAATTTTGTTGAGTGATTATTATAATAAAAATTAAATCATCATAACTTGAGTTTTTTATCTAGTTCATCTATATACGTGGTGCATTCAGTAAGGTTCCAGACTTTTTTGTATAGGCATTTAAAATTATTGAAGACTCTCGAAAATTCAGTATGTTATTGCTATACATCTTATGAGATGACTGACCAATTTTTATGATTTCAGATTCAAATAAACAGCTACTGCAGCAATTGGAATACACCCTACTAAAGCTTAATTGTCACAACCGGTGAATTTTAAAAATTCAATCTGGGCGTGAGGACACTTTAGAAGAATGGTATGCAATAAAATTATATTTTAAACTTGGAAAAAATACCACAAAAACGTATGGAATGCTTCAGACCGCTTTTGGAGCATCTTGCATGAATTGAGCATCAGTTTTTTGAATGGCATAAGAGATTCAAGGAAGGCAGGGAGTCTGTGAGGGATGATGAGAGATGTGGGAGGAGTAAGGAAGCCAATACATCAGAGTTGATTGGTCAAAAGGTTAGGGGCACGGTTACTATGTTGAGGTTTTAAGGGAGTTCAGGTTCAAATTGGATCAGTGGCATTTCCACCAGGACAATGCACCACTTCACAACTTCCAGAAATTGTTGGAACGGTACAGTAAGTGTATTGCAGCCGGAAGAGATTACTTCGAAGGGGACAAGAGTTTCATATGTGTACTATCAATAAAAGGGCCCATACGAAAAAAAGTCAGGAAACTTATTTGATGATCCTCGTAATGATCGTGTTGTCAAGGGTTCTCAAGGGTTATGTGATATATACTATCCCTGTGCTGAGAATAAAAATGATGTTCTGTTTTGTGTAACTTTTGAAATAATAATAATAATAATAATAATAATAATAATGGAAATTGGCGGACGGGTGGAGACTATCCAAACGACAGCATTGCTGAGGACGACCAGAATACTGAGACGAGTCCTGGAGACTTGAGGAAACTTGCTGTCACTCAAACTTTAATGAAAAACCATCAGCTAACACTGATGTGAAAATCTCTACAGGAGTAAATAATAGATGTAATGATTATGGTCATCATGGTATTTGCTAATACTGAAGGGTGTTTATAATGCGATAATCTGAAAAAATAGTCCTTTCAGCACACACACACACACACACACACACACACACACACATATATATATATATATATATATGTATAGAGAGAGAGAGAGAGAGAGAGAGAGAGAGAGAGAGAGAGGTTATTTTTCATACACCCCTTTAGGAAAATCTCCTTCCTCATAATATAATGTAACCCAATACAGTCTGTCATATGAGATTTCGAAGGAAATTAGACATTCAAGAAGTCCAATTATAGGGTATCATGATATCATAATATTTGTCACATCCAAATTACAGTGACTTTTTTCCATATGTGGGGCTTCACCCAACAATTTGAAATTTCGGTAATCAACGTCTAAAAGGGCTCACTGGTGATAAATTTTGTGAGTTTCGATCCCAACCAGGTGAAACACACACGTGAGCTTCTGTAATAGTTTTCTGTTTGTCTTGTTTAATGGCATATCAATATACTTGGTTTATTTAATGCCAAATCCATCTTTCTAGGAGAACAGCGTGTGGTACTATTTAACCCATACATAAGAAGATGACGAAGTTCATACCTTCACCAAGGGTATTTGTCCAAAAGTGAACGTATTAGATCGACTGGTATTCGAACTCACTTACTACGATTCCGCAGTCCAGCCACAAGGACGCCCTCTTCTTTTGCAATTGGAGAATATTGTTATTCATTACTATAATTTAATATACTTTACGCCTGATGTAGCTCTGATCTTTGTAGGATAGTCTTGTAGACCAATTCTAGGAGTAATAACTTGATGCTCCTGGAATATGGTCGTGCAAAAAACTAACCGAAACATGGGCAATAACAATATTGGGGGGATTATGTATGCGTGTGTATATGCTAATGTATTTTGGGTGTATACGTTGTGGTTTCCATTTCACTAGAGCAAATAAGTAAATAAGACATGTTTGACACTTAAAGATTCATCTGGCACTCTGGTTGGTCAGGTGGGTTGCTGGGTCACGAAAAGTTGAACCAATTACAGGGAAATATTATTGATTTAGTCGTTAGAATCCGTTTAACTATAAGGAAAAGGCGGCATTTAAAGTAGACCAATTATAATGAAGTCATGCAGACATCTTTCTGTAATTGAGTTATATAAAATGTATATATTTTGTAAATGACAGAAAGAACTTGTGGTTGTAAAAGTCATCTAGTATCTAATATGCGAAGGGCAGGCTTGCATATAGGGGTCAGCTTATCCAGATTATTTACAATTGTAACGGAGAGAAAATTATATATATATATATATATATATATACGCAAACACACACACACACACACACACACACACACACATATATATATATATATATAGAGAGAGAGAGAGAGAGAGTGAGAGAAAGGTTCCCCATCATGAGAAATATAATTTTTTGGTTTTTAAGAGCATGGTCATTTGTCCACATTTAAACTATTGGGTCTTTTAATATAGTTGCTGTGGGCTTATTTTGATATAATTTGAACAGGTATCTGATTTCTTTTTGTTGATAGTGGACCTTTACGATTTTGTAAACCACAAAAGAAATGCATACGTAGTAAAAAGTATACTCGATTAGGCAAAACTCCTTAACAGATATACAAAGGAAGCTGGCCATCAAAAAAACTAGGTTTAAACTCATTAGACTGTTTAGCGAGAAGAAAACTTGACCGCAGTACAGACGTACACTGCTGTGAATAGAAAACAAAACATCCTAGGAGAAATTGTTGCTATTCCGTATGATACGCTGACCTGCACTGTGTTTCGACTAAAGAAAGAAAAGACAGACAGAGAGAGAGACAGAGACAGAGACAGAGGGACAGACAGAGAGACAGAGAGAGAGGAAAGGAGAGAAGAGGAGAGAGAAAACATTTAACAGATGTCATAATAAATCTTGAATTATGAAGAAAACTCCTGTATTTCAGTTATATACATACATACATACGCACACACACACACACACACACACACACACACACACACACACACACACACACACACACACACATATATATATATATATATATATATATATTTATATATATATACTAGGAACATAAAACCCAAACCTAATAGAATTCTTTTGAAAGCAGTGGTAATGTACTTAAATGATTTTGCTACTAACGCTATTGATAGAAACAAATTCGACAAGTAAACGCTACCAAATACACCAGTACAAACACTCTTTCTTAGAAAGTAGTAATGTACGTACAAAAGTTACACCCCTTTTGTAATACATTCACCCCTGATGATGGCCCAAAGTTGGGTAGAAAGTACAAGGGAAATAATTAATTATGGAAAGTTCATCAACCAATTCCTGTAGAATATCATAAAATCAATACGGCAATTCGAAAGGATAAACAAAAAATTTGTAGACAAAAAATGTCTATTATGTTCAATCAAATATAAATTAAAGAAGAAATGCTGGCAATATATATATATATATATATATATATATATAGAGAGAGAGAGAGAGATAGATAGATAGATACAGATAGATAGATACTTAAACGGGAATAGATCAACCAGGGGACTTATATTTAAGTTTTTTATTTCTCTTTAAGACGTGTTTCTAATGTTTTATACTGTCTTCAGGAAGTGATCATCATCATCATCATATCGTGCTGGTAGCACGGATATCCCTGACCCTCTCTCACCACTCCTCCCTATCGTTCATCGCCCTAGGTAGGTCTTCAGGACAACATCCTGTATCCTCACATAGCTGCTGAATGTACGTTCGAGCTGGTCGCCCTGCTTTTGCGCGGCCATGTGTGGGGATCCGTAAGAGTACATCTCTTATGAGTTCATCTCTGCTTCTCCAGCAGTATCCTGCATGTCTGGTTCGTCTAACTTGAATAATTTTCGTGATAGGGGACAGGTGGCCGTACAGTTGGTGTCTTGTGGGGTGTTGCTGCCAGGACTTGTTCAGGATTGCACGCAGCATTCTTGTGTAATTGCCATCTAGTTTCTTTTCCAGTCGTTTTGTTAGCGTCCATGTAGTGCATCCATATAGCAGTATCGATGTGACCGCTGCCTGGAAGAAACTGCGTTTCATTTTATCGATTAGGTCTGATTTCCATATAATCGATAGCCTATTGATAGCTGTCCATGCTTTCGTTAGCCTTGTTTCGATGTCCTTTTCGGTTGATTCGACACTGTTTCCTAGGTACGTGAATTTGTCTACTAGTAGACGCTATGGATGTGAGTGTTATGCCTCGGTAGTTTTTGGCTAATCCGAGGTCCCCCTTTTTAGGGAAGGGGAGTATGCATCCCTTCATCCATCTATCTATCGGATTTTGATTGTATACTGCGTTGCAGTGTCGGTGCAGTATGTCGTCGAATTGTCTGGTCTTCCATACTTCCGGGGGAATTTCGTCCAGCCCTGCAGCTTTCCTATTTTTAATTTTTCTGAGAACCGAGCCGAGTTCTTCTTGTGTGAACGGTCCTAGTTTAATGTCTAATTGTTTGCTAATTATTCTGGTGATTGGTTCATGCGTTATTTTTGGTGGGTTTCCAAGTAAATTTTCGAAGTGTTTTTTCCACAGTTTTATTCTTTCTTGTTGGTTTGCTGCTTTAAGTTTTGCTTTGGCTGTGTTCTTTCTTCTGCCCACTTCGTTTATTGTTTGCCTGGCTATTCTAGATTGTCTATCTTCCACCGAGTCTGTAATCTTAACTATCTGATTTTGAATGTATTCTGTCTGTTCCTTTATATATATGCCTGCTAATTGATATTGTGCCGTTTTTAGTTTTAAGGCATTTGTGTTTGTTGGGTTTTTTCGATAGTTTTTGGAGGCTGTTTTCACTAGTGCACGTTTTTCTCTCACCGCTAAAGTTTCCCATGGGACTCTATATTTAGTTTTAATTTTTGTTGGAATGTATTTTGCTGCTGCCTCGAGGTGTGCATTGACGAAATTTTCATATTCGTCGTTTGGTGTACTTTTTTCCGTCTTTTCTTGTAGTGTTTCGAATCTGTTTCTTAATTCTAATACGTATTTCTCTCTTATATCTTTGTTGTTTAATAGGGCCCCGTCATAGTGTTTGGTGGTTGCTGTTCGTTTGGCGTTTTTTCGTAGGCTTAACCGTATTTTCGTCGTGACTATTCGGTGATCGGTGGACACACCCTCAAAAGAGGAGTATGCCTCGCAATTCAATGCACTATTTTTCCATTTCTTGTTTATAAGGACGTAGTCTATCTGAGCTTTGGTATTGTTTGCGTACGTGTATGTCCATAGTTTACCTTATCTTTTTTGGTAGTTTGTATTGAGGCATGCTAATCTATTTTCTATCATGAAATCTGTGAGATGTTGCCCATTCCTATTTGACGTGTTGTGGTGGCTGTATTTGTTGTTTCCGTTTTTCCCGATTTGGGCATTCATGTCTCCGTCAATGAGTAATATGTTGTGTTTCGGGATGCTACGCACTAATGAGGATAACTCATCGTAGAAGGTGACTAGTTCATTTTCTTCACTAAAATTGGTGGGGCTGTAGCATGAGATGATTGTTGCTCTGGGGTTTCCGTTAAATGTAGCTGCCATCATTCTAGGTTGTATTTTCTCAACGCTATTAAGCGTTTTTAATGCTCTAGGTCCTATAAGTACTCCTACCCCTCCTACTGCGGCGTTGACAGAGTTTTTCCATGCGGATACAGTGGCGAGCGACCAGCCATTGCCAGTTTCGTGATATTTGATATCTTCTGTGTGCGTGTATCTGTGTTCTTGTATGCATATTATGTCTATCTTATGTTCTTCGGCCGATGCGATTAGCTCTGGGAGTTGTCCTATTCTATTTAAGGTTCTTACGTTAAACGTAGCTATTTGTAGTGTTTGCTTGCATTTTAGTAGTTTTGGTTGTTTGAGCTCTGTAGCTGATTTTTCGAACACCGAGGCCAGGGCTCCAACCCCAGCAGGACGCGCCCCTTTTTTACCCGTGTGAAGAGCGATGCGGTTTGTGTAAGTGGTTTGAGTGTGGGTCATGGTTATCTTTCGATGGCTGTTTTATTCTCTTCTATAGAAGCCACTCTTAAAGAGGAGCAGCAGTAGTTCCCCGATCGAACTAGCGATCCTGAGCGTAAAGTCGTCAAACTCACGTCCAGGACCCGTTTAGGTATTGAGTTTGGTCGTACATGGGTTTATTCAAATACCTTTACGTACATCATGCTGCTTCCCATGTGTACGCAAAAAAAAAAATAAAAATAAAAGGTGGGGCGTAATTTTGGTTTAAGTTTTAAGTCCAACATTAAGGTACTTTCGTATGACTTTCGCTGTTACTGACTTGTGCTTTTTTTTTTTTGCTGTTTTAGGCTTTTTCTTTTTCTTCTAAACTACTGTTAGGGCTTTCTTTACGAATTTTTAAATTATTCGATAGAAGACATTCAAAAACATTCTGCCTTGTTCGCTGACATGCGGAAAGACTAACATCAATTTGGCTTTATAGTAGAGTAAGCGTGTCTTTACATTTAAAACGCATAGTTTAAGCATTATTTCACAAACAAAATACAGCATAACATTTTGTAAAATTCAGCATTTTAAATTGATAGGACTTAAAGACATACTGACCAATATTGATATATTTCTTCCACTTGGCTCCTGAGTTCAAATGCCTCCTCTTCGTTTTGACTTTTATTTACTACTGAACTTTTAGGTAGCTTTGGAGGCAGTCTATGGGGGGGGGGGATTCATTTCGTTTTTTTTTTTTCCTTTTTTCTTTTTCCCTTTCTCTTGGGGGGAGAGCCTGTGGTAGCATTAGGTGTTTTAGGCTTTTTCTTTTTCTTCTTAGTTTTTCCGCATGTCAGCGAACAAGGCAGAATGTTTTTGAATGTCTTCTATCGAATAATTTAAAAATTCGTAAAGAAAGCCCTAACAGGAAGTGATAATGGATTGTTATTGTGTTGTTTTCGCTTTATATAGTAGCAACATTTTGATAAGTCTGTGGGTTTTTTTAATTCCAGGATTTGTGTCTAAAAATTTTCAGTTCGAATGAATTGTCTGGGAGAAAATTTCGTCGTTGCAGGTGTTGTTTTTCTCTGCTTTTTACTCTCTTTTTTCTTTTTACAAGAGTGTAAATTGTGCATTTACATGTCTGCGTGGGCGCTCGTGTCCATTAATCCTCTCCTTATGTTGATTTCTCACACACACACACACACACACACACACACACACACACATATATATATATATATGAAAAATTAACTGAGTTCTAAATTAAAATATGTTGAATTTTGTGCAAAAAAATAGGTATCCGTACTTCGGAATTTTTTGGCCAATCAGCGAGTACTAGCTAGTTTCAAAATTTCTGGAGATACTTCTCAGACGCCAATATTTGACTTGCCACTAGAACTGTTAAGGATCACAACCCAAAATAATTTAAGAGACCTTTTCCATCCTCGATTGTGTAAAAATATATCTTAACCAATTAGATGCAGAGATAATTAATCAACTATTTAATCTAATTTTATTGATATTATCAATATAATCAATAGTGAACAAATAGACATTTTCTGTCGTAGGTATGAATTTACTTTGGTTCTTCTCAATAACCATTCAGTTTAATTTTTGGAGTGAAAATCTACATTTTTTTCTTTTTCAAGAATGCATTTACTTTCAACAACATATGATATATCTTTTTAAAGGACGAATATGCTATTGCGGTAGATATGGATTTAATCTGGTAAATCATCAACTATTTTATCTAATTTTTTTTAATATTATAAAAATTATAAAATTTTATTAATATTATCAATATTATCAATAGTGAACAAATAGATATTTTCTGCCGTAGGTATGGATTTCTTCTGGTTCTTCTCAATAACCATTCAGTTTAATTTTTGGAGTGAAAATCTACATTTTCTCTTTTAAGAATGTATTTAATTTCAACAACATTTGATATATCTTTTTAAAGGACGAATATGTTATAGCTTACGTAGTTTTATTAACCCTACTACTTCAGCTTAAGCTTGATGATAAAAACAATTTTCGACTCACCAGGACAGAAAGCTCTCGGTATAGTTGATATTAACCAACATATAGATTCTCTCGTGTGTTTTTTGTTACTCCGACAAAAGTGAGCAAGACTCTTTCTTTCAAACACACCCACATACTCATATTTGCTATATCTATAAAAAGTGCTCAATATCGGTGATAGTGTATGTATACATTTGTGTTTGTGTGTGTATATATGCGTATGTATATATATATATATATATATATATATATGTGTGTGAAGATGGATGTGAGTGTGTGGCTCTGTGTGGATATGTAGGTGTGTGTGTAAACTCGCATTAGGATATATTTGATTTAGAGCTTAGTGACAGCCATTTTCTTGCCTATGTGATCATCGGGCCAATGTTCACACTGGCCAGAAAATGACAGTCAGTTAACCCCGTTGCCTCTTTATCTACGCTGCCCTAACACACACACACACACACACACACACACACACACACACACACACACACACACACACACATATATATATATATATATATATATATATATATATACAATACAATGCTGAACTCTTGATACAGTGAACAAAAACTCTGCAATAAACACTTTTTTTTTAATTCTATTCTTATAATACATACATTCCTATATATATATATATATACAAAAAAGTAAAGTTGGCGACCATAGTCGAGGGTAACCCGAAGGATCCCTTTTCAATAGCTACTACAAAAAGGTGTAGGGGAGGGCGCTACTCCTTCCCTAGATTGCTCTACTTTACCCTTGATCCGTACCTTATAATGCTGAGTGTTAAGCAAGGAGGCATCAAGTACCATTTTTTGAGTCTTTGGTATGACTCAACCTGGGATTGGACCCAGGTCTTCCGGACCATTGGCGAACACTCTAGCCGCTAGGCCAATGTCCGGTACAAATATATATATATATATGTATATATATATATGTGTGTGTGTGTAGTTTGTGCATAATATAAATACATTATTATATTGATTCATAAGCTATGCTTTCTTTCCGATTCTTTTGCACTGAAATAGTTGAAAAAAGACACTCGAACAATGTCGAAGTAGAGGGACTGCGTCTAATACAGCAACCCGGAACAAATGTGAACCGTGTAGCCACCAGTTAAAGTCTGCCTTTCTGGGCCAAACGGTAGAGCCTTTTATAGAGACTTGTCTTGTCGCAATTGCTCAAGACTTATTTATCACAAGCTTGTTCCGCTTGAATAATTTCACTATTCTAGAAATTAACGTATTCACATCCCAAATGCTATCGGATACCTTCCTTAGAAAAGAGGATGCAAGCTCATATTGTTCGCAACAGTAGAACACGTGCACGGTGAATTTTTCTTCTAAATATTCACAGTATACTGTCATTAACTTTAATTAATAGTCGGATGTGCTTGTGGGCCTGTATTATTCTCAAATTTATATTAAACATTTATACAGCATATAATAATATTACTGCTTGAATAATTGATACATAATTCTTCCTTCAACTCTCCTATAATTATAGTATAAGATTTAACGAGGGGTTAATTCGTGGATAAAACCCCGTTTCTTATAACACATTAGTTTATCCCAAAGTAACCAAACACAGAATATTCGGTAGGAAACAGAGTAAGTTAATCAATATTATGAGTTATATAATTGTACACAATACACGTCAGTTCCTTCCCTAGGCTATACAAGAACCACATGCGTTCAAGGAACAGTAAAGTCCATACAGCAAAAATGTGGAAACCGCTCAGGTCTGGAATATTAAGGAGAGAGACTCCATGTGCTCACCAGGAAAAACAAAGCACTGATTTTGGTCAACTCAAAGTCCTGTTCATGAAAGAGGAAGATTGCTCGGTTCTCCTGGTCACGTGACAAAAAAAGAAATCTCGTGACGTGAGAGGGTTCCTCAAACACTGTGACCATTCTGTTTGGTCTCCCCAAAAATAGGGTTTTGTTTGGTTTCTTGGTTTAAAAGCCTAACAACCTTCGTGGGTTATTTAATGTCATGGCCATTCTTGTAGAACATTAGTGGTATAATTTAACCCTTAGCTGTAGAGTTAATGGCTTCATATATTAGTTCGTTGTATTAGTTTTAATCCGATGGTGAACGTAATATATATATTTACCAACCCCTCCGCTCGGGTAGGATATGACACAAGGTCAATTTTTAAGTGGAGTTTAACAGGTTTGAATTCAGAGTTTTTCTTCTCCCAGACTAGTTGCCTCACCAAGGCCGAAGAACCCAGTCTGTCCTGCTATTAACCCATAGCTGGAGGGAGAATAATTGGATGCATACCTTTCCGAAGGGTATTATTGCTATGTGAAATGCCATCAGTCACATCCAGGATTTGAACTCGTGTCGTGGTGTCCATTTCCAGCAACGATAACCATTACACCACGGGCACCTCCGATGGGGAATGTAATAGCAAGAAAAGATTTCGAACTTGCTTTCTACGATGTCACAGTCCACCATTTAAGATGGTTCTCATCATCCCAATAATTTTTGAGAAATGGTCTGCTTCACGGTTGATAAATTTGCGAACTCTTTGCATTGCCCAATGACGTTTTTATTTATCGCGTCAAAATATTTTCCGATAAGACATCCATCTAAAAAAAGAAAGAATAAAGTAGAATATATCATTTATCAAATCAGCATCAACTTTAAGCAGCCATTGGAGGTACTCGTGGAGTAATGGTTATCGTCGTAGGAAATGGACACGGCGACACGAGTTCAAATCATGGGCGAGACTGACTGTATTTCACATAGCTCTAATACCCTAGGGAAAGGTATGAATCCAATTATTCTCCCTCCAGTTATTGGTAAATAGTAGGGCAGACTAGGTTCTTCAGTCTTGGTGAGGCAACTTGTCTAGGAGAAGGAAAACTCTGACTCAAACCTGTTAAACTCCGCTTAAATATTGACCTTGTGTCATATCCTCCCTGAGCGGAGGGGTTAGGTAAATTGGATCAACTTTAAGCGGCCTAGATTACATTTTATATTTTGATGATCGTACAAATTCATCTTTAAAAAATTTATTACAAAAGAACTTTATCTATGTGCACGTTGGATGTTTGACACTAACATATGAGCATCTGCGCTCATCAGAAAGAATGAATATACATTTAGATGCGCATGCGTACTAAATTGTGCGTTAAATCATAAAGCTGTGTCGTCAATATTTCTCATTATTGTCTGCGTCCTTTATTAAAAAATGTATTTATATTTTTGATAACATGACTTCTTCACAAAGTTTATCAATCATTTATTCCTCTCTGGAAGGCAAACAATACAATAATAAGTTTATATTTGTACTTTAATCTTGATAACAAAAATCAAATAGATTTTGAACGACATTTTTAATTGCTTGTGGAATTTAAGTTGTTAAAAAGTAATCTATAATAACAATGAAAACTCAAAAAGTAAAAAAAAAAGAAAACAAAAAAATCTATGAACATTCTCTTAGCTTATTATTAGTTGTTAAAAGAAAAGTTCAAGAATGAGGACTCAGCAGTATCTAAGAAAGTGTGGACTATTCTCCCACTAGATTTGAGAAAAGAATAGATCAGGCGGCACGTACCAATTATCGTTGAAGATAATGGAAATGATGACACCGAGTTCGAATCCTACACAGGACAGCTATCATATCTCTCAAAGCTAATGCCCTTGGAAACGGAATGAATTGATAAGCTCTCCCAGATATCGGGAAACAGTTGGACAGACGCGTTTATTTTGTCTGAGGCAATTAAGCAAGTAAAAAAAACCAAAACACCTTTATCCCGCTTGAAAATTGGTCTTGTGTCACAACCTGACCATTACTATGGGGTTGGGTGAATACATTCTTTAGGTAGAACAAAGATTATTTACAAATACAAACACACACACACACACAGACACCCCCAACACGAAAACATATATATATATATATACATGTGTGTGTGTATGTGTGTGTATGTGTGTAATAAATAAACGAAATATCTCTACTACTAAAACTTTTTAAGTGTTTGATTTATCCATCTTCCCACTTATTTTTATCACCTTGTAAGATCCACCAGAATCTGTCATTTTAACACACACACACACACACGCACGCACAATTATATATCTATATATATATATATATATATTTGTGTGTGTGTGTGTGTGTGTGTGTGTGTGTGTGTTAAAATGACAGATTCTGGTGGATCTGACAAGGTGATAAAAATAAGTGGTAAGATGGATAAATCAAACACTTAAAAAGGTTTAGAAGTAGTGATATTTCGTTCATTTATTCCAAGAATGTTTCAGACTAAATTCTTTTTTTTAGTTGTTCTGCACTTAAGTAAATGAGGAGATAGTGAACAAAACATAGAAAAAAAAGGATAAAAAAGCGGGATGGGAAATGGTCCAAATACAAGAGGCAAATAAGGGGAGAAACAGAAAGGGAGGCAGATTTGAGTCTAAGTGATGGTGATAGGGATTTTTGATTTAGACTGTGACTGTCTGTGCATGTTGATGGACTCAAATGCATCAGGTTTCATTAGAGATTTTTGATCATAGAGAAGTGAAATTAATTTTAGGGAGCTAAAAGAAAAAGAAATAAGGAAAAGAAAATGGGAAGAGTAGAGGGGAGGGGAGGGGTTTTGCTCTTTTTTCTCATTAAAGACATTGACTACAAATGGAGTGTCTAAGGGTAAAGGTAAAAGAAAATATATATATATATATATATATATATATATATATATATATATATATATATATATATATATATATATCGTGTCTAGCCACACTGAAGAGTTCTGATAGAACGAAACAGTCTGTCTGTGAATGACAATATATATATATATATATATATATATATATATATATATATATGCCGCCTTGCTTAATACTCAGCATTATAAGGTGAGGATCAAGGGTAAAGTGGAGCAATCCAGGGAATAGAGTAGTTCCCTCCCATACACCTCGGTATAGTAGCTATTTAAAAGGAAGTTTTCGTGTCACCTTTTCGACTAAGGTCGCCAACTTCACTTACTTATATATATATATATATATATATGGATAATCAACTGAATTCGATACTAAGATTAGTGTTAATTTTGTGCAAAAATATGTTCGAAATGCTAAAACATTTCAATTTATATTTTCGCATTAATTGACCAATCGGCGCTTAAGAGCGTTTTTTTTTTTTTTTTCTTTACACTTCACAGACGACAATATTTGACTTATCAGACAAAGTCTGATGGATCAAAGACAAAATATTTAAAGAAATCTTGTCCCTGTGATATAATGGCCGAGGGATTTCGGTTTATGTCTTTTGGGTTTATTTAGGTTGAGAACCTTTCAGCTCAGTGTATGGGTTACTTAGGTGCAACATTAATGAAGGCGTTCACGCGCGCGCAGAGCGGATGTGTCACTCAGAGATGTCAAAATAGCCCGAGCTGGGAAACGGAGGCTAGCGAGTGCTAATGACGTCACTCACCGGAAGTGCGTGACGTCATTGGGGAGATTTTGAAAAAGTCAGTGAGTTGAGAACTGGACACCGAACGAGACGGTTGAATTTCGCTTGCTAGCGGAGACCTTTGTGGCCAGTGTCACACGTGTTGTGGGGGAAGATGAAAAAGCCAGAATAGGAAGATTATGCCTCTCTCCTTATGTCGAAGAACCTTTAACTCAAAGGTAATAAAATGTTTCGTACCTGAACAGAGAAGTCGTTACGTGTTTTTTGAATTTCGAGATTCCTGTGTTCTATGTGATATATATTATATATGTAATGAACATCCCATGTACATTTCTCATATTCATGTATATGGCTATGGTACAGTCATTATAAGTTTGTTAAGATACATTTTTATACAAATTGATTATAGATAAATAATTTTTTTAAATTTCTAATTTTGATCTTTCTTGAATTTTATGATCGAACGATGAAATAGAAAAATCATCTGTGGATTGTTATGAAATAGCCGAGGGATTTCGGTTCATGCCTTTGAGTTTAGTTAGGCTGAGAACCTTTTGGCTCTGCACATGGGTTGGTTGGGTGGAAAATTGAAGCAGGTGTTAACGCGGGTGCGCGCGGGCGGATGGAGGTGTCACTCAGATGTCATAACAGTCCGAGACGATACTGGGTGACAAGGTGCGGGTGACGTCACGAACCGGAAGCACACGGAAGTTTGTGTGAGAATTTGAAGAAAATAAGAGTCGGGTTTTAGACACCAAACGAGAAGGATCAATTTTGGAACTCGCTGGCGCGGGGCGAACTTGCGCCCTATAGGGGGCCGCTCGAGTTGGGGGCCAAATGAATAAGACAGCATAGAAGATTGTGTCTCTCCTCCTTACGTCGAAACCTTTAACTCAAAGTTAATAAAAAGGTTTCGTACCTGAACAAGAAGTAGTTACGTGTTTTTGAGATTCCTGTTCTTTATATATTCTATCGTTATGAACATTACATGTCTATTTTGCACATGGCCATATTCGTGTATATGGCTACGCAATAGGATATATTGTTTCCTTTTGTAAATCTCGTTAAAATTTTCGACAATGTTTCTTTCGAGTGAAAACCTAACATTCTGTCCCTTCAAATTGCCTTTCAGTTTAACATCGCTGAATTATTTTAAATTGAACAGAAATATTATTCATTTAGATATGCTTTTACAGAGACTTTTTACCTACATCCGCTCACATATAAGGGCATACGAATGCTTTCTCCCTTATGTAATGCCATACAAGCACAAAGATCTTTTAAACATAAAGATCTTTTAAACATAAAGTATATCAACCAAATATCGACAATGCAAACTGCTACATTGAATGCATAAACTTTTCTTTCTTGTTCTGTAAATATCAGAGAAATTTTACGACTTAATAAATATATCTGTTCCTATCCATATCTTTTTACCAGAAAAGCCGTTGTAACGTCTGTTTTTTTTAAACAAATATTTCACTCATTTTGAAGAAATAAAATTAATTAAATTTATATATGAGTGTTTTATTCAACCATTTACACACTTTTCTGAAATATATATATATTAAGGTTTACTGACAGCTCGGATTTATTTGACTCTCTCAATATATATTTCGTTCTACGTCTGTTCCTATTCAATATCTCACTTATTAAGTACTCTTGACAGTATCCAGTGATTCCTATAAGCTAATACAAGTTTCTGCTGAACAGTCTAACCTGATGGGTCCATGTGTTGGAATCCATAGGAAAATGTTGCTTTTGAGTTTGTACCTGCTTCTCCAGCAGTGTCCAAGCAAGTGTTACTCTTTTTAATTGGATGTTTTGTGAGATGGAAATTAAGTAGACGTACATCAGCTCTTTGTTGGGTGCTGCCTCCTGGATTTATTAAAAACGGGACCTACCATACTTGCCTTTCTCCCATCTAATTTTTTTTCTTGATGTTCCTTAGAGTCCAACCGGTGCAATAATTTTAAAAATTACGAAATTCTAGTTTAACATCATTCTCATCATCATCAGTGTCATAATCTTCAGGTCTCACTGTCAATGCAGATTCTTCAGACCCTTTTTTTCCATCTGTTCCTATCATTCATCACTCCCGGCAGGTATTCCAAACTACATCCGGTGTCTGCAGAGAGCTGATGTTAATAAGTTCTTACTGGTCGACCAACATTATTTGGAATTCATACAAGAGCGCCACTTATTAGTTCTTCCTTGATTCTCTAGCAGTGTCCCACATGTCTTGTTCATATTGGATGGGTTTTGAGATGGAAAGAAGGTAGCTATACAGCTGTTGTTTCCTGGGGTGCTGCTTCCAGGAATTGTTCAAGATAACTTGTAGCATACTTGTGTAGTTCCCATCTAGCTTTTTCTCATTGCATTTAGTTAGCATTCATGTGGTGCATCATACAGTAGTATTAACACAGCTACAATTTGGAATAAACCCCATTTTATTTTGTTGGATCGATCAGACTTTCATATAATCGATAACCTATCAATAGTAGTCCATGCCTTCGCCAGGCGTAAATTAACATCATTTTTAGTACATGAGCTGTTAAATATTTGATATTTGACAGGCTGAATAAGTTACATGTATATTAAAACAAGTTGTACTTGTAGCTTTAGATAAAGAAAACACTACGGAAAAACACGGGAATTGAGTGGGTGGCATGCCGAAAGGAAGAGTTAGAAGAATGTAATCGACAAGAGAATGACTACATGATAGGCCGCTCTATGCGCTTGCCGTTTACCAGATGGCACAGGTTTTAAAGTTTGAGAAAAGTCGTGGAACAAAGCAGAGAGGTTCTCAATAGATTCCATATATCATTCTGTGATATAGCTTAGCTGTTCCTGACTCTCTCCTTATGCAAATAATTTCGTAACTTTTCTTGATAATCAAAAAGAAGAAAATTCTGTTTTTATACACAATTATTATCATTCCCCTATACAAAAGAGCCATTGCTGCCTAGATACGTGTACTTGTCAACTAATTTCAGGAAGCCACCACTTAAAATGGAGATGGCACCTTTTCGTTAAAAGACACGTACTTTGTTTTACTTTTAAGCATAAAGATTAGTAAATGAATAGAATAAATAGATAGATAATTGGACTAAGATAAGTAGTTCAAATATTGCAGGAGAGAAGACTAGACTGTATCCTACCAATGCAGTTATTGGGCTGAAGTCTAGAAATCAAGTTAGGAAGAAATCCTTAAATGAATAAGGAATAGAAAATACCTGTTGCTGTCAAATTAAAAAAAAATTCTTAGTTTTTCCACAAATAATTTTCATCGTGTTTGACAATGCATTTAACTTATGCTTTCAAATACTATTTCAAAAACTATCTTTTAAAACTATTTTTGAAGACACACTTTACAATAATTGCGTTTCTGTGACGTTGCCTCACCGACACGACACAATCTCGAATATTGATCGGTGTTACACTTCTCTAATACAAGATGAACCCGGTGTTTCCAATACCAAAAATATATTGGCTGACTGTGACATTTCATACGGCAGTAGTCATCCGAAACACAATTAAAAGATAGAAGGAAAGATATACTGTATTTACTTAGACAAGCTATGAGATTCACGGGTGGTAGACGAAGAAAATATCCGACTTCGATTTTTTCACCCCATACGCCCATGGGAGAACAACCATCAAAGCAAGGTAGGACCACTATCCTAATTTCTACGAGCTGGATTATTCTCTTTAACAGGTCGATTCCACATTTTCAAACAGTTTATTTCTTTTAAAAATACATTGTATATTTGACACCAACAGATAAGTGAAACCAAAAGATAAAGTGTTTATATATACATATGTATCTTTTTTGTTTCTGTCTTTAGAGATTAGGTTCTTTTTTTACTAATCAGTTCCTTGCAAAGGCTTCCTTTCATGATACGTTTTTCTATCTAAGCTTTTCATAGGTTTCACAACCATAAATAAGAGCCATTTTCAACACTGCCACATCATTGTTCTGCACAGCTGGTTTTTTGCAAGTCTCAGTCTTCAAAAGGAATGCTAATTGTATTAGGGAGTCTTCTTGACGTTATGGCCAAAGTAATAAACTATGATACCGCCGTAAGCGAGTTGGAATTCTAGTCGCACTATTATGCTTACTTCAAGACTAATACACAAGGGAAAGGCATGAACCCCTTACCTCTACAGCTATGGTTTGAATCGTACCACTAATGTTCTTCAACCAGGGTGGCTTTGACATTAAATTACCAACGAAGGTTTTTACACCATTTCAAAAAGAATGTTTTAAAAATGTATGTAGAGTTCGACAACATTATACACAAGATTAATCATTAATGAGATTGGCTGGTTTGGTTTATTGGGTTTTATAGCATATCAACCTTTGTAGGTTATTTAACGCCAAATCCATTTTTAGGTAAATAATCTGTTCTATTTAAAATAATTCAGTTTATCATAAGTACAGTTTAATTGTCAAAACATTTCCATTTCAAACTATTCAATCAGTTATATGTAACAATTCAGTTAAGTGTAAATACAGTTTTAATGTCGAAAACAGTTCTATTTCAAATAATTTAGTTAAGCATAATCACTCAGTTTAAATGTAAGTGCAGTTTAAGTGTCAAAAACATTTCTATTTCAAGCTATTCAGTTTGCTCAAACAATTCATTTTAGAATAAGTATGCTGCTAGTTCTATTGAACCCATAGATAGGGCCCTATCAGGTGCTACCACTCCGGGCCAGAGTGGACCTGGGATCAATGGCAATGAAGGGGTACTCCACATTCCCCAAAGCTCCAGCACTGTTGGAACCTCACCATCAGATTTTTTAGTGTCATATGCAGGACACTCGTTAGGGGGGTCTTACCCCTTTGCAGAGGTGCGGTCAGTGTATTGTAGATTGCCCAGCTGACTGGGCAATCATTAATGAGAAAAACATTTAAAAAGCCCAAAAAACAAAAACATAGTGCAGTTTTCGAAAAGATACACGGATTGAAATTGTAGTATATGTTGCTTTGAAGCCGCGATCAAATCAGTGTGAAGAAATAATCACGGTAATATACTGGCTACACATAGTCAAAAGGAAGGCAAAATTAGCGCAGAAATTTCCTTTTTGAAATCACCTTTCTTTCTCACTCTAAGTATTGGGATTCCATCTGTGGTTCTTTTTTTATCTTATAATCGAAGCTGATAAAACGTGGCTCTTTAATCGGTGATATGAGAGCTTGAAAAAAGATTGAAAGTTAGATAGAGAGAAAGAAAGAAAGAAAGGAAAAAAGAAGTAAAAGAAGGAGATTAGTGTTGCAGGCATCTAGAAAAATGTTGAGGGAACAAAGACAATGTTTCTTCGTTGCATAAAAGCCACGTCCCCTCCTACTCATTTGTTTATTGATGTTAAAACATTCTTCTCGGTCGCGTTTCGTAAACAGGAAGATGAGAAGTGGTAAAACCCACATGATTAAGCAAGTCCCCATTGGTGTTAACGTTATATATCCTTGATCGATTGTGCTTTAGGAAAGTCTCTCAGGCCTAAAATTTAGCGGGTGACATGTCGTTATTTTTGCTGCTAAATAACTCACACGTTCTTTAAAATCTCTTTGTCGCGTGTCTGACCGTCTCTTGTACCTATAACGAGAGTTTTCATGATTGACATGACAGTCAGTAAGCAGGTTTTATTCATCACTGAATCGCTGGTAGTATGAGACAGGTATTAAATAATAGAAGAAAAGGGAAATAAACAGAAGTGAAAGTACAAAAGAAAAAAGAGGAAAAATAAAGAAATACAGAAGAAAAAGATAAAATATAGAATCAAATAAAGAAAGAATGAATTAATCGACTGGAAAGAGATTCTTAGGTCTTCATTTTTTTCAAAATAGAGCGATAAGATTTACGAAAGCAAAGTGCAAAACTAAAAAAAAAGAAATATAAAGCGAATGAAAAATAGATTCCTTGATTAACAAGTAAATCTAAAGCTGCAACTGTTTGAAACGATGAAAAATGTCGTTACTGATGCTTTACACATTAAATGAGAAATAAAATTCGGCCTCAAAAGAGCAACTTACGTGATAAACTGCAATTGTTAAAAAGTATTTAGTGCTATGTGGCATATCAGGATCAAGTGACAACAACACTTATACACAAAAATATAAACTCTCAATTTATTTACGGAAGTCCTGGCGAAATGTTTGTATGAGAGACAGAGGACTGCTACGATTTACACCATATCTATAGATTTACATCAGATTGAGATACATACCAATAAAGCCTTGCTTCTTCTTGTTTCTTTGATAGAAGGCTGATTCAAGGACGGCTGTTCAACTCAGGGGACATTACCCCTGGCAAGTGCCTAAAATAATATGGGATGCCTACTCTGTGACTGCTGGAGTCGAAAACTCGTGTCATTATATATTTTACGGACGCCAACACATTTACCTCCGGTACCCCACCTACGCAATTCACGAAGCATGTCTCCTGTTCTTTGTTTACTTTATAACACATCTTGTTTTTTAAAATTTTACTCTGACTAGCTCGTCGAAAGTCAATAATTAGCATATAGAGGTCTACTCAAAATCCATATTTTATATAAAAGGAGTTTCAGAAGTATTTCGAACCATGAAACTCTCCTAGGAAGAACAGTGATGAATGCCTAATGTATTTTGAAGAACGTCAAAGTTTCATTCATTGTTTATTTCTGTACTGGTAAATATAGCCTCAGTCTCAATACTTTTTGAAAACAGCTCATATTCGTTTTTTTTTCATTGTGTTTCATGGCATATAAATTCTTGCGGGGTGGTTATACAATGCCAAATACTTTTACACACACACACACACACACACATATATATAGTCATCCACAGACAGACTGTTTCGTTGTATCACAACTCTTCAGGGTGGCTACATCCACGAGATGCTTCAAGATTAGATCGAAACTTTATGTAAATTAGGAATATTACTCCAGAGCCATCGTCATTCTCACTGTAAGCGAAGTTATTTTTTGGCATATAACTTTCTACATATACGTTATTGATTAGGTGTTCAATTCTTCAGAAAATCCCTCACTCCTCCACAACAGCCGGATGCAACACAAGATATTTTATAGCAAAGTTTAACTGGTTTTAACGGAGTGTTTCCTTTCACTAAGTCTGGTTGCCATACCAGGATTAAAGAGCAAAGTCTATCCTACTATTTACCCATAGCGGAAGGGAGAATAATTGGTTTCATAGATGTCACAAGGGTATTAGCGGCATGTTAAATAGAATCCTTTTTACTCAGGGCTTGAACTCGTGTTGCCAAAAGAATTTCCTACAACGGTATCCATTACACCCCAAAAGATTCCACTATATATGAATTATAAGTGAATGGTTTGTAGAGGCTGCTTCAGAGGAGACAAAGCTCTTTTGTTGGAACAAAGTTAAATGGTTTTAAATGTTTGATCCCACTCTTATAATTTTCTCTAACATTAATCATTTCTTTGAACTTGTTTTGAATATAACAATTGCTAACACAATATTGTTTCAAGCATTGCTATCTTTCACTGATAGTTTTATTTTCAAGTGGTTACATGATTCCAAGTATTGCTATTCAACACGAATGATTCAATATAATATCATTAATAATTCCAGGTAAAAGACTGAACCGTTTTATTCCACCCATATGTGGGACCATAACAGATAATATTACTCTAAGTCAGAATATAACATACTCATATGCAGATGCATGCAGAGACATATTCAACACAATAAAGACGAGCGGAGACACAGTTCTTTAGAAAAATATACCTCTCACTTTATTTGAAAGGGTTCGAAAGGGTTACGAAAGGTATTATCTGTGAGAGGTGAGTTGGCGACTGAACAGAACTGCAACATATTGACCCCCCCCACTAATTCTTCTGGCTACAGCAGCATTTCTTTCCCGTTCTCCTGGGCTTCTCAACCGGGGGCCTGAGGTCCAGACTCTGATGGGACATGGTTATCATTCCAGAATCTTCTCTTCAACTGCTCTTAGCTTTCCGTCGCCGGGGTTACATAATAATTTGACTTACACCTACTTCTTGCGTGTGTCACAATTCGCACTCAATTCAACCCTTCGACAGGCAAGGTTGTCCCCCGATATCTTCGACCGGATACACCTATTATTTACACAGGTGCATTTCTTCTTTTGACAGAGTGGCCGGGGTCAATATGTTACAAGAATAGACTTGAGAGTAACGCTTTTAATGTGCTATTTCATATATCATAGACTCTAACATAAGTTCATCACAATCCAATGAAGCTTAATGTTATACCAAGGATAATAAATAATTTCAAATATTGTTCTCTAACGCTAATAATTATAATCAACATTATTCATTTATTTGCTCACAGTTAAGTGTATTGCTATCAAATGCTAAAAATTGATTTTGATATTGATTGTTTGTTACCAGTTAAATGGTTTCAAGTATTGCCATCAAATACTAAAAATTGATTTTGATATTGATTGTTTGTTACTAGTTAAATGGTTTCAAGTATTGCTATCAAATGCTAAAAATTGATTTTGGTATTGATTGTTTGTTTGCAGTTAAATGGTTTCAAGTATTGCCATCAAATGCTAAAAATTAACTTTAGTATTGGTAAAGAAGTAAGGAATAATTTGCATGACAAATTCTCTTATCGACTCCTACATGTGAATATCCTAATATTTTACTGATCAGCAGAAACTTACTTTCATTAGTTCATAGCTGACATTGGATGCCGTCCAGATGATTTACCAAGAGCTATGATCGATAGAGACGAATAAAGAGAGAGACAGAGAGAGACAGAGATAGAGACTGAGAGAGAATCCATTTTTTTACATGCCTTGATGTGGATAACGATGATGGTGATTATAATGCTGCTGCTGCTGCTGATGATGATGATGGTCTGCGAACCATGTAAGTGCAATGACGATTACAATTGATCTGAACATTTAAAACTACCTTTGTTACATGATCTTAAATTAAAAAAAAAAAAAAAAAAAAAAGAAGGAAAGGTATAAAAAGGACATCAGAAGCCATATTAAAACGAAATCAGTTCCCATGAGCTAGAAATGCTTACCAATCTTGTCCTATCCTTTTACTGTAAATAAATCCCATTAATCTGCTCACAAAGATATAACAATAGAGAAAATCGAAAGCGAGGCTGTAAAGTGCATTTGCGGTGGCAACACAAAATAAACAGAAATATTTGCTCGCAACCATTATATTGAAGAATGAACCTAGTCATTTGATGCCATTTCCACAATTGATGAAGTAACGAACTTAGCGAAGTGTTGTGTCTCTAAATGATTGAAGAGAAAATTAATAAGCATAATTAACAATTAACTTGAAGAAGACAAAAGAGAATAAAAGACAAAAAGGGTGAAGTTAGGAAAATGAAATTAAATTAGTAATAAGCAATAAGGATGACATGAGGCGAGAAAAACATGAAAGAAATAAATAATTTGGGAATGATAAGAAAGAAAGAAAGAAAGAAAGAAAGAAAGAAAGAAAATGTTAATTAATTCAGTGATAAGAGCGAAAAAAGAAAAGAAAAAGACGCAACAAAAGAAAGAAAGAAAGAAAGAAAGAAAGAAAGAAAGAAAGAAAGAAAGAAAGAAAAAATTAAGAAAAGATAAATTCAGTGTTAGAAAGAAAAAAAAGTAATTTGGAGAGTGAAAAGGAAGAAAAAGAAAGAATAATTTACAAGAAAGAAAGAAAGAAAGAATAATAAGGAAAGGGAAAAGAAAGAAAGAAAGAAAGAAAGAAAGAAAGAAAATGTTATTTGCTTTAGTGATCAGAACGAAAAAGAAAAGAAAAAAACCCAACAAAAGAAAGAAAGAAAGAAAGAAAGAAAGAAAGAAAGAAAGAAAGAAAGAAAGAAAAACATAAGAAAAGATAAATTCGGTGTAAGAAAGAAAAAAAAGTAATTTGGAGGGTGAAAAGGAAGAAAATTGAAAGAATGATTTACAAGAAAGAAAGAAAGAAAGAATAACTAAGAAGGGGAAAAGAAAGAAAGAAAGAAAGAAAGAAAGAAAGAAAGAAAATATTATTTAATTTAGTGATCAGAAGGAAAAAGAAAAGAAAACGATGCAACAAAAGAAAGAAACAAAGAAAGAAATAAAGAGAAGCATAAGAAAAGATAAATTCGGTGTAAGAAAGAAAAAAATGTAATTTTGAGGGTGAAAAGGAAGAAAAAAGAAAGAATAATTTACAAGAAAGAAAGAAAGAAAGAATTAGGAAGGGGAGAAGAAAGAAAGAAAGAAAGAAAGAAAGAAAGAAAGAAAGAAAGAAAGAAAGGAAGGAAGGAAGAAAATGTTATTTAATTTAGTGATCAGAACGAAAAAGAAAAAGAAGAAGACGCAACAAAAGAAAGAAAGAAAGAAAGAAAGAAAGAAAGAAAGAAAGAGAAGCATAAGAAAAGATAAGTTCGGTGTAAGAAAGAAAAAAAAAGTAATTTTGAGGGTGAAAAGGAAGAAAAAAGAAAGAATAATTTACAAGAAAGAAAGAAAGAAAGAAAGAATAATTAGGAAGGGGAAAGAAAGAAAGAAAGAAAAAAGAAAGAAAGAAAGAAATTAGAAAATATGAATTCGGTGTGAGAAAGAAAAAAAGAAAAATAAGTAATTTGGAGGGTGAAAAGGAAGACAAAAGAAAGAATAATTTACACGAAAGAAAGAAAGAAAGAACGAAAGAATAATTTGGGACGTGAAAAGAAAGAAAGAAAGAAAGAAAGAAAGAAAGAAAGCAAGAAGAAAGAAAAGGGAATGATTTCAAGGATGAGAAGAATGGATTTATTAATTAATGGATTAAAACAGATAAAAGAAAATCGACGAGAAATGAAAAAGTTACATACGGAGAGAAATAAAGGAAGAAAGAAAAAAAGAAACCAAAGAAAGGAAGAATAATTTGCAACATGAACAGAAAAAAAGAACGAAAGAAAGAAAGAAAGAAAGAAAGAGAAGAATGAATGAGAGGATTTATTAATTTGTGGATGAAAACTATCGAACCTAAGAAAACGATAATTAAAAAAGAAAGAAAGCCGGAAAAAAAAGAATAATTTGTAGGGTAAAAAGAAAGAAAGAAAAGAAGGAAGAAAGAAATATTCAGGAAAAGTTTGGTTAAAAGGAGAGATTTCAGTGATTTTATTTTATCTGAAATTTCAATATGATCGGCAACTTGTCTTTACTGATCCACATTTTCCCTAATGTATGTTGACATCGCTTTCAGTATATATATATATATATATATATATATATATATATATATATATATATAGAGAGAGAGAGAGAGAGAGAGAGATAGATGAATATTTGATGAAAATAATAAAGACACATTTTGTCAATACAATTTTATTGGATCCTTTCAAGTTTCTTGAGAAGTGTTTTAGTTTTAGGTTGCATTCTTTTTATGAATATACCGAAATTGTCCAGAGTGCTTTCTGACCTTTCATAAGGGAACATCAGGGGTTGTTTGTAAGTGTTAAGATTGTTTTTTAAAGAAGTTTTTAGGTTTTACTCTAGTGATTACTTGTTATTTAGTAGCGATATGAATGGATTACAAGCCAATATATGCGGTCCTTTAGTCTAAAATGTTCGCCAATGGCCAGGGAGACCGATATTTAATCCCAGGTCAAGTCATACCAATGATTCAAATATTGGTACTTCATGCCTCCGTGTTCAGCATTCAGTATTATAAGGTAGCATCAAGGGCAAATTGGAGCTATCCAGGGAAAAGACTGACGCTCTTCCCTACACCCCACTGTAGAAGGTATTGAAAAGAGAGCCTTTGTTTTGCCCTCGATTACAGTCGAGAACTTTGCTTGACTTAACATTCTTCATCATCAGATAGTACTGACAGCAGGGATTTCCTTGACTCTCTCCCTCATTCCGTCCTTATCATCTATCGTTCCCGGTATGTCTTCCAAACTATGTGTTCGCATAGAACTGATGTCAATGAGTTTTTGCTGGTCGGCCAACACTGGCACGTCTATGTATATAGGGTTCATAGAAGAAGTTCATTTATGAAATCGTCCTTACTTCTCCTGCAGTGTCCTAAATGTCTTGTTCATCTTACAAATATGTTGTTCAAAATCATTTTAAAAATAATCTAAAATATTTCGGCTAGAGGTACTACCTCTCTGTATTAGAATGGAAGTAATGGCAAGGACGGAATGACTCCACACTCATCACCGGTAGCAGTTTAAGGTAAAACACAAATTACTGTTGCAGTATGCCGTCTAAAAATTTTCAGAAGATAAGTTGCGGAAACGAAAATCTTGTCCCCTGTTCTCCATATCAGAAAGGGAAAAAAAGACACCTGTTTACGATAAAAAAGATACACACGTTTTCTTTCCCGATATTATTCTTAAGATGGTAACAAAGATATGGAAACACCTGGGGTGATTTTCTTTGCCGATGGAGGAATATCAAATCAATAAATCATTCCCCATCGTTTTCGAAGGAAAAAAGACGGTTTCTCTTTAGCCTCAAATCCAACAACTTAGAACTTCGACGTTTTGGTACTGTCACTTTTCAAATCAACTCAAGACTCCCTCTCACAATCATTTGCTTCTGAACGAGAGTTTACGTGACTGAACTCCTTGTTGAACACTTCTGCCAAAACAAGGTCGGTGATTTCTGTTTCTTTATTTAATTACATGTAAACTTTCTTGGGACATTAATTTTAAAACTATCGTAATAGAGAGGGATAATATCTGACCCATAGTTGGTGGAATAATGGCGTCCATGCCTTTGCCATGTTCACTTTCCTGAAAATAAAACGTAATAGCATCACTAGAGTCCGAAATCGGTTATTACGACGTATCAGTTAAGCTCGTTAGCCACTGCACCACGGGGACTCTCCTTTGGTGTTATTATTGATGTAGTAGGCAATAGTAGGTAATAGAACGGGATAGAAAAAAAAACTCTTCTGCCTTTCTGTCTTCTTTTGTTTCAACGAACTATACTATTATTTAACTAATTATTATTTACATATTTAAACCTGGTTCAGTCAGCTGGGGCTGCAGAATATACCGACTCAATCTCTGCAGAGAGGTAAGACCCCCCCCAACGAGTGTCCTGGTTATGACATTAAACCATCGGATTGGGAGGCTCCAGCCATAGAAATTTGAAGAACGTAGAGAACACCTTCATTGCCAATGCTCCCCGGTTTACTCTGGCCAGGAGTGGTAGCATCTGTTAGTATTTTATGTACGTGTCAAATAGAACTATGCTATGTGTGGACAATGAGTAGAGTGTTCGCCAATGATCCGGGAGACTGGGGTTCAATCCCACGTCGAGTCATACAAAAAACTCAAGAAATGGAACTTGATGCCGCCTTGCTTTGCACTAAGTTCTATAAGGTGAGGATCAACGGTAAAGTGGAGCAATCCTGGGAAAGGAGTAGAGCCCTCCCCTACCCCTCGGTGTAGAAGCTATTGAAAAGGGAGCCTTTAGGTCCCCCTCGACTAAGGTCGCCAACTTTATTTACTTATTTAACTCTGTGCAAAAAAAGAGTTTACGCTAACTTAAGAATGTTTTCGACAAAATATATTTACAAATCATAAATATTTAACACATGTGGATAAAGAGGATTTGACATTAAGTAACCATAAGTAGTTGATATGCCATAAAACACAACCAAATCAAATCGAAATTCCTATATATTTTAGGTTAAAATTCGATAAATCCAGAACTAAAATATTTGCGTTCTGCCTGGCGGTAAGAACATACATTTTATTTATTTTATGATTTACATTTGAAGGATGAAAGTTAGAGCTCCGGTGAAAATCAGTAGGCAAAGATAATATAGGCAAGTGTCTGCCTAAATTTACACGTGTAGAAATAATGTCTCTTCGGTTAAACTTTGCATTGTAAAATGCTTATATACGTAAATAAACAAAGTGAAAAGACTTGTTATCATATTTATTTCTGTTGGTGTGACTGAGGAAGCGTGAACTTGGACGAAAATAGCCTGGCGGAACTATACCACACCAGTTATACAACTTGTTCAAATTCAGTGTTTTGTTTTCATACTCAAAGTTCCATACCAAGTTTAAATAGTCCAGTCTGTACAACAGTTAAACCATAGCTGGAGCCAAAATAGTTGAATTCATAGCTTTTAAATGGTATAAGCTGAATGTAAAACGCAAACATCCTTGATCAATATATATATATATATATATATATATATAAATATATATATATATAACTAAGTAAAGTTGGTAACCGTAGTCGAGGGGGATCAGAAGGCGGCTTTTTCAATAAGCCACTACACCGAGGTGTAGTGGGAGGGCGCTACTACTTTCCCAGGATTGCTCCACTTTACCTTTGATACGAGGACTCGGTAAATATGGATACGTACTTTGTATTGCTAAGTGTTTGGCAGGAAGGTATCAAGTAACATTTTTTGTCTTTGGTATGAACCCACTAAGCCATCATATCATCATCATCATCATATCGTGCTGGTAGCACGGATATCCCTGACCCTCTCTCGCCACTCCTCCATATCGTTCATCGCCCTAGGCAGGTCTTCAGGACAACAACCTGTATCCTCACATAGCTGCTGAATGTACGTTCGTGCTGGTCGTCCTGCTTTTGCGCGGCCATGTGTGGGGATCCATAAGAGTACATCTCTTATGAGTTCATCTCTGCTTCTCCAGCAATGTCCTGCATGTCTGGTTCGCCTAACTTGAATAGTTTTCGTGATAAGAGGCAGGTGGCCGTACAGTTGGTGTCTTGTGGGGTGTTGCTGCCAGGACTTGTTCAGGATTGCACGCAGCATTCTTGTGTAATTGGCATCTAGTTTCTTCTCCAGCCGTTTTGTTAGCATCCATGTAGTGCATCCATATAGCAGTATCGATGTGACCGCTGCCTGGAAGAAACTGCGTTTCATTTTATCGGTTAGGTCTGATTTCCATATAGTCGATAGCCTATTGATAGCTGTCCATGCTTTCGTTAACCTCGTTTCGATGTCCTTTTCGGTTGATTCGACGCTGCTTCCTAGGTACGTGAATTTTTCTACTAGTTTAAGAGGGGTTCCTTTTAGAATGGAGATGTCCCCCGTTTGGTTATAGCACATATATTCCGTTTTGTGTGCATTAACATGGAGGCCTATGCTTGCTGCTGCTCGTTCCAAACTATGCAGAAGTGTTTCGGCTTGGTCAGGTGTATTTGCCAGTATCGCTATGTCATCGGCGTAGTCGGCGTCGGTAATTGTTGTTGCGGGGTATCTTCTGCTTCTTTTCTTCGTCAGTTCGAAGCCATTCTCTTTGATTTTGTCAATCGATGTTCTAAGTACGTAGTCTAGACAAATGATAAAGAGGTACGGAGCCAGCGTGTCCCCTTGTAGTACCCCTGCTACAATGTCGAAGTATTCTGTGTCTCCATCTGGTGATCGTACTTTTACTTTAGTGTTTCTATAGAGAATCGTTATTGCCGCTACGGTTTCTTTAGGTATGCCGTACGCTAGTAGGATTTGTTCCATCTTTCCTCTGTGAATGGAGTCGAAAGCCTTGGTAAAGTCGACAAATATTAATGTCGCTTGTAGGTTCTTTGCCCGTACACCTTCAAGGATTCTGCGGATGGTTAATATTTGTGAGGTCGTGGATCTATTTCTTCGGAAGCCATTTTGGTTTTTTCTAAGTATGTAGTCGATTTTGGGTTCTATTCGGTTTCGTAGTAGGGCATTGTAGATTTTGGCAGCTATGGATGTAAGTGTTATGCCTCGGTAGTTTTTGGCTAATCCGAGGTCCCCCTTTTTAGGGAAGGGGAGTATGCATCCCTTCATCCATCTATCTATCGGATTTTGATTGTATATTGCATATATATATATATATATATATGCAATAGAAAATTGAATATTTGTTTCACTCCATGCATGGATACTAAAATGATTAAGCGAATTTGTTCTTTGGATCTTCACATGAAATAATGTCTAATGTCTGGACGAGTGAGTTCGATTTTGACTGGATTTTTTATACTTGATCCTTTCGCTAAACTAAGCCTATTAAATGTCTAAGCAAGCATTTCTACTTTAGTGTCAAATTTAAAAAATTGGTACCTCTAACAAAGTATACTTTATCTTACAATCTCTATATTAATACATTTGTTTGAAGCTATATGCCCATCGTTCGTGTACATTGTTCTTTTAGTCATAGAAGCAGTGTCAGCTACATTTGTGAGACTAAAAGTTTAAACCAATTCTAAGACAATGCCATCAAAGAGAAATATTTCTCACATATCCTACTTATGAATTCATTGAAAGGTCAACTACATACTCTTCAGAAATTCCGCAAGTAACTGTTGAAGCCATGACGTCCAATTTGAAAAACAATGCTTCAACATTTGTGTCCTCAATATTAACATCTGAAAAATAGAATGCCGCAGGAAAATTATGTATATATACATATATATATATTATATATATATATATATATATATATATATATATATATATATGTGTGTGTGTGTGTGTGTGTGTATGTGTGTGTGAGATCTCATTTTAAACAATGTTGACAGATGGTTGATCGGATTGATTTTTTGACTAATATTAATCTTATATTGATTCTACCAGATTTTTCCATTGAACTGTATATTTGTGCTTTATCTTTCTGTGGTGTTTATGTTGTAAAACATTTTTTCTGTTTTTGAACAATAAATATATACATTAAATTTCATGTAAAGCATACTTTCGAAGGAGGTATTTGTTTTGTTTTTAACAATTCTGTTTGTTGGTTGTACAATATCTTTGTATTGCCCATTTTTCTATCTTTTTTTCTGAGCTGGTTTAGATAATAAAACAGTATTTTTCTTCTTAAAATATCTTATATATATATATATATATATATATATATATATATATATATATATATATATATACGAGAGTCACTCCATTGATAAGTCGGATCAAAAATTAATAATTCTTTCAGAATTTTTATCCATAAATATAAACTGTATATTGTTTGTAATTTGTCGATACCAAAGTGTATTTTAATTTCTTCAAAATATTTGTTTTCCAGTGATATAGTAGCAAATGAAACAGTGATCCTGGCTTGAACATAGGTCTGTTATTCGTAGCTGTGAATTGATAACCACTTTGTTTTTAAGGAAGAACGAGAGAGTTGAACGGAGTAGTATGTTTTAATCAAGATTTATTTTACAAATAAAGTAAACCTGACTTTGCCACAGTCGAAAAGAGAGCTGAGGCAGTGGAAAAATTCCGTTTGTATTAGTCAAAAAAAGAAGGTCAAGTTGATAGTCTTTCGAGACATAGAAAACCATCAAAATTGATATAAAGAAAAATAGTGCTACTGGGTTTTCTATTGGCAGCTTCTAACGCAAAATTAGCAGAATAGAATTCAGAATATACAATACATATTAACATTGCTCTGATGATGCTTTGATATTAAAAGCCAGACATTTGACTTTAGCAAATGATTCCACTACAAATAAAATCCTCTGGATATTTTGATATTTATATACTTTCGGATTCATTTCTTTTTTTCAATATATATATATATATATATATATATACTCACACACATATCTATCAATGCAACACAATATAATATATATATATATATATATATATATATATATATATATATATATATATATAAGGAAAGAAGAACTAAAAAGTGACATTCTTCTATCGAACCCTTCACACCGACGTACAAGTGTAAGACGACCAGCAAGGACTTACTTACAACAGCTCTGTACAGACACAGGATGTAGCCTGGAAGTCCTGCCAGAAGCAATGAATCATATGATATATTCTCACTTATTAGATGGAACAGAGAGTGGACATTAACATATCTTGCAGCCCTCAAGGGTAGGATTCCCATAATACCCAGGTTTACATAAGAGACAATGACGACCCATTGTATTATCACTACAATTATGCAAGAAAAATGAAATTCCTATTAATTTATGACTTAAATGTTATATATATATATATATATATATATATATATATATATATATATATATATATATATATATATATACTACCAGTTAAAAGTATTTGGGAATGTTTAAAACATTTATCTTGTCTAAAGTGTTACTTTTAATGAAGTAAGTTTATCACTGCAATGGTTTTTATATATTAAACTAAATACTATTCTTTCCGAGTCCCATTGAATACAGAGTAAAACAAAAAAATATAAAAAAATTCTTTTACTTTTGACTTATCCAAAGGACCATTTTTTCCGGCAGTCACTGCATTGCAAATTCTTGGCATTATTTTTACCAAAGACTGGAGGTAGATTGAAGATAGTTCTACTCAGCTTCCCTATAAAAGTTGTCAGAGGGGACCAGCACTTAGAGGTTGTTTAGCTCTGAATATTTGGTCAAGTTTATCCCACACAAGTCCAAAATGATTTAAGTCCGCTGGTTGCCCCGGCCAATACATCGGTTGAAGGACCTGCTGTTTTTTTAAAATTTTTTTTTTGCTTTTAATGTACCTCTGGCTGAATTTACTATATGATTTGGGTTATTAGCTTGCATGAGTACAAAAGCTGTGTTCTAGATGGGATCACGTGGTGCTGCTATACGTGGTGGTAATCATCCTCATCATCATCATGTCGTGCCGCTAGCACGGATATCCCTGACGCTCTCCCGCCACTTCTCCCAATCATTCATCGCCTCTGGCAGGTCTTTAGGGCTACATCCCGTATTCTCACATCACTGTTGTATGTATGTTCGAGTTGGTCGTCCGGCTTTTGCTCGGCCATATGTGGGGGTCTATAGGAGTATATCCCTTATGAGCTCGTCCCTGCTTCTCCAACAGTGTCCTGCGTGCCTAGTTCGTCTAACTTGTAAGTTTTCGTGATCCTATTTACCCAACCCCTCCACTCGGGCAGGATATGACACAAGGTCAATTTTTAAAGCGGAGTTTTGCAGGTTTGAATTCAGAGTTTTCCTTCTCCTAAACTAGCTGCCTCACCACGGCTGAAGAACCTAGTCTGCCCTACTATTTACCCATAGCTGGAGGGAGAATAATTGGATTCATACCTTTCCCAAGTGTATTAGTGCTATGTGAAATGCAATCAGTCTTGTCCAGGAATTGAACTCGAATCGCCGTGTCCATATCCTGTGACGATAACCATGTATAGTTTTCCTGATGGGAGGCAGGTGTCCGTATAGTTGGTGCCTTGTGGGGTGTTGCCGCCAGGACTTGTTCAATATTGCTCACGACATTCTAGTGTAATTGCCGTCTAGCTTCTTCTCCAGCCGTTTTGTTAGCGTCCAAGTAGTGCATACATACAACAGTATCGACACGACCGCTGCCTGGAAGAAACTGCGTTTCATTTTATCGGTCAGGTCTGATTTCCATATGATCGATAGTCTCTTGGTAGCTGTCCATGCCTTCGTTAGCCGAAATTAGCCCTTCACCTGGTGCAAATCTCCGACTTCGCAATTGGAATAAAGAAGCCTCTTCTATCCTTTACGGTTAGTGTGGTACAAGGGATGCAGCTCTTATACCAACTCTTCACTGTACATAGATATTCCTTTTTGACGGAAATTTTGAGAACTTTGATTCGTCGATCCAAGAGAATTTATGCCACCGCACTATTGTCTAGTCTTTGTGCGTCTTAGCGCACTGGAGACTTTTGACACAATTTTGCGTCCTCAACAGCGTTTTTTTACAGCAATTCTGCCATATAAGCCAGCTTCTCAGAGTTTTCTTCCTCACAATAGATGTTGACACATTTTTCACAACATCGGGTCAGTTGTGCAGCCATGTTTGGAGCAGTCAGCCTTCTGTGACGCAAGCTGGTGATTCTGATGGAATTATCCCCTGCCTACATAAAACAATAGTATCTAGTAAGCAGTAATTCAACACAGTATAGTCTAATTTGAGTTTAAGTGGTAGTATAATGTATCTTTTTGAAAATGATTTATTCATGCTCTGTGCTACAGAAGAAAACGCCTTAAAATCTATTTGTCAGAAGATATCTTGTTATACTAAGTTGAAAGTTACTGAGGAAGTCTTGTATTTAGTATTATAGATAAAACATATTTCCTTAAAAATTAGGATGAGAAACAAATTTTTTGAGGGTGGGCAAAAACGTTTGAATTTTAGTGTATATATATTATATTTCAGTGTATATATATTATAAAGATTAGAAAGGCAATCGCTTGATTCTTTTTGTTTTTTGTGTAAAGTCAAAAAATTCTCAAATGCTCGTCAGAATATCTGGATTTAATATAAACATAATAAAAATCTCTAAATAAAATGTTATCTGGTGAGTATAAACTGTATTCAATTATGGGGACATGAGACTTGAATATAAAAGCAGTAAGAAGGAGCAAGTGAAAATTTCCGATAGTTGACACACACACACACACACACACACACATATATATATATATATTTTTTTTCTTAATTTTCATAAATCTTAACCACACACACACACACCTATATATATATATATAAACAGGATTTGGCATTTTATAGCCAACGTGGCTGGATATACCACGAAAGCCAACTCCCCAGCCAATATTTGTTGCTAACCAAGAGATTGAGTTAGTGAAACTTTTGCATTAAGAGCATTTTTGTGAGATGTAACATATAATATCAATTTCATATTGCTGCTCTTATGGAGTCTTGAACAGTTTATTCTTTGCAATTTTATATCTAAACTCAAAAACAAGTACTATGCACTTTGCCACATACACATAAATCACACACACACACACACACACACACACACACACACACACACACACACACACACACATATATATATATATATATATAAGATGAATATTCAGGAAATAAGGAGAATATTGCCTAAGGAATTGTCAATAGAAAACACTGCTTATAGTTGTACCTTTTAAGTAGATCAATACTGATGGGTCCTTTCATGTCCCAGAGGATTCTCAGCATTACCTTCTGATGTGATTGCTGTGTCTGGGAATCTTTATTCCTTGCGGAGTCTGTATGTTTTCACTCAATGAACTCTCTTTTCAACCGAGGATCGTTGTGGCAAACCCGTCTTTGACCTATTTGCAGAGATTATTTGAAGAAAAATATGCTTCTCCAAATACGTGACATATTCTTTGGTAAATCTTACAAGAATTACACTTTTCAGTCACCAAAAATTTTATATCAGTTAAAGCCTGTTGGATTTGTTACCGGTTTGAATAAGCCCAACAAAGATTACTTTCGCGAGATAGCTATAAACATATTCGAAAATTTATATCCATTGAAAAATATTCCAAAGAAAAAAATTAATTTTACTTTAAAAATACATTATTGTACCTACCACGACCTGTATTCACATTTTTACCCTATTTACTTCTGAAAAAAAAAATACATTAAAATTATAAAAACATTTTAACATTCGTCAGATCACGCTTCTTTCTAAAGATTATCCTCATTAAAAATATTGCTATATACACATCTATATTATCATATAATTTGTACAATTCATGTACAAATAATATATCTCAGTTACTATTCGAGCATTATTAAGATTATTTGATTATAGGATTGTCTTCGTTGTTTAATGGCCTATCAACATTTGTGGGTTTGTTAAATACATCCTTGAAGAAGAACAGCTCGGGAATATAAATGTTTAATACATTTCCCAAAGGTTTTAGTCCGAGAGTAAACATTATCTTGCCGCTGGAGTTAGAACTTGCTTCGAGGTGGCAGTTCGGGCCTTTAACCATGACGCTACGGAAACATACAATATCCTATTCTTAGAAGAATTAAATAATAATAATTGGATATCTTAGGTGCCTCTGGTGGTGTAATGGTTAGCAAGCTCGAACTAGCTAACCTATATGAGTGAGTTCAAGTCTCATTGGATGCACCTTTCATATGTCCTTGTGCCCCATCTAAGCAAAAAAAGAAAACTTAATAATAATATGAGAATTCATATATTTATTTTAGTCGAAATATTTTCCATCTTTTATCTTATGGAATTTAAAAATCGCAAGGGGAAAGTAAATAGGATAAGAGTTCGATGAAAAATATAACATTCGAAACCTTATATACAAAATGTTACTCAGTCGGCTGGGGCTGTAGAATAAACCGATTTCCTTTCTGCAGAGGGGTAAGACACCCTCCTCCAAAGATTGTCCTGGCTAAGACACTAAATAATCTGATGCTGAAGTTCCAGTAATGTTTCAGATTTGGGGAATGCAGAGTATCCCTTCATTGCGATCGCTCCCAGGACCACTCTGGCCCGGAGAGATAGCACCTGATAGAATTTGATCAATGGGTTGAAATAGAACTAAACAGTGTACTTATGCTAAACCCAATTGTTTGAAATAAAACTGTTTTTCACATTGAAACTGTACTTATGCTAAACTGAATTGCTTAAAATGGAATAACATTTAACTGGGTGTAATTGCTTAAAATATTATAACATTTAACTGGGTGTAAAGAAAATTTATATATAGGTTAAACAAAATTGTTTTAAAAAGAACTGGTTTTATGAATAAAAACTGATATAGCATTAAATAGCACTCAAAGGTTGATATGCCATAAAATAAAACAAAACAAAACGTTACATTTCTTTGGGTTGTGTTCAAGATTCGCAGTTTCCCAATTGATTTTTATAGTTTAGTTGTCTCAGTTGTTCTTCTAATTCTTGTTGTTGCCGTTGGGAGTGACTTTATCTTAATCTTACAAAAAATATTTGTTTTGGGATTATTCAAAATGACAGGTAATCATACATGATCCAGGGTTGAACAAAGTTCGGTCACTAAAATGTTTGTGGTTGCGAACTGTCAACCATTGCATAATTGATTAAAAAAAATGCCCAAATGTGTACAAATAAATATTTTTGTTTAGTTTTGTTTTGTTTCTATATCTTTGTAAAAGAACAGTGAGTAATGTTGGCGACCTTAGTCGAAGGTAATATTTACCAACCCCTCCGCTCGGGCAGGATATGACACAAGGTCAATTTTTAAGCGGAGTTTAACAGGTTTGAATTCAGAGTTTTCCTTCTCCTAGAATAGTTGCCTAACCAAGGCTGAAGAACCTAGTCTGTCCTACTATTTACCCATAGCTGGGGGAGAATTATTGGATTCATACCTTCCCCAAGGGTATTAGTGCTATATGAAATGCAATCAGTCAGGTCCAGGATTTGAACTCGTGTCGCCGTGTCCATTTCCTACGACGATAAGGACTACACCACGGTCACCTCCTGTCGAAGGTGACCCGAAGGTTCCCTTTTCAATAGCAACCACACCGAAATGTAGGGAGGTACCACAATTTTTGGGACCTATAAAAACTGGGATGAACATGAATCGGGACCCTACCCGTGCACTGATGTAACATTTTATTGAGCGAGGGGTGCTCCAATTCCGCCAACTTTATTTCTGTCCAACTGGCTTCCTCAATGAAGCACCACAGCTCCCTTGTGTGGGGGCCAGCCAAACGGACAAAGGTGGTCACCATAGGTGCACCCTGAACAAATATGGGTTTGTAATGTAATTGTTTTTGCAATAATTGTTGTATCAGTAGTAGCAGTGACGGTTATTTTGGTTGTAGCGATGGTGGTTTTTTGAGTTGCAGGAGCGTGAAAAGTGACCCAACTGTTTACAGTTCCAACAAAACAGTCTCTTACCTTCAACGATTAATGTCATCGTGGTGTCCCGATATGTTGGGGGGCGTGAAACCCTCCCATATCTAATATCATAGTGAATAGGTAGTCACCGAATGCCGTTCCATGCACTGATGTAATTAGGTTGTAATCTGCTACGCCGCCATAGTAACTTAAATAGGCAGCAAGAACGTCTCTATCTAACAGCATGGACACGTTACATACGGTGACCTTTATACGTCTTTGTTCTCTATATTCAGGTTGAAGCCGGAAGAACTTTGTTGTAATGTTATTCGTGGCCATCTTTTTTACAATGTCTTCAGATTGGGGTAGGACATCCCAGGTGGCAAAACTCTTTCGATAAAAGCACCTACCTGAGATGCCTGCGGTTTTAAGTACTTCTTCATATGATTCCTTTCTAAGGCCGGCAAGTCTCCTGGTCCTTAAATCTGTCCCCACAAACGACAGAATCTTAGTCTCAACGGCCTCTACTAAACCCGGTATTGGAAGAATTTCGTTGTCTTTGAAATACTTAGCGTATTTCGTGACTCTGTCGTTATCGTGGTCCGTGGGTGACTTTTTCTTTTTTGTAATTGCGACGACCCGGAGACTGGTGTTGCTGGTGGCTTTTGGGCGGATAGTATCTTGCTGGCTGATGAAGAAAATGATAAATCTTCCAGGTTCGGGGAGGGTTCAGTGTAAGAAAACATGTCCGTTTGGGTGTTAAATTCGCTGTGTTTAAAGCCGGCTCCTCCATAGTTTTTTTGAGGCAACTAGGAGGAGAAGAGTCCGAATGTTTATTGTTAAAATAAAGAAAGAGAGGCGATTTTTGACATGTAAAAGTAGCGAATGACTAGATGAAAAATGGCGATCGTTTCAATAATAACAAAAAGTTGAGTTGAGGGTTGACCTCCTCAAAAACAAACAACTATAACAATTGTTTGAGGGGGTTCACGAAGCAATAACGATAGTTATCAAAAAATAACTTAGTCCATGAACAATTGTCAACGCTCCGTTGACATGTATTTATGGAGGAGGGCGAGTCCATTATGTAGGGAGGACAACATAAACTGTCAACATCAATTGTTTTGAACTGATTCTGTCATATGATATACCTACTGCTAACTAACACGTACCAAAATATTGCAAAATATTGACTCACCGTTGTAAAACATCAAAATTAAAAAAAAAAAACGAAGCAAATTAAAAACACATAAAAAATACCAAAAACGAATCAAAAGCCAATCAATTTTTTTTTAAAATAATTCTTATTCTTGTAATGAGAACTTGTTATTTTTCCGAGTTTGGGTCGTGACATCACAAGTATAAAATATATTTGTTTAATATTTTGAGTGATTGTATAAAAAATAACACATTTCAAAATTGCCAGAATAAGGTTTTTTAATGGTCTGGTTATATGTGATATTCAGTAAAGTTAAAAGAGTTAGGTCAATTGGTGTAATTTTTTAGATGCTTGCAAGTTATTATTTAATATGATGTTAATAAGGACGCCAAATATCATGAAAGTTTTCATTTAAACACTCTTGCAAAAATGTCTTATTAAAATGCAAATGAAACTAGCTGGCACTTATACATTCATTCTTCTGCCTGTTGCCCGTCAAAAGAACATGAAATAAGTGAAGTGCTTGGACGAATCTGACGTGCATAAAATGGAAAAATATTCTTCATTTTTTTAAAGCAAGAAATCTTATCTGCATTTTCTTCACGAAGATAGAAATGTAATCTCCATTTCCTTCATCAATATAGAAATATGATCTTCGTTTTCTTCATAAAGATAGAAAACTAATCTGCATTTTCTTTATACATACAGTCATTTAATCAACATTTTCGTGATGATATAAATCTAATCTTTTTTATTGTTTATGATGATTGAAGTCTTATCTTCATTTTGTCTATGAAGACAGGAATCTAATCTTCATTTTTTTTCATAAAGATAAAAATCTAATCTTCATTTTCTTCATATAGATAAAGATCTAATCTTTGTTTTCTTCATGAAGATAGAAATCTAATCATCATCTCTTTAAAAAGACAGAAATCTAATATTCATTATTTATACTTTTGATAGCTACCGAGTGATGTCCTGTTTATTATCATGGAGTCTTGAATTAGGGAGATTCCCGTGGTGTAATGGTTATCGTCGCAGGATATGGACACGGCGACACGAGTTCAAATCCTGGACCTGACTGATTGCATTTCACATAGCACTAATACTCTTGGGAAAGGTATGAATCCAAATATTTTCCCTCTAGCTATGGGTAAATAGTAGGGCAGACGAGGTTCTTAAGCCTTGGTGAGGCAACTAGTCTAGGAGAAGGAAAACTCTGAATTCAAACCTGGTAAACTCCGCTTAAAAATTGACCTTGTGTCATATCCTGCCCGAGCGGTGGGGTTGGTAAACATGATCATGGAGTCTTGAATATAATCGTAACATTTGATCTGTTAATACAGACACAGAAAAAATAGAATTCTAGTTTTCTCATTTTAAACAGGTCTCTTTTTTGGATGATACTCCTTTTTTCTTTACAACCAGTTATACCTGCGATTATTTTATGGATGTGACGGTAAATTAAAATAAAAACATCCCCGGATGATCAACCATTTAAAAGCGTATGGGAACTGGTGCATTTAAATATTGTTATCACCAAACGGGGAGTTTATTTTTCGCTCGTGTGAAGACGGGGCGGTCTGGCACTTGATCCCTCGTACAATAAGTCCTTGTTCTGAGTCCTTTTTCGGGCATATAGGAACTGGCATATTATGTGGGGGTTAATTTAGGGCTAGACTGACCGCCGTTGGCAAGGGGTTTCCACATTTCACACTACACCCACACCCACCAAGGCCACTAGTTCTTCCTCCCCTAGAACAATGGAAGATATGGACCTCTAGGTTTAGATATAATAATATTAGTTATAGTAGTCGACAACTCCGGTTTCCCGTATAATATTTTTAAAGGAATTCATATAGGACAATTTAAGCGAAAATAACATAAGGCGAAAGAAGCTGAAAATGAAACATGAAATAGCAACTTTTGATTGCAGACGACACAAATGAACAAACTTCAACACGTGGGAACATTAGAATATAACAATCTTTTCGATACGCACGCGGACGCACATATTCAACGTGTCGGCTATCTTATTAGCAGACAATACATGATTATAAATGTTTTTATTCCATTTTTCCTTTAGTCTTTCTTTGAATTGAGAGAGAGAGACAGAGAGGGAGAGTATATTATTGGATATAGGGAGAAACAGTCTTAAAGTTTACTTATCTTTACGACGACTTTCCTTTGGAGAATATTTTCTTTTTTTACGGGTTGACGGAATTTATTTATGCATATCCTTCTGGCTTGAAGGTATGATTTCCACTTGTCCAAGATACTTTCCGTCCTCCTCTGGTGATTTCAGTGGTAGTTTCAATATATCTTATCATTTCAACTACTGTTCCGCAAATGCCGGTTTTGATGCTTCATCCGGAGTTTGGCACGATATCCATTCACTACGACCTCTGTCCCAAAACTGATTTTCTTTTTCCCAATTTTCGCTGACGGGACGAAGGTTCCACTTCCGTTTTAGGGTCCTAGCCAATCATTTAGCTTTTTTTCTTCCTTTCCCTGGTCACTGAGTGCAAACATCTGTTAGCTCTCACTCTGACCCACATTCTTTTACTTTCTCCGACAGGCAGTGAGGAATTGACCTATATTACTATCCAGTATAAGGTACGGTTCAAGGGTAAAGTGGAGCAATCCTGGGAATGGAGTAGCGCCCTCCCCTACACCTTGGTGTAGTAGCTATCGAAAAGGGAGCCTTCGGGTCACCCTCGACTATGGTCGCTAACTTTACTTTACTACTATCCAGTCTTAACGGTCATTCTTTGGGTGGCCTGCTAACTCAAACACGGAGGGGTAGGGGACATTCTTTATCTCTCTCCCCTCAGTGGTCGACCACGTGACATGGAGAATAAAAGTATATTTTGACATTATAAAAGTATATTTTGATATTTTGACAGTTATTTGAAACTACCGGACATTGGTATAATGGTTAGAGTGTTTGCCAATGGCCCGGGAGACCTGGGTTCAATCCCAGGTCGAGTCATGCCAAAGACTTTAAAAATGATAATTGATGACTCCTTGCTTAAAACTCAGCATTATAAGGTAGGGATCAAGGGTAAAGTGGAGAAATCTAGAGAAAGGAGTTGTGCCCTCTCTTACATCCTGGTGTAGTAGCTATCGTAAAGGGAGCCTTCGGGTCACCCTCGACTATGGTCACCAACTTTACTATACACGCCGTCCTTGGGTGTACTAAAAACTGTTAAAGAAAAAATGGAGTGCTGTAAATTAAAACTATCCTTAACTTTATCTCACGAAGGTCTGTTTGACCTAGAAATGCGTTTTTGCGCTTTTGATTTTATCGCTGGTGAATATACTGATTTTTTTCTCTCCAACGAACACGTGATTTCACTCAAGATCAAGTGACATCAAGTCTTTTGGAGGTGCTTGTGGTGTAATGGTCATCGTCGTAGGAAATGGACACGGCGACACGAGTTGAAATCCTGGACGAGACTGATTGCATTTCACATAGCACTAATACCCTTGGAAAAGGCATGAATCCTATTATTCTCCCTCCAGCTATGGGTAAATAGTAGGATAGACTGTTTTCTTCAGCCTTGGTGAGGCAACTAGTCTCGGAGAGGGAAAACTCTGAATTCAAACCTGTTAAACTCCGCTTAAAAATTGACCTTGTGTCATGTCCTGCCAGAGCGGTGGGGTTGGATAAATAGGATCTAGTCTTCTGAAAATTTTTGTAGCTTCAATTTTCCATTCTCTCGATCCTCTGTTATAGTTCCGTTATGGTTGCTACACACGTCTTATTAATGAGCCGCAGTTTGTTCAGTTTTCTGGTGCCGTTTAAAAATTCATTTTTTTTAAAATTTCACTCAGTGGTCTTGGACGGTTTGGGATTCTTCCAGGTAGCCTTGTAATAACTTAAGTCGTTGTTACCTCCATGTTATATATATATATACCCAGATTTTCATAGCCTTTCAATTTGTACTCTAATGAACAGAATTTTCTGATTAAAATAATAACCATATATACTCATTAGTGAAACGTGGGTTTTAGGACCAATTTTCCATCCTGAAAATAAGGGGTCGTTTATTAGAGGGGATATTTTTTAAACGTAGAAGCTTACCTAGCATCTCGGCCAAACCTTGATGTTACTTCAATTCAATGTGTTGCATATAGCCATCTAATCTTGTGTGACGTACCGTATAATTATGACGTATACACATAGCAGCAGACACACTGGGAGAAAATTAGTGGGTTGTCGTTCACCGGAAACCCCTGGAGTAAAAAGAATAAGACCCCTTTTGCCTAGCCGCCGTGAATTGGAATGTGTGGCGGGGTAGCTTGAAATGGGAGAGTTGGAAAGAGAAACGCTGCATGAACAGTTAAAAATAAACATGCAGCGGGAGCAGTTGGAAAGAAAAAGCATGACCTCTTCCGAGAAAATGTAAAACAGAGAATAAGCCCGAGAGAATATAATTTTTCATCATGCCCATATCGAGTTTTTACGGTAACCATCACTCCTAAGATAAGCCTATCCGTACACCACTTGAACGTTATTATATGTTTATATTATTTTGTTTGGTGAATGCAAACGGAATAATTTTGTTTTTAATTTTATTTCGCTTGTCGTTCTGATACATTGTCTCCGTGCCATAATTCCTCAACCTGTAGTTGTTACCTATCATAATTATTATTATTACTCGTGGGATAACCCTTACGAACCAAGTCGGTTAATAGGCCGAATTATTGATTTTTGTTCGTCTACGCACATCGTCGCTGACGTGTCCGGGACAAGGAATGCCAAAATATCGAGAATCTGGTCCGGACACGTGAGAATGAGAGACGTAACATATTATAAAAATAATCAATAACCCAAAAGCGTACTTAGTCAATCATTTCCTTAGTTATTATATTATCAATGCTTTTTTCCATCAATGGAAGGGTTTTAGATCATTTGAAATATTCAAGTAAATGCAATAAGCTACATCAAGGTCTAGACCACATTGTTTATTTACAAGATATTCTTGATTTATTTCGTTGTACAGTGGTTTGAAAAACATAAATTAATGTTTGAATGTTTTTTTCTGATAGCATTGGATGGGAAGAAATATTTTGAAGGCTAGCATGAAAAGTTAGGGGTCATTCATTAAACGCAATAAGCGATAAAAAATACTTCTTTTGGGTTAAGAATTTGGGTCTATTCCTTCGATGACGTCATTCATTACTTGATACTTTTGAATTTCAATGTATTTATTCCTGTTTTGTTTTCCAGAAGAAAAATTCAGGATTTTGCCTCTTACATAATGTAACTATTTGATTTTAGTCGACGCTTTTGTCTATTCTGGAAGATTACATGAATTAAGGTTGCAATTTGAGTACACTTTTTTTTTCTCATCAATCTTGTTGACAAGATTTCTCTTGCGGGATGAAGTCAAAGTTGTTCTAATTCTTTTTCTGAGCGGTATCATATCAGCTTCTCCTAAAACTTCGTCGATTATGGAGACATCAGTCGCATTATTTTCATTATTAATTTCCACAAGTATTATCTTTCAGCTTTATTTGTATAGTGGCTTTTTATCACAACCCTCACGGGTCGTCAATCTACGACAGACAGAAGCAGTGCGGATCGGAAATAAATAAAATAAAATAAAATAAAATATGCGACTGATACTGCTCGTATTAGAAGAAAAAAGAACTAAAAAACGTAACAGCAAATATGGTGTCGAGAGAGAAGAAATAGAATAACGGATGGTTATATTAGATTTAAATTGCATTTCTGCAAACAAATAGCTCTCCATATTTTAATCAGTAGAGTAGCTGGTCACTTAGGAGGTTTGCCAATGATAAATTGACAAGAGTTCGTACCTCAACGGAAGCATGTAATTTCTCATTTTTTGTTACCGTAGATTGACTACCTCGGTGTAATTGGGACAAAACAATTAAAAGAAATTACAACAGAAAATGTACAGGTTAGTCTCTTCATTTAATGACATAACAAACCTCAGGGGTTTTTTAAAGCCAAAACCTTCCTTGTAAAATTATAGCAGTGATATTATCTAACATATTGCTAGGAGGACCATCCCAAAAAATGGTATATGCACAACCCAGCATCTGTCCTAGAAAATGACATTCACATACTCCTATGGGACTTTGATATACAAACGGATCACCGAATCTCGGCCAGAAAACCAGACCTTATAATAATCAACAAAAAAAAAAAAAAGAAAATCTGCAAAATTGTCGACTTTGCTGTCCCGGCAGACCACGGAAAAAAACTGAAAGAATATGAAAAAAGAGATAAGTTCCTCGACCTTGCTAGAGAATTGAAAAAAAACAAACTATGGAACATGAAGGTGACAATTATACCAATTGTGATTGGTGCTTTTGGCACGGTAACTAAAGGATTATTAAAAGGCCGGGAAGATTTGGAAGTTGGCGGCCGAGTGGAGACCATCCAAACAACAGCATTATTGAAAACGGCCAGAATACCGAGAAGAGTCCTGGAGACTTGAGGAGACTTGCTGTCACTCAATCTCCAGTGAAAGACCATCAGCTTTGTGAAAAACTCTAATGGGTAATAATAATAAAGCAACATCTCAATCGAAAAGCATGGACATGGCTAAGAAAAGGAAACCTTAAGAGAGAAAAGGAATCTCTTCTAATAGTAGCACAAAAGAACGCCATAAGGGACTAACCATATCAAAGCAAAAATAGATAAGACGCAATAAAAGAACAAATGTACATTATCTAATAATAGAGACGAAACGACCAGTCACATAATAAACGAATGCAGTAGATGAGCACAGAAAGAGTATGAGACTGGACACGACTGAGTGGGCAAAGTGATCTACACGGAATTGTGCAAGAAAATGAAATTTGATCATACGAATAAATGGTATGTGCACAACTCATACCTGTCCTAAAGAACGAGACTCACAAAATCCAATGGAATTTTGATATAAAAACGGATCACCTAACCTGGGCCAGACGACCAGACCTTTTTATGATCAACAAAAAAAAGAGAACTTGCAAAATTGTGCATTTTGCTGTCACAGTAGACCATAGAGTAAAATTGAAAGAAAAGGAAAAAGGACAAATACCTTGAACTTGATAGGGAATTGAAAGAACTGTGGAACATGAAAGAGACGTTTATATCAATTGTAATTGGTACTCTTGGTACAGTCACCGAAGGATTAATAAATGGACAGGAGGACTTGAACATAAGAGAATGACTGGATACCATCCAAACTACAACAATATCGAGATTGACCAGAACACTGAGAAGAGTCCTGAAAACTTGTAGAGACTTGCTCTCACTCAAATTTCTGTAAAAGATCAACAGCTAACACTGATGTGAAAAACGCTCAAGGAGTAAATAATAATAGTAATAATAATAATAATAATAATACCTCGACCTTGCAAGATAATTGAAAAAGCTGTGGAACATGAAAATAACGATTGAACCAATTGTGATTGGTGCTTTTGGCACAATAATTAAAGGGTTATTAAAAAGCCTTGAGGACTTGGAAGTTGGCGGACGGGTAGAGACTATCCAAATCACAACATTACTGTGAACGGCCAGAATACTGAGAGGAGTCCCGGAAACTTGAGGAGACTTGCTGTCACTCAGACTCCTGTGAGGAACCATCAGCTAAAACTGATGTGAAAAACTCTATAAGAGACGAAATAATAATAATAATAATAATAATAATAATAATAATGTCGTGCCGCCAGAACGGATATCCTTGACCATCTCTCGCCACTTCTCCCTATCATTCATCGCCTCCGGCAGGACTTCTAGGTTACATCCTGTGTCCTCACATAGCTGATGTATGTAAGTTCGAGATGGTCGTCCTGCTTTTGCTTGGCCATATGTGGGGGTCCATAGGAGTACGTCACTTACGAGCTCGTCCTTGCTTCTCCAGCAGTGTCCGGCGTGTCTGGCTCGTCTAACCTGTATAGTTTTCGTGATAGGAGGCAAGTGGCCGTACAGTTGGCGTCTCGTGGTGTGTTGTCGCCAGGACTTGTTCAATATTGCTCTCAACATTCTTGTGTAGTTGCCGTCAAGTTTCTTCTCCAGCCGTTTGGTTAGCGTCCATGTAGTGCATCCATATAGCAGTATCGACACAACCGCTGCCTGGAAGAAACTGCACTTCATTTCATCGGCCAGGTCTGATTTCCTTATGATTGAGAGCCTATCTATAGCCTCCATGCTTTCGTCAGTCGTGTGTCGATGTCGTTTTCTGTTGATGAGACGCTATTTCCTAGGTAGGTGAATTTGTCCACTAGCCTCAGAGAGGCTCCGTCTAGTGTGGTAATGTTGCCCGTTTGGTTGTAACACATATATTCAGTTTTGTGCGCATTGACATGGAGGCCAATGGCTGCTGCAGCTCGTTCCAAACTATGCAGTAGTGTCTCTGCTTGATTAGGCGTATTCGCCTAATTCGTCTGTGATTGTTTTTGCGGGGTACCTTTTGCTTCTTCTCTTAGTCAGCTCCAAGCCATTTTCTCTGATTTTGTCGATGGAAGTTCTAAGCACGTCGTCTAGGCAAATGATAAAGAGGTATGGGGCTAGCGTGTCTCCTTGTAGTACTCCTGCAACAATGTCAAAGTATTCCGTGTCTCCATCTGGTGAACGTACTTTCACTTTTGTGTTTGTGTAGAGGATCATTATTGCTGCTACGGTTTCTTTTGGTAGGCCGTTTGCTAGTAGGATTAGTTCCATTTTCCCTCTGTGGATGGAATCGAAGGCCTTGGTAAAGTCGACAAATAGTAATGTCACCTGAAGGTTTTTTGCCCGAACGCATTCAAGGATTCTACGGATGGTCAATATTTGTGAGGTTGTGGATCTATTTCTCCGGAAGCCATTTTGGTTTTTCCTAACGATGTTGTCTATTTTGGGTTCTAATAAAAAAAAAATTAATAATAATGATAATAATAATAATATGCACAGCCAGAAAGAAATTCCGTAAATGGTAGGCAAAGATCATCCACTTGATGTACATGGACGACTGCAAACTTTTTTTTCAAAAACTAAAAAGAACTGGAAACCCTATTACCAACTGTGAGAATATACAGTAAATATAAATAAATGGAATTTAGCGTAGTAAAATGTGCTGTGCTAGTAATAAAAAGTATCAAACGATACATAACGAAAGGCGTTGAACGACCAAGTAGTCATCAGAACGCTCGGAGAAAATGAAACTTACAAATACTTGGAGATATCATAAAAACTTTCACAATTGTTAGAACATTGATCGTGATTGTTATAAATTGATTGATTGATTTTAACGTCAGATTAAGCCCTCTAAGATTATTTTATGTCGAGATATAATGGAATCGAGCTTAATAAACATTCATGTTTACATTTTGGTGCAGTTCTTTCTTAAGATATTTTTCACATGATCCTATCATATTCGAATAATCGGGGTGTCTGCTTGGTGTAATGGTTAAAGCGATGGAATGTGGAATCGTAGTAAGCGAGTTCGAACTCCAGTTGCGCTATTACGTTCATTTTCGGGCAAATACCCTTGATATCCTTCCAGCTATGGGTTAAAAAGTACCATTACTGTTCTTCTTAGAGAATGGCTTTGGCATTAAATAACCTACGAAGGTTGATATGCCATTAAACAAAGGAACCAAACCAAACCAAATATACGAATAATATCAAAGCAGTTTTATCTGATCTATTGATATTATCTTAATAGGCACAATTATCCCTGGATGAAGGGGTACTCCAGACTCCCTGTTGCATTACAAACGAAATCGATGGTTGTAACATTACACAGCACAAAAACAAGTTTGCTACGCTACGGTGTTTAAATAAAAGTTTTTGCTGATAAGGTCTCAATAGATGTTTGTACTACTTCTACGTCTTAAGTGTCAGTAGGACCTAGTGATAACCTTGCGGTGAGAAAAAGTGCCGAACACACAAATACCCGACTCGTTTCGTTAATACCAAAGTTTATTCGCTACAACGTATTTTAAGTAGTCGTCGGGAAGTGGTAAATTGAGTATGAAAACTAAGTCGACTGCGTTAGCTAGTCAAAGAGAAACAGCATGTCATGAGGTGATAGTGGGTAGACATAGACGCTGAATTTTCTTTCACGTTTTCTATCATTGTTCAAACATACTAGTTCACTGGTTTCGTCTTCATGGCTGCACGTAGGGTATGAGACCCCTTTTTGGAGCTTTTGGGGCTCATAATTTTCGTCTGTCTTTACATTGTGGCTGATGTTCAACTGTCGTCTTTACCTTGTCGCGTCTCCCGGCCAACTGACTCTTTCTGTTTTCTAATCGCTTCTTTTTTTGCAGTTCATCGGATGTTCCTTAAAAGGATAAATCCAGCCGGGAAAGTATTCATTGATAAAAGTAAGAATGTTACTTTTAACAGCTTTGCTGTTTGAATCTCATTCAATTAATCAAAGCTCCTTACCGATTTACAACTGATACGTTTCTACTTTTAACCCAGGCTTCCACTGTTATACTTGTGTAGCTTTTCGATTCGTTTGTTCCTTTTCATATATATTTCTTTATTTTTCAACATCTTGTGGTGGACCAATAAACCTCGCAAAGAAACAACTCCCAATCAACCTGAGTCCCTAATTATTTTACACCCCCAGATCTCCAGAACAAGGAATCTCATAATAAGATGCAGTTTACTTTCATGCACAGGACACTTTTTGTGGGGGTTGATTCTTAACACTCTGCAGGGGGTATAGTCAGTGTATTCTGACTCATTGACAACTGACAGAGTACTGGTTTCCATCGATGTCTTATTAATTACAGTTTAAGTACATTTTCTCTATGTCTTACATTTTTTGGATTTGGTGTTTGATATATATTTTTCAAGCTGAAATAATCACCCTCTTGCATAACGTCATCAGATGAGTATGATTATCAATGAATACTTTCCTGGCTGGATTTATCCTTTTAAGGAACATCCGATGAACTGCAAAAAAAGAAGCGATATTAGCAATTTAAATTACTAGCACGACTAAACGAATACTCACTCGTCAGTTGGTGTGATTGAGGTATGAAATCAAAATCAATCAATTTACCTAAGTGGCATCGACAATCCCGGCTACCTTTTCACTTGTTAATATTTAAGTATTATCTTTGATAAGTTCAGCTATATCAAGCACAAAGCTATGGAGACGTGGTTGTTATCAAATTCACTAACAATGTATCTTTGAATCTAACCAAACAACTTATTCACCGAAGAGTAATTATGTTTATGATCCTGCATCCCCGTTTCAAAATTTATGGGACTGCAGCCACACTCTGAGAGTGATTCTTTGAGTTGGGACTTTTGGATATTCTTTGACTAAACCTAAGGCAAGGTTACGTACAAAGGGAAGCCATTTAGGATCTATCTCAATTCTGGAATGAAAATATGAGAAATGTAGTTGGTAAAAACTGTCCCAGAGCATGTTTCCAAGCGGATTATCATCGAATTAACCAAATAACTAATGTTTAATTCTACACTCAAAATAAACCTAATCACTAATGTTTTATTCTGCACTCAAAATAAACAAAATCACTTATCTTTTAGTCTGCACTCAAAATAAATAAAATCACTAAGGTTTTATTGAGCACTCAAAGTAAACCTAATAACTAATGTTTTATTCCGCACTGAAAATAAACCTAATAACTAACGTTTTATTCTGTACTGAAAAAAACAACAACAACAAATAATCAATGATTAATTCGGCACTCAAATAAACCTAATCCCTAATGTTTTATTCTGCACTATTTTATTTTGTTTATTTTGCACGATTTGGTAAAAGGCCATGTGTACTACTACTATAGATTGAACTCACTCTAACTCTATTTTTTTCCGAAACTATTTGAAAAAATATTACTCAACATGGAGAAACTATTCTTGCTATTTAGCAAAACACAGAACTCTATTGAAAATAGTCAAATAATGTAAGCATCCATTTTATACGAATTGTTCAAGTCGAAAATGTCTAATACACTAAACATTGTATGACAACGAAATCGCATTGTTGCTATTTATCAAGCATGCTAAAGTATTTACTTTGGGCACTCAGTTAGGACGCACTCAGTACTAATAATCGATTATCGCTTGATATTTACTCGAAATTCTATAAGCAATAGCGAAAAAATGACTTATTTGGTATAAAATAACCCAATAAAGTCTGACGTGCCGTAAAACGAACCAATCTATCTTAAGTTTTCAGAAAAAAAAAACCCTCAAACATGTCATCCAAAAAATCCTACTCATTTTATTCGATATTGCTCTTTATTTCTGTGTCACCACAAGTAGCTGGATACCCGTCATCATGCCTCGATTCCTAAAACACTATCAGCAGACGTGATACAAAAGGCAAACGCAAGCAGGTGTGCCGTCTATTTCCCTGTATTTAATCTAAATTCTCTAAAAGAGACAGCCAATTTTCGATAAGAAAGATAAGACATAGTAGAAAGTGACAGATTTAGAAGAGAAGCTAGAAATGCCAAAGTAGGTATGATCACATTTACACTTTTTACTCAAAAATATTCCAATTTTAAAGATATACCAAAAATTTACTAACGACTTGATTTTAATAAAATTAGCGTCACTTATTTAATAAAGGACAAAGATTTTTTATCGAAATAATTTTCCAGTCGAAATATCGTCGACAAATAACTTCTTGCGAGAATCATATTTAATTTGATTGGTTAATTGATTGATTCTAATGGCATCTCAACCTCGGTAAAGTAGCTTTCTGCCTATTACGTTTGGTTTGATTTATTTGTCTAATGGTATAACAAACTTCATGGATTATTTGATGCCAAAGCCATCCTTGTGGAAGTTGCGATGATATTTAAACCCATCAATAGAACATAAAGAGAATCGGGTCCATCGTACACTCTTATGAAAATTGTTTGTGGATTTTCTTGACAGGATATTTTCAGAGACAGGCGGACATATCGAATACGGTCATATCGAATACGGATAAATAAAATCTATTTGTGTCGTAGCTAAGACCCTAACAGGTACTACCGTTCCGGGTCAGTGTAGAGCGGAGAGTAATGGTAATAAACGGGTACTCTATACTCTTCAGATCTTCAAAACTGGCGCCTCACCGTCAGATGCAAATTAAAATTATACCCATGAGACTTCATTTTTTGTTGATGTAAGGAGTTTTACCTTTCTGCAGGAGGAACTTTTAGCGTACAGGGCTATTACTTATACGAGGATTTCGTTTATCTTTATAAAATGTCCCATTTTGAAGATCTTAAATGTAGGGATATAGAATGTAAAATTAAAACAACTTATCCTTAATTGAAATAAAAGTAACTCTTCCGAGTAGAAATGAATATAATAAAAAAAGAACCAATTCTTTAGCTTCTTTTTAACTCAAAAGCAGCCCAATATTTATTATGGTAAATTACTTTTGTGCCATCCAGAATAAAGTGCAAGAAAATGATATATGTAAATTTTAAAATATATTTTCCTGGGGAAAAAACGCCAATTTTACTTTTAAAAAAAGTAATATCTGGCTCCAGACGGAAGCCTTACATCAGCAGTATAGAAAATAAAATGAAATGATCGCCTTTCTAAATATAATTGTTTTGTTTTTAATTTCCTAATATAGATCATATTTGCAAATATAGATTTGGAAAACTAAAATTTTTTAAGGAGACCAATACTTTTATTCTAATTCCCCCTTTTTTCGAAGGAAGGCTTCCGTCTGGAACTAGGATTTACTTTGTTTAAAAGAAAAGGTAAAACTAATTTATTTCCAAAGGGAATTAGCTTTAAATATACAAGATGGATTTTTTTCTTTTTTATGAATTATGAAAAGAAGTTTTTTCATCAATTATAAAAAAAAGGAAAAAAAAAACGCCCCAATATTGTTTTCACCCTTTTTTTATTTAGCTAAAAGAATCCCCACCCCAAATAAACTTAGGTAACACCTCTACCTTGTCCATCTGATTTCCCTACAAATCTTTTTTTCTAATGTGGTTACACGTCTAATTGCCGCGATCTCTTGTCGTCAGTAATGCTTGCTGGTCCGGAAAAGGGTGATCATTTTACGTTGAATTCATATAATGAAGTGATCTCCCCATTTAACTTAAAACATACTGGGGTTTTCTTGAAAATGCTTATTTGCACATATTTTTTTCTGGCTGTTTACATGTCTTCGCTAAAAAAAAAAAGGAATATATGATTTTTCGTTTTCGCTCAAATAAGATGGGTTAAAGAGTAAAAATTTACTCATTAACTAGTGCGGTTGAAACGTTTCCTTATTTTGGTTCGGTTTGGTTTGGTTTTATGGTATATAAACAATGGTTGGTCATTAAAGCCAAATCCTGCTTTTTCATATATATTAGATATATGATTTGTAAATATATTTTATTGATACACACAATAAAATGATCAAACAGTTCTATTTCTAACAATTCAATTTAGCATAAGTCAACAAATTTAAAGGATTCCAAATATTGTGGTGTAATATTAATAATTCAGTTAAAGGTCGATCCTTTGTTTACATACTGTTAAATGATCAAACATTCCTTTGTCAAGCAATTCGATTTTGCATTAGTAATCTGTTTTTGCTCAGTTTAAATGTCAAACAGTTCTATTTGGCCCACTGATAGGGCCCTTTCATGTGCTTATACTATGGGCCAGAATAGTCAAGGGAATAATGGCAATGAAAAGGTACTCTGCTTTCCCCAAAGCTCTAGCTTTACTCGAGCCTCACCATTAGATTCTTGACTGTCATATCAAGAACACTCTTGGGGTAGGGGTCTAACCCTTACCACCCAGCAGAGATGCAGTCGATGTAATCAACAGCCCCAGACGACTAGGCCACATGACACACGTTGTGGGTGGGTCTTACCATTCTGCAGAGATGCAGTCAGTGTACTCGACAGCCCCAGACGACTGGGCTAGAAGTGATTTTTTTTAACACTGGGGAAACTGTTATTGCCAAACGGAGAGCTCACGTGTTCCCTTTATTATACGTTAGAATCATACTGTTCCTAAATTTTCAATCCAGAGCAGCAGCATTTAAATGTAACATAAAATGAAATCGGAAAGCTGTCTTTGTACAAATTACAGATTCACTTGTCAAAAGAAAAATGTTGGTTTCGACAGTAAAATCACAATCTAAATGCTCATAATTAGCTCTATTATACAAGCGTAAGTTGGCTATTTTATTCGAGGTTAACCCGAAGGCTCCCTTTTCAATAGCTACTACACCGATGAGTAGGGGAGAGCGCTACTCCACTCCCAGGATTGCTCAACTTTACCCTTGATCTTCACCTTATAGTTCTGAGTGCTAAGCAAAGAGGCATTAAGTACTATTAGGCCAATGGGCCATTGGCTTAGTGAGAAGAGTGTTCGCCAATAGTCCGGGAGACCTGGGTTCAATCCCAGGTCGAGTCATACCAAAGACTAAAAAAAAAATAGCACTTGATACATCCTTACTTCACTCAGCAATATAAGGTACGTTTCAAGGTAAAGTGGAGCAATCTAGGGAAAGGAGTAGCGCCCACCCTGCATCTCGGTGTAGTAGGTATTGAAAAGGAAGCCTTCGAGTCGCCCTCGACTACGGTCGCCAAATTTACTTTTTTTACTTATACAAGCACTTTTTTCATTAATATGTTCCCAATATAAGTGAGCAAGAAAAGAAACGACAAAGAATCTACGATTTGCTTAACGTTGTAACCAAGCGAAAGGTTCATTGTCTACAGCATACAATGCAAAGAAAAAAAATTACAGAAAAAGAGCTATTTAAGGTAAACTGGGAGTGAAGCTTTTAACAAAAAAAGAAGGCTTTCTAACTCCTCTCGCTACGGTAATGAAGATGGACCCCACAACGTCAAAAAGAAAGCACACGAATGAATCAAAAGTCTATGATCAATCTGTGAGGACAGCAAATGAACAATATCTAAGCTCAGACCTTAACCCCCTTGATCCTATTTACCCAAACCATCCGCTCGGGCAGGATATGACACAAAGTCAGTTTTTAAGCGGAGTTTAACAGGTTTGAATTCAGAGTTTTTCCTTCTAGACTAGTTGCCTCACCAAGGCTGAAGAACCTAGTCTGTCCTACTATTTACCCATAGCTGGAGGGAGAATAATTGGATTCATACCTTTCCCAATGGTATTAGTGCTATGTGAAATACAATCAGTCAGGTCCAGGATTTGAACTCGTGTCGCCGTGTCCATATCCTGCGACGATAACCATTACACCACGGGCACCTCTTTAACCCCCTTGATTAAGCTATATGGCATGTTTTTGAAAAGAAAACAAATACAATTACCCATCGAAATATTGGTTCGTTAAAGGCTGCTATTGAGGAGTTAAGGACTAAAATGTTTGAAGAATTTATTTTGAAGACATGCAAATCGTTTGAAAGGCCTGTTGACACAATAATTGAAAAAAAAAATAATGAGTAAATTTACTGTTTTTTGTCTATCTTCTTATTTTGTTGTTTATTTTTTTTTAAATCAGATCAAATCTTTTGTTATAGAGTTGCTTATTATTATACTAGAACATTCCTAATTTTTTTTCCGCACGTAGTTTTCGTATCAGAAAAAATGATGAGTCATTTGCTCGATAAACCTACCATTGGCAGTGTCCAAAATTCATTTGCATCTCACAAGTTACAGTTTAAAATGTGGCAAGTATTTCTTTCGCACACTGTATAACATTCAATCCCTTGAAATTTGTATTAGTAAAAGAAATCTTCAAATTAACTAAGTGGGGATAGGACTAGACGTTCGGGTCTACTGAAGTTATGACAAACGTTATGACAAAAGTTATGAAAGTAATCTGGTATATGTACTGGGGAACTTGTCAAAGGCTTCGATAGCTTACAATGCACTTTGTGATTCTGTGACCAGCATAGTTCAGCAGTGCACAATTTTGGCTCGTGTGCCTTCTCCTCCTCCTTCTTTATGTCCCCTCAATAGATCTTAAGTCTTAAATAAAAATATCTTAAATAAATCTTAAATATAAATATCAACTAAGGGTGGATTTTCACACAAAAATAAAGTGGAAAATTCTTCAGGCTTGGTTTTAGGATCTGCTTCCATGATTTGTTTAAAAAGCTTTTCATAACATGCTTAAGTAGAATCCATCTAGCAATCTATTCTAATATTTAGTATGGGTCCAGATTGTGCAGGATTACAGTAGTTCTGACACGGTAATAGCCACTCTAATAGTAAAAAAAAAAAAAATGAAAATGAATTACATTAAACCCTGTTAAATAAAATTCAGCAAAGAATTGATAAAACGCTGGGGGTCCGATAGTTATATTAGAAACCGTATCCAGTAGGATTGAACATTATGATATATTACCTATGTTTTAGTTCCTGGAGCTTAGGAAAGAAATACCAAATTAATATTATGGGAATTCGTATGCATGCTCTCCTTTGGTGTTTTAACGGAACTTGAAAGCTTATTTTCCTGAACCATTATCAGCCTATCCAGAACACTTCATTCTGCATTTAAGAGTCAGTTTAATCGTAGTCCAGAGTTTATGAAGTGCAAAGGACCAGTATTGTGAAACTGACCTTTCCCTGGATTCGAATAATGAAACGCAGAACAATAATACGAACAGACTCAGAGCCTGAAAGGTTTTCGAGAACAAATGTTATTGAAGTAGCACACACTTTCCTATAATGGTCTATGTTAAGGTATCTATGGGAGAATACAAAGGCCGATTGCAAAATAGAAATCATTCAGAAACTGTTAAAGGCTTTCATATAAGTACTTTTCAAGAATTTCCCAGCGTCAATGATTTGGAATATCACCCAAAAGAAATACAAAGATCATGAATGAAAGTTTTGATACCTATTCGAAAGGGAACAGATTGATCTGGGCAAATTCACTAGAAGACGATACTTGCAGAGTACGAGGCAAAGTTCAGATAAAACTTAGATTTGTTGGTTTCGTTGTTTTCTTCTTTAATACTATATCAGTCGTCATGATGTCGGGAGGTAATGGACACGGCGATACGAGTTCAAATCCTGGATGAGACTGATTGCATTTCACATAGCACTAATACCCTTGGGAAAGGTATGAATCCAATTATTCCCCCTCTAGCTATGGGTAAATAGTAGGACAGACTAGGTTCTTCAGCCTTGGTGAGGCAACTAGTCTAAGAGAGGGAAAACTCTAAATTCAAACCTGTTAAACTCCGCTTAAAAATTGACCTTGTGTCATCCTGCCCGAATGGAGGTGTTGGTATATATATATATATATATCAGTCGTCATGATGATATATAATGCCAGTGTCATCCTTTTAGAAGGGCAGTAGTGGTACTATCTAACCCATAGTTAAGAGAATAAAGAAGTCCCCACCTTTCCTAAAGACATTATTGAGAAAGTGAATACAATAGCGCGAGTGGAGTTCGAACCCGCTTACTACGATGTTGCAGTTCAGCTCGTTAGCCAGCAAATAAGTATACCCCGAACTATTATTCTTAAAAAGATATTGTATTTTTACAACCAAACATACGAGATTTTTTTATTTTTGGTGGAAAAGTTGCTCCAAGAATAATTTTTTTTTTACCTTATATACTCGAGTAATGAATGACCGTTTTTGAACAACTTTTGCCTTCAAAAACGGAGTGTCATTCATTACAGGAGATATGTTCTTGAAAAGTCGAAGCTTACCTTCGTTTTAGTCCTAACCTTGCCGAAACTTTGATCATAAGCATCCCCTCAAAGTCTCTATGTAAACAAAAGCTTTTAGTGAAGGTAATAAAGTTTGTACCTAACAATGTTTACTAATTTTAACGTCTGTGTATGCTGCATGCACTAATATTATATTTACTAAGCCAACTTACGTAAAAGACGTTATTACCTTTACAAAAAGTCTTTTTTTTTAGGCATCAGCTTTGCTCTGCAGGAACTCGTTGGGTTTCACTGATAGGTACTTAGAATGAGGCATAGATTATATAGCCTACGTTCTTGTTTTGATATTGACAGAGCCGTCAATCAGAGGTTCCTCAACACAGGTTGCACCTGTGTAAAGTGACGGAAGCAGATGCGTGTGTTAACAACCGAAAGAACACGTTAGCGTTATAAATTAACATATACATGGGTACCTACGGCAGATACGGTCAGTCTCGGATACAAGGCCGGGCAGTTTGCGAGAGATCAGTCGGCGTTCGGGAGGCAGCGGCCCACAGCGAAACCCAGTTGGGAACCCTCCATCGAATTAGTGCTCAGTGGGGCTCTCAATATGGAAGCACAACGTGGGTTCTGAAAAGGTCAGTAAGTTTCAGTGAACTTCATCACTATGTCTACCTCCCCCTCTCTCTCGCTCTTTCTCTCTCTCTCTCCCTCTCTCACATATACTTACAGAAGTTTCGCCCCTTCCGAGGTATAGTGTTTTGATCCTTCATTCATCACATTATACAACATCACGGCTCATTGCAAAAACATTCAAGCCCGGCCCAACAAATATATTCATATTGTAGGTCACTCACCTCAGTTTTTATGTAGAGATCATAAAATGATCAGTTCAAGACACTTGAATAAGAAAAAATAATTGTCATTCATAGAAGGGATATGCTAAGTTAACAGGTCACTTTCCGTTAATTGTATTTGCCATATAAGATCATATGAGAACTGATTTAAAAAATAATTTAACAAAAGGTTTTTTTTACAAAGATTCTGAAATAGTTTTCTGAGGAGTTGGTACACTATAAAAGGTTTATAAAAAATTAAATGGGGAGACAGCATATCAATTCGGTATATATATATATATATATATATATATATATCAAGAAATTCTAGATTTTGAGAAGTAAGTCCGAAGTTTATATTCATCGTAGCCACCTTGCCTTTTTCGAATATACTCGGAGAAAACATATTTTTTAAAATAATAGTAAACTAATAAATTTAAAAAAAATGTTTTATGCACTTTTGATTTTTTTAAAGGTAGTATATATTTTATTTTTTCTCTCTCTCTTTCTTCCTCTATTTCACCCCGTCTCTCTCTTTCTCTCTCTCTTTCTTTCTTTCTTTCTTTCTTTATATATATATATATATATATATATATATATGTATTCACTCTGTATCTTCTGATCGTCGCAGGAAGTACCAAGAGTCACTTTTATTCTTTCCGGAATTTTTTCAAGCTTTTATTCCCGTTTTATGTTTTTAATTCACTTACCTAGGAAGCAGCGTCGAATCAACCGAAAAGGACATCGAAACGAGGTTAGCGAAAGCATGGAAAGCTATCAATAGGCTATCGATTATATGGAAATCAGACCTAACCGATAAAATGAAACGCAGTTTCTTCCAGGCAGCGGTCACATCGATACTGCTATATATCTGCACTACATGGACGCTAACAAAACGGCTGGAGAAGAAGCTAGACGGCAATTACACAAGAATGCTGCGAGCAATCTTGAACAAGTCCCGGCGGCAACACCCCACAAGACACCAACTGTACGGCCACTTGCCCCCTATCACGAAAACTATTCAAGTTAGACGAGCCAGACATGCGGGACACTGCTGGGGAAGCAGGGACGAACTCATAAGAGATGTAATCTTATGGACCCCCACACATGGCCGTGCAAAAGCAATTCGACCAGCATGAACATACATTCAGCAGTTATGTGAGGATACGGGATTTTGTCCTGAAGACCTACCTAGAGCGATGAACGATAGGGAGGAGTGGCGAGAGAGGGTCAGGGATATCCGTGCGGCCAGCGCGATATGATGATGATGATGATGATGACTACTAATACTTCTACTAGTAGTAGCTGTAGAAGAAATAGTAGTAGTAGTTAAATGGGATACACATTTTTTAATTCTATACAGTTATTACTATTTATTTTTCACCTTGTTATCTTTATCACAAATTTATTTACAGATTATCAATCTATCTATCTATCTATCTATCTATCTATCTATCTATCCGTATATATATATATATATTATATTTTCTTGCTTGAAAAGATCCAGAATTTCTAATTTATATCCATTCGAAGAAACTACTACTTTAACATTATATATATATATATATATGTGTGTGTTATTTCTGCCAATCCTTTGACCCAGTCGCAAGATATTTAGAACATTATCTCGTCACGTGGAATGATAAGAATGAACGTTTATCACGGTCAACCAATCTTCCATAAATAACTTATCTAACATGTAATCTACAGCCATCTTCCCATGGGCACTAATTCATCGTTCAAACGGTCACAAGCACTTAAAAATTATGTCTTGTTCAGAGATATATATTTAATACCATCACTATATCCCAATGATAAGATAACATAGGAACACTCGTGACTTGCAGTTTCACAAACACGATCATCAGGTTAGTCTATACCGCATCACTGAAGTCCTTTGAATATCTGCTTTGACGCAGGGATTTGAATTCTCCTCGTCGGAGGGGTAAGTCCTTCCTGAAAAAGTCGTATCCTGACTATGATATTAAACTTCGTCCAATGATGAGTGCCCAGTTCTATAACTCGGGAAAATAACCCTTCATAACATATTTCTTACGGGTGCATTCCGACCTAGTGTTGTTGTGCTCGTAGCGTCCGATCTACGGGTCAAATAAATCTCTTAAATATAATTTGTATTATAAATAATTGATACCATATATCTGTGTGCTGAACTTGCTTGGGCATAGTAATTTGACAAACGCCACACTAACGCCCATGTGTGGCACAAGGCCATTTTTAAGTGGGTCCTGTCGCAGAAATGTTGCCCAGACACGCCTGACGGACACATAATGCCTCGCGCCTTGTCGGCATTTCCCTGAAAAGGGGAGAATAAGGCGCCAGATTATAAACCTCACCATACAGGTGGGTTAGAGCCTGTGTCGATGGACCCCTGAGATTTGAGGAATGGATCAGTCTCACCTGCAACACGTTACTGCAGGAACTCCCCGCCAGTCACGTCAAGCAGTCTCATTCGCCCAAAACCCACAAAACACGTCCAATCCCAACTTAAGTACCC
>OY757923.1:26043542-26291042 GCA_963585895.1 Sepioteuthis lessoniana
CTTCATTCCTACTTGCATTGTATATATATATATATATATATATACAGAGAGAGAAAGAGAGAGAGAGAGAGAGAGAGAGAGAGAGAGAGAGAGAGAGAGAGAGACGCTTTTGAATTTAATGCCTATCATCAAAGAAAATGAATACAGCCAACTAAGATCAAATCTTTGACGAGTCTGTTTGTATTTGGGATAGTGCTAATGCCGTGGGAAAGGCATGAATCCAGCTATTCTCCCTACAACTATTGGTAAATCGTAGAGCTCTTTACTGTCCATGTAAAGTTTTATATGGCAACCCGTCAATAAGCAAAAATTTGGAATAAAACCACAAAAATTCTGCTTTAAAAAGACCATGATTAACATCCTGCTCGAGCACTGAAATTGGACACACACAAACACACACACACGCGTACTCACACACACACACACACATACATATATATATATATATATATGTGTGTGTGTGTGTGTGTGTGTGTGTCCATAATTCTATACATTGCCCATGCCTTAAAGATTCACGGGTGATGTGTCCACATGTTAATCAGATTGTTGGAAGTTTGTTTTGTGCTTTGTATTATCATTCTAAGGAGCGTATATTAAAGAAAGGGAACACGACACACATTGAAAATAATGTTGTAATTCTCACAAGTCTTTTTTCCCCTCCAACTCTTTAGCCACTTCTGTCCAGCATATTTATCGGTATTATATTGAAGGTGATAATTGCTTATCAATCTGGAGAGAAATGACAACAATCATTTTCTGAAGTGTTCTTTCATTAATTAATTTGCTGGTATACCCTGATACCCGCATATATATATATATATATATATATATATATATATATATATATTAAAAAATTGAGAATCGTTTTGACTGGCTATTATATTGAGATGGTTTCCTCGGAATAAATTATGATTTTTACAAAGTGTCTTGATTTCTGCTCAGACGTCTGTTATATATATATATATATATATATATATATATATATATATATATATATATATATGTTATAGATTTTTTAGAAATATTATTGACATGGAAAACCGGTCTTTCAAATAAGTCTAGCCGTTAATTGGAGAGGAAGATACTGCAGATTGTCGCTTAGGGTGAATAGCAGACAATGACCTACGAGGTGAACTGAATATAAGGCTATCATTAGGTTAAGAAAAAATGTGATTAAATGAAACTGAAAGTTACTTGAACAATTAGTCGATCTTTCAAGGTCAACGCGCACACACGCGTAGTATTGCGTGTGCAAAATGTTTTAATCTATTGAACCACTCCCCAATCTACGCGGGTATTAGGAAATGAAGAGAAAGGATGATTTAAAACATGTTCGAAAGTCAAATTTTGGATACTATTCCTACCGGGCCATTGGCATAATGTGTAGAGTGTTCGCCAATGACTGTGGTTCAATCCCAGCACGAGTCATACTAAATACTCAAAAATGGTACTTGGTACCTCCTTGCTTAACACTCAGCATTATAAAGTAGGGAACAAGGGTAAAGTGGAGGAATCCAGGGAATGGAGTAGTGCCCTCCCCTACACCTCGATGTAGTTGCTATTGAAAAGGGAGCCTTCTGGTCACCCACGACTAAGGTTGCCAACTTTAATTTTTTATTCCTGCCAAGAAACGTTACATGTTTTAATGGCATATCAACCCCTGATGTCTATTTAATACTAAATCCTGATAATACATATGATTTTTGAATGATTATTTTGCAGGTAACACTTTTCATACGAGCACATTAGTTATCAAATAGTTAAATGTTTTCAATTATTGCGATTGTTTTTACCAGCTGGCGTGAGAAACTATAATAATAATAATAATAATAATAATAATAAGAAGAAGAAGAAGAAGAAGAAGAAGAAGAAGAAGAAGAAGAAGAAGAATTCATGAAAGACTGGCTCTTTAACTGAGTACATGTCTAGAAGAAGCAAATTTACTCGCATGGATGACTAAAGAGATTACTATCGTTATCATGAAAGGCCACTAATCAGGAACAATTCCTTGCAACTGCAGAACTATAACGTTTCTACCAATGATGTGGAATTTCTAAAGAGAATCGATTAGGAAGATCTAATTGTAGCTATTACATCACCGATTGTTTTCTGAAGAAAAAGAAAGGATGTCAGAGGGGAATAAAGGAACGGCTGATTTATTGTAATTTGATCAGCACTTTTTCAAGGCGAGAAAAGAGTGGTGGAAAAATGTAGCCATGGCGTCGATTGACTACATGAGGGCGTTCGATGTGGTGCTGCAAAGCTGGAGAGAAGATTATAACGTTATAAAATTCATCTCAAAAGCCATGAAAAACTGGAAAGAGGAATTGAGATACATCTTCCTGGCAGATTCGTTATCACCATTACTATTAGTAAGAGTGAGTACCTCGACCTTGTCCGAGAATCGAAAAAAACTGTGGAACATGAAAGTGACGGTGATACCAATCATAATTAGAGCTTTTGGTTCAGTCACCAAAGAATTGGTACAGGGACTGGAGGACTTGGAACTAAGAGGACGAGTTGAGAATATCTTAATTACAGCTTTATAAGGATGGGTGATAATACTGAGGAGAGTCCTGGGAAATTTAGGAAACTTGTTGTCACGCAAACTCCAGTGATAAATCATCGGCTGACGTTGGTATGTAAAACTCTAAAAGGAGTAAAACAATAATATTTAAAGATTGGAAGACACGGAAATAACAGAACAAGCAAAACCATCTAAACTTCATCAGTATTAAGATCAGCAAAAATTCTGAAATGACTCCCCGAGACTTCAGGAGACTTGCTGTCTCTCAAACTATCAGTGAAAAACTATTAGCTAACGTTAGTGTGGAAAACTCTGAAAAGAATAATATAATTATAGTAGCAGCTCTTATCAATGGTCCGTATTGCCATCATTATTACAGTTATTATAATTGATTTATAAAAGATTTATTCTTATAAAAGCTCAGAACGACAAAACTTCGGCTGTGCCAGGTGAATTGGATTGACGTTAATATACACATCATTGCACATGTCAGTTGCGGAAATTTGTCACTCTCTCTTTTCGTACATTAGACATGGCATCTGCTGCCTAAAAAATCTCGTGGATTTTGTCATCAGTTTTGTCTTCCTTTTTATATTTAATTATTTTTAAATGGAAATATAACCTATTCAATATCACACAAAGACACAGAAATAGACGTATATATGCACACACTGAGAGACGCACATAGATAGATAGATAGATAGATAGATCTTGGAAATATTTACATTTGAAATTGAGCACATAAGATAGATAGATAGATAGATAGATAGATAGATAGATGAAAATAACATTTCATATGAAGACTGTGATTAATGATATTTTAAGAATCTTTCCTAAAATTATTTAGTTATCTCAAGCGCTTAGAATTACCGTCAGTTTCACAAAATCGATCTCTCCTATATATATATATATATATATATATATATATATATATATATATATATTCGAATGCAGACCTAATACCAAAATTTCTTTTCGAAAACAGTGAGAAGAACCTTTTAAAACGTTTTAAATCAGGAAAATGTTTGCGTAAGTGTCATTTTCACGAGGTGTAAATCGTTCGTCAGATAGAGATGGTGGACGCAGTTGGTGCCTACGAATTAACGAAAAGCAATTATCATTTACGCCAGCATCTTACAATCGATTTTCTCATCGTGAAACTGACAGTTATGCTAAATGGTTTGTGACAACCATGATTTTAACCGTTTTAAAAGACGATTTTAGTTTTCAAAAATCGATGTAACCATTGATCTGCGTTCGAAATATAAACGGTTCGATCCTATTAATTCAGAACTAGAGAAAGAACAACATAAGCTATAGATTTAATTTATTTTTACGTCTTATATATATATATATATATATATAATACGAATTGTACTTTGTTTTTTTTTTCTGTTAAATCGAGGATAGGTGGAGGAAGGCAGTGAAGAGAGGAGAAAAGAGAGAAAGAAAGAGGGAAAGAGTGAAAGAGACGGAAAGCGCAAATGGAGGGAGAGAAAAAAGAAATAGAGAGAAATAAGGAAAAAGAGACAAGTAGAGAAATAAAAGAGGAAGTTAGAGATGAGAGAAAAAAAAACTCGGGAGAAGCCAAAAAGAGTTCGAGGAGAACAAGAGACAGACAGACAGACAGAGAGAGAGAGAGAGAGAGAGAGAAATTAAGAAATACATTTAATTTGACTTAAAATTTTTTAAATTACTTAGAGTACTTCAGAATATGGCAAAAAATGCCTATTAATATTTCTTCATCATGCATGTATATATATATATATATATATATATATTCTCATCCGCAAACAGGCTGGTTGGTTGTATCACAAATCATCAGTGTGTCTGGGCATCTCAAGTGGTGTATTAAGCTAGACTAAGAAAACTTCACGAGTGAGTTGGAGTCTCACTGAGCACCAGATTCACGTGGCCTAGTACCACATCTAAGCAGAAAGCTTCGTAAATTACAATTTATGGATGAAGGGTTGTATTCTACCCTTCCCTAAAAAGGGCGATCAAGGATTAGCCAAGAACTACCGAGGTATAAAAGTTACATCCAAAACGGCCAAGATATAAAATGCCATACTACGCAACAGCATAGAACTCAAAATTGACAATGTACTTAGGAAGAACCAAAACGGCTTCCGGAGAAATAGATCCACGACGTCACAAATTTTGATTATCCGTTGAATTCTTGAAGGTGTACGAGCAAAAAACCTAGAGGAAACAATATTATTTGTCCACATAACTAAGGCCTTTGACTCCATTAACAGAGGAAATATGGAGCAAATTCTATTCGCCAACAGCCTACCAAAAGAAACTGACACAGCTCTATAACAACACCAAAGTGAAATCCGTTCTCCGGATGGAGACACGACATTGTAGCAGGTGTACTGCAAGGAGACACATTAGCCCCATACCTCTTTATCGTCTGTCTAGCCTACGTACTTAGAACATACATCGATAAAATCAAAGAAAACGGTTTCAAGCTATCAAAAGAAAGAAGCAGAAGGTACCCAGCAAAAAGAATTACCGACGCCGACTATGCCGATGATAAAGCGCTCCTGGCAAATGCACCCACCCAAGCCTAAACCCTGCTACGTAGTCTGGAACGAGCTGCTGCAGGCATAGGCCTGCATGTCCACGCACTCAAGACGGAATATATGTGCTTTAATCAAACAGGCAACATCTCCACGCTAAACGGTAGCTCTTTGAAACAAGTTGACAAGTTCACCTACTTAGGAACCAGTGTCTCATCCACCGAGACCGTCATTAACACACGACTATCAAAGGCATTGACAGTTACGATAAGCTATCGGTCATATGGACGTCAGACTTGACCGATAGATTTTTCTCGATTGGTTTCGTTAAAGACCAGATTGTTCAGCCATACAATTTTAGTGACACGGCCACAGCCTGGAAGATATATCATCTTCTTTTAAAAGCTACAAATACACCTCCCCATGCTGAATGCCTGCTACAGAGCCTGGATATAGAAGCAACTGGCATTGACCCCTAAGTGAACGCAGATAAAACGGAACTTATGCTTTTAAACCAGAAATAGCCATCTCGAATTTCAATGGCAAGCCTACGAAATTTGTTGGTCAATTCATATGCCTCCTCAGCAATATCACATCTACAGAAAGCTATATCATAGGTTAGATGTACACTGCCATTGACAAGTTGTCGATCAAACTTTAGTAAAGTGAAGTAATTCAGTGGATGCAAATGAAAGCATATGTTGTATATTCCAAGGTGATCGTCTAACGGGGAAGGGGAAACGGTAAGCAGCACGTCAGATCTTCCGTTGCTATTTTCCATTCTTCAGTTAATGCAACCATGGAAAGACGTCGAAACGGATTACAGACACATTGTGAAATAGATTTGTGGATCTTTCTTTGTTCTGGTAAGTACCAGCTCTTGGATCGTTACGCTAAAGATTTTCCTGTTCGTATCTCCAGCTTGACCATCTCTCAAGGCTTCTTAGACTGCTAATGTAGTCTGGCGATTTCAAAAACTCTTGCCAATTCCAGTCTTCACGCTGGGGTGCCTGAAAAGCGTATCCTATTAAATTTAGTCTTCTATTATCAACTTGTACCTCTACTAGTTAAGGGCATTATAAAATAAATTTTCTAATTTCATGTCGACAACTAGTATACAATGTCATTGATTGTGTTTGGGATACGGAAATTGGAAAGAAAAAACAAACTATGGAGTAAGGGTATTGAACTATAGGATGAATAACGTCTTTAGTTTATATATTGACCAATAATTCCGAAAATAAAACAGGAGTGTTTCTTTTAATTGTTTTCTTTTAAAATAAAATAACAGGATTCAATTATTTCAAACGAATCATTTTAAATCAAGTCACACCTTATAATAATAATAATAATAATAATAATAATAAATATTATTGGTCCTTATGAGTGTTTTATACGAGCATTAGCTGATGATCTTTCATTGAAGTCTGAGAGACAACAAGTCTCCAAAAGTTTTCAGGACTCTTCTCGGCCGATTTTAATAATGGCCGTTGTCTGGCAGGTCTCCACTTGTTCTCTGATTTCCATGTCTTGTAGTTCCTTTAACAAACCTTTGGAGATTGTTCTGGGTGCACCAATTACAATTGGTATCACTGTCCCCTTTCTGTTCCATAGCCTTTTTTTATTTCTTTGCCAAAGTCTAAATATTTGTCACACCTTTTAATTATTTTGATGGCAGACTCTATTTTTTCTTGTTAACTTTTAATAGGTCTAGTCTTCTAGCCGGGATTAAGTGACCTTATAGCTTTGTTTTGTTCTTCTATTTGAAGAGATTCGGTTTCTTTCTTCAAAATTCCATTTCGTAGACATCTCCATGTCTTTTCGTCTGCGATCTTGCCAGTTTGTCACGTAAAATATTCATTTGTTAATTTTCCTTCGCATTTCTGTTTTCTAATTTGTGGTTTTGTCAAAACTTTTGTTGTCAATACTGTAATTGGCTACGGTAATTATTCTTTCTTTGCTCATATAGCCCTCGAGTCCATGTATTGATGCATCTACAGATTCCTCAACACTTGCAATTCCTCTTCTTCCTTCTATTCTTGACACATATGATATTTCTGATGTAAGGCTTTGTGCGAAGCAGCAGTTTTCTTGTCCTCTCGTCTATGTCTTGAATTCCTCCTTTGGGAACTTTAAAGAAGGGTTCCAAGTTCCTTAAAATGAGAACTGCCCTGGGTTTTATCCCTTTGATGAGAATTTTGCTGCAGTGTTTTGTTTCGGGATGCTTTCTCGTTCTTGTGAGGTAATATTTTCTTTTTTTCCCCTTCATCTTCGCTTGTTTGCTATTCCCTTTCAATATTCCCAACTACGAGTAATTTTCCTTCTCTCTAAGCGTTCTAATGATTTCCTTATTTGGTATTTCTTTTTCTTCAACTGTTTCTCTTTTCCGAAACAAATTTAGGAGAATGGCACAATTTTTAAATACCGAATTCTATTTCTATGTACTGGCTGTACGTTCTTATGAGTATCCAGTCGCCAGTTTCTTTTCATTTTTTGCAAATACCCTCATGTTATCTATATTATTGAGGTGATTCATCTTTGGTAATTTTGTAAGTTCGTAGTCCCCACCAAATTTCCTAAGTAGGTAGTTGAGGTGCATCATTGCTATAATGGATAGAATTGATGAGTATGAATCTCCTTTAAAGATACATCTAGGCTAGGGTTTTGCCTCCGGCTATTAATACGGCTTTCTAGTTTCCCATGGTATTTGTGATGAAGTTTATCATTTTGTCTGAGAGTTTGTACTATTCCATTAGTAAATCTAGGTTTACAAGCTCGTATCAATTGTCTTTCTGTTGCTAATCCATACCATGTCTACATTTTCCTACTCGTTTCGGTTTTTTGAAGATGTACTGGTCAATATTTAGTTGGTGGTTGTTTCATCTTATTCTACTCCAGGATCCCAATTTGTTCATATGAGTTATAGATTTATTCATTTATCTGTGGGGTTAGGGTTTTCCACGTCAAGGATGAATACCTAATTCGTCTTGCTGTATGGTCCCTTTTTTGGGGTCCTACTGGATCACTTAAGTCTTTCCTTTAACCATCAATTCAGGTAAACTGGCTTCCTGTAAGCATTTATTCAAATTTCAATGGCATTCATGGACGTGAATTTTGTAAACCAGAATCCATATATATCATCATCGACTGGCGTTTTTCACTGCGGTATGTTCTTAAATGTTGCCCTTAGCAAGTTTTGATGCATGTTTACCTTGGAACATCCCCAAGGCCTTTTAATTCTTCTTTCGTGTTATTTATCAATTCAGCATTTCTGTTATGTTTTTCCTTTCCTATATATTTCTCCCAAACTGTTTTATTTCTTTTGCTTCCGGTTGTTGCATCATCCTTGCTCTTTCTCCACCAACCGGTTGGTAAATTTCTCTTTTGTTATTTTAGAATTTCCTGTATTCTTCCTATTTTCTAACCCTGTCCCGATACTTTTTGAGTCTTTCTTCCTTTGCCAATACCTCGATGTAATTCTTAAAATTTTGTTGTTTGATCTGCTTGGCGTTGTCTTTTTGGGACCTCTCCATTACGTTGGGTTCCTTTTGTTTTCCTTGCTTCAGCTGTTTCACTTGTCGTGCTTTCTTTATTTATCCATGTAGCCCCATTTCTCATCGATGTTTTTTTTTGGTTTTTTTATCTATGTTCGAAATTTTAAGAATATACCTATTTCATCTCTGACTGGTTTTGCTTCTGCATTCAGAACAAGCACAGAAAAATGGATGAGATGCAACAAAGTTGATCATAAGAATAAACTTTTTATTTGTTTTCTCCGTTGAACTGAAAGGCAAACGTTTTGGTTTCCTTGCCTAAATTACTGATAAAAAGATATTTGTAGTATTCAGAGGTTTCATGACAAAATCTCAAGTGTCACGACCTCTTTAATGTGCATTTTGCCATTGCTGTTGGCAAACCGCAAAATCTTTATGTAAGCTGAAAAAGCCAGAGTAAGGATAATAAATATTAGGATGAATGTACGCTAAAAAAAAATTGTGTGTAATCTTTTATTTTTAGCAGATGACCGACAGAAAAGTACACCCTGTGTTATCATGGCAACCCATATGGGTTGCCATGATAACATAAAAATAACTTCTCCAGAAACCGCAAAATCTTTATGTAAGCTGAAAAAGCCAGAGTAAGGATAATAAATATTAGGATGAATGTACGCTAAAAGAAAAAAAGAAATTGTGTGTAATCTTTTATTTTTTGCAGATGACCGACAGAAAAGTACACCCTGTGTTATCATGGCAACCCATATGGGTTGCCATGATAACATGAAAATAACTTCTCCAGAAAACAATTGTGTATATATTGTTTTCGAAGTTTTGCTTACTTTCGCACATAGGTAAAAGGTATCTTACACTACCTGTAACTATTACTAAATGATGACCCGCTTAATTATTTTTTCTTTAACTTTGGTACTCAGGCAGAGACTGGTCCTTTATGCATGATTTGAGCTTAAGCCAATAATATAATGTATACATTTAAGTGCACAAATGTTTTAGGTTAAGTATCAGAGATCATATATCCACTGATATCTATTTTAATCAAATAAGTGTGTAAAAATCTTACAATATCAATGCTTACTCCACATTTATTATTATTATTATTATTGAACTGGAAATTCTTTTCTTTAAGAAAATTTCAACAGTATTGCTCAAATGTGCTTGTTTTACTGTCTTATAGATTAAAAAAAAATTGGATTATAATATACATTATTAATAAGATGTGTGTAATGTATATAAATAATGTGAATAAAAGGTCTGCGTAAAAAGTGGTTTGTGCTATAATATCAGTGCAGATACAGAATCTAAAAATTATTATAATCAAAATCACTAGAAATGTAAAATCATTCAATGGCTTAGTATCGATGTTGCAGTGTAGGGTTCAGTGGGTATTCGATTATCAATATTTTGGGTTTCAGTTTGTTTAAGGAACCCGTTTTTAAGTATATTTCATTAGATTTTACCTGTTCACATATTTCTACTATCTCAAGGTCAGATAACCTGCTGTTTTTTAAAACCAATAAAGCTCGGTCTGCTAGTTTTTGATTCTTAAATTTAGCGGAATCAGACCAGATCCCTATCACCCGTTTCCAAAACTAACTTTGCGTAGAATTGCTTTTAAAATAAAAAATGTTCTTGTCTTCTCTCGGCCACTGTATCTTTTAGTCTTTCTTTCTGAAATCAGAAAAGCTAACATTCGCAAAATACTGACATACCCACTTTGTTGACTCGAAAGTGATACCCTGCCTATCATGACACAGGATATGAACACTGAGTCCCATGTTATTTAGTATTTGGTTTTTGATTGGTTTAGTTTTATTTCATGTCATATGAACTATTGTAGGTTATTCAATGCCATATCTTCTTTATACATAGTTATAAAATATATGATTTGTCAACACATTTTGTAGATACATTTTTAAAGGAGCCTGAGTTGATTTTTGCACACAGTTAAATGGTTTCACTTATTTTTATCTAATGTGGATAATTCTTTTTACTCTTAATCACATGTTTTCATACAGTTAAATGTTTTCAAGTATTATTATTTAACACTACCAATTCAATAAAACATCAGTCATTTGCTTACCTACAGTTAAATGATCAAACAGTTCTATTTCAAACAAGGCAGTTTAAAACAAGTCATGTTTGTAACTGAGTTTAAATGTCAGACAGTTGTATTTGATCTATAAATAGGCCCCTATCATGTGCCTTCGCTCCGGGTCAGAGTGGACCTGGGAGCAATGGGAATAAAGGAATAATGCGAATTTTCCAAAGCTCCCGCATTACTGGAGTCCAATTATCAGATTTTTTAGTGTCACACTCGTTAATGGGGGCGGTTACCCGTTTACAAAGATGCAGTCGGTGTATTCTACAAATCCAACTGACTGGGCTGTTGGATTTTTATTTTTCATGAGTTGTATATTGATAATAAACTAGACCCAGGGATTGATAATTATCTGTGTTCCTGTCACAGATGTACCTGGGTAATCCTTCACTTCAGCAGTTCACAAACAAAGGAAAACATGCGTTCTTAGGATTATTAAGTTTTAATTAAGTAAAAGTTTAATATTCACGTTTTAAACCTGACTTTTATGATTAGAATTCTAATCCCTTATTTAAGTTTCGAGATTTTACGTGAATTATGACTGATACTAAAGTTTTGACACTTGTACCCCAGATATTTCTGCGGATTCGACGGTTTCAGACTTTCGGTGGACATCTGAATATACTATGACACTTTTATTTCATTCAGTTCCAGTCACCTGATCCGGGGATAAGAGAAAGAAAGAGAGAGGCATTTACTAAAATATTTCCACAGTACATTCGTTTCCATCTTTGCTTTTTTCTTCTTTTTTCGCCTTTTGTTTTACTAATGTTCAATGAGTAGGTTAATAATTATTATATCCTTTCCAGGTTTTTAAAGACTAAAATTTAATTTAATAGAATGGCAAAAATCATTCTTATGATTTCACTCTTTGCTAGTTTTTCAAATCAGATTTAGCTGGCTATCTTTTACTGGAGTCTGAGTGACAACAAGTCTCCTCAGTTCAACGGGACGTTTGTCGGTATTCCTGTCTATTTTAACAATGCAGTGTTATTGATTGTCTTAATCAAGTGTTCAAAGGCTATAAAGATCTTTATAGTTCTTGAACACCTTGTTTGATCAACACTCAAACTTTAAAAATAATTTCCTTGGTTGAATCATTTCTATGCCCAGATAAACAATGGAACACCCGAGGAAGGCCAGTGGACACAGCGGCTGAAACGCTGTGTTTCAACTAACTACCATAAAGAAGAGAACAGCAGTCTGAAAAATAACCACCAAAATTACACTGTTCCAGTACCTTTTGAGTCACATTTTTTTGCCAATATCTTTTTGATGTATTTCTTTCAGTTATATCAATTTCTATTGCTCAAAACCGTCCTGGTGTTTTATGAATCACATTTCTTTCGCAAAAGTTTTTTGAGGTATTTCTTTCTGTTGTATAATCAGTTATATATGCCGATTTCATTTTTCGTCTCTTTATTTACTTTTTTCTTGTGTATTTTTCCTTTCTTTCTCTTGTTCTTGCAGTTTCTTTATTTGTTTTTCTAGGCTCATTATCCCTCAGTGTCTTGTATATATGTTCTGGTTATTTTGAAGAATACAAATTTTATCCCAGAATATTTTTACTCCTTAATAAATTCGATTATTCATTTAGGTGATGCTTTCCATAGCAATGGACTTTTAGAACTATTTTCATTTTCAGTTTTATACTTTAGCTTTTTTTTCATCATGATAATTTTTATAAACACTTCATTGTTTCTTACTTTTCTGATGTTATTGCTGAGTTCAGCGGTATTTTGGTTTTAAGTATTTTGTGTTTTAGTTTGTTTATGTGGCTCTTCTTGAGCGTATTCTTTAAGACTTACTTTTCCACATATTTCGAGTATCAAAAGGCCAGAAAATCAGCCTTATTTTAAAATCGATAGTACTTGTTCGGCAAATCTCTGGCTTCTATTTTTTGATCATTTGAGTTTTTGACACTAGTGTTAGATTGTGGTTTCTCACTGGAATCTGAGTGACAGCAAGTCGCCTTAAGGACACTTCACAGTTTTCTAGAGAATCTTAATAATGCCCAAGCCAGGATGATTTCTACTTGTCCTCTTATTTTCAAGTCTTCCAGTTCCTTTACTAAACTTTTGGGGGATTGTCCCGAGTTCACCATCCACAATTGGTATCACCGTTAACTTCATGTTCCATATTTCTTTTAGTTCTCTAGCAAGGTCGAGATACTTATCTTCGCTTTCATTTATTTTCACTCTGTGTCCGCCGGGACGACAAAGTCCACTATTCGGCAGGATTTTTTTTTTTTTGTTGACTTTCACTAGGTCTAGTCGTCTGGCTGATATTAAGTAAGTAAAGAAAAGTTGGCAACCGTTATCGAAGACGACCAGAAAGCTTCCTTTTCAATAGCTACTACACCGAGATGTAGGGGAGGGTGCTACTCCTTTCCCTGAATTACTCTACTTTACCTTGATATGTACTGTATATTGCTGAGTGTTAAGCAAGGAGGTATCAAGTATCATTTTTAAAGTCTTTGGGATTGAACCCAGGTCTCCAGGACCATTGGCGAACAATCTACCCACTAGCCAATGAGCCGGTTCTATTAGGTGATCCCTTTACATCTCAATATCATAGAATGTGCGTCTTATTCTGCTGGACGGATTTTGGTTTGATAATATACTACATGTTTGGACGATCGATTTTAAATTGTGCAACTCACTGTGGATTACCTTCCCCCACAAGTTATGTCATGTCTTATACTCTTTTTGCGCTAATGTCCTGGATTCTTTTAATTTGATAATTATCGTATTGTCTCTATCAACAAGTAACCGCAGTAGCAGTCGATGGTAACCGGAAAGCTCCCTTTTCGATAGCTACTACACCGAGGCGTAGAAAAGGGTACTACTCCTTTCCCTGGATTGCTTCACTTTACTCTTGATACGTACCTTATAAAGCTGAGTATTATAAAAAGCGACCTCAAGTACCATTTTTGAGTCTTGGGTATGACTCAGCCTAGGAGTGAACCCAGGTCTACCGGAACATTGGCGAACACTCTGAGGCGAAAACTCTGAGTTTGAGTAAAAGAATGTCTCCTTAAGTCTCCTGGACTCTCCTCAGTATTCTTAATAATGCTGTAATCTTGATGGAGTTCACTTATTCTCGGATCTCTTAGTCTTCCAGTCTCTTCTGCAAGCCGTTAGGAGAATATTTCAAGCGCAGCAATTAGAATTGGTCCTACCATCACCTTTGAGTTTCATAGCTTTTTAGTTCTCTGGCAAGGTAGGTACTTGTCTCTCTTTTCGTCTTATTTATTTTTCTCTCTGGGGTCTGCCGACACAGCAACGCCCACCATTCGACCCGCGTTTTTTTTTTTTTTTTGCTATATTAAGTCTGGTGGTCTGGCCAGGAATATGTGTTCTATTTGTACCTCCAAAAGCTCCCGAGGTGTAGGGGGGATAGCTACTCCATTCTCTGGATTGCTCCACTTTAACCTTACCTTATAATGCTGAGTGTTAGGCAAGGCGTTATCAAGTTATATTTTTTGAGTCTTTGGTATGACTCGGGCTTGGATTGAACCCCGAATCATTGGCAAACACTCTACTCATTAGGCTAATGATTTTTAATAGATAAGAATATTTGATTAATAGAATTTCTAATGTTCAATAGAAATACCTGAACTCATTTATCTACGTTCAAACAAATGATTATAATAAAGAAAAAATAGTAGTTTAAGATAGCAATACGGGAAATTCTGTGCTATTAGAATTATTACAGTTAGATACCAAAAGATGAAACCATTTAACTGCCTGCAAATAGAATTATTAATATTTGATACTAATACTAGCAGCCATTTAGATGAGTGCAAATAAAAATATATGTGTTTGATAACAATAGCAAAAAAACATTGAGCTAGTTGCAAAGAGAATTATTTCTCATAGCAGCCAAAATGTACAATGCCCTACTACGAAACTGCATAGAACCCAAAATAGACAACATCCTAAGGACAAACCAAAATGGCTTCCGAAGAAATAGATCCGCGACCTCACAAATATTTACCATCCGTAGAATCCTAGAGGGCGTACGGGCAAAAAACCTACAAGCGACATTACTATTTGTCGACTTTACCAAGGCCTTCGATTCCCTTCAGAGAGGAAAGATGGAACAAATCCTACAAGCATACGGCCTACCTAAAGAGACCGTCGCAGCAATAACGATTCTCTATAAAAACACCAAACTGAAAGTACGTTCACCGGATGGAGACACAGAATACTTCGACATTGTAGCAGGGGTACTACAAGGAGACACGCTAGCCCCATACACCTTTATCATCTGTCTAGACTACGTGTTTAGAACATCGATTGATAAAATCAGAGAAAACGGTTTTGAGCTGACAAAGAAAGGAGGCAGAAGGTACCCCGCAAAAACAATTACCGACGCCGACTACGCCGATGACATAGCGAGACTGGCAAATACACCCAACCAAGCCGAAACACTAATGCACAGTTTGGAACGAGCCGCCGCAGGCATTAGCCTCCATGTCAATGCACACAAAACGGAATATATGTGCTATAATTAAACAGGCGACATCACCACGCTAGATGGAAACCCTCTTATACTAGTAGACAAATTAACCTATCTTGGAAGCAGCGTCTCATCAGCCGAAAAGGACATCGACACGCGGCTAACGAAGGCATGGACAGCTAACGATAGGCTATCGATCATTTGGAAATCAGACCTGACCGATAAAATGAAACGCAGTTTCTTCCAGGCAGCGGTCGTATCGATACTACTGTATGGATGCACTACTTGGACGTTAATTAAACGGCTGAAGAAGAAGCTAAACGGCAATTACACAAGAATGTTGCGAGCAATATTGAACAAGAACTGGCGGCAACACCCCACAAGGCACCAACTATACGGCCAACTGCCTCCCATCACGAAAACTATCCAAGTTAGACAAACCAGACATGCAGGTCACTGCTGGAGAAGCAGGGACGAGCTCATAAGGGATGTACTCCTATGGACCCCGACATATGTCCAGGCAAAAGCAGGATGACCAGCTCGAACATACATACAGCAGCTATGTGAGGATACGGGATGTGGCCCTGAAGACCTACCAAAGGCGATGAATGATAGGGAGAAGTTGTTCGAGAGGGTCAGGGATATCCGTGCTAGCGGCACGACATGATGATGATATATATATATATATATATATTTATATATATATATATAACACTATTTCGCATTAACTGTCCACAAAGATTTATGTGCCATAAGATACCAATAAATCCTATATATATATATATTAAATAGCGTAGATTCTTATGTTTTCCATAAAAACTAATATATATTTATTTATACTTGTATTATATAATATCTTTATCACAGATAATGAGCACTCATCAAATTATACCACATTTTGTCGGTCACAAAACCACTAAATGAGTTAGTGACAACTATATACTGTTGAAATATATTTATATATATATATATATACAGAGAGAGAGAGAGATATTGCCATCCATAGACAGACTGTTTCGTTGTATCACAACTCTTCAGTGTCGCTGGACGCGTAGAACGCCTGAAGCTGGCATCGAAACCCACCCAACTTTACGTTAGACTTAGTATAAGACCGCTTGGCCAACAAGCGTACCACGTCAGCAAAGGAATTATTAAGTATTAAGTAGCAGCGTTCGTTTGTTTACATTTTATACCTTAGCAGATACCAGAGTGCTGAATTCGTTCGGAGAGCTTTGCATTATGCGAGCGGCAACAGTAAATTACTTCGCCAGAGTGCTCAACCCCCATGGGGGAGTGTATATAATGTCATCCACTGACAGAGTGTTCCGTTGTATCACAACTCTTCAGTGTGGCTTGACACGTAGGATCTTAAAGCTGGGATCGAAACCAATTTTCACTGCTACATGTTCGTACATCCAAAGGAAATCAACTTTTTGGGGGGAAAACCTTAGCGATTTTATTCAAAAAATACTGGTTCTTGCTTCTTTTTCTGATTGTATATAATTCTTCGTAGATTATTTAATGCCAACTCCAATTTTGACGAAACCATTCAATCCATAGAGAGTTCATATCTTTCTGAATGTCATTAGTTCAAAGGTGAAATCAATAACACGACTGGAGTTCGAACCTCTTTACAACGATAATGAAGTCCAACACGATAGCCACTGCAACACTGGGAAATCCCTCAAAAATAGATAATAAAAAAAAATAAGTACGTTGGGCTACTGTAGGTGTGAGCGACCAGAATATTCCCTTTTCAATAAGTAAGTGTAGGTGAGAGAGAAACTGCTTTCCCTAGATTTCTCCACTTTCCCTTGATCCATACCTTATAATGCTGAGTGTTAACCACGGAGGGATCAAAAATAATTTTTGAGTACTTCGTATGACTTGACCTTGGATTAAACACAGGTCTCCTCGACGATTCGCGAAGACTTTAAACACAATGTTATAATATAACTAATGATTAATTCAAATAAATCTATTTTATGGCCTCGAGTAGCACTTTCATCTTCATCAAAATTATTAAATCAGTAAATAGTTTTTGAGATATTAAGGACATATACTGAAATTATTTAAGTACTGATTGATGTAATTTCAAATATAGGGCATTTCAGATTATTTGTTAGTTGGTTGTGTTTCATGGCATTAAACCCTTGTGGATTATTCATTTCCGGATCCTTATAATGTAAATATACATTGAATATTATTCGTAAAAGAATACTTTCTATATAACATTATTAAATAAGCCTAACAAATTTCTTGTTGGTTGTTTGTGTCCCATGGCATATAAAACTCTGGTCCGGAGTAGTAGCACCTGATAGGGCCCTATCTATTGGTTAAATAGAACTAACAGCATACTTAAACTAAAATGAATTGTTTGAGTAAACTGAATAACTTGAAATAGAATTTTTTTTTACAATTAACCCGTACTTACATCTAAACTGTATGCTTATGCTTAACTGATTTATTTGAAATAGAACTGTTTTTCGACATTAAAACTGTATTTACACTTAACTGAATTGTTACATATAACTGCTTGAATAGTTTGAAATGGAAATGTTTTTGACAATTAAACTGTGTACTTATACTAAACTGAATTGTTTTAAATAAAACAGATCATTTACATAAAAATGGATTTGGCGTTAAATAACCTACAAAGGTTGATATGCCATAAAACCCAACAAACCAAACCAAACCAAACCATCAGTCATATATTGCTCAAACTAATTACTATATTTGCTCACAGCGAAATGATTGCAATCATTGCTGTGTAATATATATAATTCACTTTTTGCACACAGTTAAATCGTTTCAAGTGTTCCATTTAAACACAAATAAATCTATTAAGTATTAAACGTTTGTTTTTACACACTTAGATGGCTTCAAGTAGTGCTATCTGTTACTGATAAAGTTATTTGCACACACTTAAATGGTTTCACGTATTGCCATGTAATATCAATAATTTACTTTTTGCACGCAGTTAAATAGTTTTAAGTATTCCTATCTAATAGAAATAAATCTATTTAGTATTAATCATTTGTTTGCACATACTTAAATTGCTTCAAGTTGTCATATATAGGGCTTAATCTTTTTATCTGCATACAGATAAATGGTTTCGTATATCGCTATGTACGACTAACTATTCAATTAAACATCAGCCATTTTTTGGCACACAATAAAATGTTTATACAGTTTTGGTCAAACAGTTCTATTTGACTCATGGATGGGATCATAAAAGCATTACTTATCTGATTCAGATTGGATATGGCATCACTGGTAATGAAGGTATACTCCACATTCCCCAAAGATACATCACACTGGAGCATCACACACAGATAGTTTACTTTCATATCTAGGATCCTTGTTGGGTTTTTTTACCCACTTCTGAGATGCAGTTGGTGTAGTCCACAGCCCCAACCGACTTAGGCTGATTTCGGATGACATAAATAGTCAAAAATTGTAAAATTACGAACAAGAGCGTAGTAAAATTAAATGATAAATAAGCGTACATATGAACGTACGCTATATATATATATATATATATATATATATATATATATATATATATATATATATATATATATATATAAAGTTAACATTTTAAACTTCGACATCGTAGTAAGCAGGTTCGAACTCCAGTTGCGCTATTACATTCACTTTTGTATTAATACCCTTGGGAAAGTAAGGAACCTCCCTACACCTCCACCTATGGATCAAATAATACCCTTACTCTTATTCTAGAAGGGTGGCTTTGATTTTTAATAACCAACCAAAGTTGATTTGCCATTAAACAAAGAAACCAAACTTATATATATATATATATATATATATATATAGCAAGTAAAATATTTCGGTATTTTTTATTTTATCGATTATTCTTTTAAAAGAACGCAATGTTGTTTTTTTTTATTAACAAACCCTTAGTTAGTTCCTTCTTTTTTGTGGGATAAATATGAATGTAAAATGTTACCTTTCCAAGCTATAATAGGTGATTTAGAAGAACTCTCAAGCGATTTATGTCCAATTCATATTACTTTTACACGGACATTAATTAAACACAAGTAATCTAGAAGAAAAGATGAAATTACAAAAATACTGCCAAATAAAAATGTTCAACGAAATCTGCAAGCAATTCAAATATATAGTTACTATATTCTAGTTGTATAGCAGTGGAAGATTATTATTCCGAAGCGTTTCGATGAAGTAAAACCGTTGGCTTATGAATATGCTTATTTGCAGGCACACACATTCTATGCAAATATGACCGTATAGCACACATGTAGAAGATACATAAACGGCATCGAATTGTAGTCGTAGTTTAAGTAAACATATTGTACTCATTGTCCAGCGTCTAGTTGCCAAGTATACCTCATGCCATATGTACTACAAACACTCCAGTCCGACCTCAACACTTACTCCCAACCTTAGCCAACCCAACACTCGTGTTTAAGGTTAATTTTCAAAGCTTACTTTTGATGAGAAAAGTATATTGCATCGATCTATACGCAAGCAATTCTTTTGATATAAAATATATAGTAAAAATATAAAATTTCGGGAAAGCATTTGTACTTGGTATAAAGTTATTTGCAATGCAAGTAACGAAATATCACTATTTATATGGACGATTCTTAAATGATATTTTGAAAGAATATAAATTTTTAGGAATGTAAATAAATTTTTAATGCTGACAGTAATTGACATTTCAAGATCTCTATAGTTTTCTCACAATGGAAATAAAAAACTGTTTTCTTTTCAATTCTATTTTTTATAAAATGCTTGTCTAAGAAAAGTATATTAAAAAGTCTTTGCCGCTGTGATTTTACAAAATAATAGTCGGAATATTTATTCTAAATAAATGACATCCTTTATAATGCAAACGGAATTGTATAAAAGTTGTTTAAATACCCTTAATGGAAACCAAACATTCTACACTGCAAGTATAAAAATAAATACGTAACAAATAGATTTTGTGTAAAAGAAAGATGCAGAGAAAAATCTGATGAAAGATGACAATGTAAAAATTGATTCTTTCTTAATGAAACAAAATTTAGTGAAATTTATGAACTTGTTGATGTATGAAATAAGTGCATTTCCAGAAATAAAAATTCATTGTGTTTTATGTATACAGTTTCTATTAAATTGGACTCACTGACCCCAAATAACAATGCTAATGTCTTAGTAACGTATAAGTTAACGAGAAGGAGGTAATAGTCACTTATTCGCTAAAGTTTGGAGTTTATCATTTTAAACATTACATGGTGTGCTTCAAAAGTTTGGAGTTTATCATTTTAAACATTACATGGTGTGCTTCAAAATATCTGTGGTCAGAATTGGAATTGAAAGAAATACCTTTAAAGTTCTGTGGGTTTGTTATATACCGGTAGAAGAAACGACTAGAACACTTAAGTGTGAAAATATAATCCCTTCTTTTTGTCTATTTTGAAAGGTACGAAATTAGTTGGATAAATGGTTGAGTGAGGAGATAAACATGGAGCCGCTAAGATGTACACCAGTTTGAGCTATATCTCACGTATCTTTCTTCTTCCCTCTGCCTCCACGTAGGTGGCTCTGGGCTGATTTAAAACATTTAATCATCTTCGTTTCTTTTTCGTGATTCTTTCACCGCACTGGTACCGATCTATTAAACTATAGTGTCCTTTGTTAAGCACTCCTATTTTCTTCTGGGATAATTCCCATTTTCGACTTAACGAGACTTAAACATTTCAGACTTTTATCTAACGCTTATTTTTAAGCTGTGTTATCCACAGCCAAGGCCCAGAGCGGCGAAAAGTCTAGTTACACTTCTGCCGGCTTCTATCATCTCACACATTGACTCCGTTGTTGAAATCTTCCTTCGTTATATATACATATTTCGGACACCCACGCTCATCGTGTTTACTATCCTTTCCGGCATGCCACTCACAAAATTTCCACTGTATTCTGTTTTCCTAAAGACACAGGTATATCCTGTTTTTGATATTCACGTAACTTACGTGGTCTGTCAAAGGTCAAATATGTAACAGGTTTGTAATCAATTTGAGCTGAAGAATAAAAAGAAGATTAAAAATGAAGATTAATCATAACGAATTTAGTTTACATATTAAGGAAACACTAGAAAGAATGGTTCCAGATTTAATTTCAGAGATTAATGATTTCAAGAGTCTCAGCACTGACTTATAAACTTTTAAATACGGCGAGTTATCTATAGAGCAATGGTCTGCAATAAACTAACTGAGCTTATATTTTATAACGATAAAGCGATTCTTTCATGACTACGTGAAAAGAAACCAAATTTACTTTGTAAAAACGCAAACTTCATTTTATAATATCGGACTTTAACAATTTTCAGTTCATCTGAGCAGATTAGGAAAGCATAAAACATCTGTTATTGAAAAACTACTGTTATCCTATCCTAACAACGTGTATTGTTGATTTCAAAATCTCTTTAGCCGAACTTAACCAATTTTAACTGTCTTAAACAGAAGACCAGGAATAGAAGATACAAAGTGAGAATCAACATCACTAACATTAGCCTATATAGTTATTTGCATCTCACCAGATACCCTTTTGTTTATTGTGTTTTTTCTTTTAGTCTGACACTCTGATTGCTCTTTCCTTACTTCCCTTAAACATGTATCGCGGTAGAAACAGAATCAACGACCCAAGTTCAAAAACTGAACGATGCTCTTATCTTGAGACCTGCCACTTCCGTCCACTGACAATCGCTGTTCAATCTCCAGTATCTCAATATTGTCTATATATGACACCGTTACACTTTAAAACATATACTCAAATATATATACATAATTCTCCTGCAGTGTCCTGCGTGTCTGGTTCGTCGAACTTGTATAGTTTTCATGACAGGAGGCAGGTGGCCGTATAGTTGGTGCCTTGTGGGGTGTTGCCGCCAGGAAGGTGAACTCATTAGTGATGTACTCCTATGGACCCCCGCATATGGCCAAGCAAAAGCAGGACGACCAGCTCGATCATACATACAGCAGCTATGTGAGGATACGGGATGTAGCTCTGAAGACCAGCCAGAAGTGATGAATGATACGGAGAAGTGGCGAGAGAGAGTCAGGGATATCCGTACTAGCGGCACGACATGATGATGATGATATATATATATATATATATATATATATATATATATATATTAATGCAATAGATCTATTTTCACAGCAACATGCACATACATTTGAAGGAAATCATAATTTTATTTGGGTAAAATTAGCAATGTTATAAAAATAATATTTCTTCTGGCTTCTTTGTCTGATGGCATGTCATTATTTGGGGATTATTTAATGTCGACTCTATTCTTAGTGAAAGATTGTTGTAAAATCAGTCAACCCAATAAGATGGTTTATATCTCTCTGTATGTTATTATTAGTGTACTTTTATCCTTGTTTAAAACTAATGTGAATTTTTTGTTTTTAAATAAAGTATACACCACTTATGGCAAAACTGCAACCAACAGTCCATGATCCTTTCAGAATGGTCCACCAGATTTCTGGAGAAAAATAACGTTCATTAATATTCAGTTTGTCTCGTTTCACCCTAGTAGCATAGTTTGAAATAGGTTGACTTAACTAGAAATATGACAATGATTAAGTACGATACTTCTTGAATCGTGTTCTCCTTCGTTGAATGCAATGTTTTCAGTATTTTAGAGGATTTTCACATCTTTCGTTTTAGAAACATGAAATTTTCATAACATTTTTTCTGAGGAAATATCTTTTTTCTTCTTTTTTCTGTATATATTATGAAAATGATATTTCGCTGTGTATCACAGCAGCTGCTTAAGTCTAACACATTGATATCTGTGATAGGATATCACTTTTTTCATAGAAAAAAATATCTTTTCCGAAGAGAATTAATTTTTATGAATCACTTTATCTTTCCCATTCAATCAGATTGGGCAACGGCACAATGGTAGGAGTGTTCGCAAATTGTCTGGGAGACCTAGGATCAATCCCGGGTCAAGTCTTACCGAAGATTTTAAAAAAGCAGCTGCTTACATTTAACACATTGATATCTTTGATAAGATATCACTTTTTTCATAGAAAAATCTTTACCGAAGAGAATTAATTTTTATAAATCACTTTATCTTTCCCATTCAATCAGATTGGGCATTGGCATAATGGTAGGAGTGTTCGCAAATGGTCTGGGAGACCTGGGATTAATCCCGGATCAATTCTTACCGAAGATTTAAAAAATATTACTTGAGGCCTCCTTGTTAAACACTCATCCTTATAAGGTACAGATCAAGATCGAATGCTGGAAAAGGATTAGTGCCCTCCCATACTGTATCATTACGCACCAAATGTACAGTTTTACCACCACGTGGCGAGTAAATTTATGCGTATATCACTACGTCTTAAGTGGTAATCGGACCCTGTTGTAACCCCACCGTGAGAAAAGTTGGTGAACACTCAAAAGTCTGTCTTTGATCAAGGGAAAGTGGAGTATTTCAGGAAAAAGCGTGTCACCCTCCCTTTCAACTTGGTGTAGTAGGGGGGCCTCCTACTTGCCCTCGACTACAGTCAGAGCACCGTGGATAATATGTCTTCGCTGACTAACTTATATATATATATATATATATAGGGGTGCGCGTATATAACATGGCTAACATTGAACAAATCTAGGGGCATCGACAGGCCCCAGTTAATTGCTGCTTTCAGTCTGGCGTGCTAGATCAAGCAAACCTTGTTTCATCTAGCCCAATGGATGAGATTTTGAACTTTGTCGACTCATTCGCGTCGAATGTTACAAAGGTAAAATAATTCAACTGACTTTAAAAAATAGCAAATTTCAATTTAGATTATTTGAACTTTTTTGAGCTCTGAAAAGATTAGTTGACGGCACCAACTGTAAGAGTTTTAGAAGCGATTTTCTTTGCATACAATTACTAATTAATTTATTTTATCGTCATTTCAATTTGTCTGTTTTTTTTTTCTTATTTCTAAACATTGGAGAATCGCATTCATTGTACGTTTACCTTTTCATTATTATGCAATTGTTTCTGAAGAGAGTTTTTGTAAGGCATATGTTTCTATCCAATATTAAGCTTTGCAAGACAGATCTATTTAGAACATTGTTTAGATGATGATTGGTTCCATTACTTCAGCTCAGAGAGGATTTAAGAGTAATGGCAGTTAGAATCATACTCCTCACATCCCAGATACTCAGTACTGGAGCCTCACTATCCAATTGACTTTAGTGCTATTCTTAAGACACCTATTTTTGCAGGAGGCGGGGTCACCCCTGTATAGAGAGTACAGTGCGAATATTCTAAGCTCCACAGAAAGTGTATTCTTTGCAAGCAAATACTTGTTCCGATGTACTATCCAAATTAGTTAACATATATCCGTAATGAAATTAGTAGGCCCAGTAAACAGTCATTGGAAGCTGACACTGGTTCCCGTTACCTGGAATAGCCTTGCGGAGCCCATTCCTCTCCAGATGTACAACTGCTTGCATTCAGAGTTTTCCAATCCTAGATTGGTTGCCATACTCTGGTCAAATAGTCGAGTCTGCTCTTTGATACCTATTGTTGAAGGAAGATTAGTTGAATTAATATTGTACAAACAGCCTCGATAGGGATGGAACTTGAGTTGCCAAGTTCACTTTCAACGATGATAACCATTATGCCACGAACACCTCATATATCTACAACCTCTCACAAAAAAGTGAATGACAACTCAGAACTGATGCTCTTCCTCCAAACGGGAGGGCTTGTCTTTCGTACTTAAAATTCCATGTCAGAAAACCAGGCTTTTGCCTGTGTTAGGATATTGATATCTGGTATTGGTGATATATTCAAAACTATTTCATCTATAAAAGAAAGGCAAAATTGCATCTTCCTGTATTTTAAAGTTTCCGAAAAAAAATGTCTGATGAGGACAACATTAAATTGAAAAGACAGCCCCTCATCGTTTTGTGACATACCCAGCTTCAATTATTTGTTTGGGAGATTGCCAATCTATTTTATTGAAAGCAGAGTACGATCGGCAACAACATATGTCGTAATTTAGCTAAAGACTCACATAGCTTTCGAAAATATACTTGATGAAATCGGTTGTGCAATTCTTTTTACTTTTTTAAAAATCTTCTATACTTTACTTAAGCAACATTTTTACCAACGTTTTTTTTTCAAGTTATGTTTTAAAATATGAGTAATGTAAGGGTTGAATATATTAGTTGAAAAATATTTTGATCATTTAATTAAAATTTACTTTGATGATTCAAAATTTAAAAAATATAAATCTAATTCTTTCACTTCCTTATTTCGTTCCTTTAAAAAGTTTCCATTTATTAGTTTACTGTATATTTTAATGTTTCCACTGGTTTTAAATAAGGTTTGATTCAAGTGTAACGTAATGGCCAAGAGATTTCGGTTCATGCCTTTGAGTTTAGTTAGGCTAAGAACCTTTCGTCTCAGCACATGGGTTAGTTAGATGCAAACATTGATGCAGGTGTTAACGAAGGCGCGCGCTGATGGACAAAGGTGTCACTCAGATGTCACAATAGTCCGAGACGAAACGGGTGACGAAGTGCGAGTGACGTCACGCACCGTTAGCGCGCAGAGGTTTGTGGAGAATTGAAAGAAAGAGAGTTGAATACGAGACGCCAAACGAGGAGGATCGACTTTTAGAGCTTGCAGACACGAAGCGAACTTGAACCTTATGGGGGCCGCTCGAGATGGGGGCCAAATGAATAAGACAGCATAGAAGATTGTGTCTCCCCTCCTTATGTCGAAACCTTTAAGTTAAAGTTAATAAAATGGTTTCGTACCTGAACAAGAAGTCGTTACGTGTTTTCGAATTTCGAGATTCCTATGTTCTTTATATGTTCTATCGTTATGAACATTATACGTCTATTTCGCACATGGCGTTAATTGTGAATATGGTACACAGGGTCATGGTAATTATTTAGTGGCTCTTTATTTTTTATATCATCAAGAGACAATTTCCCTTATAGATGAGTAGCAGTAATATCAAGTGAAACTCGGACTTAACCCAACACTGGATACATTCACCTTACTTCAAATCCACCATGTTGCTTCCAATGCCTTCTAAGAATGTATGTTTAGAAATTTGTAAAGGTTCGTGTCGATGCTGCTATATGGATGCACTACATGAACGCTAACTAAACGGATGGAGAAAAAGCTTGACCGCAATTTTACAAGAATTCTGTGAGTAATATTGAACATGTCCAGGAAACAGCACTCCACAAAACAGCAGCTGTAAGGCCACCTACCACCTATCTCGAAAACTATCAGAGTTAGACGAACCAAACATGAGGAACACTACTGGAGAAGTGGAGACGAATTCATAAGCGACATACATCTGTGAACCCCTTCGAATAGACGACGAAAGGCAGGACGACCAGCTAAACCTACATACAACAGTACTGAGCGATAAAGGATGTAGCCTTGAAGACCTCCCGGGAATAATGGACGATGGAGACGAGTGGCGGTGGCGGAAGAGGGTCAGGAAGATCCATGATGGCAGCGTGACATGATGACGCTGATGAAAGTCCAACTATTCACTTTCCACACACACATACACACACACACACACACACACACACACACACACACATATATATATATATATATATATATATATCCTGTAAGTTTTATTTTAATTTGAGACTGAAACTTAGATTCTTTAATTGTTTTAACCAAATGTAATTAGGTGTTATTCGGTTGTATTTAATACTCCGGGTTTCACCATGTTAATACCAATCAGATGTTCCATATCTTCAACTGATAAGTGGCTTTAAACAATACAGAGATCATACTAAATTAGCATTATTTAATTTTCAGTTTTCAAAAAGACACATGCTACAAAAGGATAGATATACAAAGAATTAATATGAAAACAAATAAAACATGTGCTTATTTTTAATAGTTATGGCAAAGAAGACTTTCAAAACATTTTCACAATCATTTTTGGTCTACTCTTCTTGGAATTTAACACAGAGAGAGCAGAGCGTTACTTTTTTAGAGATGGACAAGAGGCTGCATTCTCCCCTTCCATAAGAAAGTCGACCTTGGAATCACCAAGAACTATCGTGAAATAACACTTATTTCTATAGCGGCTAAGGTTTGTAATGCCCTACTCTATACCATATCAAACCCAAAATTGAGAAAATTTTTAGGAAAAATCGGAAATATTTTCGGTGAAATCGATCCACAACATTACAGATTCTGACAATATGTCGAATAAACGAAAGAGGTTCGTGCAAGAAAAGGAAGGAAAGATTGAGCAAATACTTCTATATCATAGTCTCCTCGCGAGAAAAGGTTACAGTCATAATGGTACTCTATAGAAACACGAGGTCAAGTTCATCTAATCAGATGGAGTGTTATATCATCGAGGTGAATGATACAGAAAAGAATGATATAGAGAAGAATGAAAGTTTAATATATTAATTCAGCACCAGTAACCAGTGCTAACGGATACATACAAAAAAGACACTGTACAATAAGTTACAAACAATTAGCAAGAGAATTTACAACAAATTGAGGAGGGACAAAACGCACTTTGCCCTGTCGGCTGGGGCTGTAGAATACATCGACTGCTTCTCTGCAGAGGGGTAAGACCGCCCGCCCGCCCGCCACTAATGTGTGGATATGACACTAAACAATCTGATGGTGAGGTTCCAGCAATGCTGGAGCTTTGGAGAATGCGGAGTACCCCTTCATTGCCATCGCTCCCAGGTCCACTCTGGCCCGGAGTGGTAGAACCTGGTAAGGGTTCTATCTATGGGTTAAATAGAACTAGACCGTGCTTCTTTCACTATACTAATTTTTGCATTTAAACTGCGTATTTATGCTAAACTGAATTGTTTAAAATATAATTGCTTTGACATTTGAACAGCGTACTAGTGCTGAACTGAATTGCTCAAAATAGAACTGTTTTGACGTCTAAACTGTGTACTTATGCTGAACTGTATTATCTGAAATAAAACTGTTTGACATTTAACTATGTGTATTGCCCAGTCGTTTTGGGCTGTAGAATACACTGACTGCATCTCTGCAGAGGAGTAAGACACCCCCTCTTAACGTGTGTCCTGGATATGACACTAAACAATCTGATGGTGATGTTCCAGCAGTGCTGGAGCTTTGGGGAATGCGGAGTACGCCTTCATTGCCATCGCTCCCAGATCCACTCTGTCCCGGAGTGGTAGCACATAACAGAACTAACAGCATACTTATGCTAAACTGAAATGTTTGAGTAAACAGAATAGCTTGAAATAGAAATGTTTTTGACAATTAAACCGTACTTACATTTAAACTGCGTGCTCATGCTCAACTGAATTATTTGAAATAGAACTGTTTTTCGACATTAAAACTGTATTTACACTTAACTGAATTGTTACATATAACTTCTTGAATAGTTTGAAATAGCAATGTTCTTGACTATTAAACTGTGTACTTATGCTAAACTGAATTGTTTTAAATAGAACAGATTATTTACATAAAAATGGATTTAGCGTTAAATAACTTACAATGGTTGATTTGCCATAAAACCCAACTAACCAAGCCAAACCAAACCAAAATGCAGTATAGCCAAAGGTAATATGATCAGTCTGGACATTAATCTGCGTATTAAATCAACTCTCGATGTCTTTAATCGGAGGTAATTTGTGGCTATAAACCAATCCATCTGGTAGTATTCTGAAGGGATGTTTAGCGACTCTACAACTTGGAGATGCAGAATTCTTCTACATAGCCCTATATTCGCTTATAATCTGCCAAGAATATGAACTTCGAACGTTAATCGATCTACGTGGTGCATCCAATAAGTTTCCAGACTTTTTTGTAGAGGCATTTAAAATTGGCGTATACTCTTGAACATTCAGTATGTTATTGCTATACATCTCATGAGATGACTGACAATTTTTTTGTGATTTCAGGTTCAAATGAACTGCTACAAGAGCAATTGGAATAAAACCTACTAAAGCCAGATTGCCACAGATGGTGATTTTCAAAAATGAAATCTGGACGTGAGGACACTTTAGAAGAATAATTTGCAATAAAATTCTGTTATAAAATTGGAAAAAAAATGCCACAGAAATGTATGGAATGCTTCAACCTGCTTTTGGAGCATCTTGCATAAATCAAGCATCAGTTTTTGAGTAGCATAAGAGATTCAAGGAAGGCAAGGAGTCTGTGAGGGATGATGAGAGGCGTGGGAGGAGTAAGGAAGTCAGAAAACCAGAGTTGATTGACCAAAGGGTTAGGGTTAGGGTTACTATGTTGAGGTTTTAAGGGAGTTCAGGAAGAGATTCTGCCGAAAGAGGCCAGTACTCTTCAAATCGGGACAGTGGCATTTCCACCAGGACAATGTACCAGTCTACAACTCCATCCTTGTCACAGACTATTTGACCAAGATGAGCATCGAGACAGTTCCTCGCCCTCCCAATAGCCCAGACCTTGCTCTCTGTGACTTTTGGTTATTCCCTTAGCTCAGAAGCTGTCGTTATGAGACAATTGAGGAGATAAAAGAGGCTGTGACAAAGGTCATTGACAAACTCACACAAGAGGACATCCACGGGGCTTTCCAGAAGTTTTTGGAACGGTACAAGTGCATTGCAGCCGTAGGGGATTACTTTTAAGGGGACTAGTGTTTCATGTGTGTACTATCAATAAAAGAGCAAATACGACAAAAATCTGGAAATGTGATGTTAATATACGCCGAGTGAAGGTGAGGACTGTTATCAATAGGCTCTGAATCATATGATCTATCCGATGAAAAAAAAAAAAAAATTTCTTCCAAGCAGCAGTTAAGGCAATACTATTGCCCCCACATGGATGCTGACACAGTATAGCGATTAAAATCGAGTATGGAACTGCACAAAAATGCTATGAACTTAATTGAACAAATCCTGGAAGTAACACCCCACGAAACAAAAGTTGTGGGGGCACCCACCTTCCTTCTTCAAAACCATCCAAGTTAGACCAACATGACATGCAGGACACTTATGGAGAAGCAATAACAAAAAGTGACGTTCATCTATGGACCTCTAAACATGGACGTGCCAGGCCAGTGTTAGTAAACCAGCAAGAACTTATCTACAACACATCTGTGCGGACAGTGGATATAGTTTGAAAAACCTTCCAACGTCGATAGATTTAATGAAAGGAAAATCTTTACCCTGGAAAAAGCAAGGAGTAGACGATGCCCCGCACAAACTATTACGGACATGGACTAAAATGATGATATAACGTTGCTAGCAATACACTCGCACAGAATTAATCCCTGCTGCATTACCTGAAAAAGGCAGCAGACGGTATAGGCCTTCATATTAATGCGAATAAAACCGAGATTATGTGGTTTAATCAAAATCAAAAAAGAGACATATCCACCCTTACAGTTAGCTACTTAAAACTATGGGACAAATCCATCTACCGCGGAAGTATCATCTCGTCTACTAAAAAAGGCATAAATACATGACTAGCAAAGACATTGTCAACTATCGATAGGCTATCGGTCATATAGAAGCCGAACCTATCCAAAAAAATAAAACGCATTTTTCCAAGCAAGAGTCATGTTCATAGTATTATATGGATGCACCCCGTGGGCTCTGACTAAGCCAATGGGGGAAAAGCTTGTCAGCAATTGCACAAAAATGCTACGAGCCATATTGAAATAAATCCTGAAAGAAACCTCCCACAAAACAGCAGCATTACGTTCACCTACCTCCCATCTGTAAAACCATTCAAATCAGACGAACAAGACATGCAGGACACTGCGGGAGAAATAAGGGCGAGTTCATTATTGACATTCTCCAATGGACTCCTACACCCGGACGAGAAGTTGTTGGATCTTCTGCTAGAACCTACCTACAACAGCTTTGTAAAAACACAGGATATAGTGTAGATGACCTGCTGAATGCGATAGACGATCGTGACGAATGGAGAGAAAGAGTCAGGGATATCCGTGTTCGAAGCACGATATGATGATGATGATGATGATGATGATATATATGTACACATTATGTGTGTGTGCATGTGCGTGCGTGTTCACGAAAAAGAAGGCTACATATATATATATATATATATATATGGTATTTTAGCTTAATTTCACTGTTTACATAAAGTAGAAAGAAAACATATCCTGTCCAAATTTACATTTAATGGTTAGATATGGTATATTTTCAGTCCTGTGTTCACCATGTATTTTATAAGAGATCAAATCTTTTTTGAACTTTTTAAAAACACTTTTTAAGAAATGAAACTTTCTTCAAAAGAACTCTTTTCCTGAAGCTAACCTTAGGTTTATAGTAGTTGAGAAAAATAGAAAAAAAAAACGAAAAGTACGAAACAAATATTTCTATTTGTCTTATCACTTTCGTTCATCTCTTTAGAGTATATATATATATATATATATATATATATATATGTATATATATGTGTGTGTGTGTGTGTGTGTGTTTATATATATATATATATATATATATATATATTCATGCAACAAAACAAGATCTGTTCCTTTAGCAAAGACTTTATTAGATTTTCTTGGGTTTCCTTTCATTGTGAGAATGCCAATTCCAAATAAAAATCCGTCAAAGTTTTGATAATCCTTTGCTGAAATGACAACTCGAATTCAATATCGTCAAGTTTAACAATGAAGTGTTCTTTCATTTAAATAAGATTTAATTTAATTGATTAGATTACCAATTGGAACATGAAAGAGGTCGTAAAAATCACTTGCAGAGATAATAATATCATCATCATCATCATCAAGTCGCACTGACTATTTACCGACAAAAATCCTTATCATCCATTTCTTTTTGCAGGTCTTCATGGCTGCATCTTGTGTCCGCACAGTGCTGATTAAAAAAGTCTCTGCTGGTTGCTCAATAATGCCATGCCAATGGCCCGGGAGACCTGGGTTCAATCCCAGGTCGAGTCATACCAAAGACTTTAAAAATGGAACTTGATACCACCTTGCTTAACACTCAGCATTATAAGGTACGGTTCAAGGGTAAAGTGGAGCAATCCTGGGAATGGAGTAGCGCCCTCCCCTACACCTTGGTGTAGTAGCTATCGAAAAGGGAGCCTTCGGGTCACCCTCGACTATGGTCGCTAACTTTACTTTACTTTAACTTTTACACTAATTAAGGAATAATCAATTCAATTAAATTTCAAATTAAGTTTGATGTGAACGTCACATTCGAAACGAAAAGTCAAGTAAAGTTCCACGACGTTCAGTTTTGAACGATAGACCTCTGGATTTGAAAGTAAACTATCCCGAAAGAGAGACTCTAGTTCTTTTGATCTGTGGAATGTGGGGCCAGTCCTTTTTTATATTACCCTCAGGTTGACTCTAACCAGGCAGGTTTGTACCTGTTGAGGTCCGATCAAACAGATCGTTTTGAGATGACGTTTAAAATGGTTTTGAACTTCATTCTGTTTTAAAATATTGTTTTGCAACAAAATTTAAATTGTCAGGATATTCAAAAATCCTGCGAAGAGACAATCTTAATACTGTTTATAACTGAAAACAATAATTGTGAAACTGACTACGGTAAAATATAACTCAACAAGGGTTGATATACCTTAAAACTAACTATGTACCATATAACTCCTCGAAAATGTGTTACAATTCGGTTGGAACCCTTACAACCGTTGTTATTGCTACTAATAATGATGTTTGGTTTGGTTAAGTTTTATGGCATGGTAACCATTGCCGGTAATTTAATGCCAAATCATTCATCATCATAATGTCGTGCCGCTAGCACGGATATCCTTCACCCTCTTTCGCCACTTCTCCCTATCGTTCATTGCCTCTGTCAGGTCTTCAGGGCTACATCCCGTATCCTCACATAGCTGATGTATCTATGTTCGAGCTGGTCGTCCTTCTTTTGCTCGGTCATATGTTGGGGTCCATAGGAGTACATCCCTTATAAGCTCGTCCTCGCTTCTCCAGCAGTGTCCTGCATATCTGGTTCGTCTAACTTGGATAGTTTTCGAGATGGGAGGCAGGTGGCCGTATAGTTGGTGCTTTGTGGGGTGTTACCGCCAGGACTTGTTCAATATTGCTCGCAACATTCTTGTGTAATTGCCTTCTAGCTTCTTCTGCAGCCGTCCTGTTAGCGTTCAAGTGGTGCATCCATACAGCAGTATCAACATTACCGCTACCTGGAAAATACTCTTCATAAATACATATTAAGTATATATATAATTTGTTAGCACATTTTGTAGATAACATTCTTAAACGAGCCTGGGCACATTTTTACACCCAGTTAAATAGTTTTAAGTATTACTATATAACAGTCAATATTTATCACCAGTCACTGATTTGCACACAGTTTATTTTATTTGATCAATAGATAGGACCCTACAAGGAGCTACCGCTCCGGGTCAGAGTGGATCTAGAAGCAAGTTCAATGACGAGGTATCCCATATTCTTAAATCTTCAAGGCTGGAGCGTCACCTTTTTAAAAGTTTAATATCATAATCAGGACACTTGTGGCACTCGTTAGTGGTTTCATACCCATCTGCAGAGATACAGTCGGTGTATTCTGAAACCCCTGGTGACTAGACTTAAGTATGAAGTGTTTATGGTTTTAAACTGGTTGTGAAAATGATTATAAATTGACAACTAAAAATTGCTTGAAAAGTATTTACGTTGAAAAGACAAGTCAGCCGGGGCAGTAGAATACACCGACTGCGCCTCTGTAAAGAGAAAAGAGCTTTTAAACAATCCGATGGAGAGGTTCCAATCTTGGAGGTTTCGATGGGGAGTAATCCAAATTGTCTTTACTCCCAGGTCCACTTTGAGTCTTAGAAATGGAACTGTTTAAACATTTAACTGTCAGCAAACAAATGACTAATGTTTGATTAAATTGTTAGTGATACGTAGCAATACATGGAACAATATAACGGTGTGCAAATGAACGAATATCATTGAATAAAATTAGTGTTAAATAGCAATACTTCTAACCACTTTACAGTGTACAAACAAATGAAAATTGTAAATATAATTATTCTTTTTAGATAGCAATGCTTGAAACCACGTACCTGTGCAAAAATCAGTTAGAATGTTAACGAAATGTGGTGTGCAAATCATATATATTCAATATATATGTATAAAGAAGATTTGGTATTAAATAACCATTACTGACTGATAAGCCATAAAACCCAACAAAATCAAACTATATTCATTTAATATATACGTTTAAAGAGGATTTGGCATTAAATAACCAACAACGGTCGATATGCCATAAAACTCAACCAAATCAAATCATATATATCTAATATGTATGAACAGAATTTAGTATCAAATAACCTACAATAAGTGATATGCCATAAAACCAAACCAAACCAAATCAAACCAAACTTAAAGTTAGCTACGGATAGATGGAACTTTATAGATGAGTTCAAATTATTTTTCTTTGAATAGTTATTCGCTTCTGTAATTGTTTACATATGATTATAATTATATGGAAATTTGCAAACATGAATTTGTCGTTGAATAAGCCGTAAAATTAACCAATAAATCAACCAAACAGCTAGTGAGTGTCAATGAGGAAAAAGCGCGTATCTTTTATCATTCTGCCATAAAACTTTAAAATGATAAAAAAGAGGTAACTGCAATGATGTTTAAAACGACTTCATCGAAGAGATTAGTTAATTTAAAATCATACCTGTTAGTTTAATACGTTATAATGCTGTTCTATAGTCTCTCTCCTGATGTGATGGAGAGTCCCAGTGGGGTAGTGGCTAACAAGCTGGACCACTACATTAACCTAAGCGGGTTCGAATCCCATTCGTGCAATGCCTTTAGAAAATTGTGAACCCCATTATTCCTCCAGATATAAGTTAGGTAACGATCACTAAAGACCTTCTACAATGATGTCTTTGTCATTAAATAACCCTCTGAGGTTGATAAGGCATTAAATTGCTTCATATGAGAGACGATTTGATTACATGTAACAATGATCGAACTCCTAATCTGAACGGTATGGTACGTTAAAAGAAAAAAATCTGGTAAAAAAACCCAGACCAGATCAGGATTTCTTTCTAAATATTTGGATCTTGAATTCTAGTTTCATGAAAAATCTTATCATAAAACATGTGTCTGTTTTTACCGGCCAATTGGAAAAAAAAGTACATGACAATGGCTGTGAATGCATTTTACTTTGATTCTAAATTCAAAGTATCGAAATTGTGGCACACGCCTGTTCTCTTAGAATGAACTTACACTTGGGTACATCATAAAACCAGCTAGAAAGATTAAAGAAAATTCCATACTCGCTCAAGAATTTTAAGGTTCCATAATTGTGGCAATGCTCATACGAGAGACGGATGAAATATTTCCATCATTTAGTGGCCCCAACTGAGTTCCCGTTCCTTTGTATTTTGTGAAGAATAAGTATACTTTGCGAATAAATCTTGCAAATATGCAACAGAAGAATTTTCTTTGAATTTCCCCGGTCTACACTTCAATACTAGTTAAGAATACAGAATTTAATTGAAAAGTGTGAAATTATTTTTGTATAGGACCGAAAAGCGTGTGTGTATACCTACATACATACATATATATATATATATATATATATATATATATATATATATATACATATATTCTATACCTCTTTCCTTTTTTGACCTCTTCCTATTACAAAGTATATATATCTATATATATATATATATTCTTACGACCAGCGAATACTTACATACATAAGCGCTGTGGGGACCCGGGATAGTCTAACGAACCTACTCTGAGTGATGGAAGATAGGAGTGGATAGCGACAGAAATTCTGGGGTCTCCATGCTGTCAGCAGGTCCTGTTGATGTTGTACATGGTATATTGATTATACAACTTTTTTTTGCGACTCGTTTTTTTTTTCTCTTGCTGTCTTGCTATTTTTTTCCTATCCGGGTCCAATTAATGGAGAAGTTACCTTAAATTTTGCTCTGAAACACTTTCGATTATATAGATTGATCATCTTAGTGGGATTGTAGGTATTGTCTGTGCTTAGTTTGAGTGCGATATTTATTTTGTTGGAATTATCTATTATTGAATGTGAGGCTTTTGAGTGTTAGTCGTTAAAGATTTTTACTCTGTTAGTAACCGTGTTAGTGTGTAATTTTTTTCATGTTTAGTAGTTTATTTTTAGTTCTGATGGCTTCGGGGATTTGCAGACGTTTTTATATTATTATTATTTATATATGCAATTTTGGTGTTATTGGTGAAGATTTTTCGTATTTCAGCAAATGTAAATATATCAGTGCTATTATTATGTGTTGGAGTTAAATGGTGTTTGATGGTACTAGTCTCATCGAGGTTGTATCTTGCCAATGGATTTATTTAGAGTTCGCAAGATGTTCGGGATATAATCCCTGAATAGACGTGGTGATTTGTAAACTAAATTTTTTTGGGTTAGGTTGAATTTTGGGAAGTTTGAATAATCCTCATAATTATTAAGCCACACTGATGGCACAGACTTCGTAAAATCTTTCTCGCAATCATTCCAATCATCCATCACTCCGAGTAGGTCTTCTAGACTGTTTAGTGTCAACACAGAGCTGATATAAATCTTTGCTGCTTATCCAACAATGGTGTGGCCATGTGCAGATCGTCGTTTATGAGCTCAGGCCTATTTCTCCAGCAGTGCCTCTCATGTCTTACTTTGATTATTTGTGAGATAGGAGGAAGATAGCCATACAACTGCTCATTTGTAGGCAAGATGCTTGCAGTATTTGTTCAAAACTACCTGCAGCATTCTTTAATAGTTTCCATCAAACCTTTTATCCATGCCTTTCGTCAGCGTAAACATAGTATACCCTTACAGTCGCATTGATACATCTACAGCTTGGATGAATCCAGTTTTAATTTATCAGCAAGATCAGTTATCCTTGTGATTGATTAGCTGCCTATTGAAGTCCTCGATTTCACAAGGCATATGTTGAAACGAATTTCAGTAGATAAGATATTGCTTCCGAGGTATGTGAACTTGTGAACTAATTTCAGTGGCTTGATACTTGAAGTACAAGTGTGACTTCTCGGTTTAAAACACACGGACTCTGTTTTATTTGGAGTCACATAGAACCTAATGCTTTCTGATGCTTGCTCTAGGCAATGCAGTAGTGGTTGAGCTTGGGCAGGCGTATTTGGAAAAAAACGCTAGATTAACTGTGTAGTCTGCGTCTGTTTTCATTTCCGTGGAATAATGTCTGATCCTTTCTTTATTATTTACTGTGAAATTATTCTCTTTTATTAGATCTTTTGCCGTTCATGATACTAAATCTTGGAACATAATAAATATATATGGCGCTAATATATATACTTGTGAGTGTCCTATGACACTTTCGAAAAGTCGGTGTCACCAGCATGTGAGGGAACTATTGCTTTCGTATTTTTGAAAATCACTATTATAGCGTAAACAATTTATTTGAAGAGACCATATTCTAGTAGTCCAGGGTATCTCAAAATAGATGCAACTCCTTAATATGATAATGATTTATTACTGAAACAAGTGCAATGGTGTTCATTTGGAACACGTCCTATAAAAAAAGTATTCTTTTAGCAAGGCACGTAAGATTAAGTTTTTTTGAATTGTTATTATATCAGCTTCCAGAACATGCAATTTTTGTTGAGTTTCTTGTCTCAGAAATAAATTATTATCATATTAATTGGTTATATCTATTTTCAGACAGTTTTGAATGATTTTGTCTCGAAATAAGTAGTGACGAAAAATATTTTCCTCTTGTCCAAGGCATTGTGATCGAGGATTGTTAGTTGTTATAGTGTACTATTTTCAAATCAGAAACAAAAAGAACGCAACATTATTATTAGTTGAGTGACTGGCAGTCATATGTGTCATGTATATTGAGACACCCTGAAAATATTAAAAAATTGGATGGGCAAAAATAATTGGGCAGACATATAGAACCCATGTATTTGAGACACCCTTTCCTCTGTGGATAAAATAAAATTGCTTGGAGAAATCTACTAAAAATAGCGTTGCTCCGAGATTTTTTGCACCTACTCCCTCGATGATTCAACGGGTTGTGAGAATCTGTGACGTTGTGGATCGATTTCTCCGCAATCTGTTCAGATTTTTCAAAGAATATACTCGATTTCAAGTTGAATACGATTGAAAATGAGAGCAATATAAATCTTTGCAGCTAAAGCTGTAAGTATTATACATCTGAAATTCTTTGTGATTTCGTAGTCGTCTTTCTTAAGGAAGGGGAGAATGCTGCCTTTTGTCAATTTCCCTGTTGCGTTTTCCTGATGAAAAAAAAAAGTTACATAATCGAAGTAGAATATCGCCATACGCAGACGCTTGTGGTGTAAGGTTTATCGTTGCGTGAAAAGGATTTAATTAATAGAGTTCAAAACCTGACCGGATCCGCTTGCATTTCACGTTACGCTAATTACCTTTAAAAAGGCTGCCCAGTCAGCTGTGGCTGTAGAGTTCACCGACTGTTTATCTACAGAGGGGTAAGTCCCCAAAACGAGTCTTGGATATGACACTAAACAATCTGATGGTGAGGTTCCAGTAATGCTGGAGCTTAAGATAATGCGGAGTACCCTTTCATTGCCATCGCTCCCAGTTCCACTCTGGCTCGGAATGGTATCACCTGATAGGGTTGTATCTATGGGTCAAATAGAAGTAAACTGTGTACTTATACCAAACTGAATTGTTTGAAAAGAAACGGTTTTTGAGAGTGAAACTGTGTAGTTATACTAAACTGAATTGTTTGATATAGAACTGTTAAATGTATGAAATGGATTTGGCAATTATTAACTAAAATGGTTGATGTGTGATTAAACCAAACCAAACCAAACATTTGAAAAGGTATGAACCCATTTCTTCTTCAGAACCAAAATGTAATCCTGTACGTTGATTACTACGCCACGGAGACTTCTCTCTCGAAATTGTGGAAGGAGTTTATAAAATTATATTTTTTAAATAGATACGTCATCTCTAATAACGTTAAAAGGTTTACAAAAAAACGTAAGTTGATTTGATAGTTTAAATAATGCATAAATCTGCATAGGTTATCGAATATCAAAACTATATTCGTAGAAGAACAGCAGTTATATCATTTAAATAATTATTGGAAGGATATTTTTTATCTTTCCTAACGGTATGAGTGTGGAGTGATTATGATAGTTTAGAAAAGGGTTCGAATTCGCTTAATTCGAGGTCACAGTTCAGCACTTTTAGTGATTTCACCGGAGAAAATCCACTGGAACGTAACTAGATATAAAAGAAAAAAAATATTTGTCTGAAAAATATTTACTTTATTATATTGACTCGCTGTCATTATTCGGCTATTTTTCCATTAGAATAATAAGAAAATAAATCTTTGATCATGACAATGATACTGATAGTTTTATACTTTTTCTTGGAGTTTAACGTTGAATTTGATTTACTAAATTGGAGATGAGAAAGATTAAATTCCGAAGGAAATAAGAAAAACGGATGCCATTCTGCTTACGTCATCTAATAACTTCAAATGATTCTTGTTCTTTTTTTTATTTATTTTTATATGACATCATGTCAAACCAATTGTGGTGAATCAGATTAATACAATGAACTCTAGAAAAATATAGAAATCCGCAGAAAAAAAAAAATTAAGGAACTAGAAAAAAGATAAGGATTATTTCTTTCAATTTCTTTTGAGAAATATAAAGTAATATAAAAGAATTTAAGAAAATGTTTCGGCATCGAGTCTCCAGGAATCTTGCAGTTTGTTTTTGACAGGTTGGAATGGAAAAATTCTAATAGGCTGATAAGTGCAAATAAATAAGATATTGCTTTTAGTGTATGATTTAACGAATAATCAGCATAAAAAGTAAAAAGGCATGATTAATTGCAAACACAATAGTGCTACTACTGCTACTACTACTACACACACACGCACACACACACACACACATACGCACACACATAGATAGATAGATAGGTAGATAGATAGATAGATAGATGGATGGATAGATACGAGATTCATTTAATAAATTAGGTATTTTTGGAAAAAGCCAAAGCAAAATTACTCAGATGTTTTTTTTTCCATAAATGTAAATTCTGCGTTTTCTAGAATTGGTTTATAGTAAAAATCCTTCTAATCTCACAAAATTTTAAAGCAATTCAATATGGCGATAAATTTAAAGAGTGCACTAGGTCTAAATAGAGACTTGTCATCTAATGTTTGGTGATTGAATAATCTATACCATGTTAAATTTACAAAAGAATGATATTGTGTACTGAGAAATATGTTTTTACTTAAAAAAATAATGTATGACTTAACAAGGGTTTGCTTCAACGACCTTGAATATTAAATAAGATCCACTAAGAGGAAAGTAACTGGTATTTAATTTGATACAATTTCTAATATCATATAATCTTAATGAATATTATTAAGTATTTGTCATTACCAAATACTATAGTATTAATATTCTAAAGCCAAAAATAAGATGCAACACTTCTCGAGACAAAACAATAATCACTGCATAAACGTATGATGTTGGTTACATAGTAGTTTAATATAGAGGCTGCCTTCCAACACCAGATGCACCTGAGATAAGGGCTGTTTTGGAGTGGTTAGTTGAGTCTAGCTGTCGACAGAGAGAGAATCACGGCTGGCTTGGGGTTAAGGGCCCACAGGTTCCACTGGAATGTGTGCGTTTCGTCGAGGAGAAAAGATGTAAGCTTTGCAGATGGTATGGTCAAGAGAAGAAGTTTTGGGTCCATATAGCAGTCTGTATTCGTCTCCTTCCGTTTCCTTTTCTCTCTCTCTCTCTCTCTCTCTCTCTCTCTCTCTCTCTCTCTTAATAGTTAGTTAATAGACCTAGTCTAGCCGGCTACTGGAAGTTCAATACCTCCTTACTGGAGATACGGGACTTCCATGATCGGCTGGAATCCCTAATTCAGCGGGTGTTAGTGGGGGCGGTTACCGGGAATAGGTGGTGGGTTTCTCTTGAGCATAGGATTAGAGATTTCGCCACCAAATACGGTCAACAGCTCAACTTAGATAGGACCGCGGAGGCGAAATCTATAGATGATAGACTTTCCCGGGCGGTGGCTGGGGGGGGACTCCCTAGGTGTAGAGCTAGCTAGGAGGGACCTTGAGCGTGAGAGTAGCGAGCACTACAAGGGATCAGTAGTTAGATCTAGGCTAAAAAGAGTTCTCAACGAAGCTGTGAAATCGAACGCGACTGCGCGTGAAGAAGAAGTGCGAAGGTTCCCCGATCGGTACATCGCATCTGTCAAGACCCCGGATGGGCGTCTGCTGCGATCGGGTCGTGAGATACGTGACGCCTTTCGGGCGCACTTTCGGGATCGCTTTGCCCGCTGCACTGATCTCCCGCTCCGGGAGTTTCGTAGCTATCTCGCCGACTTCCCCCGCCTTGGGGCAGCTGAAGCGGCTAGCTGCGAGGGTGTGGTTACTGAATGCGAAGTCCGTGACTCGTTGAAGCAGGTCGGCCTCAACAAGTCTCCGTGACTAGATGGTTTGCCCTACGAAGTGTACTTGAGGATGTCGCACATGTTTGTACCTATTCTGACGGATATGTTCAACCATTGGTTCGCCCAGGGAGCCATCCCTAGTAGCGTTACCAAGGGCGTGATCACATTGCTTAAGAAAGGTGGCAGGCATGTTTTGGAGGGTTTAGACGACTACAGGCCCATAACTCTGCTTAACACAGAGTTAAAGATTTTGGCCCGGGTCTTAGCGAATCGTTTACAGCTTGTCATTAGCGATCTGATCGGCCCCGAGCAAACCTTTGCTGTGAAGGGAAGATCGATCCAGGACAACCTGCACTTGATTCGCGAGGTCCTAGAGGGGATAAAAGACGACACCGAAGCCGCGCTGATTAGTTTAGATCAGTCCAAGGCCTTCGATAGGGTAGACCATCGGTTCTTGGCGTCTGTTTTGCAGACTGCCGGATTCAAACCGGAGTTCCGCAGATGGATTAGAATGATGTACCACAACCCTCAGGCAGTGGTGCAGGTGAACGGAAGGCGTTCGGGGGTGATCGCGATCGAGCGTTTGGTCCGGCAAGGCTGACCTCTGTCTCCTCTTCCCTATGTCCTCGCGTTGGAGTCCCTCCTGCGCAGGCTTAGGGATGAGGGGACAAGTCCGGCACTGCGCGGTATCCCATTCGTTGGCCGCCTTGCGGCCAGGGTTTCCGCGTTCGCTGATGACGTCACAGTGTTTGTATCCCGCCGCCAGGATATAGAGGCTGTGAAAGAGGCGGTTGTCGTAGGTGTGGTTTTGGCCCGACCTCCAACTGGAGCGAGATTGGTCGGAAGTACATGCTAAGGTGAATGCTCAGGTGGGAATCTGGCTTTCAAGGAGGTTGTCCTTAAAGGGCAGGGCGGAGGCGTGCGCCGCCTACGTCTTCCCCTTGATCCTTTACCGATTGGCTGCACTTCCTCTGCCTAAGGCACATCAGTTGGCACTGCAACGATCCCTCTCCAGATTGCTCTGGGGAGGTGCAAGGCCGATGGTCCGTAGGCAGGTCTGTATCCAACGTACTCGCAACGGGGGTCTGGGTATGCCTGATCTGGAGAGCTACTGGCTTGCTGAAAGACTTGCATATCTGGGCTATGTCTTGACAGAGGACTCAGTGTGGAGACGAAAGGCGAGTCGGACTTTTCCTCGCCTCAACTCAGACCCAAAGGCTGAAGGTCGACCTTCAGCCTTTGGGCGAAGCACTGTTTGTCCGCGAGTGCCGAAAGGCCCTTCGTAACTTTCTTGGGTCCAGTGACCTTTCATGGCCTCGGAAGGAACTGTATCGGGAGCTAGTGGTGGGTTCCGCTTCTGATCCTCTCAGCGAGCGGCACGGCTGGACGGCAGAGGAGATCCGCTCTCACTGGAATTGGGAGCCAGGATCGAGCTTCTTGAACAACTCCGAGTTCTCGCTCACCTGGCGACTTGCATGGAATGCGTTGCCCCTTCGCGACTTGAACTACAAGGCGGGCCTGACAGACATGCCAGATTGCCCTCGCTGCGGCAGTGGGTTGGAAGAAACGGCTGAGCACGCCTTCTACTACTGCGAGCGAGTCCGCCCGTTTTGGGATCACGTCGGGGAGTGGACGGCTCGCATCGAACCCAAAAAGCTTGTGCTGCTCGACGTTGGTTACGTCGTAGACAACGTTCTTCCTCCGTTTCATGGTGAGAAGCGTGTGGTGTTTCTCGTGATCCTAGCTGTAGCTCGAATGGTGATTTGGACGACACGAAACAAGGGATTGTATGACGATGCAAGCTTTTCTCATCGTGATCTGGTTTTGTATTTTCGGCATCAGCTGAGGGTCAAAATCAGATGCGATAGAAAACGCTTGGATCGCATAACATTCAGCAAAAGGTGGGTGACTGCAGCGAGCCTGGTCGTACGAAAGGGGGCAATGTTGGAGTCATCCTTCCCCCCTCTGCCGGCCTATGGCGTCTACGGTACGGGTCCTTAGGGACCCCATCCCTGGTAAGTAGAATTGTTTTTTCCCCTTGTAACCTAGTTAGCAGTATGTTGTGAGTCATTGTCCCCATCATCTAGTCGTTAGTTTCTCAAGATCTTCCCCCTCCCTATTATTTTTGTACCTCAACCTGAATCCCAGCCCGCTTTTACTGAAGATCTTGAACATTCATATGTAAAAAATCATATTACCTACTTCTATCGACCCATACCGCGCCCGATCCTTTATTTCTTTTATCTCTGTAGATTAGTATTCCCACCCCACCTAGGGCAGGTCCGGCTTGTTTCCGGTTTCTTTCGACCCGGAAAACAGTCGGCCTCCAATTTCATAGACGGGGGGTGGGAGGGAAACCAAACAGGGAATTTTTCCTTGTTTTTCTTGTATATATAATCTTTCGGGGTTTTTTCTCCAGTTCCCATCATATCATTGTACATAAACCATATTTTGTAAATAAAAATCCTATACCACTTTTGGGTTTTAAGTAGGTTTTCTTCACAGAGCAAATGTGGTATTTTGGTAACTGCTGCGCGCATGATGAAGGATGAATGGTTATATATTGTACTGTTGAATGGGTCGGCGAATGTAGCTAGCTAGGTCCCTTTAGAATATATAGAAAAGCAAGACCGCTCCCTTGCCCTCCTCCAAAACTTTAAGGCCTTGTGCTTTCTTTGTATTTACAAAGAAATAAAATAAGCCTACGTGTCAGACCAGAAGAGCCTTTCCTATTGTTGAAGTATATCATTACTATTTCACTAATCCTATGTTTTTATTACAAACATTATCTCTCTTGTAAATACATTTTCCTGTAAATATAACTATTTAACCTCACATATCGTGGTTTGTCTTATTATTACTACTACTTGTGTTCACTAACCAGAACACAACCCTAAAACAAATATGAAACCCACTTTTTATATACTTCAATACTTTTAAAATCTTCTCCTCAGTCAATCAACGTTAAAAGTAGAAATGACCTTGTTATCTAGAAGCGTTTCTAAACTATGAATAGGATGCTGATATCTCAACACAAAAATGTCAACAGTTGCTGATATTTTAGGCAGTAACTAACACATCTTGTCATTGTCGCATAACATCGATAATCTTGGATCATCCGATCTCGCATATCGTTCGTCTTCTCAAATTTGATCTCCAAATGATGATTTCAACATATATCCGTGTATTATGCGACTTCTATTTTCGGTAGACTAAGCAAAGGTGTTGCATACTCATAAAATAAATATGCATATATACACATATATATGCATAAACACAACGACACAATGAAGACAAGCGACACAGTTCTTTAAAAAAATATACCTCTCACTTTATTTGAAAGGTTGTGTGTGAGAGGGAGTTGGAGACTGAACAAAGACTGCAACATATTGAACTCCCCAGCCCCTCTAGACATAGCCGTGTGTCGTTCTCGTTCTCCTGGACTGCTCAACCGGGGGCCTGGGGGCCCAGCTTCCCTGGAACATGTTCTCATTCCAGCATCTTCTTACCAACTGATCTCCAAAACTCAATCGAGGGTCCCAAGGGCCCCTTTCTGCTGGGTGGTGGCTTTCCCTACCACATCTTCTCTCCAACTCATCTTCTCTCCAACTCATCTGATCTCCAACTCACTGACTTCCTGTATACACCGAATTGTATAATAGTTCAATCGCCCACTCAATCTTTGGAATGGCATGTTTGATCGTCATCAAGTGGAAATAACTTTCATGCAGTTCACATGTCACTCTCTTCCGGTGCATCAATCTATGAGTGTACCATGGGATTTTACCTTGTCCCATATTTTCAGCCAAGCCCGCCTAAGCGATTTCTTCTCATAACTGACATCGGAATGTGTCACTTCCTTTCGGTGCATCACTTTGGAATGGCATGTTTGGCCGGGTCGAAGGTCAATATTCAACAAAGGCTCCTATATGTTTTTGAGATATTATTTTCTCTTCGGATTCCTGGTTTAATTGGTATTTCATAAAAAATATCCATGTTTCTTTTCGTAACGCACGGCAAGAATAATATTGGAATATAAGGATCTTATTTTTTTTAATATTCAGTTTTGTTCGACGGTTATCAGTGTTGGTTAATTTATTTCCCTCCAAACTGAGACTCAAAATTCACCTGGCACACCGAAAGCACTTTGAAAAAGGATTAAATGGCCCGCGGTCACAGATAAAAAGACATGGCACGATTTCGACGTGGACATTAGCGAGATCAGTGAAATAACATCTAAAGGCTCAGTGGATAAAAGATTAATAACAACAGCTAAAATAATTGTCAGTTACGCAGTGGGACGTTATAGTTATAAAGAAAGGAAAAAAACATGACTGGCAAGGAAACAAGAGCTGTGTAAATGAGTAATTAATAACAATCCATATATTTAAAAAAGTGCTAATGTCCTCCCAGATCACTAAAATAGACAAATCTGCGTATTTGACTGGTTGTTGCAAACAACTAATCAGAGGCGCGGATGAGCGGTTTATAATCATCCAAATAAATAAAAAGCCAATCTAATTTCTTTCTCCTTTTTTTTTCCTTTGCTGCGTGAACTGGAGGGCGTATCAGAGACTGATCATCTCTGATAGGATCTGCTGCGTGAGGGGAGTATAATGTTGGAAGACCCGAAACTCCCTAAGAAACCAAGCAAAACATCACGAATGACTCCTTCCGCAGCTAAATATATTAAGGCGAATATTTAAAGTAAAAATAACGTTGAAAGAATTTTGAAACTATTATTAATCATATAATTGGATTATAAGAAAATGAAATAACCTATCTTAAAAAGGGATACAGTAAGTAAAAATAATTCTTATAAGATTATTATTTTATATTATTTTATATTATTTTATATTTAACAGGACTTTTGTCGACTTGCTGCAAGAAATTGTAAACATCAAAGTTGGCCAAGCCTCAGCCAACAATCTACTTACAAAGTTTGTATCTTGCAAAAGGTTCGATCCCGTAATATGAAGCTAAGATTTAGATATTACATAATACGTAAATATACATGGGACTTATAATCTAACTTTTTGTTCAATCAAAATGTTATTGGTATCTGAAGAATATCGCAAGTTTCATTGGATTTTTTGGGTTCAAAATGGGTAAAATTAACTCAAAAGTTTAGCCTTTTTTATCCTAAATATAAATTTGAGTTCACTTTTGCTTTCTTATCAGTTGATTCGAAACATAATTTTTGAAGGACAGAAGAAAAATTACCTCTTTATAATGCTAAAAATGCGTCTGGTGACGTTCTTCTATGGACCCCAACATAAAAGTAAAGTAAAGCTGGTGACCATAGTCGAGGGTGATCCGAAGGCTCCCTTTTCGATAGCTACTACACCAAGGTGCAGGGGAGGGCGCTACTCGTTTCCCTGGATTGCTCCACTTTACCCTTGATCCATACCTTACAATCCTGAGTGTTAAGCAAGGAGGCATCAAGTACCATTTTTTGAGTTTTTGGTATGACTCGACCTGGGATTGAACCCAGGTCACCTAGGCCATTGGCGAACACTCTAACCGCTAGGCCAATGTCCGGTTGAATGTGTTATATCTTTATATTGTTACTGTAGAAATGATAAAATCTTTGGTTATGAAGAAAATTGATATTCTTAAAATAAAACGATACGTGAGCACTTATTCATGGACGATATTGTATGAATGAAAATTATGAGCACTATCTGAAAAATAAGATTCAATTGATATAACGCGTTCAATACAATACAAATTAAATATAAGGTCGGTTATTGAACACACACTTATCACAGCACTATTTTAAATTAAGTAGCGGTGTGGGTTCTTGAAACCAGTCTAAGAAAACATCAATTAGAGGTTATTATATGGTCTTTTAGGATAAAAGGAAGCGAAAACGACCATTTATTCCTTTTTGCTGCCTCGTTATCTAAATAAATTGTCCTGGACCTTTTTTTTGAGCTTTCACCATTTGTCAATAAAAGAGACAAAGCCTTTGGTTCCTAGTTATCAGTTAAATTATACTACAACTGTTCTTTTATAGGAATGGACTTAGCATTAGATAAGCTATGCGGGCTGATATCCCATTAAACAAAAATCCGTACAAAAACATAAATAATTTGCGCGAAAAACGCATTCAAAGGTGCAGGGGTAGCTGTATAAAAAAATAGATAGTATACAATATCTAAACACAATGCCTGTATGAATATACCGATTGATCGATTGAGTGATTCATTGATGTTAATGGCATGTCAACTCGTTTGCAATCATTTTATGACTAGAGGTTATGGAATTGTCTTCATTGTATATTCCTATATACATATTTTATTTTTTTAGTTTCTTTATTTTTTGTCTTTTTTTGGCAAACGGTCACATCCAATACAAAGATTTGTCACACTGACCTATTTGACAGATAGATCGGATACTAACAAGAACTGACACATCAGGTCAGTGTAGCGCTAGGAGTAATGAGGCGGTACTCCATACTCCCCAAATATTGCAAAATATGAGCCACACCATTGGATGCAGTCAAGTTTCATAACGAGGACAGTGTATGAAAGTTTGTAAAAGTCTTCAAAATGCATTGTATGTGTGGAGTACACACACACCCATATATACATATATATATTCATATATATAAACACGTATAAATCGTTGTCGAGGACGACTCAAAGGCTCCCTTTACAACAGCTACTACACCAAGGTGTTGGGTAGGACGATAGTCCTTTCCCTGGATTGCTCCACATTACCCTTTATTCGTTCATTATAATGCTGAGTGTTAAGCAAGGCGGGATAAAGCACCATTTTTTAACCTTTGGTATGGGATTGAACAGCGGTTTCTCTCTCTCTCTCTCTATATATATATATATATATATACATATGTGTGTGTGTGTGTGTGTGTGTGTGTGTGTGTAAGTGGAGTGGTTTATGAAAAGTATATAAATGAAATACATTATTTTCTCATTTGCATAACGCCCTTGGTAGTTTAGAGGGCTGGATGATTTCAAGTTAAATTAAACTGACACAATGATTAACTGGGGATGCAGAATACGCCAACTGCATCCCTGTTACAGATGTGTAAGGCACCTCCCCCTATGAGTGTCCTGGATATGACATTAAACTATCTGATAGTGATGCTTCAATCCAGAAGTGTTGGGTAATGCAGGGTACCTCTTCTTTGTCATTCCATCAGGTCTACCTGGAATGGTAGTATATGATAGAACCCCATCCATGTGTCCCATACAACAGTTTTATCATTCAACTGCGTGAAAAATAAGACTGATATTAAATTAAATTGTTGGTGTAACATAAAAATGCTTATGACAATTTAACTGAGTTTAAATGAATGAGTAATACTGAATAGAATTAATAGTATCTTAATTGAAATACTTGAAACCCTATAATTTTGTACTAAAACTTGTACATCAGAATATGTGGAAACATTTTACTGTGTGTAATTTTTCCATAAACAAAAATCCAAACGTAAATTAATTAAAATATTTCCTGAAATTTAAAAATAAGTGTTTTCGTGAAATAGAAATATTTCTGTAGTCACAACAGAGCTAAACGTTTCCATAAATATCAATTAGAAGCAAGATTATTAGAAATATTACATGATATTTTGAAATGTTTTGTATATGTTTGAGAAATAAAAATATTTCTGTAGTCCAGATTAAATTAAAATTTGCCATAAATATCAAATAAAAAGTCAATTGATTAAAATGTGACCAAAAATTTTTTAGTATTTTTTTTTTTTTATGTATAGGAAAAAAAATATTTCATCATCAAACAAAACTTTTCTAGTAAACATCACTTTAAAGGCAAATTGATTAAATTCTTACCTGGAATCCAGAAATGTTTTTGAGTATTTTAGAAGAATAAGAATATTTCTGGACTCAAAATGAAGCTAAAATTTCTCTTAATACTGATTTAAAAGTCAATTAGATAACATGTAACCTGGAATTTTGAAATATTGTGTATTTTGCTGAAATAAAATTATTTCTGAAATTCTTTTCTAATATTAATTCATTTATCATTGACATTTTTTGTTGTTGTTTTGTTTTTAACGATATACTTCTACATTACACTGTATATAAAAATATTACCATGCAAAGGGCATCTTTTTTTCTATCTACAGTTTAATTTGTAAGTTTGACTGCGATCTTATTCTTTAGCAAGTTGTGTGGTTTAATAATCTAATGTATATTATCAATGCAAAAATAACTTGTTTTCAAATTGTTTTTCAAACAATCTATTAAGCGCTGCACATCTGAAATATAGAAATTCCTAAGTATAAACACTTAAAATAATTTATTTTGTGTCATCTATTCTCAGATTGAGCGGAACTCGGCAAAAAAACGTCAATAAAAATGATTAAATAAGTAAATACTTCATTTGGTCAAAAGAAGAAACACTTTTTTTTATCTCAACGATATGTACCCAACCTATTTTATCATGTGCATTAGGGAAGGTTACTTATGTTGGATACTCCTCTTTTCTTTTGACAATAGCCGATGATTTGATTTTCCTGGAATCCCTACGTTGCGTTCGATGCTCAACTTCTCTTTGAGCGCCACATTATTTCTTTCTGAGAAGAATAATGGCTTAGCCAAAACATTTTTGTGAACAAATCTTTCTTTATTACTTCGATGACAATTTTCTAGCTGACAACTCTGTACATTCGGGTTGTTAGGGCTTTGGCTCATGGATTAAAAGACGCCTCCTCCAAAATGTGTGACCTGCATATGACACTAAACTGTATCTGATGGTGAGGCTACAGCTCTGGAGCATTGTCATTACTTCTGGGTTCCCTCTGACCCGGAGAGGTAGTACCTCTATTTACCCAACCCCTCCGCTCGGGCAGGATATGACACAAGGTCAATTCTTTAAGCTGAATTTAACAGGTTTGAATTCAGAGTTTTCCCTCTCCTAGACTAATTGCTTCACCAAGGCTGAAGAACTCAGTCTATCCTACTATTTGCCCATAGCTGGAGTGGTAGTACCTGTTAGGGTCTTATCTATGGATCAAATAGTACTGTTTAACCATTTAACTGTGTTCAAATAAATGATCAATATCAAAATGATCAATATCAGAATCAAAAGGAATTATATTTTCCGCCATGTGCCCTGCGGGCTTGCAGCGTGCCAAGTCCACCAGATAATGCCGGGCACCGACGTTGGCTGTGGTTTGTTGAACGCTATTTAATGTCACAAATATCACCAACTCCCAAGCAGAACGACATTTTAAAGCTACTAGGCAAGTTCTAGGCTAATTATTAAAAGTCAACACAGCTAACTGGCAAGCTTTCCCCCTCAAATACAAGTTCTTCGACAAACACAATTCTTCCACAAGAAAATAAGGACTCTGAACTGCCGTGTTTGATTTAACAGGATTAAAACAATATTCTTTTAGTGCATAAAAGAAAGAAACAAATAAAACAAAACAATTCAGGTAAAAGTCAGGAGCGAGAAAATCTTTCTGTATCTCGGAGAGACTCCACTAAAATATCCGTATACTGGACTAAGCCCACATAAAATATCTGCTAATGGTGGAAGGTGAGAAGGTTGTTTGACAACGGTAGACACGGTCCGCTTTCCTTCGGACTATGGGATTTAATGTCAGTGTGCGTGCTCCAAATATCAAGTTTGTCATTTCAGCACGAATGCAGCAGGATAAAGTTGAATATGCTTAAATTGTATGGCCACTTGGAGTTTTGTGAAGCTTATTAACTTCTCTTCTTTCTTTCCTTATTGGGTTTCCATAATATTTTGCTGGGAGGATACACGTCTTATTTCTGATAAGACCAGGATTAATTATTGTTTCTTTGCTCGAAGACAAGTCTTTCCTTTGGGTATTCGTTTAACGAGACTTACCATGTCTTTCTTTTCTCTCAGGGTTCTCTGCGCGGCATTATTTTGGAATTTTGGTTTCTTCATATCCCAAACTATGTTCTTGGTTTTTCGATGAACAAAGTCAATTCTTTATGCGTCTTCATCCCTCGAGGAATAAACGGCAACTAACTTATCTTCTGTTGTTTGAAAATTCACCTCGTATTTTTTTTTTGTGGGCTCTTCCTCAGTACCAAATATGGTCGAGGGGGTCTGCGTCTCCGCTGACGCACACATGGCTAATAGAGAGTGAGGTCCTCCCATGCCCATATCTCCTTGTAATGATAGAGAGGGAGGGAGAGAGAGAGAGAGACTACCTCTCTCACTTCCGCTATCCGGTAATTCTTGCTTACTACTATCGTCGTCAATATTATTAGAATTTGATAGCAATGCTTGGAATTTGAACTGAGATGAAATAAATGAGCCCTGGCTCATTTTACAAATGTTACCTACAGACTATTCGCATAAAAATCCTGATTTTGCATTAAATAACTATCAAGGGTTGATGTACCTGAAAAAAAATTTTTTTTTTCGGTGCCTTGAAACTAACAGAATATGTTAAACAGTTTTATAAACTTTAGAAGTCTTTGGTCACAAAACTGAAACTATTCAATACCCACCGTGTTATCAATATGTAACACTCGAAGTTAAACCGTTTCAGCTGGAGAGAATAAAGTTGTAGAGCTCAAGGGAATGTGAAGAAATATTTTATTGCAATTACTTTCTGGTCAAATCAGACTCGGACTTGAAGGATCCCATGTTTGAAACAAATAGATCTGTTTGAAAATTAATAATATTCAATCAGAATACTTGATGTAATATAACTATAGACAAAATATTTGCTTAAAAATAGTCCAGTCCTGGCAGCAACACCCCACAAGGCACGAACTATACGGGCACCTGCCTTCCATCACGAAAACTATCCAAGCTAGACGAACCAGACATGCAAGACACTGCTGGAGAAGCAAGGACGAGCTCATAAATGATGTACTCCAATAGTCTCCCGCATATGGCTAAGCAAAAGCAGGACGACCAGCTCGAACATACATATAGCAGCTATGTGAGGATACGGTATGTAGCCCTGAAGACCTGCCAGAGGCAATGAATGATTGGGAGAAGTGGCGAGAGAGGGTGAAGGATATCCGTGCTAGCGGCACGACATGATGATGATGATGAAGTTTTGCAAGTACACACAGTTTTGTTCGATTTGACTCATAGATAGGACCTTATCAAGTGCCACCACTTTGAGCCACAGTGTGCCTGGCAGCGACAGCAATAAATGGGTACTCCGCATTCCCCAAAGATACAGTAACCCCACCATCAGATTGCTTAGTATCATATCCTGGATTATCGTTAGGGTAGTCTTACTCCTTTGCAGAGATGCAGTCTGTGTATTCTGCAACTCCAGCCGACTGAACAGTGTAAGTTATGTGCAGATAGAGATAAAAACGATTGATTACACAAGTGAATGCTACAAACTGGAAGGTACTAGGGTAGATAAGACTGGGTGGAAATGGTAATTTAATGGCAAATATACCAGGGAGTAAAATTTGTGAGCCCAGTTTGACGTACCAGGAAAACAAGTAGTCTCTCCTACACCTTGGTATCGTAGCTAACAAAAAGGGAACCTTCGGGTCGACCCCGACTACGGTCGCCAACTTTCTATTTGTTTAACTCCCAATAAGGAAGAGGAAAGGAACCGTTCCCAACTAGACATACAGACATGTTTTTAAATGAAAATGTAAGAAACATTATATGGATTTGTTAAAAAAGAAACACTAAGAACTGGAAAACTGAACTGGGAAATTTAAACAAGGTTGAGTCAAAAGTTTGGTAATATTTTGGAACACATAATTTTGCGGTACTTCATCATTGGCAGAACCATGACAGGTACCCGCTGTAGCTCGTAGTATCATCGTAGATGGTACACTGACACGTTGTGCATTACTTCCTTTCCATTCTGAATTGAAAGGCGTTCAGATGAACGTGGAACGTATTAATCGTTTACATACTCAAATTCGGTCATAATGTTCTGGATCCCTCCCCAATATTTTCTATAAGGTGAAGACGCAGTTGGGCATAGATCTGTAACCAATTCGTTAAATATATTTGCAAGGAACTCAACAAGGTTATGTCAGCTGAATACCGTGGAATCCGAGGACGCGCTTCAAACCATTGCTACAAATCTGACGAGTAGCACTCAGAGAGTATCAGGCCAGGTCGAATATATTTCAACTCATCCACGACCTCAGTAAAATAATCTGGTGACGTAGAATTGTGTATGAGGTTACAAAAAAATTTAAAATATGAATACGTTTCTAGTAGGTTCATTATTTAGGAAAATTAATACATGTTTATTAAACTTCATTGGCATCATTAGTAAACGCTTCGTTAACTAAAAGGGAAAGATTTATGTGTCAGAGGTCTTAATAATTATTCTAGAATATATAATTTCAAGAAATGAAAACGTTATTTGTAAATTCCATACAGTCAACGAAAAAAGTTTAACACGAGACTATGAATGGACTTTATCAATGTAATTTTGGGGGCTATTATTAAGTTATGACTAAAAATAGATAGATATGTTGTATACTCACAAGCATATACATCTACATATACATGCAGAATCATAACAACACAATAATAAAGGACGAGCGAAGACTTCTTTAAAAAATATATACCTCTCACTTTATTGTAAGGTTTGCGTGTGAGAGGGAGTTGAAGACCGAACAGAACTGCAATATATTGACCCCCACTCTTATGGCCATCAGCGTTGTGTCTTTCTTGTTTTCCAGGGCTGCTCAACCGGAGGCCTGGGGGCTCAGCTTTCTGCTGAGTGCTGGCTTTCTCTACCACATCTTGTCACCAACGGGTCTCCAAACTCACTGGGGGTCCCGATGGCCCCTTCTGCCGGGTGGTGGCTTTCTCTACCACATTCTGTCTCTTACTCATCTGATCTCCAACTACTGACTTCCTGTCCACACCGAGTTATATAAGAGTTCAATCGCCCACTCAATCTTTGGAATGACATGTTTGATCGTCATCAAGTGGAAATAACTGTCATGCAGTTCACATGTCACTCTCTTCCGGTGCATCAGTCTATGAGTGTACCATGGGATTTTTACTTTGTCCCATATTTTCAGCCAAGCCTGCCTACGCGATTTCTTCTCATAACTGCCATCGGAATGTGTCACTTCCTTCCAGGACATCACTTTGGAATGGCATGTTTGGCTGGGTCGAAGGTCAATATACAACAGACGGATAGATAGATAGACGAGAAAATAAATAGACTGTGATATATAGGTAGATCGAACGATGTAAATCGACTGTGATAGAAATATAAATATTCGAGATCGATTGGCCTATGGATAGAGTGTTTGCTAATGGTTCGGGAGACCGGCGTTCAATGAGAGGTCGAGTCATACCAAAGACTCAAAAAATAGTACTTGATGCCTACCTTGCTTAAAACTCAGCGTCATGAGGTACGGGTAAAGTGGAGTATTCCAGGGAATAGAGTAGTTCCCTCCCCTACGCCTTGGTGCAGTAGCGAATAAAAAGGGTGCCTTCAGTCACCTTCGATTACGGTCGCCAACTTTTTACTTATATAGATAGATCGAAGGACCTAAATCGACTAAAAAGCTGATATGAATTATACTGAAATAGATCGATAGAAAGATAGATAGAAAAAAAAGTCATATATTCCTTTTAGTAATGAAAATTGGAAAGATCTGTTGATTTGATTCTGATTGGTTATTAGTTTAACGGAAAGTTGTTTTTTTTTAATCTTACGAGTTGGTGTTAGCGATCACAACCTACTTAGACGCTAATAAAAAGTAATGTATTTCTATAACATCAGGAAATTGCTCAGCTAGTTCTAGTCATCCCCTCACGCACATACACACACACAATCAAACATCGTCTATCAATCTCCCGCTCTTAACATCTCTCTCTCTTTCACACACACACACACACACACACACACACACACACACACACACGTATGAAAAGAAGAAAACATAATATACATAGACGTTATAAGATATATAGTCTCTCTCTCACCTATTTCTTTCTCTCTTCGTCTGCATGTTTCTTCTTATATATATATATATATATATACATATATATATATATTTGATTTTTTCAGAAATTTCCCCATAAATGCAAATTCAGCATTGAGCAATCAAACGGAGAACTCTAGGCTCAAACAGAGTTATGCCATCAAATTTTTGTAGACAGATAAAAGCAAGGTATGTGAAATTTCTAGAACGTCTGATATGTACTGAGGATTGAGGAATATCTACGGAGAAGAATGTTTCAGTCAAAAAGGGGTTTACAAATAGGCAAAACATGAATTTGCCACTTCGAACCTGAGTTGGAAAAACAGATCATGAAGTAGAAGAATGCTGACTCTCAAAGAAAATGTTGCAGAAGCAGCCGTAAGTATAGAAGGTCATAGAGGCTGTCTTCTACGACCTGAAAGGGCCTTCTGTTATTGATGCCCTTGAAAAAATCCTAGTGTAGACAGTGCTTCCTATTGACAGGTTTTAAGATAAAATTCATCTTGTGTATTGTATTTGGTAGGTTAGTTTGGGTTTTATGGCATATGAACCATCGAAGGCAATTTAATTCCAAATCCTCTTTATACATATTTTGTAAACACATGGTTTGAAGATAACATTTTTAAACGAGTCAGAACTCATTTGGTTGCATATTTTATACATAATGTGGAAGTCAATATTTTGTCAATAAACTTATTTCTAAATGAGTCAGGGCTAATTTGTTATCACATAAGTACTATATTTGTTTGCACAGCGTTATTTAGTATTAATCATTTGTTTATAGATATTGAATTGGTTACAAGAATTGCTATTTAACACTTATTGTTCTACTCAACATTATTCATTCTAGCCAACAGCACCTCTGCAGAGGGATAAGACCTCACAAAACGAGAGTCCTCTAAATGGCACTAAACCATTATGCTGGAGCTTAAGGGAATGCGGAATAACCCGTCATTGCCATCGCTCCCAGGTCAACTCATGCCTGGGGTGGTAGCACCTGATAGGGTCCTATCAATGGGTCAAATAGAACTAAAATTCATACTTATGCTAAACTGAATTGTTTCAAATAGAACTGTTTATATGTATAAAACTGGATTTAGCATGAAATAACCTACCGTGGTTTATATGGCATGAAACTAAACCAAACCAAACCATCGTAGGCTATTTAATTTCAAATCCTTTTTATACGTATTCTCTAAACGTACAGTTTGAAGATAACTCATTTGTTTCAATGCAGTTCAATATTATTTCATAATTTGTAAGTTAATAATTTTTAGATTACTTTATTTTTAAATGATTCGGTGCTAATTTGTAATCACACAAGTATTACAATTGTTTGCAGTTTTATTTAGTATTAATCATTTGTTTACAGACATTGAATGGGTAACAAGAATAGCTATTTAATACTAAGTATTCCACTCAACACTATTCATTCATTTGAATGCAGCAAAATGGTCACAAGTACTGATACGTAATATCAATAATTAAATTTAGATTCACAGTCCAATGTCTTTTCTGCCTAATGTCATAGAATTAAATTTCTTCTCCGTTGGTATTTACATTTTTCGTGGAGGTGTTTGTAAGTTGAATTTTTTACGTGGTCCTATCAAGTAGGAAAATCATTCAAATATATCAATTTGACCAATCGATGGGAACCTAACAGGTACTACCACTCTGGGTAAGAGTGGAGCTGAGAGTAATGGCAAGTAAGGACTATTTCAGACTGCAGCTAGAGATTTACCATAATATACAGTTTAATGCCATACTAAGAACATCCCTTTTTTTGTTGGGGATGTTCTTACTCCTATTAAAAGGAGTTTTATCAGCATATTGCTGCGATCTAATGACAGGATAATAGCATATTAAGCTTTAATTTCCCTGATATTCATTGTATTTGAATACCGTTTGTTGTTTCCTTGAAATGGATACAATAAGACAAGGTGGTACTAGAATGGAAAGGAACAGTCAACGCGTTTGTAGAATAAAGAAAGGGCTTTATTGCATGAAAGATACAATTGGACAGACAAAGAATAATGAGGCACGCTATAAATCCCCGGAGAAAGGAAATATAATGGTCTCTGATTCCCTCTAGACAGGACTTGACACAGTGTCAAATGACTCGATCATATTTACCCAACCCCTCCGCACGGGCAGGATATGACACAAGGTCAATTTTTAAGCGGAGTTTAACAGGTTTGAATTCACAGTTTTCCTTCTCCGAGACTAGTTGCCTCACCAAGGCTGAAGAACCTAGTCTGTTCTACTATTTACCAATAGCTGAAGGGTATTAGTGCTATGTGAAATGCAATCAGTCTTGTCCAGGAATTGAACTGGTATCGCCGTGTCCATATCCTGTGTCAAATGACTCGATGGTCAGATTATTGTGGCGGTTCGGGGAGGGTAACGTCGGACCCGAGACGAGGCTCAAACCTTGCTGGTCTATGCTGGTCATCGGCTCAATTTGTGCAATGTGAGCCGATGAGCTTAGCTGGACATGGACGCAGACATGTGTCCAGGATCCCAGATTACAGCTTAAACTGGACCACAGGGTCCAGTGCTATACAAAGTTGTGAAAATGCGGCTCGCCCACCAAAAGGTAGCCCAGCCGAAACCGGGGGACTTTCACCCTCGAGTCTGACTTAGATAGACAATGCCCTGTCCGACATGAATGCCCGATAGCCCGGCTAAAAAGCCAGCTTGGGACAAAGCCAACAGCAAATTCAAATAATCGGCCTTATCCCCAGGATGCGGACAGTTATTTGTCTCTGCTTCCAACCAGCCAGGACTTGACACAATGTAAAATGTCCCGAAGGTCGGAACATAGTGGGGGTTACAGAAATAGGGAAGGTCAGACCCGATCCGAGGCTCGAGCTCTGCTTAATGCTGTTCCTCGCTTCACTTAGTGAATGTCAGCCGATGAACCTAGCTGGACATTGACCCAAACATGGGTCGAGGCACGTGTGTCATATTATAGATTAAACTACAGGTGACCCAGCCGAAGCCGGGAGCCTCCCAGCCTGAAGTCCCTCCTTAATAGACAATGCTTCGTCCGACATGAATGCCGGGCAGTCCGGTGAAAAAGTCGGCTGGGGGCCTGGCCAACAACAAATTAATGCCGTTCGCCTCAACCCCAGGGTGCGGACAAGTACAATGCCGTGTTCGCTGTATATATAGTCACTCCCCATGACTGAGAAGGGGTATGGAATATTTTATCAAAACACTGTTCAATAAGACAACACTTCAATAAGATTAGAGGCAATTACAATCTAGTCATTTTAAGCTAATTCTAGCTCCGTTTCTCAGACGTTTAACGTTTTTCTTAAATCCTAAATGCTTATAACTTAAGTGAAGTTCAGTGTCAGACAGTAATGATTAGTAACCGTCTAAGGTGGAATTAACCAAAGACCTTGAAGTTAAAATCAATTTACTTCACGTTTGGATCCTGTCAGTAATATAGATTTTCTCGCAACAGTAATCTTTTCAGCAGAATTCGATTCCTAAATCCTTAAACGAAGTATCGATCAAAAAATATTTCGATTAGATTTGATTCAGACGGGCAGAAAGCAATATATAGTTATATACAAACGCTGTTTTTCATTCACACATTAAAATGTTTTAAATAAAAGAAAATACAGTCTGCCTTTCATTCTCACAGCCTACTAAGCAGAGGCTGCGGGATACGCCTACTGTATCGCTCAGATGAGTAAAACCCCACAAAACGAGTGTCCTGTTTATGACACTAAATCATTTGCTAATGAGGCACCAGTTCTGAAATTTGAGGAATTCAGGGTACCCTTTAATTGCCATTACTCCAATGTCCATTCTGACAGGGACTAGTTCTACTGGCTAAAGTCCCACCTATGGATGGAATGGAACTATTTAACCATTTAACTGCACTCAAACAAATATTTGATTTTAAGCTGAATTGTTAGTGTTTGATAGCGAACATTGGGTAAATATGGATAGCAATATTTTTTAACCAATTGTGTGTAAATTAATCTATCGCATGATCTCGTGCGTAAACACACCTACGCGTAAACGCTAACAAACACACTCATATACACACACATATGCATATGTTCCGTTGAACCTTAGAAAATTATTGCATTGCTACCAAAACTTTCACCTGGAAAATCCAGATTTCTATTATCGTTATTGCCTATAAAATATAATATGTTATTTGAACTGCCTAATAAGCTGTTAAATAATAGGTTACAATATTTAATACTTTCGGCTTTTTCTATCCAGAAAGCCAGGGTGTGTGTTTGTGTTTGTGTGTGTGTATGTGTGTGTGTCCTTATGTGTGTGTTGTGGGTGGATCAGTGTTTCAAGAGATTAAATATTCATTTTACTCATATTCCTTTATTTTACAAAGATATTTTTAGGGACTGATTATATCGATGTAAAAGGTTTAGCTTGAACGCAAAGACTTTCACTTGAATTAATCTCACTCTCCTACTATCTCTGTCTCTGTCAATATATATATATATATATATATATATATATATATATATATATATATATATATATATATCAACCATTCAAACACATATGCACATGCGCAAGTTTAATTTATATAAACACCATCATTCAAATATAAGCAAGTTTATTTTCAATGACTGAACTCAAATACAAACAGCAACACTCCAAGAGAAATGAGTACACTCCTAAAGAAAAAACTCGAGTTGTAATACTACTCAATACCGAAAAGGAATATACTTCAAAAGCAAACGAGTGCACTCCAAACGACTAAACACCAAAAGCAAACGACTGCACTCCGAAAACTAACGACTGTACCCCAAAAGAAAATGACTGCACTCCGAAAACAAACGACTGTACCCCAAAAGCAAACGATTGCACCCCGAAAACAATGGACTGTACCCCAAAAGCAAAAGACTTCACTCCGAAAACAAACGACTAAATTCCAAAATTAACGACTAAATATCGAATACAAACGACTGTATTAAAAAAGCAAATGACTAAACCCCGAAAGCAAATCACAGCACACCAAAAGCAAATGACTAAATTCAGAAGAAAACGACTGCACTCGAAATGCAAACAACGAAAATTCGAAAACAAACGACTGCACTCCGAAAACAAACGACTAAATTCCAAAAGCAAACGACAACATTTTGAAATTAAACGGCTACATTCCCCAAACAAACGACCGCACTCCAAAAGCATACAGACTGCTCCCCAAAAAGAAAACTGCTCTCCAAAATCAACCTCATAAAAAATTGCACTCCGAAAACAAACGTCGGCACTCCAAAAGCAAACGACTGCACTAGAAATGCAAATGACTAATCTTCTTGAAAAAAAAAAGACTGCACTGAAAAGGAAAACGAGTGCACTTCAAAAACAAACGACAAAACTCCAAAAGCAGACGACTAAATTCCGAATACAAAAGACTGCATTCCGAAAATAAACGACTACACTCGAAAAACAAGCAACTAAACTCCAAAAGTAAATTACTAAACGCCTAAAACAAAGGACTGCACTCCAAAAACAAACTGTTTTAAGTAATTCCCCACAACCTGCTCCCCCTGTTTGGTGTTATAGACAGACTCAAGAAATGCTTATAAAATAAGCTAGCTTAATTCTTTTTTTGCGGTTAGTTGTATTAAGTTGAATAAAGCTTTCCTAAGTTTATTCGCCTCGGGTTATTCATTACAATTTATTCAACTTTATAATAGAAAGATACCTCAAGCCCGACAGTCTGGAACTCGATACGTCAGACCCTGACTTTAATGACAAATGGCTACATTGGAGGGATATGTTCGAGGGATTTCTTTCAGAGCTGCAGTTTTCTTCTACGTCGGCATTGACTGGCTCTCAGAAATTAACCCTCTTATTACACCATATTTCCACTCCCATTTATAAGTATTTGTCCGGGTGTCAAAATTACGATGCTGCTATAAGCACTCTAGATTGAATGTTCTTTAAAGAGAAAAACTCAATTTTTGCAAGATACTTACTTGCTACTCGGGGTGAAGAGACTGAAGAAAGTCTCGAGCTGTATCTTCAAAACCCGAAAATATTAAGTTACGACAGTGATTTTACTGTCCTGAAAGCAAGCCAAGCCAGGGATATTGCAATAAGAGATGCCTTCATCAGTGGAGTACGGTCTAACCAAATCAGACAAAGGATGCTCGAAAACAAAGACTTGGATCTGGCTACCGCCTACGAACTAGCCCTTACGTTGGAGATGGCCCAAAAACTATAAGATCTCTATTCGCAACCTGATTTTTCAGCGACTACTATTTCTGCCAAGCTTCATTCCCGACAAATTCCTATCTCAAATTCACAACATTGTGACCCCCAAGATAAAGATTCTTCAAATACTATTGAACAACCGGTTACTATCACTGCAGCTGAGATTAAATGCTACTTCTGCGGCCTTCGTAAACACGCTCGTTCATCCTGTCCAGCTCGAAACAGTAGATGTCGTAAGCAGGGACATTTTTTGAAAGGTTTGTCGGTCACCCCCGCCCCAGAAAACCCGTTTAGCCGCCACCATATCTCTATCTACCGTATCGACTGTCTCTCCCAAATGCCTTTCTAAAACAACTGTGCTGGGCAGAGTGAACGGACTAAATCTCCACGCTCTTATTGATACAGGAAGTTCTGAAAATTTTTTTCGATGCACATATCGTGGAAACAAATAAATGGAAAATCTTTTCCTGTTCTAATCAAATATCGATCGTCCCTATCCTGCCGTGTAATCAGATACTGCATGGTTAACCTCGAGCTAAAAGAAGATTTCTATTCTAAAATCAAGTTACTGATAATGAGAAACCTCTGCTGCGAAGTAGATTTAAGGCACAATTTCCTTAACCGCCATTATCACCTTACAATTCCGTTCGATGGTACCAAACTAGCGCTGCAAATATGTGGATTAGTAACTGCAAAAGTCCAGTATCCATCTCTCTTCTCAAATCTATCCTCTGACTATAAACCTATAGCCTTAAAATCTAGACGCTATTCGCTCAAAGACAAGGAATTTATTTCAATGGAAGTGAAGAGACTTCTTAAAGAAAATATTATAGAGCCCAGCAAATCGCCATAAAGAGCCCAGGTCCTAATAACGACTAATGAAAACCATAAAAAGGGGATGGTTGTTGACTATTCTCAAACCATCGACAGGTATACAAAGGTCGATGCGTATCCGCGGCCCCGTATTGACGAAATGGTTTCCGATATCACTAAGTATCATATTTTCAGCACGTTGGATCTTAAGAGTGCCTACCATCAGATACCCATCAACCCGGAGGAAAAACCTTACACAGCATTTGAAACTTGTGGGCGTTTATATCAATTCCGTAGGATCCCTTTTGGGGTTACAAATGGGGTCGCAAGTTTTCAAAGGGTAATACACAAAATAATTTCTAATGAGAAATTGAAGGGTACTGTGGCATACATAGAAAATGTCACAGTTTGTGGTTATAACGAGAAGGATCATAATCACATCGAACAATTCATGGCCGCCGTAAATAAATATGACCTTACCCTTAATGAGGAAAAATGTTCATATAATTTGAAAAGCATCAAGCTACTAGGGTACATAGTCAGGAATGGTACCATGAGACCGGACCCCGAGCGACTTAAATTCCTAATGGAATTACCAATTCCTGGAAATATAACTGCTTTACGACGAACCCTTGGCATCTTGCCCATTATTCCCAATGGGTTGCGTCTTTTTCTGAAAAAATACATTTACTTACTCAAGTAACAACTTTTCCATTATCTGATTCAGCCATTAGAGCATTTCCAATTTTAAAAAGGGATATTGCCAATTCTGCCATTGCTCCCATTAACCCTTCTGCTCCACTAGTAGTTGAAACCGATGCATCTAATTTGGTAATAGCTGCCTCCTTAAGACAACACAGTTGGCCTGTAGCTCTTTTCTCTAGGACACTCTCGAAGTCTGAACGAAGGCATACTGCCATAGAAAAAGAAGCGTACGCCATAGTTGAAGCTTTACGAAAATGGAGGCATTATCTGATCGGTAGAGATTTTCACCGTATCACCGACCAAAAATCGGTCTCATTTATGTTTAACCCGAAAAGCTCAAGTAAAATAAAAAATGAGAAAATTGCAAGATGGCGGATGGAACTCTCTTGTTATTCATTTGACGTCTCCTATCACCCTGGAAAGGAGAATGCTGCAGTTGACGCACTTTCAAGGGTGTGTGGTCTAACAACATGCTCATCTGATCTTCAGAGCGTACACCGAGAATTGTACCACTCGGGTATCACAAGAATGACACATGTAGTTCGGAGCAGGATTTTACCATATTCAGTTGAAGATGTAAAGAGAATTACCAACTCCTGCCAAATATGTACAGAAAATAAACCAAGGTTCTATAAGCCCCCTCAAGCAACACTCGTGAAGGCCACTCAGCCTTTCGAAAGGCTTAATCTGGATTTCAAGGGTCCACTACCTTCTAAAACACAAAATAAGTACATGCTTACTAAAATTGACGTGTACTCAAGGTTTCCCTTCGTCGTTCCATGCCCTGATGTAACGGCTACTACAGTTATTCAAGGCCTCTGCTCCCTGTTCGCAATTCTCGGAGTGCCTGCCTAGGTTCATACAGATAGGGGAGCTGCCTTTATGTCAGAAGATCTCAAGAGTTTTTTGCATGAACGAAGACTGGCGGTAAGCCGAACCTCCCCTTACAACCCTCAAGGGAACGGACTCTGTGAACGATATAACGGAATATGGAAGACGGTACAGTACAGCATTGGCAAACCGAAAAAGGCCGATCTCAAAATGGGAAAGTGTCATCCCTGAGGCTCTAAACGTTATCAGGACCCTACTGTGTACATCTACAAACGCTACTTCCCACGAGAGGTTTTTTTCGTTCCAACGACGAAGTTCAACAGGCAGCTCCCTCCCTTCATGGCTTGCTCAAGCTGGAATTGTTTTACTGAAACACCGTGTTCGTCGTAGTAAACATGACCCCTTAGTCAGCAAAGTAAAACTAATTGAGGCGAACCCCCAATTCGCCCAGATTGAAACTGCGGAATGCAAGCAGTCAACGGTCTCCTAAAGAGATATCGTCCCGGCTGGAAATACAGCTGAAGAGGTTACTGCGATGGAGAATCGCGAATATCCAGTTTTCAGAACTAGCCCAGTTAAGCTAGGCGATCAAATCCCGCATACAACTAGTTCAGATACTCTACCATATGAATCCAATTATCCTTATGAACCTTCTTCTACATCTGATTCTGAAGAAAGACCGATACCACAAAAACGGCCTCATCCTACATCGAAGACTGACACTTACTTTTCAGACGCCCAGCAACCGAAACATAAAAAAAACGGTGCCGTTTCTAGGCTAGACCCTCTATGCAGAAATGCATTAATCACGATAACAATATCTTATCGTCTGATGTTGACGGCCACCAGTTACCTGAACAATGAAGATGTTCCCAAAGGACCCGCCAAATGCCAGGTCGTTGGAAAGACTTTGTTCTGTACGAATAACTAACAGGTGGGGGAGAATGGTGTAAGTAATTCCCCACAACCGGCTCCCCCTGTTTGGTGTAATAGACACACTCCAGAAATGCTTATAAAATAAGCTAGCTTAATTCTTTTTTGCGGTTAATTGTATTAAGTTGAATAAAGCTTTCCTAAGTTTTTCGCCTCGCTTTATACATTACACAAATCACTAAACTCCGAAAACAAACGATTAAACTTTAAATGCAATCGACTAAACTCTGAAAACAAACGACTACAATCTAAAAACAAACGACTTCACTTCAAGAGCAAACAACTAAGCTCCGAAAGCACATGTCTGCACTCGAAAAACAAACAAATGCACTCCCACAAAATACAGCTCTCCGAATGCAAGCGCCCAAACTCCAAAAACCGAAGACTACACGCTAAGATAGAAAAGAAAACTACAGTCACAAAAACAAACGGCTAAACTCCAACAGCAAACGATTAAACTCCGAAAACAAATGAATGCACTCTAACATCTTACGACTGCACTTCAAAAGTAAACGACAAGTATCCAAAAACAAATAACTCAACTCCAAAAACAAACTACTGCTCTCCAAAAGTAAATGACTGCACTCCAAAAGCAAACGACTATACTCCGAAAACAAATGACTCCACTCTGAAAGGGAACGACTACACTAAAAAAAAACAAAAAAAAAAAAAACGACTGCACTCCAAAAACAAGCGATTAAACACCAAAAGCAAACGACTAAACTCCGAAAACAAACGTCAACACTTCAAAAACAAACGACTAAAATTCGAAAACAAACGACTTCACTCCAAAAGCAAAAGACTTAACTCCGAAAGTAAATGACTGCACTTCAAAGCAAATGACTGCATTCCTAAAATAGACGACTAGACTCCGAAAAGAAACGACTAAACTCCAAAAACAAACGACTAAACTCCGAAAATAAACGACTGCATTCCGAAAACAAACGAAAACATACGACAGCACTCCAAAAACCAATGACTAACATCCAAAAGCAAACAACTGCACTCCAAAATCAAACGACTAAACTCCGAAAACAAATGACTGCACTCCAAAAACAAACGGCTAAACTTCGAAAACAAATGACTGCACTCCAAAAACAAACTACTAAACTCCAAAAGCAAACGACTAAACTCCAAAACCAAACGAATGCAATCGAAAAACAAACGACTGCATTCGAAACACAAACGACTGCACTCCAAAACCAAACGACTACACTCCAAAAACATACGACTACACTCCAAAAGCAACGTCAACACTCCAAATGCAAACGTCTAAATTCCAACAGTGGAAGAATACACTCCAAGATAAAAAAAATACACTCGAAAATTCAAACGACTAAACTTCAACGGCAAGTAACTTCACTTCAAAAGCAAAAATAATTAGAATAAGAAAACTCACCGCAAAAAAATATTCAATGAGATCTACAACCGTCCTAAAACAAGCAAAAGTATTACTGTACACTTTTCACGAATAGGTAAAGCAAATGTAAGAAATTACTGATGATAACATATGAAAACATTTAAAACATGAAGCAATATAATTTCAATATATAAACAATGAGTAAAAATTTAAAGAAAACAACAACAACAATACACACAAGCACATACACACAAACCCATATATATATATATATATATATATATATATATATATATATGTGTGTGTGTGTGTAAGGGTCACCGTTCATCTCATTTTTCAGGGACCTAAGACTTTATCTAAAAGGGGTGAACGGCTGAACCATTGAAAGCTTTGGTGTGTTAACGATAATGAAGGCTTCTCTATGGATAGTTACGGTTTTGCAAGAACAAGGAACAGAAAAATGGCGCACCAATGTCAGTCAGATTCTCACGAACGATACTTCGCAGGTTCTAAATTCAGAGTTTTTACTTCTAAACCGGTTGCTTTCGCAATGGCATTTGCGAGAAATGAAAGGCAAATATCTTCATCCAACATGTGACCCAATCTTGTCGCGTCTATCATATTACCCCGATAATTTTACGCCACGACAATAACAGTTATATATATATTCATATGTGTGTGTGTGCACGTGCTGTGTGTGTGAGAGAGTTTATGGTTAACGTAACTTTGCGTACGTAATATTTTTCATCTTTACAAAAAATTATTTTAAAAGTGAATTTCTATGCTTGTTTACAATATCTATCTATCTATCTATCTATCTATCTATCTATCTCTTACTTTGTATTTATGGTTAATTTTTTGTCTATCTATCAATGCATATCCTTCTCCCTCTACTTGGATATCTTTCTGGACATGTTTCAATCAGTCTCTAAATTTATCCCTTTCTCTCTCTTTCTTTCTTGTTCATACGTATCTATCTATCTATCTATCTATCTATCTTTATAGATGTGTTTGCGGGTTTTTGTGTGTGTGTTTGAATTTCTATTTATTCCTTATCTGTCTATGGGAAGGCTCAATGCTGTTTTGACGTACGTGCTTGACTTTGACATAAAGGTAAGCGATGTTAAACTCCAGTGGCGCTATTATGTGAATTTTTGAACTACACATTTGGGAAAGCCATGAACATATATATCTCGTGAATATAGGTTAATATAATAATCCCCGAAATTTAATATACTATTAAAGAAAGAAACACCAAAAGAAACTCGCCCATCTATCTTCATATGCATGCTCACTCTCTCTCTCTCTCTCCCTGTCTTTCTCTTTCTCTCACTCTCTCTCTCTCTTACTTCCTTCTGTCTTTCTATTAATCTCTCCCTCTTTCTCTATTTCTTTAATCTTACTCTCTCTCTCTCTCTCTCTCTCTCAATATTAACACACACACTCACACACACACACACACACACACACACACACACACATATATATATATATATATATATATAAGCACAAAGCAGGTTACAAAAACCAGGTATTCCGGAAATCGCGCGCAAAAACGACGTAGGTACTGCACAAAGTGCTGTCAACTGTCAGAACTCGGCACGATTCAGAGTAAATCTTCAACGAATTATTGTTGCGGTTAGACTGATCTGTTTCCTGTATTTTTTTATTATGTTTTCATTCGTGGGATGGGTACTGCTTTTCCAGGCGTGTATGACTTTTTATTCTCAGCAGGCAAATAATAAAATAGGATAAAATAAAATGAATAACGAAGTGAATATGCCTACATTTGAGTTAATATATATATATATTGTGTGTGTGTGTGTGCTACCGGAAGCACATTTATGCTGATTCTCTTCTAATGTTTCGAGAACACTTTCAGAAGGAAACTGAGTCGTAAAACACGCAGTTATGAGAAGTTTTTGTCTTTGAAAATGCACCGAAATACCACTGAATGTCGAAAGGGGATCTGTCTAAAATACTGAGATTTACTCTAGTAATCAATGACGGTCATATCTATGGGTTTTCTTTTACTTTTGTATTCCAAGACTAAGAAAAATTCTTTTAAAGTTTTTCATCTAAAAATGAAATCTGATTCCTTTAATTCACGTCTGATTTTTCCACACATGTTAAACAAAACAATAGCTAGAATATCATGAATAAAGACATAAGATTTACTTTACTGACAAACGTGACAATAAGAAAGCGACCTCGTTGAAATGCTAATTATGTTACTGTAAAAGCAAAATTTAATAATTGAATAGATTTGTCTTTTTAATATGGTATCAGTCTTCGTTGGTCAACTGATGCCAAAGCCATCCTTTCAGAAAAAGACTAGCGGTAATATTAAACTCTTAGCTGAGGGGTAAAGAAATTATTACCTTTTATTAAGGTATTAATCGGAAAATTAACCTAATACCGCAACTAGAGTTCGAACTTACCTACTGTGATATTGTAGTGTAGCTCATTAACAACTACGCCATAATAACTAAGCATCTTTTTAACTAAACAAATATCTAGCTAGCTATTAAAATTGCCTTTTCTGTGACGCAATGTTTCTGGTTGATATGAATAGACCGAGACAGTAAATAATAAACAATTTGGTCGGTTTAGGTTGGTTTGGTTTAGTTTGGTAATTTGGTTTAATGGCATATCAAATTTTGTGGATTGAATATATATATATATATATATATATATATATATATGTATACCTATTTAATATATATATATATGTATACCTATTTAATATATATATATATGTATACCTATTTAATATATATATATATATATATATGTATACCTATTTAATATATATATATATATATATATGTATACCTATTTAATATATATATATATATATGTATACCTATTTAATATATATATATATATATGTATACCTATTTAATATATATATATATATATATATGTATACCTATTTAATATATATATATGTATGTATACCTATTTAATATATATATATATATATATATATATATATATATATATATATATATATATATATACCTATTTCGGATAAGTATGCAAATGATTGAATGAGACACCGATTTGCAAATTTATTGAATATCATTTTTTTAAAAAACTTTTCAACACCTATTTTGGAACAAATAATCGACGCATGATAAGGCTTTAGATCATTTATATTTTAATATTGTAATCTTTTTTTGTAGATCCCAGACGGCTGGGACTGTAGAATGCACCAATTACATCTCAGCAGACGGGTAAGACCTTTTCCTAACGTTGCCCAGTCAGCTGGGGCTGTAGAATACACCGACTGCGTCTCTGCAGAGGGGTAAGACCCCTCCCCAAACGAGTGTCCTGGATATGACACTAAACAATCTGATGATGAGATTCCAGCAATGCTGGAGCTTTGGGGTTGCGGAGTGCCCCTTCATTGCCATCGCTCCCAGGTCCACTCTGGCCCGGAGTGGTAGCACCTGATAGGGCCCTATCTATGGGTTAAATAGAACTAACACCATACTTATGCAAAATTGAATTGTTTTGAGTAAACTGAATAGCTTAAAATAGAAATGTTTTTGACAATTAAACCGTACTTACATTTAAACTACGTGATTATGCTTAACTGAATAATTTCAAATAGAACTGTTTTTTATATTAAAACTGTATTTACAATTAACTGAATTGTTACATATAACTGCTTGAATAGTTTGAAATAGAAATGTTTTTGACAAACTGTACTTATGCTTAACTGAATTGTTTTAAAGAGAACAGCTTATTCACATAAAAATGGATTTGGCGTTAAATAACCTACAAAGGTTGAGATGCCATAAAACCCACCAAACCAAACTTTTCCTAACGAGTGTCCTGTATATGGCACTAAACAATCAGATGGTGAGGCTCCAGTAATGCTGGAGCTTTGGCGAATGCGGAGTACACCTTGATTACCATCGCTCCCAGGTCCGCTCTAACCTGGACAGATACAATATGATAGGGTCTGATCTATGGATCCAAAAGAACTGTTTGATGTTTAAACTAAGAGCAAACAAAGTACTTATTCTCAAATGAATTGTTTGGAATAGAACTGTTTGGTGATTTGATTGTGTTGTTTACTTGAATTTTCAGTGATACGTAGCAGTACTTGAAATTATTTAACTTTGCTGGCTTAGGCTAAATTGAATTATTAGAAATAGAAGCGTTTGATCATTTAACTCCGTGTATGTAAAAATGGGCTTACAAATTGAATAATAATAAAAACAGGATTTGGTATTAAATAACTAACAATGGTTGATATGCCATGAAATCCAAACCGAATCAACCTTCTTCGTAATAAGTGCCAATAATCGATTAATCATTTTTTCGGTAGTTTTAAGTGCTTACCGTGGATTTCTTTTGCTGTTATATTATATGCTAACTTCCGTAAATTTAATCTTCACACTTGACCATAGGTTTTTGATCCGATTTGGATCAGGACTTAATGGTAGCCATTCCAATGTCTTTGCACTTGTTAATCTTTTTAAATCAAATAATTTACAGGCAAATTAAGATACATGAGAAAATGGAATTATCGTGCAAAAAACTGCTTAGAAAATCCAAGACAAGGACTTGTACAATGCAGAGAGGTTTTCTCTATAAAATCGCGTTCGTGCACGGTTCAGTTAAATTCTTTTATCGACTTTGAAAGGTTTGGTTGAAAATTCCAACCTATATATTCGAAATATCACCTCTTGGTTGTTTTGTTTTTTTAGCAACGAGCATGTCTGAATAGGATAAAATCTATCATTTGGCTCATCCATCGGGACTATTAGATGTTAATCGAGATTCGACTGTGGAAATTTTTCTGTATTTTTCTTCCTAATTTTGAAGATTTAAATTATTTGCATTTTTAACAGACTTCGATGATTTCTGCACAGTGGACATTCTCTCATTGAATAACTTTGTTATTTTCTGTTTTCAGCAGTTCTTCCATCGTTTTATGTACCGATATTTCAATATATATAATGGACAAAACAACGCATAGTGTTTCTTAAATTCAGAAAACTTGACCTTATATTTGTTTCATCTACTTAGTAACTTATGTCAGATCCTTTTCGCAAATTCCAAATATCTCAAAATGTAAATTGTTGAAGGGATTTTATTTAACTATTTTAGTAATAAATTGTTTTCTAGTAAAACTGGAGTCCATAATTGGGGGTTTCGATTTTTAAAGGTCAACCAAACTACAGTCGGAAGAACAGTATCAGTTGATCACTAGAAGAGAGGATCGCAGAAATCAACCAGGGGACAGGAAAAAAAGGAGGGAATCAGCTACGAAAAGTGGAGGGGAGTCTGACAAGGAGAGACACTGAGATAGCAGTCAGTCAGCAGTCAGTCAGAAAAAGAGCAGCAGAAGAAAAAGAAGCCACAGACGACAGACTCCGAAGGAGGTGGCGGTTAAGTCTGCGGAGAAGAAATCACTAAGTTTGTGGCTGTCCCAATCGCCAATCACTACTTCTCTTTGACAATATAAACCAGTCAATACATTTCCGATGCTCCCTTTTTGGTGATTTCGATGAAAGATTAGCAGCCAATGAACTTTCGTATGAAGCGAACAAACAGACTGTGTTTCGTGTTCGTTACTCTTTATCAATGTACAGTTACCTAGTCTATTATAAGACTCGTTGGGTTATCTTCCCCCTCTGTACGGGTGTATTCGTCGTATGCTTCAACTTAAGTCGACTGGGTGGACCTGATTACAAATCCATGCTGAGATGTTTACAAGCACGTAAGGATCTTTATAAATGTTAATAATATTTCATCCAAAGACCTGTAAACTGATCTATTTCAGTATCTTTACATTTCCCTATTGGCTGGGGCAGCAGAATATACTGACTGAATCTCGGCAGAGTGATAAGACTTCCATAACGAGTGTCCTGGATATGACATTTAAAATATAATGGCGAGGTTGCAGTAATGCTGGACATTTAGGGAATGCCGATTACCCCTTCATTGCCATTGTTCCATGGTCCACTCAGGCCTGGAATTATAGCACTTTTTTTGGTCCAAACTATGGGTCCATAAGAGTGTGTACTTATGCTAAATAGAATTGTTTGAAATAGAATTGTTTTTGACATTGAACTTGTGTATTTATGCTAAACTGGATTATTTGAAATTAACTTTTTACACTTACCCGTGTAAACAAAACTGTACGGATACTGAAATGAATTGTTTGAAATTTTCATGAAACTCATTTAATTTAGTTAAATAACCCGAAAAGGGTTGATACGTCGTAAAACAACCAACCCACCAACCAACCAACTAACCAACCTCACAAAACTATGAAAGCTGTTGACTAATGATTAAATTGAATATATTGAGTGTACGTGTTTTGCTACTTTATAAAATAATTGTTCCTACTGAATTGCATCATTTAAACAAAATTCAGTTGGAACACTTATTTTATTAAGTATTAAGGGTGAAGATAACCCAACGAGTCTTATATATGATAGTGAGCTTTGGCGAATGTAAGTAAGTAAATTTAGTGACCATAGTCGAGGATGACCTGAAGGCTCCCTTTTCAATAGCTACTCCACCGAGGTGTAGGCGAGGATGCTACTCCATTTCCTTGGATTGCTCCACTTACCCTTGATCCTTACCTTATAATGCTGAGTGTTAAGAAAGGTGTCTCATTCATGCCGCCTTGGGCCACATCTAAGCAAAATCTGATAGAGTCATTTACTCAGTTTTTGCTTAGATGTGGCCCGAGGCGGCATGAATGAGACACTCAGTGAGAATCGAAATCGAAAACGTTTACTAGTCTAGCTTGCAGACCATTACACTACCCAAGGTGACCTATGTAATATAATGGATATGATGCAATATATTTATATAATTTCTCTACACTCTGGTTTGATTTCCAATGTAACAATAAAGTGTAAAATATTGCAAGCAAATATCATTGTCTATATAAGATTAAAACGTTTATATAGTTCCCTTCACGTTACGCCACAAGCAGTGCGTGACACAAGGTTTTTTTTCATGAAGAAGGTACAATTCTAAAATCAGAGTTTTTCTTCTCCTAGAACGGTTGCCATAACAAAATTAGAGACAAGAGTTTGTTCTACTATTTACTCATTACTATGTAGAAATAACTGGATTCGGAGCTTTCTGAATGGGAAATGCAAACATTTTTATGCTCAGTTTATGTCCTATAATTACTTTCCTTACGTCTAATAATTCGAGATCAGAAAAACAGTTATTTCTCCAGAGGAATGACAAAATACCTTCATTTTTCTCGTTCATTTTATTTTAGACACTTAGATTTAAATACTAAAAGTGAGAAATATTTCATTTTATAATCATACGATGGTTTTCTATAAATGAATCAGGGTGACAGTTCTTATCAAGTGTTGGTTGTTTTTTTTTTTTTTTGGCATATAAATCCTTGTGGATTTTTTGACGCCAAATCCTATATATATATATATATACAACGAGGTCGTAAGTGATGTACTCCAGTGGACCCCTTCATTGGGACGAGCAAAGCCACGACATCCAGCTCGAACATACATATAACAGCTCTGTGCAGATACTGGATAGAGCCCGGGATACATGCCAAAATCAATAGACGATAGGATGGCGAATGAGGGTCCGAAATATCCGTGCTGATTGCGCGACATAATGATGATGATGATATATATATATATATATATATATATATATATATAAATTGGGATAAGTAGACACTTTGTCAACGTCGCCAATGTTATTATCTGAGTAAGTTTGATAGCCACATAGGCGATTTGAAAATACGATTTCTAAGCGAATAAAGTTACTCACAAACGTCGATAACTTTATTTTTACGCAAGTTCTCGGAGCATATCTATTTGCACACAAATAATCTCAAATATCCCTGTCCAATACTTATAAATTCAATTCAATATTAATAATTTGTTTGGATACGCTTAAATGATTTTAAGAATTCCTATCTAATACTAATAATTCTAATAATAATAATAATAATGTATTGTGGCTCGTACCACGTGACTTCCGATATCGCGGAAGTATAAAAGACGCCGTGTTTCTGAGAAGCAGAAAGAGAGCAACAGAGAGCTCTGAAAGATCTCGGTCAGTTGTAAGATCAACTTCGGCCGTAACACCATCAGCGCGAGACTTATAATACTTGTCGGACTGTACCACTTCAGTTAATGAATAATTATTTCACTGGGTAGTTCTTCCTTACCAAGATACAACAAATAATAAAACGTATCTCCGTCTTGAATCAACGATTCTATTTTCAGCGACAATAACTATTACGCCATAAACACTTTCCTCCCTGTGCATCACTTAAAAACCTGACTTTAGATGTGAATTCAGCGACTCAAATTTTGTTAGAAAGAGAACAGTTTCCTTTAGTACCAAGAGGGAAGTTATTTGTTATTTTCCGTTTTTAAAATGTTTTTTTTCTTTATTCAATAGAACTTTAAAACTTTCCACTCTACTACTTATTAAGAAATATTCAATTGATAATTGTGATTTTTACGACAGTTCACAGTTTTATATGAGTGATATCCGAAAAGTATAGAGCTAACATTTGCTAATCATCATATTTTTATCATACAACTAAAATATTGAGCAGTTACCTAAACTAGAGGGTGGAACGATAAAATTGTCGCCCTAGAAAAGACAATATGATTCCATTTCCGTATAATGAAAACCGGTTTTCTTTTTTGTGGCAGACCATCTACAAGTTGGCCAGTTGTGTACAAATTCCAAGAGCGACAGGAGCTTTCGATCATGTCTGAAAGTGACACAATGTTCCACAAGCTAGATCAGAGATGTGCCGGTGTACAACTCATGTTCTCAACCGATCCAAGTTATGACAGCCCGAACCATCGCTGGATTGCCACGAATAACAGGGACGTACCCAGGGTGATGAAAACAAAGTTTCTGGCTACGGTTATGGTCTTTGGTGTGGTTTCAAGTGAGGGTCACATCATGCCACCTCACACCTTCGAAGTCGGCTTGAAAGTCAACACCAAAGTTTACCTGGATGTGCTGAAGAGTGTGGTGATCCCCTGGTGCAATCAGGTGGCCGGTGGCAGACCCTGGGTGTGGCAGCAGGACTCGGCGCCGGCCCATAAGTCAAAAGAGACCCATGCTTGGCTTCAGAAGTAGTGCTACGACTTTTTACCCTTCTCTCACTGCCCCCTCCTCCCCCAACCTGAACCCGCTGGACTACTTCCTTTGGTCATAGGTCGAGAACATCACCAACATGACTTCCCACAACACCAAAGCCAGCCTGATCGCCGCCATCCACCATGTATTCACCGTGCTCCCACCGGCACTTGTGGAAAAGGCATGCTTCCAGTTCCGGATCCGTAAAAAGGCGGTGATTGAGGCTGAAGGCGGCTACATTGAATAGATGTCAGCTCTACTACATCATTAAATTACCTGAATTGATTTTTTTCAATGAATTTTTAAAATATAGCTGTAGTGTTGTTTTCTTTAGGACGACAATTTTATCATTCCACCCTGTACTTTGCAATATCTTTACCTGTTTATAATGAAGTGTGACCTCTAATTCCATTGATACACTCGAAGAAAGTGACGTCATTTGTGATCAGAGAACGAGAGAATAATTTCCGATATCCCATGGAAGGTTTCTCGACTTCAGAAGACTGAGTTTTATAGTCAAATCTTCTGCATTGCAACTGTTAAAGATTTGTTTTGAGATTACAGACGATGCAGCCCAAAGCAAAACGCTCGTTTGTCATGAATATGTTGCACAATCATAAAAAGGTTATTTTCAGTACCTTTAAATCTTCAAAATAATTTAAGAATAGAATGACTGCAAATCAGTACATGCATGTATCTTGAGATATATTATTCCGAACCATACCAGTACCAAATAGATGTTTGTACCACCACGTATCGAACAGGTTGATGCGTCTATCGCTACGTCTTCAGTTTTAGTCGGACCCTGTTGTAATTTCGCCGTGGGAAAAAGTGACGAATACACAAAACTCTGTCTTAATTCACAAACGCAAATGTTTATTCGATACTACACTTTTTAAGTAGCCGTCGAGAGAAAGAGAGTATTAAAACTGAGTCGCCCGCGTTAGCTGGACAAAGAGAAATAACATCATGAGGAGAGTGAGAGAGAGAGAGAGAGAGAGAGAGAGAAAGAGAGGGAGAGAGAGAGAGAATAAATACAGTCATTGCATTTTCTTTCTTGTTTTCTTTTGTAATTCTTATGGGCTTTTTCGCTGGTTTCGTTTCCACCGCTGCGCGTCTGGTGTGACACCCCTTTTCAGAGCTCACCTAAAAAGGGGGCCGTATTTTTCGTCTGTCCTTACATCTTTATCTTTACGTCGTCACGTGTCCGAGACAACTAACTTTCAAACCCGAGTCGTCCCCTGACTTTTGCCTGGTGTCAAAGGGAATACATGCTCGTTTTCGATGGTTCCACACAAACAAAGAAGATTTGGGACCGCCAAGATTTTTCTTGCCATTTTTAATTACCGTAGTCATTCATTTTTGACTGGATGGCCTATAACGACTACTTTGGCCTAACTCACTCAGGTCAGCTGCCCGTTCATGGACTCACTGTCTGCTTTTTCTTATGTTTTTCTTCTCTCTCTCTCTCTCTCCTTCTTGATTTCCCAGTTGCCTAAGGCAGCAGAATAGACTGCTGAAGTGTAAGACCTCTCCCGAACAAGTGTCCTGGATAACACGCTAAACAATATGATGGTGAGGCTCCGGTAATGATTTAGCTTTGGGGAATGCAGACTACCCTTTTGTTTCCATCGCTCCCAGGTTTACTCAGGACCGGAGTTGTAACACCTGATTGGGTCCTACCTATGGGTCAAATAGAACTAAACTGCATTCTTACACTAAACTGAATTGTTCGAAATAGAACTGTTTTCGATTTTGGAACTGTGTACTCATGCTAAGTTGAATTGTTTGAAATAGAACTGTTTTTGACAATGAAACTGAGTAGTTACGTTAAACTGAATTGTTTGAAATAGAACTGTTTTTTAAAATTGAAACTGTGTACTTATGCTAAATGGAATTGTTTTAAATAGATCTCTTTTGAAATTTAACTGAGGGTAAAGAAAAAAATACTTATACATAAGTGAATTGTTTGAAATACAATTTATATGTATTAAAAAGGATTTGGCATTAACAACATACAATGGTTGGTGAGTCATAAAAACAAATCAAATCAAACCAAATTCTTCACAAGAAATTCTCTGGATAACTTGGACCTACAATATCACGTTATACTTCAAGAAACAATATTAAAACCAATATCTTAAAATTTGTCTAAAAAAACAAACTCAGTGAAAAAATCTAGTCATGGATTTTTTACGATCTCATTTGCCAGTCAAAATCCACTGAATTTAAAGAATGACCCTATTGAAATGTAACAGAATATAAACTGTTGTATATTATTCATTTTGTATTGGCGGGATTATATTCCTCATCTCTTGTATTCTTTATTCATACATAGATGAATAAATGCATGAAAGAAATTACAAAAAAATGGACTCTCCTTACATACGGAAATTATATGCTTAATCAATAAAGATAATTATTCGTTTTCGTGCACATTCAATGAACCTGAAGAAGTCCAGAAGCTACAATGTCAAAACATTTTGAACAAAGAACAACAATGACGGGAAAAATACTACACTTATTACTTGTTAGAAACGATTTTTCTAAAATCCAGCCTGTGCAGATATCTTTCGAGCAGATTTTCGAGGTAATTGAGTCAAACGCTGAGATATATATCCATGAATATCGTGTGGCAATTTTCATCATCAAAGAGAAATTTCCACAACAATGACGGGAAAAATACTACACTTATTACTTGTTAGAAACGATTTTTCTAAAATCCAGCCTGTGCAGATATCTTTCGAGCAGATTTTCGAGGTAATTGAGTCAAACGCTGAGATATATATCCATGAATATCGTGTGGCAATTTTCATCATCAAAGAGAAATTTCCCCACAAGCTATCGCTAAATTGTATTGCAGACTGAACACTTTAAACTTGATATGGCAACCAATTTAGGAAAAGGAAAGCGAATTCAAACTAGTGTACTCAGCAAAAACATGACCTTGTATGATATCTTGCTGATGTAACGGTTATTGTCGAAGGAAACTGAATCAGAGACGCGAGTTTGCGTTTCATTTCTCGGTAATGCCACCAAGAAAGGTATGAATCTATACGTCCCTTCCAGCTAAGGGAAAATTGGGAAGAGTAGGGTTGGAACGCAACCAACTTAGGAGATAAAAAAACATATAAATTCAAACTAGCTGTACTCCGCTTAAAAATTGATCAAGCGTCAAATTCGGCTTCTGGCGGGAAAACAGGAGGAATACATTCCTTATTATTTACATTTTTCAGACTAGTGTCCTCATCTTTGTTGACATGTTTATTACGACGATTCAACTGTTGTACGTTTCGGCATTCTTCAGTAGGTTAGAATATCGAACTTATCCCTTGATCTTGCTAACAGGGGTAGACTGTTTTAGTTCCACGAGCCATGTTTAATGGATGTCAGTTAAGTTCCCCTCTGAAAGTTCTCCACTACCTTCACCGGGTATTGACCTCGTACTCTTTTGGGTATGTCACTGGATCTAACCAACGGCCATGTCTCCTTGAGGATACCTGTGTATGAATTTCTGGGTATTATAAACCTAATATCTTCAACAACCATTTTTTACCAGTGCGCATATTTCAATTTTGCTGATATCATTGGATTTCCTTTTTTACCAGAGAGTACAACGGCCGAAACGTTGTGATAAACATAGCGACAAAGATGAGGTCAATCGTCCGAACCATTTTTTACCAGTGCGCATATTTCAATTTTGCTGATATCATTGGATTTCCTTTTTTACCAGAGAGTACAACGGCCGAAACGTTGTGATAAACATAGCGACAAAGATGAGGTCAATCGTCCGAAAAATGTAAATAATGTACATAATACCTCATCTCAGAAATGTTGACAGATATTGAATACATTGTTGTTTTTAAAAATATAATTAGTTTATGCACAGAGCTATTCCGTGACTTACATTACCTTTATTTTTAAATGGTCACCCAAGTACATACTAATCAGGTTCATCACTTCTTAACTAAGGTGATCATTTTGACATGAGAGTAGATATGTAACGTGCTACAAAATATTAATAACATCAGAATGTTTTTTTCTTATTTCAACAGCTGTTTTCTTTCTGCTGTCAGTTTATATATTATAATTTTGATAACAATTTTCAGTGAGCATCATATTCTTGAAAGAGGCTCCGAAGAGAAACTATGAAGTATTCAAGCAAGATTATGTACTCAAGACAAAAAGGCACGCAACATCTTTATTCGCTCCCATGAGTATCTCAAAAGTGGCAAACAGAAACCGCTAGAGAAAACAGGCTTTAAGACAAACCACTCACAAAATCTCGTATTATCTCGTGTATTGTCCAAATATCACTCGGATGGCGAGAAAAAGTTTTTCGTTTGTCGGGAATGTAAGTTCTTTAAAAGAGGAAAAAAAAGAAAGAGAAAATATCAACCTTTAGAACTGTTGGCAAACTTTTTTTTCATCTCGATTGTATCGTGTTTTGGCGTAATGATGGAAACATTAAGAGAAAATCTCACATAGGTTTAGATTTGAATAATGCACTTCATCCAATCGATTTATGATATTTTTCCTGGCCAATCGGTGTCAAAGGTCTTCATGAAGTGTCTGAAAATTATCACGCCTAAATTAACCTTTCAAAGTAAGAAAAACACGAACATATGCGCAGAAAAGACTTTTATACTTATGGTTCTTTTACTATATATATATATATAAAAGATTTTTTGGGAAAGATTTATGCTCACACACACACACACACACACACACACACACACACACACACACACACACACACACACACATCTCTCTCTCTCTCTCTCTATATATATATATATATAGCAATAACTGCTTTACGTTGCGATGTTTTTACTACCAGGATAGGGTTTCAATTTGTAATCATGCTAAAAATATAAAAGTACAAGCGATCCTCCTTCATTTTGGTTTCAGATTTTTCTATAGGAATAAATACCCACGAATGATAAATCCTGAGAGATACCGTTTCATTTTTTGTTTGATGGTATAACAAACTTTCTGGGATATGTAATGTCAAAATTATCTGTGTAGATGAAAAGCAATGGCACTATTTTATCAATTGTAATATATTTTCAAAATCTCGTTAGTCCGAAAGTTTTACTGCTGGAATTCGAACTCACTAACTGTGAATCTGCAGTTCATTAATTTAGTTATTACGTCATGAAGAGCTTTTCTTTATATTCATGTATGTGTATGTGGGGGTAAGTGTCTTTTTTGTTTTTATTATAATTATGACTTAATTTCTCATAGAAAATATTACTGTATATACAATAGTATATATATATATATATATATATATATATATATATATATATATATATATATATATATATATCGTATGACTAAAACGACGACTACTATTATTACTACTACTACAATTATTACAGCAACAACAACAACAAAAACAACAACTACTACTACTACTACTACTACTACTACTACTACTAATAATAATAATAATAATAATAATAATAATAAGAAGAAGAAGAAGAAGAAGAAGAAAGATTTTTTCACAAGGATAAACACCTCAGTAGTCCCCTCCACTTTGCAAGATATCTGGAATCATTATTAACATGGAGAGGGGAGGACCTCAGACAAATAGATCAAAAGACAATAAAAATGATAACGATGCAAAAGGTCTTATGTGTCAAGAACAAAGAGAAACGAAGAGAACCAACCATCATCGAGGATTGCATGGATTCATCGATACCAGGGCTACTTTGGAAACAGAACAGACAACATAAGGACAACCAAAACATCAACAAAATCTAACAAACCAAATTGGAGGAGAAACGACAGAATGGATATTTAAAGCGACAAACAAGCCAAATCTCTCTCAAGAACACCTGGACGTAGCGAGGAAAGAGAAACATTCAGAGAGAAACTACATCTCTTCTAATAACAGAAAAAAACAACGCCATAAGGACTAATTATATCAAAGCTCATATTGATAATACATAACGGAATAGCAAGTGCTGATTATGTGGTGACAACGATGAAATTATTAAATATATAATAAGCGAAAGTAGCAAACTAGCACAAATGGAATATAGACTAGTCACGACTGGGTTGGGAAACTAATCCACAAGAAATTGTTCCAGAAATTCAAATTCGACCGTATGAACAAATGATACATGTATATATTAGAATCCCTCCTTGAGAATGAGACGCACAAAATTCTCTGGGATTTTGAGATAAAAACAGATCACCGAATCGCAGTCAGAAGAGTGGACCGAGTTGTAAATAACCAAAAAGAACTTACTGTTCCGAGGAATTCGCCGTCCCATCGGAACAGAGGGTGAAAATCAAGGAAAGTAAAAAGAGAAGCAAGTACGTAGATCTTGCCTGAGAACTAAGAGAGTTGTGGAACATGAGTTTGAGGCTGATAGGAATTGCTGTAGTCATCCTTGGAACTGTCCCCAAAGAATTGGATAGAGGACCGGAAGAGTTGGAAATCAGCGCCAGAATCGAGGTCATTCATATTACAACATTGTTAAGATCGGACGGAATATTTTAAAGAGTCCGAGAGCCCTGAGAATTCTTGCTCTTACTCTGACTCTAAAGACCAACATATAACGCTCTTATAAACAACCATGAAGGATTATAATTATATACATAATGGTGGCGCTATCAATTACAAGGGGAGGGGGATGATGTGATTTCGACTACGGAGTTTGGTTTCGAAAAATATTCTTGTTTTCTTAGGAACTCTTTCCAACTTTTTTTTTTATAATTGTTTGTTTGATGCAGTCCGTTGCACTACATAGACACTAACTAAAGTATGGAGAAAAAACTTGATGGCAACTACTCAAGAATGCAGCGAGCAAAGCTGAACAAGTCCTCGAGGCAGCACCCCAGAAAAAGCTGCTGTAAGTCCACTTACCATCCATCACGAAAACTATCCAAGTTAGACGAACCAGACATGCGGGACACTGCAGGGGAAGTTGGAACGAACTCATCAGTGGACCCCTTCACATGGACGAGCAAAGGCAGGACGACTAGCAAGAACATACATTCAACAGCTCTGTGCCAATACAGGATGTGACCTTAAGACCAGTCGGAAGTGATGGACGATAGAGAAGGGTGGCAGGGGGGGCAGGGATATCAGTGCTAATGGCGCGACATTATTATTATTACTATTATTATTATTTACCCCTGAGAGTTTTTCTCATCAGTGTTAGCTGATGGTCTTTCACTGTTGTTTGAATGACAGCAAGCCTCCTCAAGTCTCCAGGACACTGGCCGTTCTCAATATTGTAGTAATTTGGATGGTCTCTACCAGTCCTCAAATTTTTAAGTCCTCCAGTCCCTTTAATAAAACTTTTGTGACTTTACTAAAAGCACAAATCACAATTGGATTGTTACTTTCATGTTCCACAGTTTTTTTCTGTTCCCTTGAAAGGTCCAGGAATTACGTGGTGCATTGAATAAGATTCCAGACTTTTTTTGTACAGGCAGCTAAAATGGTCGTAGACTCTTGAAAATTCAGTATGTTATTAGTATACATCTTATGAGATGACTGACCCATTTTCATAATTTCAGGTTCAAATGAACTGCTACAGCAGGAATTGGATTTCACACTACTAAAGCCTGATTGTCACTGCGGGTGAATTTTAAAAATGCAATCTGGACGTGAGGACACATTAGAAGAACGATATGCAATAAAATTGTGTTTTAAATTTGCAAAAAATGCCACAGAATCGTATGGAATGCTTCGGACTGCTTTTGGACAATCTTGCATGAATGAGGCATCAATTTTTGAGTGGCATAAGAGATTCAAGGAATCCAGGAAGTCTCTGAGGGATGATGAGAGTTGTGGGAGGAGCAAGGAAGTCAAAACACCAGAGTTGATTGACTAAAGGGTTTGGGTTAGGGTGACTATGTTGAGGTTTTAAGGGAGTTCAGGAAAAGATTCCTTGGGAAGAGGCCAGCACTCTTCAAATCGGGTCAGTGGCATTTCCACCAGGACAATGCACCAGTCCACAACACAATCCTTGTCACAGACTATTTCAGATCCTGCTCCATGTGACTTTTGGTTATTCTTAAGCTTAGAGGCTGTCGTTATGAGACAATTGAGGAGATGAAAGAGGCTGTGACGAAGGTCATTGACATGCTCACACTAGAGGACTTCCATGGGGCCTTCCAGAAGTTGTTGGAACGGAGCAATAAGTGCATTGCAACTGGAAGAGATTACTTCGAAGGGGACTAGTGTTTTACATGTGTACTTTCAATAAAAGTACCCATACGAAAAAAGTCTGGAAACTTATCTAATGATCCTTATATATATATATATATATATATATATATATATATATATATATATATATATATATATATATATATTATCATCCTATTCAATTTTCAGTTTTATTTTCGTTTTTTCAGTTTTATTTTAGTTTTTTTTTTTTTAAATTTTTATCACCGAAGACCTAGGATAAAAGAACGCTATGATAATATGCAATCTATATGCTTATGCAATCTATATGCTTATGCATCTTTTGGGTGATATTTTTCACTCACATTTTCGTTATCACCTAAAACGATGAGCTGCTCTGCAAAGTTCAGTTTCTCATATTTTATATAGGCTAAGGATGCCGCGAATCTATTAAATGTGTTTATCTGTTCCTTTCTTGGTCATATTAACGGCTCCCTCTGTTAACGACATGGTGATAGATTTAAGGTACGACTCTTTCTCAATTTCTATTTTCAGGTCTTTATATTTGCTTATTCTACTATCTTTGAATGTAATTGTAAGTCAGCAATGACATACCAATTTGAAGTAATCTTTTCTTTTATTTTATTGTCCTTACCAACTATATCTGGTCTATTGTCTTCAGTTTGGATAGCAAAGTCTTAACGAATAGTTGCCCTTTTAACATGTTACTGGTTCTGGTTGGTGTTTATATCATTTTTCAACATCCACTATAGAATATTATGTACATATTTTCCAATGAATGTAATTTCCTATTTTATCATGCCTTTCTGTATAATCTTTTGCTCTTTCGATTAGGCAATGCGAACTAAGAGCTTAACAGAGTCGGCTTTTTTTGTCTTATAAATATTAGGTACGATCCATTTTTTATAAGTTTTCCGGATAGTTTTAATATAATTAGCTCTGATCTTGTGCTGCAATTATTAACATCCGTCCCCGCCGTCTGTCCAGCACCTTTTAACTATCGATTAATCTTTTCTATATTATTTATATATATCGGCATTTCTAATTCTTTGTGCGTATTGTCTATGGAGTCTTTTTCTCTCCCAATTGGTTTTTACTTTATTTTTAAGGCAAATTTATTGCTTTCCTTTTTAATTCAATATTTTTTCTTTTGGTTCTCGTGACCTTTTACAAACAGCAGCATCCAATCTCTTGTGTCTGAGATTTTCTTTTATCCTCTTCCATCATTTTATCTTTTGATGTAGAGCCAGTCTATATTTGCTCTTGTGTGATACATTCTGTGGCAGGTTATCAGCTTCCAAACTTTAGGAACATTCTTTCTTATTTCAGTCAAATTCCACTTTATTATATTAAAACTATACGTCATTTATAATATCACCAGAGCATTAAACTCTATAATTTATTTTGCTTTGAATCCTGTTCTTAATATTTTGTTTATTGTCCTTTAGAATCCCTTTCTTATTTTTTTCTTTGTCTATTTTATAATTACTACAATTCTTTTCATTAATTCATAAATATTCATCAGTACTAATGTGTTCTAAATTTGTAATTTCTGTGTTTATATCTAGCGAGCTGTTTTTAGACTTCACTTGAACACTTTTCTAAAATATGACGTTCATTCATTCTTTTCACACCTCATTTCATCCTAATCTTGTCATTAAACCTTTTTACAGTTTTTAGTCGAACTTTTAAATCATCATCATTCTTTGTATCTGTTGTATACAGAAACCTAGACTGTTTCGGTATACTAGTATACACAAATTAGTAGTTCGTAGTTGAGTGCAAATAATTAGTCTTACATAGACGGTGTGTGTAAAATGTTCCTACTGCTCATGGACCAGTTCAACAAATCCCAGAAAAGGTACGATAGGCTAGTCTACAACAGTATATAGCTTAAAATCGTCCATATAGAATAGGTGGTATATTTTTAGTAGTATTGTTTTTTATATCCATAGTCTGTGTTTTGAAATTCTATGAAGGAAGATATTAAATTGATACACAGAAGAGGAGACTTAAGACATGTCTCCTCTTTCTTGTAAGATTTCATTGTTAATGGCCAGCTTACAAATTTCGACTATATTTTTTCATAGATTAATCTGAGTTTAGTATGCCATCTTTCCGCATTTTATTTCAGAAATGTTATTATACCTGGCGATACCTCTATTATGTTGAGAACTTTAACAATCCATTCGTAGGGAACGCCAGCAAAAGCTTTTTGTTAGACAATTCAAGCGACACTTAGTTTTTTTTTTTGTTTCGATTGAAAATTCTCCACCATCATCTTATTTATGAAGAGCTTATTTTTGCAGCCATCATATTCTTTTTTGCATCATTTTGGTTCAAAAGAAAAGATGTCTCCTTGAGAATTGACATTATCATTTTATAACTGTGGGAAGACACGTGATTGGTCGGTAGACATTTTTTAATGTTTTTTTGTTTTGTAATCTTTTGCCTTTTATTTATGGTAGTTGATATGTCACTCAATCTGTGAGTCGCTCAGGTATTTTTCAGGTTTTCAAAAAATTCTGAAATTGGTTTGGTCATTAGTTAATGTAGGAAGGAAATGTGGTTGAGCGAAAAGCTTATTATTTTATCTATTTCAAAGGAATTATTTTTATATGTGCGTTTAAGAGTATCTATCACCGACCCATTGGTCCAGTGGGTAGAGTTTTCACCAATAACGCGACTTGGGTCAAATCCCAGGTCGAATCATACCAAAGACCTTAAAAATTGTACTTGATACCCCCTTGCTTAACACTCAGCAATATAAGGTAGGTATCGAGGGTAAAGTGGAGCAATCCAGGGAAAGGAGTAGCGCTCTCCCCGACACCCCAGTGTAGTAGCTATTGAAAATGGAGCCTTCTGGTCGCCCTCGACTACGGTCGCTACTTTACTACTTTAAGAGTATATATAATCTCTCCTATCGTAAAAAATCTTCGTATATTTGTGGCTTTTAAGATGTGTAAATTTCTGTGACGAACCTTGTTGATTTTTATCATTAAGGGTTTTCTGACTATTGTCTTCATCTTTATTGTCATTTCCACAACGTTTCCACCGCTATGCCCTCCGGCCTTCGTCAGGTATTTGTCGAACTCGGGAACCTTCATGGAATTTCGAACTACGTCCTTTATTGTATCCACGGGGGTTACCTGTTGTGATTCCGTTAGCCATAACCGGGTACAAGTGCTAAGTATTCCAGTATTGCTACTCGCCTGCAGTCAGGATTGAACCTGCAACCTCCAGATGATTGTCTCCTTAGAAGCTTAGGGATTCAACGCCCATAACCGTTACGCCATGTGTCCTGCTGGTTTAATATTTTCATAATTATCTTTTATATTTTCTGTTTATCTTGCTTTTTTATTATATGATAAAAGTTTAATTTACGACTCTATATATTCAAAAATCATTTTAATTCTTCAACCGTGGATGTTTTCTTTTAAATTTGTCTCTTGTTCCGTTTTCTGATATACCTTTTTTTCGGGGGTGGTCTAGAAATATTGTATATCCGAAGACTTTTATTCGTTTTTCATTTCTTCTGATATTCTGGGACTTTATTGGGTTTTTTTTTTCTGCTTTTGTTTTATTTTCGGATTCTTATCAGTTGATGTTATCTCATATTCTCTTTTAAATTTTCTTGCTTTTCTAGTTTTCACTTTGACACTTTTACTGATTTCATCAAATATGGATGTTTCTCTTCTCTATTACTCTATTTGTTTTTTATCGTTAATTTCAATTTGAGCTGCTTTAACTTGTTTATATGTGTTGATTACTGGGGTTATTACTATAAATTATTTCATTTAAAAACGTAAGATTTTATTTAATGTCTTGAGGAAGAATTTTTCAGGCATAGTTTTCCAACTTTATTTGTATTAGGTTATTTTTGTCATTTTAAAATTCTTTTAGATTAACTTTGTCTTTAATATGATTATTAGTTATCTTACCGAGTTTTCTGAGAATATTTTGTTTCGTATCATCGATTTTAATTTCATTTTCTGTATAGTCGTTTTTTTAAAATTTTATTTGAGTTCGACAATTCTCTAATTCATTTTCTTTTCAAGAATTTTCATAGCGTCGTTACTTGATTGTTCTAATGTGCCAACAAGTTCATTTTTAACTGTGTACATTTCAAGCGCCACAATTTTATTTTGTTCAAATGTGCAATTACTTGTTGTTTGATATTACCATTTTCAGCATCTGTTAAGTGGCAGCATTTAATGATATATCTTCTCACATTGGCTTGTATATTAGAACCTTAGTGTGTGTCTGTACATTTTTTTCCATTCTGGTCATATTTTATAGTTTCTTTGAGTTTTTATGGTTACTTAATTGAATAAAAACATGCGCATATTTCTTTAATGACCGTATATTTCTATTGACCATTTATCTTGTGAAATTTTAAAATGTTTTATGGGTTGTAGTGAAAATCTTAATTGGTCGGATTTCGGATTATCCCAATTTTGATTACAACCGAAGGGAATTAAGGATTTTGTTCCATTTTTTTAATTGTTCTATCCCAACCAAATTCATTACTGAGAAACACGGTAATTTTTTTTTTAATCCGCGAGAAGACAGTTGTTGGGTGTGTCACAAAGTGTGGTTTTGATGAATGGGTTTTTGTGCATTTCATTCTTACTGTCCAACATTTTCTTTTTTTTAGTTTTGCTGACATTATCAGTTGAAAAATTTTCAATCATCATATTTATTAATCGCTCCAAAGAAAATTCATGGTACGTTATAAATTCTTTAATAAATTCATGTTTCGAATTCAAAGGTCGACTTAACCGTTTAAAATAAGTTTAACGCAATAACCAAATTTTAATTTATATAAAATGGTATTTTTAATTTTCTTTTTCTTCTTTGTTTTCCCCATTAAAAAAAAACAAGAAAGCACACACACACACAGTCATCCACAAACATATCTGTTTCGTTATATCAGAACTCATCAATGTGGCCAGACAGTAGCTTCCCGTAGCTGGGATCGAAACCCAGTTGACTCAAACGCCAAGCCAAAGCCTCTCACCATTCAGCCACGATGAGACATTAATTGCGAATTAAATTTTAAACGGTTATGAATCACAATTACTATTGTTTACATACATCCGTTCAATGGTTGCCGAGACCTCAATTCATCTACGAAGAGGCTTGCAATGAGCGCTAATGGCAACACGATTACTTCTTCGCCAGATAACTCAACCCCACGGGGGTAGGGGAGTATCTATCTATCTATCTATCTATATATATATATATATATATATATATATAAGGTAAATGAATAAATATACAGATTAAAAATAATATAAACAGTATTCTGATACTACTGTCATTACTGTCGTGGCCTACTTTCTTTGAAATCAGTAATTTAGCAAATAAAAAACAAAACTAAAGCGTTATAACCCTGTCTCAGGATAAATAGCAGCCGAAAATCAATCACGCCAATATAGGTTTGTCCATCCGAGGGTGACGTTGATCAAAATGTGGCACGGTTGCAGGATTTCTTACCTCCTGCTTCCTTTCAGCTGCTACTGTCTACTTCCAGTTGTTCGTTCTTGCCCATTACTGCTACTGTCATCTTTAGTGCATTATTCTTTCAATATTACAAAGAGTCCTTATAAGTGCACAGGTTTTTAGTTACTAATACTGCACTTTTCAGGGCCAGTCAAGAACAACCCGGACCAACACCAATGAGGACGACAACCTATTAACAGCCTGTACGAATGAGCTATTAAGATGCAGCGACAACCCAAATTAGCTGACAGGAGCGTTCGACAACGCTTGGACCACCGATGGTTTCACTAGCTGAAGAAAAATGCCAGGCAACTCGGGCTATATTACCTGGCCTATGATCTGCAAGGCTCGTGACTGCTTTCTACGAACGAACAACACCACACGGACTGAGTACGACATCATCAATTCGCTAATATCGAACAAACCCTGATTAACTGCCGAATCAACTACCAGGGCATTGACTGACTGATTTTGCAGTCCGACATGTCTAAATCTTCGGCCGACAGCAGATGACCTATGAAGATAGCTGTACGTATACCATATTCTAGGACGCTTACAATCTCTTTGACCAAAAACTATTATACAGTCAAGTCTATTATACAGTCAAGTCTATACTTCCGACGCAAACAGATATTTCACACAATTTTCGTTTCTTGAAATTTGTGCCAAATAGCTGGTTGGTTTCAGTTTAAACTCACTAACTTACCTTTGTCTTTTTTCTCTTTCCTGTGTCACTTCACTCATTTCCAAGTTTGTCGGATCGATACATTAATCGACCCCGCAACACTCCTTAAAACTTTAAATTATTTTCTTTTCGAAGAGGTGGTGTTTAGCTTCAATTAATAAAATTAATATTTATCGTCATACACACAAACTACACTACGCCACAAAACACATACACAGACGCACGCACAACTGTGCACAACACTTCACACACACACACACACACACACAACACAACACACACACACACACACACACGTACGCCTCGCTACAGTACTATCACACATAGACACACCCGCACACACAATACAGCACAGCACTACCCATGCACACTTGCACACGCATAACACTGAACAACACCACAAGCACACACACTGACATACGAACATTGCACAACGCACGCACATACATGCACGCATGCATACAACATTGCACAAAATTACACGCATACATACAACACTGCATAATATTACACGTGCAAATGTTATGCATTGACCCTCGACCGAGCCGTCAATCAAGAGATGCACCAGTGTAAATAAGTGGAAGAACAGAGAAAGTTGGTGGACGTTAGAAAATAATATAACCAGGTGCCCGGGCGGTTCCAGTCAGTTGGAGACAGGATGCCGAAGTGAGAACCAGCTGTAAACAGAGAAAAGAATAGTAAAAAATAAATTTAGATAATAATTAGCCTGGGCAAGTGTTACATAGTGAGAAGGTCGACTTCTAATTATTTTTTTTTTTTGTATTTTGCTGTTGTTCAAGTAATTTCTTTTTGTATTTTTGCTCTTGTTGTCCTTGAGCATTATTTGTAAGATGTGTGGGGGGATGGAGAGAGACGTGTAGAAAATGTCCTCATGTGGCATTTTCGAGAATAGGAATTGGATGATTGTTAAATATTGACCCTCGACCGAGCCGTTAATCAAGAGATGAACCTGTGTAAATAAGTGGAAGAACAACGGAAGCAGGTGAACGTTAGAAGTTAATATAACCAGGTGCCCGGTTGGTTCGAGTCAGTGGGAAACAGGTTGCCGAAGTGAGAACCAGCTGCAAACAGAGGGCTTTGGGCCCTTAGTGAACACCGGTTGAGCTTTGGGCCCTTAGTGAACACCGGTTGAGCAACCCAATCCAAGATACGGTCGAGAGAAGAACGTGGGTCAATATAGCAGTCCGTCCTTGTCTCCACGCATTTCTCACACACAACAAACGTCATCTTTTCGAAAAATGAAGTGTGAAAGATTTATATAAAGAAGTGTATTCGTTCGTTATTGAAGTCTTCATTATCAGTAGATTATTTTCCCGAGTATATTTGTATACGCGTAGTATACTATATAACACAAACACACATACTTAAAACTACACAAAATACACATACATACACATGTACACGCACACACACACACACACACACAAGCACATACACACACACACACGTACAATCACATGTACCACACTGCAAAACACCACACAGACATACATACACAACACACACACACACACACACACACACACACACACACACACACACACATAAACACACGTACATTTACATAATTCAGACATTAAAAATTGAATAAATTGTAAGCAATTAGCAATAAACTAATAAAAAAATAGTCAACAATTAGAACTAGGAGTCGGATGTTTACATTGTTCTCTTTTTGAAGTGTAAGAGTCGTATTTAAATTAGTAAAATAATATTTACAATCTATGTCTCTCTCTTTCTCGCACAATCACACATATACAAACCCATATGGGGTATATGAAGGGTATAAAGAAAAAAAAAAGAAAAATGATGAAATTAGTATCCCTCCCCCCGTGACTCGAACAGTAGACCGTCCTCAAGCATACCTAAAATTCAGTAGTAAATAAACGCTCAAAGGAAGAGGAATGATTTGAACTCACGTGCCAACAGAAGAAAAAAATGTTTCAATATTGGTCAGTATGTCTTTAAGTCTTATTAATTTAAAATGCTGAATTTTACAAAATGTTATGCTGTATTTTTGTTTGTAAAATAATGCTTAAACTGTGCGTTTTAAATGTAAAGACACGCTTACTTTACTATAAACCCAAATTGAATATATGACTCTGTCCAAATGTCAGGGAACACGGCAAAACGTTTTTGAATATATTCTAAGAGTTAAAAATTCTGAAACCTTTACAGTAGTTTAGAAGAAAAAGTAAAAGCCTAAAACACCCAATGCTACCACACAAAAAAAAACTTTTAAAAAAATGAAATAAAAATAAAAATTGTCATTTGTAAAAACTCTATAATTCCTAAAGCCTCCTCGGCTCCCAACGGTAGTATAGAAGAAAAAACTAAAAAGCCTAGGAAAATGTCCCAATACGCCCCCCACCCCAAAAAAAATTCAGTACCAGTGAAAGTCTGACGAAAGTACCTTAATCTTGGACTTTAAGTAAGTTAAAACTTCATAAAACTCAAATCAAAATTACCCCCCTTTTTTACGTACACATGGGAAGCGGCATAATGTACGTAAAGGTATTTGAATAAACCCATGGACGACCAAACTTACTACCTAAACAGGTCCTGGACGTGAGTTTGACGACTTTACGCTCAGGATCGTTAGTTCGATCAGGGAACTACTGCTGCTCCTCTATAAGAGTGGCTTCTATAGAAGAGAATAAAACGGCCATCGAAAGATAACCATGACCCACACTCAAACAACATACACAAACAGCATCGCTCTTCGCACGGGTAAAAAAGGGGCGCTCCTGCTGAGGTTGGGGCCCTGGCCTCAGTGTTCGAAAAATCAGCTACAGAGCTCAAACGACCAAAACTACTAAAATGCAAGGAAACACTACCACATTTAACTTAAGAACCTTAAATAGAATAGGACAACTACCAGAGCTAATCGCATCGGCCGTAGAACATAAGATTGACATAATATGCATGCAAGAACACAGATGCACGCACACCGAAGATATCAAATATCACGAAACTGGCAATGGATGGTCGCTCGTCACTGTATCCACATGGAAAAACTCTGTCAACGCCACAGTAGGAGGGGTAGGATTGCTTATAGGACCTAGAGCATTAAAAACGCTTAATAGAATTGAGAAAATACAACCTAGAATGATGGCGGCTACTTTTAACGGCAACCCCAAAGCAACAATCATCTCCTGCTACAGCCCTACCAATGTTAGTGAAAAAACTGAACTAGTCACCTTCTACGATGAGATATCCTCATTAGTGCGTAGCATCCCGAAACACAACATGTTAGTCATTGGCGGAGACATGAATGCCCAAATCGGGAAAAACGGAAACAACAAATACAGCCTCCACAACACGTCAAATAGGAATGGGCAACATCTAACAGATTTCATGATAGAAAATAGATTAGCATGCCTCAATACAAACTACCAAAAAAGGGAGGGAAAACTATGGACATACACGTACGCAAACAATACTAAAGCTCAGATAGACTACGTCCTTATAAACAAGAAATGGAAAAATAGTGCAATGAATTGCGAGGCACACTCCTCTTTAGAGGGTGTGTCCACCGATCACGGAATAGTCGCAGCGAAAATACGGTTAAGCCAACGAAAAAACGCCAAACGATCAGCGACCACCAAACACTATGACTGGGCCCTATTGAACAACAGAGATATAAGAGATAAATACGTATTAGAATTAAGAAACAGATTCGAAACACTACAAGAAAATACGGAAAAAAGTACACCAAACGACGAATATGAAAATTTCGTCAATGCGCACCTCGAGGCAGCAGCGAAATGCATTCCAACAAAACTCAAAACTAAATATAGAGTCCCATGGAAAACTTTAGCGGTAAGAGAAAAACGTGCACTAGTGAAAACAGTCTCCAAAAACTATCGAAAAAACCCAACAAACACAAATGCCTTAAAACTAAAAACGGCACAATATCAATTAGCAGAAATGTATGTAAAGGAACAGACAGAATACATTCAAAATCAGATAGATAAGATTAGAGAATCGGTGGAAGATAGACAATCTAGGATAGCCTGGCAAACAATAAACGAAGTGAGTAGAAGAAAGAACACAGCCAAAGCAAAACTGAAAGCAGCAAACCAACAAGAAAGAATAAAACTGTGGAAACAGCACTTCGAAACCCTACTAGGAAACCCACCGAAAATAACACATGAACCAATCACCAGAAACAATTAGACATTAAACTAGGACCGTTCACACAAGAAGAACTCGACTCGGCTCTCAGAAAAATTAAAAATAGGAAAGCTGCAGGGCTGGACGAGTTTCCCCCAGAAGTACTGAAGACCAGACAATTCGACGATATACTGCTCCGACACTGCAACGCAGTATACAATAAAAATCCGATAGATAGATGGATGAAGGGATGCATACTCCCCTTCCCTAAAAAGGGGGACCTCGGATTAACCAAAAACTACCGAGGCATAACACTTACATCCATAGCAGCCAAAATCTACAATGCCCTACTACGAAACCGCATAGAACCCAAAATCGACAACATACTCAGGAAAAACCAAAATGGCTTCCGAAGAAATAGATCCACGACCTCAGAAATATTAACCATCCGTAGAATCCTTGAAGGTGTACGGGCAAAAAAACTACAAGCGACATTAATATTTGTCGACTTTACCTAGGCCTTCGATTCCATTCACAGAGGAAAGATAGAACTAATCCTACTAGCGTACGGCATACCTAAAGAAACCGTAGCGGCAATAACGATTCTCTATAGAAACACCAACGTAAAAGTACGTTCACCAGATGGAGACACAGAATACTTCGACATTATAGCAGGAGTACTACAAGGGGACACTCTGGCTCCGTACCTCTTTATCACTTGTCTAGACTACGTACTTAGAATATCGATTGACAAAATCAAAGAGAATGGCTTCGAGCTGACAAAGAAAAGAAGCAGAAGGTACCCCGCACAAATAATTACCGACACCGACTACACCGATGGCATAGCGATACTGGCAAATACACCCGACCAAGCCGAAACACTACTGCATAGTTTGGAACGAGCAGCCGCAGGCATAGGCCTCTATGTCAATGCACAGAAAACGGAATATATGTGCTATAATCAAACGGGGGACATCTCCACTCTAGACGGAACCCCTCTTAAGCTAGCAGACAAATTCACTTACCTAGGAAGCAGCGTCGAATCAACCGAAAAGGACATCGAAATGAGGTTAACGAAAGCATGGACAGCTATCAATAGGCTATCGATTATATGGAAATCAGACCTAATCGATAAAATGAAACGCAGTTTCTTCCAGGCAGCGGTCACATCGATACTGCTATATGGATGCACTACATAGACGCTAACAAAACGACTGGAGAAGAAGCTAGACGGCAATTACACAAGAATGGTGCGTGCAATCTTGAACAAGTCCTGGCGTCAACACCCCACAAGACACCAACTGTACGGCCACCTGCCCCCTATCACGAAAACTATTCAAGTTAGACGAACCAGACATGCAGGACACTGCTGGAGAAGCAGGGACGAACTCATAAGAGATGTACTCTTATGGACCCCAACACATGACCGTGCAAAAGCAGGACGACCAGCACGAACATACATTCAGCAGCTATGTGAGGATACGGGTTGTTGTCCTGAAGACCTGCCTAGGGCGATGAATCATAGGGAGGAGTGGCGAGAGAGGGTCAGTGATATCCGTGCTACCAGCGCGACATGTTGATGATGATGATGATGTATTATGCGGGTAATTGTTAGTTTTGTTGGTTGTTGAGAAATTCTGAGGTTTATATACTTTTCCTTTTCTTCTTACCCCATTCAGTTATCCTCATTTGTACGTGGAAGCTGTAAGAGAAATAAAGACAGAAGGAAAGGGAGAAGTTTTCTTTTTTACTCAAACTTTATTTTGAGGTTTACGACTATTCTGTGGTGTAGGGCATTTTCTTGAACCAGTAGAAATAGTCGCGTTTCCTAAACTAACAGTTTGAAGTATATTAGAGTCTCATTTTCGGCAGTTAGTTTAAGGTTCCGTCGCGAGTTCACTGAGTATGTTTAACAGTGGCCGCTACGAGTTGAAGACACAATCTGCCGCTAAATCCCGGCACTTGACGAGCACATGCGCAACCTACTAACAGTTGAGAAGAACAGATCCTTTTAGTCGGGGTGGTACATGGTTAATGAGAAATATTCTCTTTTGTGCCAGAGAGCCACTTCTTCCAGGTATGCACCGTTTTTACCTCTAGTCAGAGACCTCCTGGGAAACTGTTACTTTTTGCTTTTATTTATTTTTTATTTCAATTTTATCCCCACAAAGACATACATAAAATTAGTAAATTTGCAGTAATTAAAATAGTTAAATGATTTTATTCATTTATTTATACATTTATGATATTGACTCTAAAATCATAATCGAATAGATGAATAAATAAGAAATCTGTTTATGACATGTTTTTGTGCACAATTTTCTCCTTTTTCTTTCTCCTGTCTGAACACCAATGATATTCAACATAAACAGCTTTTCTCGGGAAATAACAACAATAGTAAAAACAAACAAATGAATACAATTATAATTAACAAACTTATGTAGCCAATGATAATTTAAAATACTTATGAATTAGATTTGAATATATTTGAATAAAAAAATATGTGAAGTTCATATATTAAATATTTAGATACTACATCAAAACGAGGTTAAATGTTAATAGGTGTTTATGAAATTATTACTGTCTATTTTTAAACGGACAATTATATTTCACATTTCATCATCATCATCATCATCTCTCTCGCCACTTCTCCCTATCGTTCATCACCTCCGGCAGGTCTTCAGGGACACACCCTGTATCCTCACATAGCTGCTGGATGTAGATTCGTGCTGGTCGTCCTGCGTCTGCCCGGCCATATGTGGAGGTCTATGGAAGTACATCACTTATGAGCTCGTCCCTGCTTCTCCAACAGTGACCTGCATGTCTTGTTCGTCTAACTTGGATAGTTTTCGTGATGGGAGGCGGGTGGCCGTATAGTTGGTGCCTTGTGGGGTGTTGCCGCCAGGACTTGTTCAATATTGCTCGCAGCAATCTTGTGTAATTGCCGTCTAGCTTCTTCTCCAGCCGTTTAGTTTGCGTCCAAGTAGTGCATCCATACAGCAGTATCGACACGAACGCTGCCTGGAAGAAACTGCGTTTCATTTTATCGGTCAGGTCTGATTTCAATATGATCGATAGCCTATCGATAGCTGTCCATGCCTTCACATTTCAAGTACGGTTTAATTATAAGCAATAAAACGACGGAATGAATTACGTATAAGACTTAGTGAATTATTTAATCTTATTTATTTTTAATGATAACGTAATATTATACAGATTCCAGAATGAACAGAAATATACATTAGCAATTCAGCTAGCTTTCATGCATGAATTTTAATTAAGAATCAAGGTTTGCTTTGGTTGTTTGGGTTTTCAAACAACTCACTTTAGCTTGAGTTCACAGTTTAAACGTCAAAAACATTTCTATTTAAAACATTTCAGTATAGTATAAGTATAGATTTTGTCCACACACAATTAAATGTCAAAACAATTCAGTTTAGCGTAAGTTCAGTTTCAATGTAAAAAAAATAGTTCTATTTCAAACAGTTCAGTTTTGCATAAGTACAGTTTAAATATCAAAACTGTTCTATTTCAAGTAATTCAGTTATGCATAAGTACGCAATTTAGTTCTATTTGACCTATAGGTAGAACCCTATCAGGTACTATCACTCTGGGCCTGAGTGGACCTGGGAGAAATAGCAATGAATGGGTACCCATCACTCCCCAAAGCTTCAGCTTTACTAGGAGCTCACCATCAGATTTTCTGGGGGTGTCCTCGTGGTGTAATGGTTAAAGCGATGAACTGCGGAATCGTAGTACGCGAGTTCGTACTCCAGTCGCGCTATTACGTTCACTTTCGGGCAAATACCCTTGGGAAAGGTATGAACCCCCTTATTCTCCCTCCAGCTATGGATCAATAGTAGGACGGACTAGGTTCTTCAGCCTTGGAGAGGCAACTAGTCTAGGAGAAGGAAAACTGTGAATTCAAACCTGTTAAACTCCGCTTAAAAATTGACCTTGTGTCATATCCTGCCCGAGCGGAGGGGTTGGTAAATAGTACCATCAGATTTTCTAGTGTTATATCCAGGACACTTGTTAGGGAGCTCTTACTCCTGGCCAATTCATAATAGAATAACACAAGTAAAACAGACGAATATATAAAACTTTTATTGAGATATTTCTTATGCTAATTATAATTTCAAAGTTGAATGGATTAAATGTGAATACGGTATTAGATATATAAGACTCTTTTGAATTTACATATTAAATATTAAAATATTTATATTAAAATTACGCATCATAAATATTAAGATATATCAAATTAGAAAAAAAAATTAATGATGATACGAACTATAAATACTTAAATCAAAATTTAGAAAATAAATTACGATGAATAGTCTGCAAGTGATTATGATTATTATGATTTCTTTTAAGAGATTTTCATGACAGCGTCTACTGATTTTTTTTTTTTTTTTACTGGATCCTGAGTAACAGCAAGTATCTTCAAGTGTCCAGGATTTTTCTCAGTATTCTAGCTGATATGATCAATGTTGTTGTCTGGATGGTCTCCTCACGTACTCATATTTCTATGTCCTCCATTCTCTGTACCAAACCTTCGGTGACTGTATCGAGCGCACCAATTACAATTGGTTAAACCGTCACTTTCATGTTCCATGGTTTTTCAGTTTTCTAGCAAGGTCTATTTATCTCTCTTTTTGCCTTGCTTCAGTTATTATTATTATTGCTATTATCATTAAGAAGAAGAACAATAACAACATCAGCAAAAATAACTAAAATAATAATAATAATAATAATAATAATAATAATAATAATAATAATGTCTAAACTGGTTCCTATTGATTCGGTCGATTTGAGTGTTTTACTAATATTTAGATAAGCGTTATATGTCTTAATGGAAAAGGTTTTCAACAATTCACAGCTGAATCATTTATCTGCCAAAAACCCTTTTATATTATCATCCACTTAAAATATTTGCTCTTAGAATAATACAGATAGAATTCTCAACACGGATGAAAGATAGGACTTTATTGTTTTCCGTGTTATCCAGTGTTAACAATAATTGGTGCGTTCAAGAACCCAACGGAAGACGAACACATAGTTGTATACCAACTGTTCAATGTGGCTAGACACGTAGGACACTTCAAGCTGGGATGGAAACCCACCTAGCTTTACTTTAGAATTAGTATCATACCGCTCAGGTAACAGGTGACATACGTCAGCTCAGGAATTATAAGGCATTATGTAGTAGCTCTGTGTGTGTGTGTGTGTGTGTGTGTGTGTGTGTGTGTGTGTGTGTGTGTGTGTGTGTGTGTGTGTGTATTATTCGGTCCAGTTAAACCAGAGTTGGGAGTAATTCCTTCAGGAGAAGAAAATCATTCAGGAGCTGAACATTTAAATTTTCCACGTGTCTATTCTGTTTTATTTATCCATTGGATCTGAAGAAGTCCTGTTATATTTTTCTTCGTGTTTTTGATTCACACCAGAAACTGAAAAACAGGATGTAAATAAATTTATAATCCTAAAATAACCGGTCTTTGTTTTTTTCTTTAAAGATATATATATATACATATATATAATGAATTGAGCATTCTGGAATCTGGTAAGGCAAAACGTAAACATACGCTAGGTACTACATAGTACCTCATAATCTTACACACACACACACACACACACACACACACACACACATATATATATATATATATATATATATATATATATATATATATATATATATAAGCAAGATATGGCATTAAGTATCTTAGAATGGTTGATGAGTCATCTAATAACAACCAACCTTTTAGATTATGCTAGCTGCAATACATTTAGTTATCTGTGTCACAGATTTTATCAAATGCAACAGATGTAAATATTTCTTGAAGAAAACATTCAAAGAAAACTGGAATATTTCTTACATGGGAGAATATAGAATTGATTTGAAAGACATGAGTAAAAGTATTTGTTAACATGTATTGTTACCACATGCTTCGTCAATGATCAGTGTTATATCTGTGCACCCAAGTAAATCTGTTACAAAGAGTAATACTATGGAAGCACATTATGTTTTATAAATGCAAATGAAAATTTTCCTCTCAAAAAAAAAAATTCACATATTGCATCTTTATGAAAATTAAAAGTATCTGCTGCACGATAGATATGATAGCTCGATTATAATAGGTTATCATAACATGACACCGCTTTAATAAAGAAGGATACATTTATACAAATGTTGTTTGTGTAATTAAAAGAAATAAAAAAATTGTATATTTATTGATCCTATTCAATAAAAGATTCTAATTTGTTTTGGGATAAATATTTTAATGTCTCTTTAAAGAGAATATTTTATTGAACAGCTTTTTTTTTCTTTTTGTTTTTTTTTTAATATTGACTCTGAAAAGTGGTAATAAATTATCTTTATAACATTCAAAATTATTTAAACTGACCAAAAGCCCTGAGCTGGATTTTAAATTTTGCAAATTGACCCTACTCGTATAAAAAACATACATCACCCTTTTGTTTCGTTTTTGTAAATACTCACGATTTAATTGATGTCACTCAGAAGTTAATGTTTCTTGCTCCTTGGCATACGCAGCTTGTATTATAAATGACATTCAAACGGATGATAACCTAAACATTTTTATTTTTCATGGTTGTTTAATTGGGTTGAAATTCTCCCAAGATTGAATGGTAGATCTTGTCTAAACATGCTTATTAGAACTCCAGCCATAAATCTACGACAATGAGGAAACTGCAAGTCAGAAATAATAAAGGATAAGCCCTCCGTAAGATTTGAATGATAGTCCCTCTAAAATTAAGATGAAAGAAAATACAAAGTGTTGTTTGTTTTCTTTGTTTAATGGCATATCAACCTTGGTGGGCGAGATAATGCCAATGCCATCCTTGCAGTTGAACAGTGGTGGTATTCTTTAACCAATAGCTAAAGGGATAAGTGGGTTCATGCCATTCCAAAGGGTACTTGTCTGAAAGTAAACGTGATAGCACCGCTAGTATAAGAATTAATTTACTCCGATGTCGCAATCCATCACGTTAACCACTACACCAAAGTGATTCCACTCGAAATAAAACACTATCCTAAATTTGTGACAGTGCTTGAAAAGTCTTCATCTAAAAATAAATAATAATAAAAAAATCTTCTGTAACATCATCCAATAAATCTTTTCTATGAAACGTTAAATAGAATGTATGGGTTTTTTATAAGCCCCGAAAAGCCCGATTTATTCCTACGTCTTTAAAAGAATAAACCGTACTTCAACAGCAGTTAGGAATTGGTGACAGCTTTTAAAGAAAGGAGATGAACGACTTTTAATGCAACAAATTTCATATACAACAACAGCAACAACAACAACAACAACAATAAACAGGGTTTTAAACCAAATGGAACAAACAACGAATATGTAAGAGTTCACAAAAGAGTTCAAGATTCCGATAGATGGTTGGGTTTTGTAAGGTTTGTAAGGTTTAGTTGTAAGGTTGTTATAAGGTAAAGTTATAAGGTAAAGGTGTAAGATAAAATAAGGTTGTAAGGTTTTGTGAAGATTTGCAGATAAAATGCCTGCTGGAACTTAACTGCGTGTCCTGTTCCTTTTAACTCAGCACGTGCGTTCGTCGCTCTTGGCTCCTGGCTGATTGAAAAAGATACCAAATACGTTTGCCGTCAAGGGCTGCTACGAATGGACCTGTTGTAAACAGCAGTGGAAAATAGAGGAAGAATCTCCAGTGGAGCTCTTTTTTATAATGGACGCCACGTGACCCCAAGGGGCTGCTGCTGTTCGGTGAAACAGGATCACCAGTTCCTTAACAAAATTTCTACAAATGTAAGGATGGTCATCTGTATACTTCTCCAATCCTTCTTCTGTTTAGATTAGATAGTAAAGTTGACGACTGTGGCCGAGGGTGACCCAAAGGCTCCCTTTTCAATAGCTACTACACAGAGGTGTTCGAGAGGGTGCTACTTCTTTCCCTGTGATCCTCCACTTTATCCTTACATTATAGTGCTCAGTGATAACCAAAGTGGCATCAAGTACCATTTTTTGATTCTTTGGTATAACTCGATGTGGTATTGAACCCCGATCTCCTGGACCACTGGAAACTACTCATTAGGCCATTGGCCCGGTAGATTAAATAATGTTAGACTATAACGTACAACATAATATTAACCATAAGTATGAGTTATTGTAGGAGTGAATTATACTCATCTCCCCTAAATTTTTTCCGTATTTCCGCACAGACTCAGACGTCTGTGTTTGTGTGTAGATTTTGCGTCAATATTCTGCAAAGTCAAAAACTTCACTATATGTATCTTCTCTCTAATACAAAAAAAAATTTACTAAAATAGAAAAGAACATAAAAAAATAATACAAATTATTAGGCTTTTGACAGACATGCAAAATAACTAATTTAAACACATAAAAAAAAGGAACAAACAACAATAACAAGAATTGGTAGGTTTATATACATATACGAGTTTATGTGAAGTAAATGGGAAGGTGAATCGTGCGTTTACAATGAGGGTACTTTACGAACAGAGATATATGGTTCTCCTTTTGGGTCTCTTCTTGTAAGAAACTTTATATCTAAAAGAATATTTCAAAGTTTTTGTATTTAGTAAATATAGTTACTTACAAAGTCCTGTAATGAGTTTAAAATCTTGTGGATATATATTTAATCGTCAAGGTTATTTTCATCAACAGGTCCTTCGTTCTTTGTTTTATAGTCCTTTCACCATATTACTTGTCCAGAGTCCTGAATTCAACTGAACTTTCTTTTCGGGAAAGGGGGAATCTCTCAACTCAAAATAGGAAGTAACAAAGGGTCATAAATCAAATCCTTCTTCAGACAACTAGTCTTGCACTAAGGTGTTCTCTGGATTTACTGGTACCAATTTTGTTACCTTTACTATCACCCATTTAACGCTGTTAAAAAATATATTGTCTTTCCTCTCTTGAGAACAAGTGACAGCAAGTTTCATTGTTCAACCATTATTATTATTATTATTATTATTCAACATATATCCATATCTATTTAAAAAGGTTTTGAATTTGGGGTCCCATAGAGTAACCCATTTGTTATTTTTACTCTCAGGTCCACTCTGACCCAGATTTGTATTGTTGCATTGTCGGTAGATTGGAATAAGACAAATGGATGTTTTTGTTAAAAGGATTTTCACCTCGGTGACTAAAAGATAATGGATAAAAATGACATAGGCTCGCGGAAATAGGAAATGAATTAAAAGTTGACAGGTCAATTAACAAGGTGGTCGTGAAAATGAAAAATGAAATGACCTTGACTACGAAAACAGTGGACAAAAGCCCAGACGAAAAAAATGCCAGTGTCAGCAGACAGGAAGGGAAATACTGGTGGCCTGATATGATCTGAGTTATCACCCTTGACTAGATGTGTTTTTAAAGTAACCATGTTTAGATGTCTTAAAGATCCCGACTAACGGTCGAAGTGAAGAAATCTCCTGTCAACCACGTATGCACTCATAAATTATTCGACACTTTCTCTTAGACTCCACACTTATAGCAAACTAGAGAAATAAAGAAAGTAAGTAATGATTTTTTATTTAAAAGTGTTTGTCAGTTTGTTTTTTTAGTTTTTTTTTTTTTTTTTTGGTTATCAAGTCCAGCTAGAAAGAGCTGCAGTACATTATACAACAGTAGTACCGGTTGATGTACCGAAAGTCTAAGCAAGTAACTAAGCAAGCAGCCAACCAACTAAATATCAGTATGTCTAAATTAGAAGAAAAGGTTGTCCTCGTGGCGTATGGTTAAAGCGATGGACTGCGAAATCGTTGTAAGCGAGTTCGAATTATGTTCAGTTTCGGACAAATACCCTTGGGAAAGGTATGAACCCTCATTATCCTTCCAGTTCCAATGAATATGGGTGAAATAGTACTACTACTGTTCTTCTAGAACGATGGCTTTGGAATTTAATAACCTACAAAGGTTGATATGCCATTAAACAAAGAAACCAAACCTAAATTAGAACAAGAATTTACATACTTTAACACAAAGCGAACAAGCAACTAACTGACACTTCGTAAAACTAATTTACAACAAAACAAGACAAGCTGTAATACCAAGCAGTCAACCAAGGATCCACTTTTATAACCAATTTACAATAAGCGTTCTAAGCCATGAGCCCAAGCGAACAAGTAAACAATCTAGCAAGTAAACAACCAAGTAGAATAATAAACAATTTATAATAAATTTTGAAATACTATAAGACTATAAACCAACCAACCGACCTAAGAAACAAACAAAAATAACGAAACAAATCAACCAATAAATAAACAGACAACTAATAGCAGAACCGATTTAAAACAAGTCCTGTCATGCCGTAAGAATCACTAACCAACCCACTGCTTGTATAACTAATTTAAAAGCTGAATTAACCAACCAACGAAAAATAAAACAAAAGTTGACATGGGGCTATACGAAGCAAGCAACTAAGGAAGCAGTCATTGAGTAGAATAGAAAATATATTACAAAAATTGACATGTGATAAGACCATGCAAACAACCAATGAAACAACAAAGCAATGTGTACTATAACCAGTTTACATCAGGGGTTTGTATGCTATAAGACCAAACAAGCCACCAACGAGTTTACAAGTATTGACTTGTCGTTAAACCAACCAACCAACCAACCAACAAACTGATGGTATTTACTGCTGATATCAGGATATTATTTGACGAGAAAGAACACGGCATAAAAAATAACAAACATTTTGACATAATCCTTCGACGAAGCTAACGGAAGCGGAAGCAGAATCCACAAGCAGCAAATGAAAAGAGGGCATTACATCCTGAAAGAAAAAACTTTATATTTTGAGATATTTAATCTTATGCAAGAGAAGATTACGAATCCACAGTTAATCCTTTTTTTGACTATCCAGAAAAAAAAAGGTATTTTTTTATATAATCATAACGTCGGTTTTTACTAATCTTACCTCAGAAACTGCTAACGTTTGAATTTAGAACCTCCATTTAAACAACGTAGCAAATTCATAATATTGCTCCTATACATAGCAAAAACAAATAAGAACATTCAGAAAATACTGTCTAAAGGAATGTGAAAAATACAAAGTGTGTTCTAAAGATATCGAAGATGAACACTTGGTTGGATGGTAGGTTGGTTGTTTTTTTACGGCGTATCAACCATTTTCTGAACATTTAATGCCGAAGAGAACTGGCTTATTGGCATAGTGTGTAGAGTGTTCGCCAATGGTCCAGAAGACTTGGGTTCTATCTCAGGTCGCGTCATATCAAAGACTTTAAAAAGGGTACTTGATACCTCCTTGTTTAACACTCAGCAATATAAGGTACGTATTGAGGAGCAATCCAGGGAAAGGAGTAGCGCCCTCCCCGACACCTCTGAGTAGTAGCAATTGAAAAGGGAGCCTTCGGACCGCCCTCGACTACGGTCGCCAATTTTACTTACTTTTAGAATTTCAAACAATTCAGTTTAATATATGTATAGTGTTTGTTGACGAACAGTTACATTTCAAAGCAGTTCAGTTAAATATCAAACAGCTTTATTTCAAACAATTCAATTTAGTATAAGTACACAGTTTCAATGTTAAGAAAACAGTTCTATTTGAAACAATTCAGTTTAGCATAAGTAAGTTTAGTTCTATTTAAAAAATAGTTCTATCACAAACAGTTCAGTTTTGCATAGATACACAGTTTAGTTCTATCTAAAACAGTTCTATTTCAAATAGTTCCGTTTAGTATAAGTACGCAGTTTAAATCTCAGAAATAGTCTCATTTCAACTGATTCAGTTTAGCATAAGTACACAGTTTTGTTCTATTTCATCCATTGATTGGACGCTATGAGGTTCTACGACTCCGGGCAAGAGTGGACCTGGGGGTGATGGTAATCAAGGGGTACTACGCATTCCTCAAACTCCAGCATTTCGCAAATTAGTTTGTATATATATGTGTATATATATATATATATATGTGTGTGTGTGTGTGTGTGTGTGTGTGTGTGCGTGCGTGTGTGTGTGTATCAAGTAAATAAGAACTGTTAAATCACACACACATACGTACACACACACACAGACACAGGTACATACAGACACACAGACACACACACACATATATATATATGTGTGTCTATGTGTATACATATATCACATATATTATTTGTGTTTTTGTGTGTGTGTGTATACATGCATGCACACACACACATTAAATGTACTATATAATTGCATTTATTATATCTATCTTTTACATATAATCTTAACTTAGCATATAATCTTTGTTCTATTGATACTTTTATTTTTTCATTTTTCTTAAACATTTCGTAAATATATATTGCTTCTTACGTGTATATATATATATATATATATATATATATATATATATATATATATATATATATATTGTATGTGTGTGTGTGTGTGTGTGTGTGCGTGTGTGTGTTTGTATGTGAAATTACGTTTAATATCGTGTGAATTTCCACCCTCTCTTTTAATGTGCATCATATATTATTATCCGTTAGTTTGTTACGTCTCTTTTTTTACTCCTTTCTTACGTCAACCTTGAATAAGTTTTTCACAGAACAGGACCGCTAAAAATACAATATCTGTATACAAATTAAATTCTGTTAAAGAATCCATATGCTAGTTGCCAAAATGCCCCTTAAATTCTTTTTCTCATTTGATCATCTAATTCAATCTTAATTTCCTTGCACTTTCGCCTTTTTTTTTTAATCTGATTAGACATTTTGTACAAAAAATACGGATATTCTCCATTAGCAAAAAAAAAAAAAAAAACAAGAAAAAAAACAAGAAAAAAAAAACGATTATTTTACCGAACTATATTTTTTATATATTTTACTTGAGAGAAAATGTCCAGTTCGAGATTAATTTTAACTTTCGGAAACAACAAAAATAAATGCATGAAGCTGAAGGTCTGGCGAGTATGGCGTAGGCTGTACTTGCACTATCCTGGTTTCTGTAAAGATTGCTGATTGAAAGATATCGTTAATTAGTTCTGGTTTATTTTGAAGACGTTACTCAACTGCCCAAATATTTTCGTTTCTGTTAGAAATTATAAAACTACATTAAAAATTGAATGAGACAATCCTTTTTTTTTTTAATCATGCCTCTTCAAAGCTCCCGATCTGAAACTTTCCTACCGGGTGTAATTTAGAACATTACCTAGAACAATGAACATAATGTCCTATTAATAGAGTCCCCCATTATGTACAGAGCACTAAACGACTTTTACTGTCCTGTCAACTGGGAATCTACAATACATCAACTGCGCAAAGGTGTAAGAAGCCCTGACATCGGGGTCATGTTAGCCATGGGTTCCAACTCGTGATAATTAAGGTCAGTATCCTAGTGGGTGAGTAGTCCATGAACAAGCACTTTAACTTTTCATGGGACTTGCAGCACTCCTCTTTGGCCCTTACTGCATTAGACCAGGAAGATGCCTAAGGTCAGCTGCACTGAGATAGCACTTCTTGGAAATATCTAAATGTGAGCAAATAAACGATTAACTATCAAGAGAACTGTTCGAATTGGATAGCAATATTTAAGGCTTTTATGGCATATTAACCATTGTATGTTATTTTATGCCAAATCAATTTTATACATATAAACAGTTCAACTTCAAACAATTCAGTTTAGCATAGGAACAGTTTAAATGTCAAAAAAAGTTTTATTTAAAGCTATTCAGTTTAGTTGGCTGGAGCAGCAGAATACACCGACTGAATTGTGTGTACCGAGGGGTAAAACTCCTGCAAAGAGTATCCGAGATATGACACGGAACAATTTGATGGTGAGGTTCCAGTAATGGCAAATTTACATTGGAAACGAGGCTAACGAAAGCATGGACAGCTATCAATAGGCTATCGATTATATGGAAATCAGACCTAACCGATAAAATGAAACGCGGTTTCTTCCAGGCAGCGGTCACATCGATACTGCTATATGGATGCACTACATGGACGCTAACAAAACGGCTGGAGAAGAAACTAGATGGCAATTACACAAGAATGCTGCGTGCAATCCTGAACAAGTCCTGGAAGCAGCACCCCACAAGACACCAACTGTACGGCCACCTGCCCCCTATCACGAAAACTATTCAAGTTAGACGAACCAGACATGCAGGACACTGCTGGAGAAGCGGAGATGAACTCATAAGAGATGTACTCTTATAGATCCCCACACATGGCCGCGCAAAAGCAGGGCGACCAGCTCGAACGTACATTCAGCAGCTATGTGAGGATATGGGGTGTTGTCCTGAAGACCTACCTAGGGCGATGAACGATAGGGAGGAGTGGCGAGAGAGGGTCAGGGATATCCGTGCTACCAGCACGATATGATATGATGATGATGATTTAATTCAAAAGCCATTTTTATACGAGAAAATAGTAGTAAAATTTAACCTATAGCTAGGGAGATCATTATAAAATAAGTAGGGACAACAGTATAAAAATAAAAATGTATGCGCAGTGAAGCGACAACGAGTTCTAAATAGCTGAAGGGAAGTCAAACCATAAGCCAGTGGATAGGAAACAGGAAAGAGTCAGTTTGGCTCCAAGACGAAGTAAAGACAGCCAGTTTGACACAAGACACGACGATGAGAACACAGCTTAAAGTTTCGGCCCCTTCTTTAGAATAAGCTCAGAAAATGGTGTCTCAAACCCACGCAACGAACATACGAGTATGGACACCGTGAGGTAGTACGTGTAAGATGACGTGAAAGAAAATTCATGGTCTGTCTCAGCTCCCTTCTCCTCATGAGGTTTTGTTTCTCTTTGTCTAGCCAACGCGGTCAACTCAATTTTCATACTCTGCTTATGTCTTCCTGACGATTCCTGAAATGTGTAGAAACGAATAAATGTTTGTTGCGTTGAACCAAGATGGAGTTTTTGCGTGTTCGTCACTTTTTTCACTACAAGGTTATCTCGAGGTCTGACTGACACTTAAGACGTAGCAGTACACTCAGGGACACGTCAGAAACGTGGTGGTGGAAGCGTCCATGTTGTAGTACAAATCACTATTGTGACTGCACCAGCACGAAATTCCATTTAAACACCGTAGCATCGCAAGCGTCTATTTGCGCCGCGTAATGTTACTATTGCTCAATTGGTTTTTAACGGATAGATCATAAATTTTCCTGGTGTATTCGTCGAAAGGAGGACGTAGTAATGTGACTGGGGTTTACACCCAAGCAGGTTACTCACTAAATTACGGGTTTGTGTCTCACCTGGCAGGCCAAGTCAGGTGGGGTTGTAGATAACCCCAACTGCATCTCTGCAGAGACCCACCCACCCAATGAATGTCCGGATATGACACTAGACAATCTGATGGTAAAGCTGGAGTAATTCTGGACGTTTCGGAAATGCAGAGTACATCTTTATTGCCATTGTCATCAGATCCTCACTAGCCCTGAGAGATAGCACTGTAACATACTCCTATGCATGCAGAAACATAGTGAACGCAATAAAGACGAGCGGACACAGTTTTTTTAGAAAAATATACCTCTCACTTCATTCGAAAGGGTTACAAAAGGGTTATCGTGTGAGAGGTGAGTTGGAGACTGAACAGAGACTGCAACATATTTACCCTCACTCTTCTGGCTATAGCAGCATTTCTTTCCCGTTCTCCTGGGCTGCTCAACCGGGGGTCTAGGGGCCCAGCCTCTGCTAGGTCCCGTTCTCACTCCTCGAACTGGAACAGTGACTTCAAACTCTGGTCTACAACTGATCAACGTCCTGTCGCACCCGCGTTATATCATTGTTTGACATCCATCTGCTTCCTGTGGCGTCACAATTCGCGCTCAATGGAACATCTAACTTTTTGACTGAACTGAATAGCTTGAAATAGGACTGTTTCAATTGTGTACGTATGCTAAACTAAATTGTTTGAAATAGAACGGTTTATATGCATAACAATGGATTTGCCATAAAATAGACTTCAATGGTTGATATGCTATAAAACCCAAACCAACATCCACCAGCAATTTCGACTTGTTTAAAGGGCTGAATAAATTTGTTTTCGCATTTATATTATTATATCAGTATTATCGAGAATTCGAGTGATCGGAAAATAATTCAGACACCACAAAATTATTATTCATTTGCAAATTTGGCACGAATTGATTTCAATCTCTAAATCAGGATTTTTTAAAAGTGTATATCTCTAATGATAATTGTCATATTAAAGAAATAGCAATGGAAAATTTGAGCAGCTAAAAGCAAAATTTATGCATTCATTCTTTCTTTGTCTTTCTTAAAATTCATTTTGTTATAAGCAATATGCGGGATTTTACGTGGTCTGAAGGTTTTTCAAACCTGGTTTCGTCGTAAATAACACTTTCTTGCATCAAGACAAACTAAGGAGTGGATAATATCTACAGGCTACGTCTTCTCAACTCATTGTCAGAATTAAAATGCTTGAGGCCAAACCTTTTATTTGAAAAAAAAATATATAAAAAGAATGGATGAAAAACAAAAAGAATAAAAGGATCAAAGAAAACAAATGATGAAGGAAAAAAGAACGCTGTACATATCAATAAACGGGAAAATGCGAAAAAAGAGAAAATCAAGAAAATAAAGTACGACGAAAGAAAAAGAAAACAAAAGAAAAAAATCATATAAGAAGCAGTCAAAGAAAGAAAGAAAAATTAGAAAAAAGGAACATGAATGGAAAGTAAGAAGGAAAATAAAATACGAAAGAACATATAAAAAATCAAAGAAAGAAATACGAAAAAGGGGGAAAGAAAGGAAAATAAGTGCGGAAGAAAAAAACAAGAAAGAAAGAACATTTTAAAAAGCAGAGAAAGAAATACGAAAAAAAAGCAAATAAACAGCAGAAAAAAGGAAAGAAACTAAACATAAGAAGGAAATAATGTAAGAAAAGAATCAGTTTGTAAGAAAGTAGAAAAAAAAAATACGAAGTAAAAAAAAGTAAGCAAGAAAGTTTTAATTTGGTTTCGTTTGCTATGATTTTATGGCATATCAACAGTTGTAGGTTATTTAAGTCCAAATCCATTTTCATACATATAAACAGTTCTATTTCAAATAGTTCACTTCCGAATAAGTACGCAGTTTAAATGTCAAAACAGTTCCATTTAAAACAATTCAGTTCAGCTCAGTACCTATTTTTGTTTAAACAGAATTAAATGTAAAAACTTCTCTTTCTAAGAACTCAGTCCTGCATAAATACGCAGTTTAAATATCAAAACAGTTCTGTTTCAAACAATTCAGTTTAACATTAGTACACAGTTTGAATGTCAAAAGCTTTCCTATTTCAAACAATTCAGTTTAGCATAAGTACACAGTTTAGTTCTATTTAATCCATAGATTATCAGGTGCTACCACTCCAGGCCAGAGTGGACCTGGGAGCAATGGTACACCGCATTCCCCACAGCTCCAGCATTACTTAATCCGATTTGTTTAGTGTCATATGCAGAAAACTCGATGGATGAATCTTATCCTACTGCAGAGATGCAGTCGGTGTATTCAGATGCCTGGGCCAAAACTTTGAATTGAAAGAGGAATAATGCAAATAGATTACAATGAAAGCAAGATGTAAAGAAATGAGTTCGTTGGTTGTGTTTTATACCATATCAGCTTTTGTAGATTTTTAAGGAAAAATCTTGTTTATTCATACAAATATCAAATACGATTTGTAAACTAATAGTCAGTAGTTTCAAATTTTTTAAAGAAGTTGGAGTTCATTTTTTGTACACACTTAAATGGTTTTAAGTTTAGAACAAGATTAATCATTTCCATTACTTACATTTTTCGGACTATTGTCCTCATATTTATCACAACTTTTCGGCCGTTGTATGCTCTGGCCTTCTTCAGGTGGTTGGAAAATAGAACTGAACCCTTAATTTCATTTACCGGGGTATAATTCTCTAGTTCCACGAGCCATAATGAAGTAATCATAATGAAGGGATATAGTTTTCAATAAGCAATAACAATGCCTCCGAAGAGCCTCATAAGTCATGAGATCGTCTCTGCATAAAGTTTATGGTAATGAAGGGGTACTCCAAATTCCCCAAACTCTGAGAGTGGAGCATTACCATTAGATTCAATTTAATGCCTTACCCAGGAAACTCGTTAGGGATCATATACATCTGCAGAGATGCATTCAGCGTATTATACAGACTCCGCCTAGTTGATTAGGACGAAAAATATACGTGTAAATGATAAATATCAAACAAATAAAAAAGTGACTAGGATTTGAGAATCATTTTCGAGTAAAAAAATGTTAGAAAGCAAAAATCAAGAAGAAAAAGAGAAAAAAAAGGAAGGAAAGATGTCTTGTGAGAAATAAATAAAATAAGCAAGAAGCTCGTCAGCAAAATGAAAAATCGAAAGAAAAAAAAGAAAAGAAAGAAGGAATCAAAATATTACAAGTAAAAATCCAACAAGAAAAAGAAAAAGGAAAAAAGAAGTATTAGGAATAAGCTTGGCAGAAAAATGAAAGAAAATGAGTAAAAAGACGAATGAAGGAAGAAAGGAGAAAGAAAAATATTAGAAGAAGGTAAAAATCCAACGGGAAAAAGAAAGAAGGAAGAAAGAAGTACTAGGAATAAGCTAGGCAGAAAAATGAAAGAGTGGGAGAAAAAGGACGAATGAAGGAAGAAAGGAGAAAGAAAAATATTAGAAGAAGGTAAAAATCCAACGGAAAAAGAAAGAAGGAAGAAAGAAGTATTAGGAATAAGCTTGGCAGAAAAATGAAAGAAAGTGAGAAAAAAGACGAATGAAGGAAGAAAGGAGAAAGAAAAATATTAGAGAGAAGGTAAAAATCCAACGGAAAAAAGAAAGAAGGAAGAAAGAAGTAATAGGAATAAGCTTTGCAGAAAAATGAAAGAGTGTGAGAAAAAGGACGAATGAAGGAAGAAAGGAGAAAGAAAAATATTAGAAGAAGGTAAAAATCGAGCGGGAAAATGAAAGAAGGAAGAAAGAAGTATTAGGAATAAGCAAGGCAGAAAAATGAAAGAGAGTGAGAAAAAAGACGAATGATGGAAAAAATGAGAAAGAAAAATATTAGAAGAAGGTAAAAATCCAACAGGAAAAAGAAAGAAAGAAAGATAGAAGAATTAGGAATTAGCTTCGCAGAAAAATAAAAGAGCGTGAGAAAAAGGATGAATGAAGGAAGAAAGGAGAAAGAAAAATATTAGAAGAAGGTAAAATACCAACGGGAAAAAGAAAGAAGGAAGAAAAAAGTATTAGGAATAAGCTAGACAGAAAAATGAAAGAGAGTGAGAAAAAGGACGAATGAAGGAAGAAAGAAGAAAGAAAAATATTAGAAGAAGGTAAAAATCCAACGGGAAAAAGAAAGAAGGAAGAAAGAATTATTAGGAATAATCTAGGCAGAAAAATGAAAGAGAATGAGAAAAAGAACGAATGAAGGAAGAAAGGAGAGAGAAAAATATTAGAAGAAAGTAAAAATCCAACGGGAAAAAGAAAGAAGGATTAAAGACGTATTAGGAATAATCTAGGCAGAAAAATGAAAGAGAATGAGAAAAAGGATGAATGAAGGAAGAAGGAAGAAAGAAAAATATTAGAAGAAGGTAAAAATCCAGCAGGAAAAAGAAAAAAGGAAGAAAGAATTATTAGGAATAAGCTATGCACAAAAATGAAAGAGAGTGAGAAAAAGGACGAATGAAGGAGGAAAGGAGAAAGAAAAATATTAGAAGAAGGTAAAAATCCAACGTGAAAAAGAAAAAGGAAGAAAGAAATATTAGAAATAAGCTTGGCAAAAAAATGAAAGAGTGTGAGAAAAAGGACGAATGAAGGAAGAAAGGAGAAAGAAAAATATTAGAAGAAGGTAAAAATCCAGCGGGAAAAAGAAAAAGGAAGAAAGAACTATTAGGATTAATCTAGGCAGAAAAATGAAAGAGAGTGAGAAAAAGGACGAATGAAGGAAGAAAGGAGAAAGAAAAATATTAGAAGAAGGTAAAAATCCAACGGGAAAAATTAAAAAGGAAGAAAGAAGTATTAGGAGTAAGCTAGGCAGAAAAATGAGTGTGCGAAAAAGGAGAAAAAGAGAGTGAGAAAAAGGACGAATGAAGGAAGAAAGGAGAGAGAAAAATATTAGAAGAAGGCAAAAATGAAGCATATGAAAAAAGTAGGAAATTAAGGAAAGAAGGATAGAAGAATATAGTGTAAGCAGCAAGCTAGCCTTCAAACTAAAAGACATAAAAAAAAAATGAAAAAATTAAGGAGAAAAAAAAAGAGGATGAAAAGCAAGGCAGCAATGCAAAATGAAAGACCTACAGATATAAAAGAAAGCAAAGAAAAGTATGACTAATTAACAAAATGCATGAAAGTTGGGGAGTAAACATACCCCTGCCAAAAAAAAAAAAAACAAGGAAAAGGAATATAAAAGAAAGAAAGTATAGCTTCAGATTTTTCTGTTGTTTTTCGTAAATTCATTAATCAGTTTTTGACCGCCAGCAAGAAATTATATATACTCTGTTATCTAATTATTAATTATATTTAAAAGATACACACACACACACACACACATGTATATATATATACACACATATATATATATATATATATATATATATATATATATATATATATAGTTTTGTTCTTCTGAGGATATTGAACGCTTTCAAGTATTAACTTTGCTAACTTTGTCAGTGTTTTTTTTTTTCTTTTGGCAAGTCAGAGCAGTACTGGTTGATTATTTTCAAGCAATACTAATGCTTTAGTCTTTATTTTTTCAAAATATTTTTCTAGATATCTGTTTGTTAGATATTTCTTTATTCTCAAATTGCATTATATGATTTTTATCGAAATTGGAGTTAAAGAAAAAATTTTTTTAAATCATATATATATATATATATATAATTTCTGTACCATCTCAAAGATCTAGCAAGTGCGATGGCCGATAGGGATGGAAAACGAAAGAGATAGGCACAGAGGCATACACACTCATACAAAGAATCCATGACGTCTGTACGCCTTGCCGCTGCTGCAAATCATCATTATGTCCCAAATATCTTAAAGTTTAGTTTTTCAAATTTATTTGTTATTGGAAAAGGAAATCCTTTTTTTATGCGGAAAAATGGAGCCATTCACAGATGTCAAAAAGGCTTCGGGTAATTTTAATTTTATCGATGATCTACGCTTTGTGACAGTCAGTTACTCACTTATGTGATGATAAGAACAGGTGCTTCGTCTGATCATTGTATAGTCATCAAGTGACGTGCCTACGCCATGTTAACTTAGATATTGAACACTTTTTACTTATAATCATAGAAAAATATCTCATATATATATATATATATATATATATATATATATATATATATATATATATATATTGACCCATTTGCTCTGCACATGAGTTTTTCATATATTTGAATATATCTATATATTCTTATATATCCTTAAATATTAATAGCTGAGCACAATGAATTCTATTTGGGTATATTCATACTATATATTCTTTCTGGATTATACTGCTATATGAATGCACAACATTGATGCTAACAAAAAGTATTGGGAATAAGCTAGACGGCAATTACGCAAGAATGCTGCGAGCTGTACTGAACAAGTCCTGGAGGCTGCACCCTACAAAACAGTAGCTTTACGGCACACCAACTACCCATCATGAAAAAATATCCAAGTTAGACGAACCAGATATGTGGGACACTGCTGGAGAAGTAAGGACGAACTCATAAATGATATACTCTTGTAGACACCTTTCCATGGACAAGCAAAGACAGGACGACCAGCTAGAACCTATATACAACAGCTCTGTGCTGATAGAGGATATAGCCTTGAAGACATGCCGGGAACAATGGACGATAGAGACGGGTGGCGAGAGAGGGTCAGGGAGATCCGTGCCGGCAGCGCGACATGATTATACACACACACACACACACACACACACACACACACACACATGTGTATATATATATATGTGTGTGTGTGTGTGTGTGTGTGTGTATTGAATGAATAGGTCCGCAAATGAATTTGAATGTAGAACTTTAGATTTTTGTTTCATATGATTATTCTCTATACGTGTTTCAAAATTTATGATTTTCTCCCGGAGACTAATAATGGTTAAGGACATTTTTCTGGTTTTTAAAAGGAAGGTGATTTTTGTAAAGCTGTGATTCTTTTTAATTCCAGGATTTTCGTCTATTAATTTTCTACGGGAATTAATTTCCACGAAAACTTTGGCCTCTCCAATTTTTTTATATATATTAAAAAGAATGAATTTTCTGTTTGTGTGCATGTGTTCATATGCGTATATGTATTTGCATACATGTGCAGATATCCTTGTATACACCCTCGTACATCCATGTTTTCAGGGTTGTATTTTTTTTCCATTCTCTCTTTTCTTCTCTTATTTGAAGGTAAGAAATTATGTATGACTTTATGTTTCCATTTTGTCAGTGTGCGCGTGAAGTTTGGTTCTGTTTGCTTGTTGGGGGGTTGCGTATGTGTACAGTTGCCTTTATATATGAAGTTTGGTTCTTTTTGTATGTAGGGGATGCGGGCTTGAGTATGTGCCTGAGTGTGAAGTTAGGCTCTATTTATGAATATTTTCCATTTATTCTTTCCTTTTTATTTAACTCTCTCTCTCTCTCTCTCTCTCTCTCTCTCTCTCTCTCTCACACACACACACATATATACATATATATAGAAACTATCAGTACAAAGTATTTGGCCACCGTGGACAATTTCTATTTCTCGTCCTTTGTTAATGAAACAAGTTAAGCACCGCAATGTTTTTATTCATCACAAAAAAATGTAGAATTCAAACAATAAGATCATTATAGATTTGTAAATAACATTAGGTATTTACAGCTTGTTACGGCATACCATCGTCTTTAACTGCCTTTTTAGAATACCTCTAAATTCTCCCATTTTCGATTGCACCAATAGGCTTTCACTGCATTCCAACATATCTGACAGCATCGTTACTCTGTCACTGCATTCCAACATATTTAATAGTACCGTTACTCTTTCATTGCATTCTATCATTTTTAACTTCTCCAATCGATTGTTATTGAAATAGAACATGTGCATGTTTGCTTTTTTAAATAGAAACAAATATGATGAAATGAGAAAATGAGTCACTTTACAAGACCGAATCTTCTGTTTCTTATGGGAGATTAGACGACATCTCCACACTAGACGGAACCTCCCTGAGACTGGTTGACAAATTCACCTACCTAGGAAGCAGCGTCTCATCAACCGAAAAAGACATCGACACACGGCTAACGAAGGCATGGTCAGCTATCGATAGGCTTTCGATCATATGGAAACCAAACCTGACCGATAAAATGAAACGCAGTTTCTTCCAGGCTGCGGTCGTGTCGATACTGCTGTATGGATGCACTACTTGGACGCTGACTAAACGGTTGGAGAAGAAGCTCGACGGCAATTATACAAGAATATTGCTAGCAATATTGAACAGGTCCTGGCAGCAACACCCCACACGGCGCCAACTGTACGGCCACCTACCACCTATCACGAAAACTATACAAGCTAGATGAACCAGACATGCCGGACACTGCTGGAGAAGCAAAGACGAGATCGTAAGTGATGTGCTCCTGTGGACCCCGCATATGGCCAATCAAAAGCAGGACGACCAGCTCGAACATTCATACAGCAGCTATGTGATGATACGGGATGTAACCCCGAAGACCTGCCGAAGGCAATGAATGATAGGGAAACGTGGAGAGAGAGGGTCAGGGATATCCGTGCTAGCCGCGTGTCATGATGATGATTTTTATATAATTTTGTCATTACTAATTGAATAGATTTTATTTCTAGAGGTCACCCTATGAAATCCTTACTGGTATTGTTTTTATTTGAAAATCTTTACTTCGAGGATTATTAAATAAATAGTCAGTTTTTATAAAGGTGAATTAATTTTTCTTTTCTCAATATTTTACTAGAAATGTAACTTCTGTATTGTTTTGAATTAGTTCATAGATAAAGTTATTCCAATCACACAAAAATATTTGTTTTGAAGCTATTTAAAGTAGCCACAAAACAAGTAGTTGGATCTAGGTTTGAATATCGGTCTATCATCAGATGTTTGGTGACTAAGTCGTGCAAATCATGTCAAATTTACAGAAAAAAATATCTTGTGTACAGAGAAGCATGTTTTAGTTGGTTGGTTGGTTGTGTTTTATGGCATATCAACCTACGTAGGTTATTTAATCTCAAAACCATTTTATATAAGTAATCAGTTTTATTTCAAACAAATCAATTTAGCATAAGTACAAAGTTCAATGGTCAAAAACATTTCTATTTCAAGCTATTCAGTTCAATAAAACAGTTCTAATTCAAACAAATCAGTTAAGCGTAAATACATTTTTAAAGTCAAAAGCAGTTCCATTTTAAACAATTCAGTTCAGCATAAGTAACTAGCTTAAATGTCAAAACAGTTCTATTTCAAGCAATTCAGTTTAGCATAAGTACACTGTTTAGTTATATTTGATCGATAGATAGGACCCTATTAGGTCCAGAGTAGACTGGGGAGCGATGGTAATGAAGAGGTACTCCGCATTCCCCAAAGCTCCAACATTACTGGAACCTCACTAGCAGACATCTGACTGGAAGCAAGAACGGTGCATTCCAAAGGAACAGAGTCTCTAGGCGCGAAAGAGAAATTCTGTCGTTTCTGCGAGTACTGGAATCATCCTGCTTTTCTTCCGGTTGCGGGCAGTGAACGCATGTGGTAATTTCGTCCTCCTGTTTGATCCCTAATCATATCTGCCACTAGCGAGATGCCTCTACTAAGAATACCTTTCTGAAAATAAATATGAACAAAACGACGAAAGGCAAACTTTTGCCACCGAAAACATACCTCACAGAAAAACACCTACTGAATATAACCACTGAGCTTAAACTTACTACCCAACGAAAATAACTTTAATATATGTTAACACTTTGTCTGGGAGTTACTATTATTTCTACAATTTTCAGGAAAAAATTCAATCGCGACAGAAAAGTCGTTCAACAATAAAATAAAATGGAGTTAAAAGGTATCATTGTCTCTGTCCTTCCTTCTGTCATTCTCTTGCAACCTTCCACAGACAAAAGAAACCAACAAGTTAATGGGCTAAAAAGAAAAACAATGGCGGCAGATACTTTAACCCAAAATCAACATAGACCAACTACCAACAAATTAATAACAACCAAATCTTTTCGGACCCCTAACTATTTCTTTGGATAGCCAGAAGATAATGTCTCAATATGGAAGCCAGAGAGAACTGATGAAAGAATATAGTCGTCAAGTTATCGCAAAATTAGCGAAATAAATTGTTTTTCGAGCACTGAAGAAACCTAGGGTCGGACTCAGGAATCTTTAGCCGCTGAGAAAAATCATCTGGAGAATAATCTTTAAAACAAACTGATGGTAATACGAAAACAAAATGGAAAACATCGTTGTTTAACATAGGAAAGTTAAATTTTAATGAGGATATAATTATCCTTTTTTTTTCTCTTTTTGGCCCAGTTAGCTGGGACTGCAGAATACACAGACTGCATCTCTGCAGATATAGCACTAAACAATCTGATGCAAGTCTTCAGAAATGCTGGAGCTTTGGGGAATGCGGAGTACGTCTTTATTGCCATCGCTTCCAGGTCCACACTAGTCGAGAGTGGTAGCACCTTCTAGGGTCCTATCTATGGGTTAAATAGAATTAAACAGTGTACTTATGCTAAACTGAATCGTTTGAAATAGAACAGATTTTGACATTTAAATGTGTGTAAACAGAAAAATGTATTTACGCAAAACTGAATTGTTTGAAATCGAACTCTTTGATCATTTAATTGTTTGTTAACAAATGATTTATTTTTAATTGAATTTTTAGTGATACAAAGCAATACTTGGAACAATTTAATTTTATAGACTAAACTGAATAGTTCGAAATAGAACTGCTTTTGACATTTAAACTGTGTACTTATGCAAAAATGAATTGTTTAAAGTAGAACTATTTATATGTATAAAATGGATTTGGCATTAAATAATATACAACAGTTGATATGCCAAAGCGAACCAAATCTCTTTTTTAAATTACCGTTACGCTCCAAATTTGTGGGGACTCTCTTTCAGACTATATATGTTAGCGATCGTGGTGTAATAAACATCGTCGTAGGAAATGGATAAAACGACCCGAGTTCAAATCCTGTACGAGGCATTTTGCATTTAACATAGCGCTGATGCGCTGGGAAAGGAATGAATAAAAATATTTTCTCTTTAGCAAGGGGAAAACAGTAGGGAAGATTGGGCTCGTTAGCTTTGTCACGGCAACTGGTCTAGGAGAAGGAAAACTCTGAATTCAAATCTTGTAATCTCTACTAAAAAAAAATTGACCCAGTGTTGCATCCAGCTCGATAGGAGGGGTTGGTAAACACACACATGCACATATATATGCAATATATATATTTATATATATAAAATAAAATGACCATTGCCCAGTCGGTTGGGACTGTAGAATACACCGACTGCTTCTCTGCAGAAGGGTAAGACCCCGCCCCCAACGAGTGTCCTTGATATGGCATTAAACAATCTGATGGTGAGGTTCCAGTGATGCTGGAGCTTTGGGAAATGCAGAGTAGCTGTTCATTGTCATAGGTCCCAGATCCACTCTGTCTCGGAGCGGTAGCACCTGATGGGGTTCTCTCTATGGTTAAATAGAACTAACTATATACTTATGCTTAACTGAATTCTTTGAATTAGAACTGTTTGACTAAACTGAATAACTTGATATAGAAATGTTTTTGACCATTTAACTGTACTTACATTTAAACTGTGTACTTACGCTAAACTGAATTGTTTGAAATGGAACTATTTTTTACATTGAAACTGTATTTACACAAAACTAAATTGTTTAATAGAGAACTGTTTTAACATTTAACTGTGTGTAAAGAAAATCTGTTCTTATACTAAACTGAATTAGCTGAATTAGAACTATGTGACTAAACTGAATAGCTTGAAATAGAAATGTTTTTGACAATTAAATGGTGTACTCATGCTAAACTGTTAAATTGTTTAAAATACAACTGACTATTTGCATAAAATGGATTCGGCGTTATATAACCTACAGAGGTTGATATACCATAAAACTGCAACATCCAACCTAAATCGAATAGCTTGAAAAAGAAATGTTTTTGACAATTAAACTGTTTACTTATGCTAAACTGGATTGTTTAAAATAGAACTGTTTATTTCTATAAAATTGGATTTGGCGATAAATTACCTTCAAGGGTTGATATGCCATAAAACCAAACCAACCAAATAAACAAACAAATAAAATGACCATGTCTTTTGATGCGTAATTTTCTTTCACCCCCATCGTAAAGACAGCTTCAGACTATTCAATATCCTGGCTTGATAGAATTTCGTCATTTTAGCTTTTTTAAAGATAAAGCACACAGCCTTGTATGGGTTTGCATATTTAAACACTTTTATGGCTACGCATAAAAATACATGGAACTCTAATAAAACATTTGAAAAAAATTATCTTTTACATAAAAAGCCTCTGCTCTGTGAGTACTGTATTTTAGCATTTTTTTGTCTTAAGTTTGCTCAAAAATCTCTGAACGAGGTTCACTCATCTTACATAAAGTTCATTGTTAAAATTTGTATACATGTTAGTTTATAAGATGTTAATTTGTTTCTTGGGTCATATAGTCGTTATCATTTTGTATGTAAAGTTTGCATGTAAAACATTTTCTTAAAACTGCATTAAAATGTCAGCACGTATTTTAGTTGTACGTTCATTAAAGGATACTCTGTGATAAAATTTTATCTTGAATATTATTCAGTATATACTACAATGCTGCTGGTTCGTTTTATCTATTTAAAAGTCGAGCAGTTCTGTTTGAGATACTTTTTTTTACTATGATTTAGAACGACAATATTAAACAAGTTCTTAAAAAGTTCATATTGCAATTGGGGAAGTCACTGTGGCCAATATGCTAGATGGTGAAATCTTAGTAATCGAGATCAAACTCTAGTCGGGCGGTAACATTCACTATCGGACTAATACCCTTCAGAAAGATATGATCCCTCTAATCACCAAACCACTGGTTAAATAGTACCACTATTGTCCTTCTACAAAGATATTTTTAGCATTAAATAACCCATGAAGGTTATATACCATTAAAAAAAAAACCCAAACAGTTTATTAAATATCAGAATCCACCCGTCGATAATGACAGTTGAATTTTATATAGAATATATTTTTGATAATCCAAATTAAAAAAAAGATTTCAGAATTTAAAAAGAAAAATCAATAAATGAAAAGTATCTCGTATGTTATTGTAATACAAAACAGAAATTTTATGCTGCAAACTTAGAATTATGTGAAAAATCAAATTGTCTGCGTCGTTAACAAATGAAGACTCTCTCATTTTCTCTTTCTTTCTCTTACTATCTCTTCCTTGTTGTTGCTTATATAGATTCAAAATATACATAGCCAAGCTGACGAACTCAAATACTGAAGAAACCGTTCAGTTGTGACGTCAGCCTGTTTTCCCGACAACTTATCTGCTTTCTTTTCTTTTCTTTTTCGATGTGGCAAGCCACAAATCCCATGATTCGTTCTTTCTTTCTTTCTTTTTCTCTTTAATTTTTTATTCTCTAAAGATTACAACAAAAACATCGAATATCTCACTTTCCGTTCTTTCTTTCTTTCTTTCTTTTTAAAAAAATATAATGTGTACAGACATACAGGTGTACACATAGAAAGGTACACTTGTATTCTATATTATTCAGAGATTGGTTTCCTGTTTATCTTTAACCATCATCATCATTTAGTCGTGCTGATAGCACGGTGTTCCCCGACTCTCTTTTGCCATCTGTCTATTATCAACCACTCTAACAAGTCCTTTAGACTGCATCCACTGTCCACACAGGGCTACTGTATATCATATTTACCAACCCCTCCGCTCGGGTAGGATATAACACAAGGTTAATTTTTAAGTGGAGTTTAACAGGTTTGAACTCAGAGTCTTCCTTCTCCTAGACTAGTTGCCTCACCAAGGCTGAAGAACACAGTTTGCCTTTCTATTTACCCACAGCTGGAGGGAGAATAATTGGATTCATACCTTTCCCAAGGGTATTAGTGCTATGTGAAATGCAACCACTTTCGTCCAGGATTTGAACTCGTGTCGCCGTGTCCATTTCCTACAACGATAACCATTACACCACGGGCACTTCGTCAACTACTGTGACGTCAGCCTGTTTTCCCGACAACTTGTCTACTTTCTTTTCCTTTCTCTTTCGATGTGACAAGTCTGACGGCTACTGTATATGAGTCCTGGTAAGTTGGCCAAGAGAGCTGTGTCCATGTGTAGGCGCCTATGAATTCTTTGTCTTTATATTGATATTGTACTAATCCAAGGGGCGATTTATATTTTCCAGCAACTTTTTTAAATTGAAAACTCTTTTTCAATTTCTTTTTGTATCTTTTAGTTACATTTTTGATGTAAAAAAAAACAGTAGTGGTAATTATAAGTCTCCCTCCATTTGGTTTGGATTGGTTGGTTTAGGTTTATTCGTTTAATGGCATGTCAACCTTTGCAAGTTATTGAATGGCAATGCCATCCTCCTAGAAGAACAGTAGTGGTATAATTTTACACATAGATGGGAGCATTAGGGGTTCATACCTTTCCCAATGGTATTTGTCCGAAAGTGAACGTAATAGCACGAGTGGAGTTCGAACTCACTAACTACGATTCTGCAGTCCATCGCTTTAACCATTTTAACTGTTAAAAATGTACATCGATCAATGATATTTAAGTGTGCAACTAGCATCAAAGGATCAAACAACGCCATTAAAATAGAAAGAAACAATTCATTTTCTAGTATAAAGTTAAAAACTCCAATCTAAATATTCCCCTTATTTCTGAAAGACATCTGAAGGAAAGAAAATCTTTGGCTCGTGATGGGAAACCTTACGTTCAATTTTTCATCAGTTAGATAAAAGATTGGAGAATTCTATTATTGGAAGGCAGTATAGTTAGTTTAAAACGGCATCAAAAAGTCTGTTAAATATGACTGACGTTTGATGATTTCAAGGCTATTTGTGAGTGTGGCTTCCATTAGATGAAACCCTCACGTGATCCCGTGACTTGGAAAGTTAGAAATCGCCGATAAAATTGGATCGATTTCCAACAAGCTTCGATCTTTTGGCTTTTCGAAGTGACAAACTGAAGATATAAAATGGAAGACGTCAATAAATAAAAGTAATACGTTTACATATGATGTGGTCTCATTGTTATTCACCGTCATAGGAAATCATAACAAAAAACAAAAGTAGATAATGACGGAACACAATTTGTCCAGTTGGTTGGGGCTGTAGAATACACTGACTGCACATCTGCAGAGAGGTAAGACCCCCCCCTAACGAGTGTCCTGCATATGACACTAAACAATCTGATGGTGAGGTTCCAGCAGTGCTGGACCTTTGGGTAATACGGTGTACCCCTTCATTGCCATCGCTCCCAGGTCCATTTTGGCCCGGAGTGATAGCATTTGATAAGGCCCTATCTATGGGTTAAATAGAACTAACAGTATACTTATGCTAAACTGAAATGTTTGAGTAAACTGAATATCTTGAAATAGAAATGTTTTTGAATATTAAACCGTACTTATATTTAAACTGCGTGCTTATGCTTAACTGAATTATTTGATATAGAACTGTTTTTCGACATTAAAACTGTATTTACACTTAACTGAATTGTAACATATAACTGCTTGAATAGTTTGAAATGGAAATGTTTTTTGACAATTAAAGTATTGTTTTCAATAGAACAGATTATTTTCATAAAAATGGATTTGGCGTTAAATAACCTACAAATGTTGATATGCCATAAAACCCAACAAACCAAACCAAACCAAACGGAACACAATGACACGAGGAGACAACATAAAAGATAACGTCGATATGCGATACAGCAGCACAAGAACAGAAAATAACTTCGGGCGATGAGAAGATGATGAGTGAGACACGCTGCGATGACAGATGAACTGCAAGTGAGGGGCTGGGCAATGATTGAACATTGAAATACAAAGTAAATTAGACATTGTTAAACTTCATTTATCTCTGTCTATGATTTGTTGTAAATGCATAGCACAACCTGCACTTGCTTGTTTGATTGATTTTAGCGTCATATCAACCCGTCTGGGGCTATTTTAAAACTTGGAGATGAAGGAATCTTTTTCAGTATGAGTTAATTATTACATTTTTTGTGTAGTTCTTTTTCAAGAGTTTCATTTTTCACACGGTCCGATTGAATACGAGACACTTTTGAAGATAGTTATTTGACCAAAAGATGGAACAATAAAAGTGTCACATATCCATAATATACGAATACGTTAAATGTCCATAATACATATATACGGATGTATTAAAACGTTCACATGCATAAAATGTTCATACGCATGGGAATCCGAAAAACACGAAACACTGACGACTCTCTTGGTTCAGGTACGAAACTTTATTACCTTCTTGATTTTTAGGTTTTCGACACGAGGAGAGAGAGACACAATTTTTACTATGCTGACTGTTCTATCTTAACCAATAACCCGCGGCGCATTTCGTTGACTCCCAACTGGCCTGGCCTCGCCGAGCTCCGAAAATCAACTCGCCCTGTCTAATTTCAAATCTCAACCAACTGCATTTTTTCCAAAATAACCCAAAATCCTCAGCCCATCGCTTCCGGGCATGACCTCATTCATATCCCCAGTCATATTTCCTATCCGGGGTTTTTATAATGACATCTGTGTTTGTTACATCCTCCCCACGCAAGCGGGAACACCTGCGCACAATATGTGGCCCTACCCTTGCACTAAGCCGAATAGTTCTAAGCCTAACTAGACCGAAAGATAGGATATAACCAACGAAATATGATAATATTAAAAAAATCCTTCAGCAATTATATAACAAAGGTACAACCACCCCAAGTCAAATTGGACTTGAGAGTAATGGTAATAAAGGTGTTATCCACATAACTAGAAAGCTCCAGGTATAGATAATTTAGTTTGGTTTGCGTTTATTGCATATCAACCATTGTTGGTTTTTTACTACTAAATCCTGTTTTTACATATATATTAAATGTATGATTGATAAACATATTTCAGAGATACACACACGTAAATCATTAAACATTTCTATTTCTAACAGTTATATTTCGCATAAGACATCGAAGTTTAACGGATCCAAGTATTCCTATGTATAACTAACAACAGAAATAAACATAAGCCATCTGCTTAAACTTATTTAGATTATTAAACACATCGATTTGTAACCATTTAATTAAGCCTAAATAATTTGTTCGCACTCAGTTTAAATTTGACCCGTAGATAGGACCCTTTCAAGTGCTACCACTCTTGGCCAAAGTGGACTTGGAAGTGATGGGAACAAAAGTATACCACAAGCTCCAGCATTACTGAAGTCTCACCATCAGATTGCTTAGTGTTATATTCAGGTCACTCGTTGAAGTGATCTTATCCCTCTTCAGAGAAGTGGTCGGTGTATTTTACACCTCCAGCCAACTTGGCTATGGAGCCTCACTACCAGGTAAAGTTTAGTGTCATACTAAGGAAACTTTTTCTTCTTTTGGGGTCTTACCCTTTTTTCAGGAATACCGTCAACTTATCTTAAGCCCACAAAACATGGGAGAAAATTTGTCGCATAATCTATCAGTTTATATTGACCATGGTACCAAAAATCCCCCCCATTAACCGTACTTTATGATTTCTACAACGCGGATGTATTTTTATTAGTCGGTTGTTATTTAACTTGCCACTAAACTAAAATATGACACAAGGTCGTTTTATTTTGAGTTACAAGCGGGGGCCAATTTACTTTACGGTGGTTTTAAAAATGCTCTGTTCTGTTGGCATTCACTTTGCGGTGCACCTCAGGAAACGTGCACTAAACCAAGGAATGTCTTCTTTTAAAATATCAGGGTGGTTCTAACTAGAACCAAGGTTCCCTGGAAGCAAGCTATTATTAATTCTCACCTACCCTATAAGAAGTAATAAACACTACGCAATGTGTTTGGATTAGTTACGACACAAGACTATGAGGAGGGAAAGGCCGCTTGAAATCAGCCTGTTATTATTCACATGCGCCGTATAAGAATTCATCATCATCATCATCATCATCATCAAGTCACGCCGAGTGCACATATGTCTTTGACTCTCTCTCTCTCTCTCTCTCTCTCTCTATCTATCTATCTATATATGTCTTTCTCTATGCGTCCCTATCATCCATCACTCCCGGTAGGATCTCTAAATTATATCCGCTGGGCACTCAGAACTGATGAAAGTACTTGCTGGTCGGTCAACACTGACCCGTCCATGTGTAGGGGTCCATAGAAAACCGTCACTTATGTGTTTGTCCTTGCTGCTCTAGCAGTGTTTCGTATCTCTTCTTTATCTTACTTGGATGGTTTGGGAAACGAAGTCAAATGGGTTTATAATTGCTGTTTTGTGGGGCGCTGCTTCGAGGATATTTTTCAAAACAACACAAAATTATTTTTTAGTTACCATCCAGCTTTTTTCCTTGACTTTTGTTCGTGTTCGTGTGGTATATTCATACAGTAGTATATACCATATATCCATATGATCGATAACCTGTCGATAGCTGTCCACGCCTTTGCTAAGCGTATGTAAACATCGCTTTCGGTAGATGACAAAATTGCTGCAGAGATATGGGAACTTATTTTTAAAAATTTTAGAGCTCTGCAACTTAAAGTGGAGATGGCTTTTTGTTTAAAAGGCCTGAAATCAATCTTATTTGCCTTTGCGTTGTGGCCGATGCGTTCCGTTGCTTGCTCCAGGCTATAGAGTAGGAATTATCTATAGGGAGATATATTTACTCGAAGTACTAGATCATCAGCGTATTTTCTGCCTGTTATAGTTTCTGCAAGATATCGTATGATTCTTGGATTTTTTTTTTTTATTGTAAAGCCATTTTTTTATGAGAACGGTTGTAATGACTTTTAAAAGTAAGTTAGTTAGCGACCATAGTCGAGGGTGACCCGAAGGCTCCCTTTTCGATAGCTACTACACCAAGGTGTAGGGGAGGGTGCTACTCCATTCCCTGGATTGCTCCACTTTACTCTTGAACCGTACCTTATAATGCTGAGTGTTAAGCAAGGTGGTATCAAGTTCCATTTTTAAAGTATTTGGTATGACTCGACCTGGGATTAAACCCAGGTCTCCCGGGCCATTGGCGAACACTCTAACCGCTGGGCCAATGTCCCGGTTTTTATTTGTAAGGCTTAAGACCATGTGAAAGAAAAGCATGGTTATAATTGTTCTGAAAAGATAATTGATCTCTTGAGTGAGTGAAAAGATAGAGTTAGCCAATTTATTCTTGTCTCTATTTATGAGATTTTCTCAACGTTCAATATACGATTCTTGAAAACCGCCATAAGTTTAGTTGGTTGTTGGTTGGTTGTATGTGTTTTATGGTATATCAACCTTTGTAGGTTACTTAATGCCAACTCCATTTTCATACGAATAATCAGTTCTATTTCAAACCATTCAGTTTTGCATAAGTACACGGGGTCATTGTCAAGCTATTCAGTTTAGTCAAACAGTTCTCTTGCAAACAATTCTGTTTAGCATAAGTACAGTTTCAATGTCAAAAACATTACTATATCAAACAGTTCATTTTAGTACGCATTTTAGATATCAAAACAGTTCTATTTCAAGTAATCTAGTTTAGCGTAAGTACACATAAGTAGGCGACCATAGTCGAGGGTAACCCGAAGGCTCCCTTTTCAATAACTACTACACCGAGGTGTAGTGGAGAGCGCTACTCCTTTCCCTGGATTGCTCCACTTTACCCTTGATCCGTACCTTATAATGCTGAGTGTTAAGCAAGGAGGCATCAAGTACCATTTTTTGAGTCTTTGGTATGACTCGACCTGGGATTGAACCCAGGTCTCTCGGGCGATTGGCGAACACTCTAACCGCTAGGCCAATAGTTTTAATTAACCCATAAAGAGCTTATATAAGGAGCTTCAACTCCGGGCCAGAGTGGACCTGGTAGCGATAGCAGTTAAGAGGTACTCCGCATTCCCCAAGGCTTCAGCATTACTCGTACCGTACCATCCAATTGTTTAGTGTCATGTCCAGGACACTCATTAAGGGTGGTTCTTAACCCTCTACAGAAGTGCAGCCGGTGTATTCTACAGTCTGGGCAACATAAGTTTATACAAGGTTCCATTCGTCTTGCAATTAGTGTAAGTCGGCCCTTTACAAAAGAAAACAAAGAAAAGAATTATGATCCGTATACCGTAAAAAAAAAAAAATCGAACTCTTCATCTATTTGGAAGCATCAAAGCGTTATCGACTTATCAAAGCGTATGACCCACATTTGTTGTCTGCACTGATCTGAACTGTAACTTAAAGAGACATCGCTTTGGGAACATGCACAAAGGTGAACAGTTTTGCAAACGTTCTGCTTATGAGTTATAAGCTTATTTAGCAAATGCATGAAGAAATGAGATTTGACTAACCAGTTACTTGACTTGAAAGTAATTATATTATTCATCTTTGCTGTCATATTTAAATTCCATATTCATATATGTTAGGATGCAAATTTGTTGCCAGTAAAAAGATGGTGAGAGAAAGAGACAATACCTAGAAGAAGAAGAAGAAGAAGAAGAAGAAGAAGAAGAAGAAGAAGAAGAAGAAGAAGAAATGCAGGCGGTAAAATATTGATAAAATGGAGGAAGAATATAAGAAGAGAAAGTAAGCGATCGAGAAGAGGATGAAGATGACAAGGGAAGGTTGTACGATTAAATGAGTACAAACGTGAATAAATAGAGTGTATATATATATATATATATATATATATATATATATATATATATATTCGTACAAGGCCACATTTAAAAGGACGATATACCGACAATAAGGCCCAATATTTCATGTACCATAGATGATAAGACATTCCAATAAGGAAAGACATTTTTGTATATGGTACTTTAATATACATTATTATCTACTAAGGATAACATATATAGATAGATAGATATATAGATAGATATGTCGTTCTTAGTAGATAACATAAACATAGATGTGTGTATGTGTGTGTGTGCTTGTTTGTATACGTGTGTGTTTGTGTGTGTGTGTGTATTTGCTCCTTAAGAAAGTTTGAATTATTTAAAATTCCAAAATGCTTAAATCCATGGAGTTTCTTTGAAAAACAACATTCTATATAATATTTTAGCAACTAGATAGAATATCATCCAGTGGAACTTAAACGGGAAAAAATAAATGTACAAGCTAATTTATACTTCGGTTAACATAAAGAACATCTATACATACACCCTCTGATAACACACACACACACACATACATACACAAATTGTCATTCATATTAATGTTGACGAATTGATATAGACCATAGCAACACCTTTATTCAATATGTCAACCATAACCAGATGAATGTGCTCGTGTTGTAATGGGGATTTTTGTGGAAAAGAGACACGGCAAGCAAAGTTCGAATCTTGAACGAGACTGCATTTCACACTGGGCTAATAAACTTGGAAAAGTTATCAATCCACCTATTCTTCCCTCAGCCATGGAAAAATTGAAGGGTAGACTGGGCTCTTTAACCTTGGTATAATAATGAGTTTAAGAGAAGGAAAACAAGGAAATCGCACCTGTAAAACTCCCTTGAAACGATTGACCTCGTGTAATATCCTGCCTCACTGAAGGGGTTGGGTAAACATCAGATTTCTTCAAGTACCGCATATACTCGTGTATTACCCGATATCGCATATTGTGCAACCCCTAAAATTTAATCCTCAAAAAATAATTTCATTACATAACTCGTATATTATGTGAGATGTATTTTCAGAAGACTTGGCTAAGGCTTATATACGAGGAATGTCTGAAAAATACAAACAATTTATGTTGTATAACCGTAATACATCTATACGTATACCTATATCGATATATGCGGAACATAATCAAACATAATATACGAACTTCAATGAACGAACGAACCCACGTCTTTATAAAAAGTATATCTCTCACACTTTATTCTCGAAAGGGTTGACGTTGCTTGTGTGTGAGAGGTGAGCTGGAGACGGGGACAGACAGTTATTTTGACCTCAAGTTCTTCTTGCGACCATTGTAGCACTTCTTTCTCGTCTTGGCTTGGTTGCTTAACCGTGGGCCACTAAGGACCGCAAAGCCCTCAGTCTACAAGCTGTTCTCACGCTTGCATCTTGTCTCCAACTGGCTCCAACCGCTTCGGGCACCTGGTTATATAATTGTAAACCTGCTTCCGCTGTTCTTCCGCTTATTTACACAGGTGCATCTCTTGATTGACGGCTTGGTCGAGGGTCAATATGGTACATTTATATCGATTTCAAATTGTAAACTACGTGATTTTCCCTCGAGTATAATGCACTTTCCCATTATTCTATGCCATGTTTCTTGGCACTTAAAAGATTCTCCTTGGACGACACCCAGCTCCATCATTATGGTTCTCTGGATACCCCCCGCCCATCATTTCAAAACGAAACTACTTAATTATTTTCCTGGGCTTTCGGGAAAAACAAAACAAGTCACTCGGTGAACAGGGAGCTTTTTCCAGTACGGCGATGCTCAGCACATCCAATCCCGTTGTTTTTGTCATGTCAAAATCTTTCAAACACTGTCCCTTTTCATGTCCAGCTGACATGCGATCATTTTCAGTGTAAAATGTCGATCCCTGCACAGGTACTGCATTAACCACTCGACTTTTTCCTCTGCACTGCTTGTTGAATGCCTTCCTCTCCTGTAGTCATATTTCACCTCTGCCACTCTTTAAAACTCTTGTACGAAATTAAAACGGGGGAACACAACACGACGTTATCTGTATAAACTTGCAGAAGTATTTCAAGTGCGTTTAATGGAGCATTTTATAACCGGATTGAAAATTTCAGGATTTTTTCCTTCATCTTCGTTTGTCAGTGATTATTGCAGAATGACTTGAAAAAGAGGAGTAAACAAAAATATGTCAAATGCAACTGAAGCTAAGTGTACAGTTATATTTCAACAAGATATCATCCTGGATGATATCAATATATTTAACCCTCTTTTTCTCATAACTGTCACAGCACAAACAGTCCTGTCACTTTTCAGACAGAGCTTGTGTACAAGGGTTAGGTGAAGTGTTCATTGGTTAAAAATCTCATTTGATGATGTCAAATATAATGTTAATAACTTTTTTGACCAACTGAATCAAAGCACTGCAACACCGATTCAGAAAAATGTGTGAACTGTGGGGCGGTTACAATTCAAAAATAAACCTCATTTTGTCATTCAATTAGGGTATATTAAGAAAAGAACAACAAAAAACCTTTCAACGGATCATCGTTTTTGTTTAAATACATATTCTCTTCAACTTTTTTGGTGTTCTCTCATTTATTGCAGTGATTTTAACGAAAATACTGATCTATGGCAGTATAAAGACGCCTAACAATTTAAAGTAGGAAAGCAATCTAATGGCAAAGATGAATAAATAAATAAATAAATAAATAAGTGATACTCAGCCAGACGACCTGACCTAGTAATAATCAACAAGAAAATGAGAATTTGCCAAAATTTTGTATTTGCTGTCCTGGCTGACCTGAGAATAAAATTAAAAGAAAACGAAAAGATAGATAAGTACCTCGATCTTGCCAGAGAATTGAAACAACTGTGGAACATAAAAGTGATGATTATATCAATTATAATTTGTCTATTTAATACAGTCACTAAATGTTGGTTGGTTGGTTGGTTGCTTGGGTGTTATGGCATATCAACTTTTGTAGGTTACTTAACGCCAAATCCATTTTTATACAAATTATCAGTTCTATTTCAAATAATTCATTTTAGCATGAGTACATGGTTTAATTGTCAAAGGCATTTCTATTTTAAGCTATTCAGTCTAGTCAAACAGTTATAATTCAAACAATTCACTTTAGTATAAGTAAAAGTTTTGTTCATACACAGTTCAATATCAAAACAAATCTATTTTAAAAACTTCAGTTTAGCATAAGTAAAGTTTCGATGTAAAAAAAAAACACATCCATTCCAAACAATTCAGTTTAGCATAAGTACACAACTAACATGTCAAAATAAATGTCAAAACAGTTCTATTTCGAACAATTCAGTTTAGTGTAAGTACGTAGTTTAAATATCAAAATAGTTATATTTTAAGTAAATCAGTTTATCGTTAGTACGCAGTTTAGTTCTATTTGACCCATAGATAGAGCCCTATCGAATTCCGGGCCAGATTAGACCTGGGAGCGATGACCATGAAGGGGTGCCCTGCATTTCCCAAAGCTCCAGCATTACTGAAACCTCACCATCGGAATTTTTTTGTTTCATGTCCGGGATGCTCGTATAGGGCGTTAGCCCTCTGCAAAGAAGCAGTCGGTGTATTCTACAGCTCCAGCTGACTGGTTAAAGTCACCAGAGGATGGATACTGGGACTGAAAGACTTGGAAATAAGAAGTCAATCAGAGACCATCCAAACTGTTGCATTATTGAGATAGTCAAGAATTCTGAGGAGAGTCCTGATGACGAGAATTAAAAAAAAACTATGGAGCCAGAAAGTGACTGATAATAATTGTAATTAGTGCACGCGGTAAAGTAAAAAAAAGGTTGGTACATGGACTGCAATATATGGAAATAAGAGGATGAGTGGAAACCATCCAAACTACAGAATTATTAAGATCGGCCAGAATACTGGGAAGAGTCCTGGATACTTGAGGGGACTTGCTATCACTCAAATTCCAGTGAGAGAAAAAAAAGAAGATGTGCAAAATTGTCAACTTTGTTTTTCCGGCTGACAGTAGAATAAAACTGAAAGAATTTGAAAAGAAGGATAAATACCTCAACCTTGCAAGGAAATTAAAAAAAATTGGAACATGTTGGAGACATTTATACCAATTGTGATTGGTGCCTTTGGTACAGTAACTAAACGATTATTAAAGGGACTAGAGGACCCGGAAGTTGGCGGACAAGTGGAGACCAACCAAACTACTACATTATTGAGAACGGCTGGAATACTGAGAAGAGTCCTGGAGAATTGAGGAGACTTGTGGTCACTCAAACTACATTGATAGAGCATCAGCGTAAGCTCATGTGAAAAAATCTAATGAGTAAATAATAATAATAATAATAATAATGTTTTTGGAACAGTAACTAAAGGATTACTAAAAGGACTGGAGGACTTGGAAGTTGGCGGACGGGTGGAGACCATCAAAACGACTGCATTATTGAGAACGGCCAGAATACTAAGATGAGTCCTGGAGACTTGAGGAGACTTGCTGTCACTCAGACTCCTGTGAAAAACCATCGGCTAACGCTGATGTGAAAAGCTCTAATGAGTGAATAATAATAATAATAATAATAATAATAATAATAATAATAATCTCAGTTACTCTATCAGGCTAGTAAAAAACAAAAGAAAACCTGCTCAATAGTGGACTTTACCGTTCCAGTTGATCACAGGGTAAAATTGAAAGAAAGTAAAAACAAAGATAAATACATTCCTCGAGAACTGAAAAAAACTGTGACATGAAAGTGACAGTAATAACTATTAAAAGTGAAGTGCTCGGTACTGTCAAAAATAGACTGTTACAGAGACTAGAATAATTGGAAATAAGAGGACAAGTGGAGATCATCTGAACTATAACAATATCAGTATTGGACAGATTACTGAGAAGAGTCCTGGACACGTTAGGAGACATACGTTTTCTCTAACTCCAGTGAGAAACCATAACCTAACGTTGGTGTGATACCCAGTCGGCTGGGGCTGTCGAATACACCACACCGACTGCATCTCTGCAGTGGTGTAAGACCCCACTACGAGTGTCCTGGATATAGCACTAAACAATCTGATGGTGAGGTTTCAGTAATGATAGAGGTTTGGGGAATGCTGTGTACCTCTTATTGCCATCACTCCAAGGTCCACTCTAACTCAAGGTAGTACCACTTGACAGGGTACTATCTACAGGTCAAATAGAACTAAACTTTTTACTTAAGCTAAACTGGATTGTTTGAAATAGAACTGTTTTGACATTTAAACTGTGTACCCATGCTAAACTGTATTGCTTAAAATAGAACAGTTTTGAAATGTATACTAAGTACTCATGCCACACTGAATTGTTTGGAATGAAACTCTTTCTGTATTCTAAACTGACTTGTTAGAAGTAGAACGGTTTTCGACTTTAAGACTCGACTTACGCTTGACTGAATTGGTTGATATAGAAGTTTATAGTATAAAACTTAATTTGGCACTATATAACCTACGAAAGTTGATATGCCATAAACCGAAACAAACAGACTAAGGTAGTGTGAGAGTTTTTTTCTCAAAGAAATAAAATAATGTTCCTTTTTTATAATTGTCCTAATTAGAAATTACTTTTTTAATGAGTAAATCTGAACCGTAACTAGACTAAAACTATCATACCTCTGCAGAGGGTTAAGGCCCCCGGTCTAAAGAATGTACTTGATATAATAAACCACCTGATTGTGACGCTCCAGTCCGGTGTGGAGTACCCATTCATTGCCATAGCTCGTAGTTCTACTCTGGCCCAGCAGAGTAGTATCCAATTTAGCCCCATGAATGGGTTAAACAGAAATATTTGGCCATTCACTGTGAGCAAAAATGACCGATATCAAATTCAATTTTCATGATACATCTCGATACATGGAACGATTGAAGGAGTAATTTTGAATAGAATTACGTGGGGCATTCAATGATAGAGGTTTGGGGAATGCTGTACAGGCATTTGAAATTGTCGTAGTATTCAGTATGTTATTGCTATACATCTTACGAGATGACTGACCAATTTTTATGATTTCAGCTTCAAATGAACATCTACAGTAGGAATTGGAATACACCCTACCAAACCCTGACTGTTACAGCTGGTGAATTTCAAAAAATGCAAGGTGGATATGAGGACACTTTAGAAGAACGATATGCAATAAAATTCTGTTTTAAACTTGGAAAAATGCTTTTTTGTACAGGCATTTGAAATTGTCGTAGTATTCAGTATGTTATTGCTATACATCTTACGAGATGACTGACCAATTTTTATGATTTCAGCTTCAAATGAACATCTACAGTAGGAATTGGAATACACCCTACCAAACCCTGACTGTTACAGCTGGTGAATTTCAAAAAATGCAAGGTGGATATGAGGACACTTTAGAAGAACGATATGCAATAAAATTCTGTTTTAAACTTGGAAAAATGCTACAGAAAGGTATGGAATGCTTCAAACTGCTTTTCGACCATCTTGCATAAATCGAGCATCAGTTTCTGAGTGGCATAAGAGATTCAAGGAAGGCAGATAGTTTGTGAGAGGTATGGGAGGAGTAAGGAAGTCAATACACTAGAATTGATTGGCGAAAGGTTAGGGTTAGGGATACTATGTTGAGGTTTTAAGGAGGTTCAGGGAGATATTCTATCGGAAGTAGACAGCACTCTTCAAATCGGGTCAGTGGCATTTCCAGCAGGACAATGCACCAGTCCACAACTCAATCTTTGTCACAGACTATTTGACCAAGATGGGAATCAAGACAGTTTCTTACCCTCCCCATAGTCCAGGCCTTGCTCCCTGTGACTTTCGGTTATTCCCTAAGCACAGAGGCTGTCGTCATGAGACAATTGAGGAGATGAAAGAGGCTGTGACGAAGGTCATAGACACACTCACACAAGAGGACTTTCATGTGGCTTTCCCAAAGTTGTTAGAATGGTACAACAAATGCATTAAAGCCGGAGGAGATTACTTCGAAGGGGACTAGAGTTTCATGAGTGTACTATCAATAAAAGTGCCCATACGAAAAAAGTCTGGAAACTTATTTGATGATCCTCATATAATTGTTAAATAGTTATACATAGGACTCTTTTTAATCGTTGCTTGGTTGGGTCGACTTTTATGGCATATCCACCATGGCTATTTAATACCAATTCCATTTTTATACATATTAACTGCTATATTTCAAGCGATTTAGTTCAGAATAGGTTTATTTGTTTGGGTTTTATGGCATATCCACTTTTGTAGGTTATTTTATGTCAAATCCATTTTTATGCAAATAGCCATTTCTATTTCAAGCAATTCAGTTTATCATCCAAAACAGTTCCATTTCAATATAATTTATTTTAGCGTACGTAGTTTAAATATCAAAACAATTCTATTTCTAGCAATTCAGTTTAGCATAAGTACATAGTATAGTTCTATTTGACCTATAGATAGGACCCTATGAGGTTCTAGCACTCCAGGCCCGAATGGACCTGGGAGCGATGGCAATGAATGGGTACTCCGCATTCCCCAAAGCTCTAGCATAACCAAAACCCCCAAATCAGATTGTTTAGTGTAAAATTAGGACACTCGTTGGTGGGGGCGGTCTTACACCTCTGCAGAGAAGCAGTCAGTGTATTCTATACGCCCTGCCCACAGAGCAATTTTTAATCGTGTGTCAAAATCTGAATATTGGTATTACTTAGCTCTGCTTAAACCGTTATACTGTATGAAAGCAAATGATTAATAATAAAAAGGATTAATACAGGGTGGAACGATAAAATTGTCGTCCTAAAGAAAACAAAATTACAACTTTATTTTAAAACTTTTATTGAAAAAATCAATTCAGGTAACTTGATTATGTAGTAGAGCTGACATCTTTTCAATGTAGCCGACTTCAGCCTCTATCACCGCCACAATACGGATCCGGAACTGGGAGCAAGCCCTTTCCACAAGCGCCGGCGTGTGCTCGGCGAATACTCGGCGGATGGTCACGATCAGGCTGGCTTTGATGTCGTGGGAGGTCATGTTGGTGATGTTCTCGACGTATGACCAAAGGAAGTAGTCCAGTGGGTTCAGGTCAGGGGAGGAGGGGTCAGTGACAGAAGGGTACAAAGTCGTAGCACTCCTTCTGAAGCCAAGCCTGGATCTCTTTGGACTTGTGGGCCGGCGCCGAGTCCTGCTGCCACAACCAGGGTCCGCCACCGGCCACCTGATTGCACCAGGGGATCACCACACTCTTCATCACATCCAGGTACACTTTGGTGTTGACTTTAAAGCCGACTTCGAAGATGTGAGGAGGCATGATGTGGCCCTCACTTGCAACCACAGCAAAGACCATAATCGTAGCCAGAAACTTTGTTTTCATTACCCTGGACACGTCCCTGTTATTCGTGGCAATCCAGATTTGTATTTTGAAGGTGCTGGCAATGGTCCTGTTGCCATAACTTGGATCGGTAGAGAGCATGAATAGTACACCGGCGCATCTCCGATCTTGTTCGTTGAACATTATGTCACTTTCAGACATGAGAGAAGGCTCCTATCGCTGTTGGTATTTGTACACAACCGGCCAAGTAGTAGATGGTCTGTCACAAAAAAAGAAAACCGGTTTTCATTAAACGGAAATGGAATCATGTCGTCTTTTCTAGGGCGACAATTTTATCGTTTCACCCTGTTGTGTTATATAGTAATATTGAAAACAATTAAATGCATACAAACGAAACGATTATATAATTGCGTAGAAATAAATAAGTTCAAACAAAAAAAAAAAAAAATACAAACGAATGACTTACAAATCGTCATTATATCCATTTAACTCAGTGCAAATAAATGAGCCCCAGTTTGTTTAAAAAGTTTGCCACAACATATGTTTTCAGAAATCATATAATTCTAATATTAATGAATAAATAGGAGTTGACATTAAATAACTTACAAGGGTTGATATTCCATAGAACCCAACTGACCAACCGACCAATCACATTATTATCCAAAATGTTTCTCTTGGCAAAGTATGGCAATGATGATATTAAAATAGAAGGAGGAAGCTTTTGTATACATTCAATATTGGACTATCGGGGCTGGTCGGTTTACACCGAAAGGAATTTGAATCAAATGTATTCTCTTAATCGGGTAATAAGAAAAAAAAACAACTTATCATTTGAGGGGATAGAGAAAGTAAAGCATTATGGGTAATAAAATTTTCTATTTTAAATTATAGCTTGGGGCGTAAAGGAATTATTAGCGTTAATACTTATCCCAGACGTGTTAGTTCGAAAGTGAACGTAATTGCACGAATGGAGTTCTAATACGTTTACCTCGATGTCACACACAATCATAGGGATTCCTCATAGGAAACAGGATTAATTGCTGATCTTTGCAGTAGGAAATTGTAGACATACCGCTTGGCCTCGACCACAAAACTTGTATCTTTCGAAATGTGCAACCCACTAATAAATGTAAGTAAAGTTGGTGACCTTTGTCGAGTTTGCACCGTGTAGTAACTTTTCAATAATTACTACACGGTGGTGTAGGGGAGGGCGCTAATCCTTTTCCTGGATTGCTCTACTTTACCCTTGATCCCCACTTTATAATGCTGAGTGCTAAGCAAGGCGGCATCTAGAACCATTTTTTCAGTCTTTGGTATAACTGAATCTGGGATTGAACCCCGGTGTCCCGGATCATTGGCGAACACTACTCATTAGGCCAATATGGTCTCACAATATATACTCGAGTATATGCGTTTTTTTGTTTTTTTTTTTCAAAACCAGATATGTTGAAGGTGCTTGAAACTAAAATGTTTCTTTGAATTCCATCACAAGTGATTATAAATTCAAATCTCACTGCCTGAGGCACATTTAATGGTCGTTGCTAATATAATATTACCGTCTCACGCCAAACACATCGTATTTTTAGGATCCCGTTTCGAAATATCAACCTTTACACAACACTCGGGGCGTTTATAATTCAAAACTGTCCGGATGGTGCAGCTTCAATCATGGATCGTCAAGCTTGATTTTTACAGGCTTAAGAAACTGGTGTTTCCTCAACTGATAAGCCGTAAAAATCTCTTCTGGAAACGAATGTTCTGAATAAGATATGTCCGTCCCTTTCTCTGGAAGAACAATGGTGCCGGTTGACTGAATAAAAACAGTTTGATAATAATATAGTAAGTGAGGAACGATCGTATTACATCTACAATTATACAAAACAGAATTCAGCATCTGAGCTGGTTATAAATTACCTGCCTTTAGTTAACTTTATGAACTTAGGAAAATGCTTGAGTCGTGTAGTCATGAGTTTTTAAACATCTGAGTTGGTTGGCTGATGGTTACTTGGTAATAAAGATGATATTTCGAACGATTGATATAAAAATTGCGTGCGTGCACTTTATCTCTCTCAATACGAACTGCTCTGTCCGTTTTTCTGCCCAAAATCCAAATAAATTGTAACATCAAACCCCCGTCATTATATGCACATTTCTTCATAATTAAAATATACGTCCACGTTTAGAACAGATCCCAATTTAGTTATTGTCCTAATCAAATTCAAGGGTCATAACTTGTACAAGCAAGAATCGCACTCACTATTCCTAAATAATATAAGGGGGTGTCCTTGTGGTGTAATGGTTAAAGCGATGGACTGCAGAATCGTAGTAAGCGAGTTCGTTCTCCAATCGCGCTATTATATTCACTTTCTGACAAATACCCATAGGAAAGGTATGAACCTCCCAGCTATGGGTTAAATAGTACCACTATTGTTCTTCTCGGGGAATGGCTTTGTCATTAAATAACCTACAAAGGTTGATATGCCATTAAACAAAGAAACCAAACAAAACAAAACCTAAACAATATTTATAATATTGTAAAACTCTATCTGGCTGTCACTTCTAGTCAGCTTCCAAATTCAACAACCTAGGCTGACTTCTCACAACGGGGTCATAGTTGCGTCTTTTCAATAATTAACTTGATCTCTGAGAAATTTATACAAATCTGATTTTTCCCATGAAGCTAACCTAGACACCTGTGAAGAAAATTATAACTACTATATTCTCAAAAATAAGTTAACTTTGTTAAATAAAACCAGTAAACTTCATCACAAATTAAACAGGTAAAAGCACTAGCTTTTTTATATTGGTTTTGAGTTACACGTGCAAGATACAACAAACGTGTTGTGCGTGTAGACTATTTTTTCAAGTTTATAAATCAAGGATTTTTTAAGGGTGAACTGATTGGATAGTCTCGACCGCAGGATTATTTGAAATGTACGCAATATCATGAGAACTAGAAGTAGCATTTGTCTTTAAAAACACTCTCCAATGATTATTTTAAATCGTGGCATTCTTGTATGTCAATAATGACCAATGAGAAAGAGCAATCATTATTTTCGCTACAGGCAAACGGTTTTTGCCAGCATTTCTTTAAAAGCAAAAAATAACAAAAAAACCTAATGAGAAATTTGTGTATATTAGGATAACTTTTGTTTTCTTTTGACAAAAAAACTAGGCACTTTAATTATTAAAAATTATTAAGCATTTTAACTATCAAAAATAACTCAGCACTTTATAAAAATTAAAGATACAACTCTCTAATAAATTTTTCCGTCAATATAACCACCCCCTTTCATAATTACTGCTTTACAAATTCTTTGCATTCTTTATAACAGTTTTTTGAAAAAAAATGATAGCTGACTTTACCAAAGATTCTCCAAAAGAATTTAGAAAGTTTTCTCTCATTCTTTGGGAACTGTCTTTGAATTATTCTATTCAATTCCCCTCATACTAATTTGATAGTAGAATTCTGAATAAATTGAAGCTGAAACGTCATGATATCGGAGATGTTCTGTTTTCTTTTCCTTTCTTTTTTTTATCTTTTTGTTTTTGTTTATGTTTTGTTTTTGTTTTGTTTTTTGTTTTTTGTGGGAAGTAATTTTGACATAATTTAGAAGAGTATTTTTGAAAGTTGTTTTGTTGAAAATTGACTTTTTTTTATCGGTTCCAGAACTGACAGCTGAACTTAATTCCTATCAGTACCGAATAGTGTTACTCTCAAATGAAAACTCATCATTTTTGACCCAACAGGGTTCAACAGGTGAATGACCTTCGTCAAAATGCTATTACGAAATAAATAGAAAAGACTGTTGTGGGCAAAAATGTATTTGAACTTGATATTGAAAGAGTGGAAAAGTGTATTTTGGATAGACTCGTCCAAATTTGATCCTTTTGAGAGGAGAGTGTATTTGAGAAGAAAACCTGTATAAAGATTGAATGAGGAAGGTGTAGGTCCAATATTGAATCATGATGGGTGGTTTGTTATTAGGTGGAGCAGTTTGGAGAAGGAATTGCTTGAGATTTAATTTAGGTATCAGAAATCATTAAAAATGAACAATATCATTCGATTTTAGAAAGACGTAATATATCAACTGGTCGACGCATAGTTGTAGAAAACATAAATCATCATTTAACATAAAGAATACAAAATATATCTCATTTAAAAATATTTTTTAAAGAGACCTAGATTGACCTTTAGTGTACAAAGCCAGATGATGTCTTCTTCAAGATTATAGTATAGAGGTATATCAGAATATTTTGGCTGTGTCAGAATTCAACAAATACTAGTCCAGTATCCCCCGACACACATACATATACTAACAGACACTTACTTTTTCACACGTATATAGACACACACACTTTGCCCATTAATTCTTACGTTCCTACCAGCTTAATATACTTTCTTTAAAATAAATATATTATGAATTTAATTTTTGAGAAGAACAGATTACAATCAAAACAGATATTGTTTAACCCGAAGGAAGCGAAAAAAGACGGAATATCTGGACGTTGCTAGAGAACTGAAATAATTATGGAACATGAAGGCGACTGTAATACTATTAGTAATTAGCACACTCGGTACAGTCACCAAAGGATTGGTCAAGAGACTAAAGGAATTGAGAATAAGAGGACAAGTGGAGACCATCCAAACGCCAGCATCATTGAGATTGACCAGAATACTAAGAAGAGTCTGAGAGTCTTGCTGTCACCCAAACTCCGATGGAAAAACCATCAGCTAACGCTGGTGTAAGAAACTGTCAAATAACTAAAATAATAATGATAAATTAGCAATGATAGTAATAATAATTCATACTTTTTATTATTAGTGATATAATTATACGTTCCGACCAGCTTAATATACTTTCTTTAAAAGAAATATACGATGAATTTGATTTTTGAAAAGAACAGATTACAATCAAAACAGATATTGTTAGGTATTATTTTATAGCAAATACTTTCAGCATTGAAACTCTGTAAACGAAAATAAAACTGCAACATCTCAATGATAAAAAAAAACGTTGCATAATAACATATAGCATTTGGTTGGGTGGTGGGTTTGTTTTTGTGGCATATTAACCTTTGCGGGGTATTTAAAAGCCAAATTCGTTTTATACAAATTGTCAGTTCTATTTCAAACAATTCAGTTTAGTATGAGAATATAGTTTGTCAAAAACATTTCTATTTTAAGCATTTTAGTTTAGTCAAATAATTCTGATTCAAACAATTCAGTCTAGAATAAGTATAGATGTCCTCCACGCATAGTTTAATATCAAAACAGTTCTTATTAAACAGTTCAGTTTAGCATAAGCACAGTTTCAGTGTTAAAACAGTTCTATTTGAAGCAGTTCAGTTTAGCTTGAGTACACGGTTAATTCTCAAAAATATTTCTCTTTCAAGCTATTCGTTTTGTCAAACAGTCCTAATTCAAGCAATTCAATTTAGTATTAGTATAGATTTTGTTTGCACAGTTAAATGTCAAAACAGTTCTATATTAAACAATTAAGGTTAGCGTAAGTACAGTTCCATTTCAAACAATTCATAATGGCATGAGTACGCAGTTTAAATGTAAGTAGACAGTTTAATTTGCAAAAAACATTCAAATAATTCAGTTGAACATAAGTATGAATTTAGTTCTATTTACACCATAGATAGTGCCCTATCAGGTTCTACCATTTGGATAGTGGACCGAGGAGCAACGTCAATGAACAGGTGCTTAGCACTCCCCAAAACTCAAGGATTTCTTGAACCTCACCATCAAATTGTTTACTGTCATATACAAGACATTCATGAGGGGGATTGTACCCCTCTGCAGAGGTGCAGTCAGAGTATTCAACACCCCCAGCTAACTGGGCAACATTCCCTGGATTTCTTTTATTGTGAGTTTTATTACTCTGCAGTGGATACCGTCAACGTATTCAAACTGCTTATTTCGACGGGACATATGAAATTTAAGCAACATATGAATGATATGCGTGTAATACAATTACTGCGTTTAACTGAGGAATTAATCATTTATAATCATATGATAGCCATAAAGGAATCATAAGTGTAGTTTGTAGCATGGAGTTATGCCTGAATTAAGATTAATGTTTAATCTTAAGAATTTTTTAGTGTCATATCTAGGACACTCGTTGGATGGGGCCTTACCCATCTGCAGAGTAGCAGTCGGTGTATTCTAAAGCCCCACCCGACTGAATAATATAGTATTTGGATCGTGGTATATATATATATATATATATATATATATATATATAATTTGAAAGATGGATAAACCAGACACTTAAAAAGGGTTAAGTAGTGATATTTCATTTTTTTCCGAAGAATTATCTGCGGAAGTTCTTCGAAAAAAAATGAAATATCACAACTTAACCCTTTGTAAGTGTCTGGTTTATCCATCTTTCCATTTATCTCTATCATCTAATCAAAATCACTTCAAGTTACCATTTCACCACACACACACACACACACACACATATATATATATATATATATATACGCCGACTACGCCGACGACATAGCGATACTGCCAAATACACCCAACCAAGCCGAAACACTACTGCATAGTTTGGAACGAGAAGCCACAGGCATAGGCCTCTATATCAATGCACACAAAACGGAATATATGTGCTATAATCAAACGGGTGACATCTCCACTCTAGACGGAACCCCTCTTAAGCTAGCAGACAAATTCACTTACCTAGGGAGCAGCGTCACATCAACCGGAAAGGACATCGACACGAGGTTAACGAAGGCATGGACAGCTATCAATAGGCTATCGATTATATGGAAATCAGACCTAACCGATAAAATGAAACGCAGTTTCTTCCAGGCAGCGGTCGCATCGATACTACTACATGGATGCACTACATGGACTCTAACAAAACGGCTGTAGAAGAAGCTAGACGGCAATTACACAAGAATGCTGCGAGCAATCTTGAACAAGTCCTGGCGGCAACACCCCACAAGACACCAACTGTACGGCCACCTTGCCTCCTATCATTAAAACTATTCAAGTTAGACGAACCAGACATGCAAGACACTGCTGGAGAAGCAGGGACGAACTCATAAGTGATGTACTTCTATGGACCCCCACATATGGCCGAGCAAAAGCAGGACGACCAGCACGAACATACATTCAGCAACTATGTGAGGATTCGGGATGTAGTACAGAAGACCTGCCAGAGGCGATGAACGATAGGGAAAAGTGGTGAGAGAGGGTCAGGGATATCCATGCTACCAGCAAGACATGATATATATACATATATATATATATATATATATATATATATTAACAAATAGAAATTATTTCATCTTGTATAAAATCTTTTCATACTGATAATAAATCTTCTTGGACAAAAAACTGCATATATAATTTTGACGTTACCTTGGGTTATTTCAACTCTTCTTACAAATTGCCTACGTGATAAGTATGAATTTATAAGATACTCTAGACATGATAATAGATATCAAGCAAGTAGGTTTATATAAGGATGACGGTCTTATCTTAATCCCAGATAATAAGACCGAAAACCTTTAGAATATACTGGAAAATCATAAAAGCCTTTAAGTTACTTAGATTTGAAATTGAAACATCATATAACCTTAAAATATCAATATCTTTGTCATTACCTTTTATTTAACTGATAATACCCTTAAATCAATTAGCAAAAATAACCAAACATTTATTTACATTAATGTTAATTTTAACAAATCCGGACCAATAATCAAACATATACTAAATGCGGTTAACGTGAGGATTAACACATCATCTTCTAACAAAAATATTTTCGATGAAAATCTGGTTAAACTCCTTTTTCTGTAAACTTTCTAAGCAAGTTAATAGATAGACATTTCAACAAGGAATAAAACTGAATAAAATTATGAATAGGAACACGTTAAAAATTAGTTACTTTTATTCAAATAATATATCGAAAATATTCTATAATCAAAACAAGAACTTCATAGACAAAATGGTAATAGATATTCAGCAGAGAAATATATTACGTTGTAATTGAAGAAATAAAGGAGATTGTCCCTACGGGAGAAATGTCTTATTCTGAGAAAGTGGTCAATAAAGCAAGCATTTTTCCCATAGAAAATAATATAAAAGAGAACGAGTCTATTGGAATCACATTTTTGAAGTGGAAACAGATGTTCTACAATTATAGACACTCTTTTTCCAATCCTTTGCTTAGAAACAGTCTTATCGAGATTGTTTTGGAGTTTATAAAACAAGGGTCTATCTAAACAAATTAAGTGGATATTAATCCAGACATATTCTACTCCCGGAAGCTTCAACAGTAGATGTAAGCTTTGCTTGGAGAAACAAATAAGCATCATTAGATATAAATTTACAAGCCAACTATTAAATAAGCGCAATGAACTAATCTTTAAATGCCGCCATAAAAATAGGTTTAAATTCATATGATGAAGTTTAATAGGAGAAAAAGTGATAGAGGTAATAATTGCAGGAAACTATTTAGAGTATCAGTATTACTATTAATATTGTTTGTGATGTAATAATAATTATAATACTAAGTGAATGCGGGAAATTTGCGCAAAGAGAGTAAAAGACTCGACACAACTGGGTTGGCTAGGTGGTCTTCGAAGAATTCTGCCAGCAGCTTAAACTTGACCATACAAACAATTGGTAGATGCAAAACCCAGAATTTATCCTGGAAAATGAGACGCACAAAATTTTCTGGGAATTGGAGATAGAAACAGATCGTCTAATCTCGGCCAGACAACTAGACCTTGTGTTAGTCAATAAAAAAAAAAAAACTGCCAAATAATGGACTTGATCGTCCCATCTGACCACAGAGTTAACCCGAAGGAAGCGAAAAAAGACAAAATATCTGGATGTTGCTTAAGAACTGAAATAATTATGGAACATGAAAGCGACTGTAATACTATTAGTAATTAGCGCACTCGGTACAGTCACCAAAGGATTGGTCAAAAGACTAAAGGAATTGAGAATGAGAGGACAAGTGGAGACCATCCAAACCCCAGCATCATTGAGATTGACCAGAATACTAAGAAGAGTCTGAGAGACTTGCTGTCACCCAAACTCCGGTGGAAAAACCATCAGCTAACGCTGGTGTAAGAAACTGTCAAATAACTAAAATAATAATGATAAATTAGCAATGATAGTAATAATAATTCATTCTTTTTATTATTAGTGATATAATTATAAAGCATTAATAATTATAATGACATTAATTATTCTAATGGTAAGTAGAATGAGAATATTCCAAATTCTAAAAAATATAAACTGACTAATTAGGCTAGTGGGTGGAGTATTGACCGATGGCACAGGAAACCGGGGTTCAATCCTAGGTCGAGTTATACCAAAGACTCAAAAAATGGTACTTGATGCTATCTTTCTTAACACTTAGCATTATAAGGTACAGATCAAGGGTAAAGTGGTGCAATCCAGTAAAAGGAGTAGAACCCCTCCTTATACCTCGATGTAGTAGCTTATGTAAAGGGAGTCTTTGGTTCGCCCTCGTGTACGTTCACCAACTTTATTTCCTTTTATTCTATCTATAAAAATATCAAGACATCTATTAAAGACAAAATTTCAATATTAAATAGGAATCAGATGAATCCATAAAAAATAATTTTTTAACTAAAGATAGGTTTGAATTTAGTAATAGTATTTATTAGCAATTTTCCTTATTAAATAAATGAATAGATTTTTAAAAAATGAAATAGGTTATCTTATTGAAAAGTTTTCAATTACAGAAGGTCCTGGGAGTCTTGTTACTTTTTTTTTTTAGGGATATGAGGATACATGATACCAGACATTAGCATTACATTTTACGTCAGTCGGACATCTTATCCCACAGCTATCGTCATCTCAACGTAAGCGAAGGCATTTTAGGTACATATTCATATACGCTTTCTCGGCTACCGGTGTCCTCAATTTATGAGAAGAGCTATTTCATTTATGCTTATGCAGCAGCCGGCAATTCTTCTCTCAGCCTGCAAAAAGGAGGATAGTTTTCAAAAATTATGAATAAAGATTGCTCAATATCGATCTACGAGTGTAGTTTATTTAATGTTAAACCCTCTTTATACGTATATTATAAATATATGGGGTTGGGTTTGGTTGGGTTGAGTTTTATGGCATATCAACCATTCTAAGTTATTTAATACCAAATTTTCTTTATACATGTATATCAAATATATGTGAGTTCGTTGGTTGGTTGGTTGGTTGGTTTTATGGCATATCAACTTTTGTTGGTTATTTAATGCCAAATCCATTTTTATGATGATAGTTCTATTTCAAACAATTCAGTTTACGATAAGCACGCGGTTTAAATGTAAGTACAGTTTAATTATGAAAACCATTTCTATTTCAAGCTATTCAGTTTAGTTGAGCAGTTCTAATTCGGCTAATTCAGTTTAGTATAAGTACAGGTTTTGTATGCATACGGTTAGATGTCAGAACAGTTCTATATTAAACAAATCAGTATAGTGTAAAGACAGTTCAGTATCAAAAACAGCTCCATTTCATTTTAGCATAAGCACGCAGTTTAAATGTAAGTACAGTTTGATAGTCAAAATCGTATCTATTTCAAGCAATTCAGTTTAGCATAAGTATGTAGTTAGTTTTATTCGACCCATAGATAGGGCCATATCAAGTGGTACCACGCCGGGCCAGAGTGGAACTTGGAGCAATGAAGGGGTGCTCTGCATCCCCCTGATTTCCAGTATTACTGAATCCTCACCATTAGATTGTTTAGTATCATATGCAGGACACTCATTTGAGGTGGTCTTACTCCACTGCACAAGTGCAGTCAGTTTATTCTACAGTCTCTGGTAAATGTGATTTGGTTTGGTTGAGTTTTATGGCATACCAACCGTCCTGAGTTAATACGTATATATTAAATATATGGTGTTTGGTTTGGTTGGGTTTAATGGCATATCAACCATTCTTGGTTATTTAATGCCAACTCCTCTTTATACATGAATATTAAGTATATAGGATTTGTAAACAATTTTTGTTGATAACATTTTAAAACCAGAATGAGCTCATTTTTTGATACTGTTTCAAGTATTGCTACTGTTGGAGAGTGTCTTGATGACACATTTTCTCATGCCATGTAAATTGCGTAGCACGCATGTGTTTTCTTTGCAGAAATGTTGCCTAAATCGCGTGAGTGCCATGCTAGAGAGGAGGTGTGTCCTCATGGAACGCGTAGGCAGCACACTGGAGGTGTAACCATGACAATTTGTATGAGCATCGGGAATATTATATAACCACGGAGAGTTCGACCTGAGAAGGAAGAAAAACTCAGAAGACAACAAGCCGACGTTACGTCGGTCTCGGCTTTATTAGAGAAAAACCTGAGATGTACGAGACTCGCGAAACTAGAGAAGTGAGGTGAAACTAAGATGTTTCAATGTTTTGATGTAGTCCTTTATGAGTCTCACGAAAGAAAAAAACGAAACTGAAAGGCAGAAAGGATTTCCGAAAGAACCTCATCGTCGCCTCTGTGTGTGTATGCGTGTATGAACCTAGGCGGTCTTCGACTCTATTTCACTAAATACATACGTACATTTCGAGTAACAAAAAGGAAAGAAAGAGAAGCAGATTATATTTTTTTTTACTTTTCGGTTGTTGTCTTTGTCTGATATACAACAACACGAACTTTTCTATTTAGTATCAATCATTTTTTGTGCACAGTTAAATGGTTTCAAGTATTGCAATATAAAAGTAACAATTTAACATCAGACATTTCTTTACTCACATTGAAATAGATATACATTTGATTTGGAAACGAATAGTCAGTAAGTAATTCTATTTTTAAATGAGTTAAAATAAATTAGTTTTCACATTATTGTTGTTATTGTCTATACACTGTTAATTGTCTCAATCATTACTACCTAACACCTATAATTCTATTCAATATTACTCATTTGTATGCTGAGAATAAAGCCGTCAGCGTGGACCTGAGGACAATAGCAATGAATTGGTACTCCGCATTCCCAAGAGCTCCAGCATTACTAAAGCCTCAACATCAGATTGTTTAGAGTCATTATCAGTACACTCATTAGTTGGGTTGGGATCTTACTTTCTTCAGACATGCTGTTGATATATTCTAAGCCTCAACCGGCTGGGCTGTGTATATATGAGTTCCAATGTCTATATATATATATATATACATGAAAATAACGTCAGGTGCAATATATAAAAGTATATATATATATATATATATATATATGAGACTGGGGTTCAATCTCATGTCGAGTCATACCAAAGACTCAAAAAATCCTACTTGATGCCTCCTTGCTTAACACTCAGCTTTATAAGGGTAAAGTGGAGCAATCCATTCCTTCCCTTGTTGTAGTTGCTATCGAAAAGTAGCCTTCGGATCACATTCGACTATGGGCACCAACTTTACTTATATACATATATATATATAGATATAAAAGCGAGTTCGTATCCCAGTCGCGCTATTACGTTCACTTTCGAGCCAATACCCTTGGGAAAGGTATGAACCCCCTTATCCTTCCAGCAATGGGTTAAATAATACCACTACTATTCTTCTCGGAGAATGGCTTTGGCATTAAATAACCTACAAAGGTTGATATGCCATTAAACAAAGAAACCTATATATAGCTCCTGAGGGTTCCTTTCACCCCCACTACGGTAGCTGAATGTGAACTAAGTCAATCTTATTACCAACCCTCTTAGAAAGCAACTTTTTTCATGACAAAAATGTTCTAACTCCTTTAGCCTCTCATACGGTAAGGGCGCTACTGTTATCAGTCATTTGAGCAAGGGTTTATATGCTACTGCTTAAACCGCTCCTAGGGATTAGATCTAAGCAAATCTGCATATATATATATACAATATAGTTTTATATATCGCAACTAAGGTTATTTTCACCCCCACCGCTGTAGCTGAACGCGAACTAAGACAATTTTATTAACTACTCCTCTTAGAAAGCAACTTTTTCAGATAACGACAAAAATACTCTAACTCCTTTGTTGTATCATTCAGAAAAGGTGCTATAGGTATCAAACAATGAACTCTTACCCTTAATCATTTGAACAGGGGTTTAGATGCTGCTGGTTAAACCACTCCCTGCAATTGAATCTAGGCAAGTCTGCACATCTTAGCCAGTTCTGTTTCAGTAAACGTCTACGAATGTGCATTAAACTGCGACAGAGACTTCTCTTTTCACGTCTGTGTTTACGTATTTTTACGTAAGCACTTTGGTGCTTCCATTATCAAAATTCTGAGCGAGTGTATCAGTCATTTTCTAAGACTATGAAAAGAACGAAATAGAAATAGACAAAAGAAAAAAATCCATCACGACCAACTGCAGTTATCTTTTCTATTTTTATTTTTTGTTTACTTTCATCACATTTTTCTTCTTTTTTTCTTCTTGCTTTTTCTTCCACGATCAATACAAACATCGTTACTAAACACTACTTCTATGAATGGCACTCGTTAAAATTACTCAATAAAGACACGTTTGAACTAAAGATTTTATTTCTCGGGCTTCGTTGAAAGCCGTCATTGGAAGACAAACAAAAACGTCTTCTATGTCAGGCCATTTGTCTCTTGTTCGATTTTATATTTTTATTACTATTACTATAACATTTTTTGAGAATTTTTCACCCAAGCGTTAGCTGATGATTTTTCACTGTAGTCCGAGTGACAGCAAGTCTCCTAATGTCTCCCGAACTCTCGGTAATTTTGCCGATATTAACATTGCGGTAGTATAGATGGTCTCTACTCGTCCCCTTATTTCCGAATCTTCTAATCCCTGTAGCAATCCGTTGATGACTGTACTGAGTGCTCTACAAAAAGTATCATCCTTACCTTTATGTTCCATAGTTTTTTTTCTGTTCACTAGCTAGGTATATGTACATTTTTTTTCGCTTTCCTTCAGTTTTACCCAATGGTCAGCCGGAATGGCTAAGTCTACTCTTCGGCATCACTTGGAAAAAAAGATGTGTAACTTCTCTTGTAAATATTCAACTAAAAGCTAAACTATATCAATTTAGAAACAGAAAGTGTGGTATTTTTTGAAAACATAGGTAGCATAATCATCGAATATGAGGACACGAAGGACGCATTATAAATTTGAGTAACCCAAGATGTTAAACAAATTAAACATGAAACAAATCATCGCCCTCGGCTGCTTTGTGGGGGATTCAATCAGGATACGGTAAAATATAGAAGCTGGTCTATAAAATTCCAAACTTATGGGGACCCATCCCAAGTTATACCCGAGAAATTGGGTTTCCGTAGTCTGACACTTCCGCAAACTTGGTCCCGAAGACCAGGGCTGTTTTTACGTTTCATATTCACTATATCCTTTTATTTTACAGAACATCAGCTGTACACTACAACTAATTGTATTTAGTTTGATTATTGAACTGAGATCCAGAAATTTTCTCTGGCATTAATTTAAGAGAGGTCGTTTGACACACTCCACAATTAAGCAGTGGAGTAGTCCCTAGGGCTTAGTTGCTAACGTGCTGGCCCACGACATCATTGTTAGCGGTTTCGATCCCCAGTCACGCAATTACATTCATCTTCAGACTAATACCTTCGAGAAAAGTATTATCTCACTTATCTCCCAAGATATGAGTACAATAGTACAACTACTGTTCTCCTACAAGGATTGCTTTGGCATTAAATAACTGATGATGGTTGATATGCCATTAAGCAAAGGAACTAAAACAACAATTAAACACCATATTCCAATATGATATTTACATTGTGTTCAAGATTCAGGGGTATCAACTATTATGAAATCTACTTAGTATTTTAATTATCAGCCAGGTGGATAATTTTTAATTTTGTAACTTGAGACTGCATACATTGTTAAAAAGGTTACTTGCATAAAAAAGGTTACTTTTTTGCTGGAAACTTTGACAATCATTTTGTTCTAATTTCATTATTTATTTTCATTTATAGACTTATTTCCTTTTGTTAAAAATGACAATAGATTGACATTCAAGATTTCAAAAAACAGAATAAGAGATTTCCTCTGGCAAAGTGGCGTGGTGGTTGACGTACTGGATTGAGTCAATGCATGACTCCAGTCAAGCTATCACGTTCACTTTTTGCCTTATGTCCTTAGAAAAGGGATGAACCATTTAATTCCTCCAGCTAAGGGTTAAATAGTACAGCTGCAGTTCTTCTACAAAGATGGCTGTGGCATTCTGGTTAATGTTATTATTGTTGTAGTTTAGATGGTCTCCACTCGTCCTCTTATTTCCAATTCCTCTTGTCTCTGTATCAATCCATTGTTGCCAGTACCGAACACCTCACTTATTATTATCATTACTTTCATTTTCCTATTCCATAGCTTTTTTTTTTCAGTTATCGAGGAATGTATTTATCTCTTTTTTCACTTTCTTTCAAATTTACCTCGTGGTCAACTGGAACAGTAAAGTCCACTGATAAGCAGGTTTTCTTTTATTTTTTACTATCTATAAGTCTGTTTGAGTAGCAAGGATTATTATTATTATATTTATTATTATTATTATTATTTACTCATAAACGTTTTTCACATCAGCGTTAGCTGATGGTCTCTAAATGGAGTTTTAGTGACAGCAAGTCATCTCAAGTCTCCAGGACTCTTCTCAGTATTCTGGCCATTATCAATAATGCTGTTGTTTGGATGGTCTCCACTCGGCCCCTCGGCTGCCAACTTCCAAGTCCTCCAGTCCTTTTAATAATCTTTTAGTTACAGTACCAAAAGCTCCAATCAAAATTGGTATAATTGTTACCTTCACGTTTCATTGTTTTTTCAATTCTCTAGCAAGGTCGAAGTATTTATCCTTCTTTTCACATTTTTTAAGTTTTATTCTGTGGTCAGCTGAAACAGCAAAGTCGACAATTTTGCAAGTTCTCTTTTTTTTTGTTGATTGTTATAAGGTCTGGTCTACTGGCTGATCTGTCTGTACGTCAAAGTCCCATAGAAGGTTTATTATTATTATTATTATTATTATTATTATTATTATTATTATTATTATTATTATTATTATTATTATTTACTCCTTTTCGTGCTTTCCACGCCAAAGTTATCCGATAGTTTCTGCGTGGAATTTGAGCGACAGAAAGTCTCCTCAAGTCTCCAGGGCTCTTCCCAGTATTCTGGCCGATCTTTATATGTCTGTAGTTTGGATGATCTCCACTCATCCTTTTATTTCCACATATTGCTCTAACGAAAATTGATATGCCATTGAAACAATGAAACCGAACCAAAATACTATATGCATTCTTTAATTTAGTAGCATTTTTTTATCAGGTTTAGAATTCGTCGACTGCAGCGGGATAGCATTCCCCAAAAGAGAGTGTCTTTGGTATAACACGAATCTGCGTCTAATGATGAGAATGCAGCGTCACGTGATAGCTCACGGAGACGAAGAGGTAAGACTGATACTATTCTCCCGTGTTGAATTAGCACTATCTAGCAGTCAAAAAGTGACCGTTAAGAGAGAATGTGGGTCACAGAGGGGATACACAGATGTTGGTACTTAGTGACCTCAGGTCGCCGGACATCGGAAGGGGAAAGAGAGAGAAGCTAAGTGATTGGCTGGGACCCCAAAAACGGAAGTGGGGCTCCCTTCCCCTCAGTGGAAGTAAACAGTAAGAAGGGAGTTTTTGAGCAAGGCTCGTGGCAGACGAACCCTAGCCATTTTACTCCGGGTTGAAGACAAAAGATTAACTGAGACACGAAGGACTCCAAATCCTTCAAGCCAGTATTAAAAACAGAACAAAGTCTATTGGCCCGTGAAAGAAGAAAATTCTCCAGTGGAACCCCGTCGAAAATAAGATAAGTAACTTTGGGGACATTTTTCCTTTATACTCAAATTTCGTTTACCACTCTCTCTTTCTCAATTTGAAGAAGGATAAAAGCCAAGAAAAGACATTTATACTCATGGACTGTCCACTTATATGTTTTGACACTCCGAACGTATATATATAACCGTAGTAAAGGAATTTATGTATTTTCATTTTACCAGGTGGTCTATGTTGTTACTTCATGCTTTCCTTTCAGCTTCTATTCGCCTTATGTTATCTTGCTTGGAATTGTCCTATTAATTCCTAAAGTATCACACGGGAAACCGGAGTTGCCGACTACTACAATATTAATATTATTACGACTAAAACCTATAGGCTCATTATCTTACATTGTCTCGGGGGGGGGGAAGAAAGCGGCCTGGTGGGTGTGTGATAGTGTGAAATTTGGAACCCCTTGCCAGCGGTGGTCAGTCTGACCATAAATTGTTCCCTCACGTAATATGCCAGTTCTTATATGCCTGAGAGAAAAACTCTGAACAGGACTTATTCTGTAGGGGATCAAGTGCCAACCTGCCCCGTCTTCACACGTGCGAAAATAAAGTCCCGTTTTGGGATTTTAGTCAATTTGCCGTCACAGCAGTCTTTCGATCTGTAGAAAGTACTGTTTCATTGCAATTACTTCTTGGTCCTTTCTGATCTAGTGTTTCAATACATCTTATATTCCTTTCTATTTGTCAAAGAGATTTTTTGAAAATTGTTCGTATGAAAGAGTACTAATGCGTGTAAACAAACGATTATTACTGTAATTATTCAAATTAGACCGGTATACGTGAAACCATTTAAGTGTATGCAAATTATTTGTATCAAAATAGTTATTACAATAGTTATAAATTGTTTACAAACCATATTTATTACAATTTACTTGAAACCATTCGAAGGGACCAAGCATTTTTGTGGGTAGTCAATCTTGAGTGTGGATTTGCGCGTGCCTCCCCATGATAAAAAGGCCTTGTGATACGTACTGGCTTGGTGTGAGGTTTGGTTTAGTTTGGTTTCATCGAATATCAACCAATTTATGTTGTTTAATGCCAAATCTGGTTTATTCATATATATTAGATATATATTATTTTTGAACATAAGTCAACAAAGTTAAATCGTATCAAGTATTACAATGCATCACTAAATTCAGTCATTTGTTTACGCACGGTCTGATAATTAAATAGTTCTATTTAAAAAATTCAGTTTAGCAAAAGTCAAATTGAATTCGTTCTAAGTATTACTATGAATAACTAACATCAGTCATTTGTTTCGACACATTTGAAATATCAAACAGTTTTATTTCTAACAATTCAGTTTAGCATAGGTCAAAATAATAGGATTCAATTAAGCGATTCAATTAAGAACCAGCCATTTAATTAAATGATTAAGCAGTTCTTTTTCAAATAATTCAATGTAACCAAAGTAATTTGTTTGCACTCAGTTTAAAAGTAAAACAGTTCTGTTTTACCATAGATAGGACCTTTCAGGTGCTACCACTCCGACCCAGGGTGGAAACGAGAGCAATAGCAATGAAGGAAAACTCCACGATCCCCAAAGCTCGAGCATTAACAGAGCTTCAGAATCGGATTGTTTAGTGACATATCCAGAACACTCGTTGGTGGTGGTCTTTCCTCTCTGTAGAGATGCAGTCGGTATATCCTGACTGGGCTGTGGCTTGGGGCAAGGTCAGTTAATTAAAAAAATGTTACCATATGTATATACACAGCCATTCAAAAGAATATGCAAAGCAGTGATAGCAACGAAAGGGGGCCATTTTGATGAATCAAAAGTTTATAGAGTTTTTTGTTTTTTTTGGTTACATTTGTATACAATTTGGCTCAAGAAGACTAGTATTTAGTATATTAAATAAAACCATTATGGTGCTTAATTTGTTTCTTTAAAAATAACACAATTATGATGAGAAAAATTTATAAGGGTGATCAAAAGCTTCTTACTGGTAGCTACTGTATATATATATATATATATATATATATAAGATTTAGAACTGAATTATCCTCAAAGGTTGATGAGTTTTGATACATTTTAAAAGAAAGAAATTTGCTAAAACTATGGTTTAAGCAAATGAAGCAACCGAATTGCTCATCAGATCGTACAACGTGCGGCTTTTTCATTTTTTCCCCGAAATAATAACTAATCTCAAAAAGGAGATTTTAGGACATGGAAGACAGTTAGGACTAGATATTGATAGATTTTGATCAGCAAGTTTTAGTGAAACAGCGGATTCTTCATATACATAACTATAAATACTTATCAAGCCGAGCACCTGGTACCTTGTTTTTTTTTTCTTTTTTTCCTAATCTGAAAATTCATCTGAAAAATAAGATTTGAGGACGTGGAGGTCAATAAAAGAAATACGATGGTACAGCTTTGAATTAGATCAAATGAAGACTTTCAGGTGCTTCGAATAATGAAAAACTCACAGTAAATAAGGTATTTTAATGAGAAGTGGACTACTTAAATGAAAATTAATATTTAATTCATTGTTTATATCAGGGCAACATACTCTAGATTTCTTTTATTGTGTGTCTTATTACTCTACAGTGGATACAATCAACGTATTCAAACTGCCTATTTCGACCGGACGTATGAATCATATGAATGATATGCGTGTAATACAATTGCTGCGTTTAACTGAGGAATTAATCATTTATAATCATATGATAGCCATAAAAGAATTGTAAGTGTAGTTTGTAGCATGGAGTTATGCCTGAATTAAGATTAATGTTTAATCTTAAGAATTGTTTTATAGGATGACATCACTTTGAGTCCTACTGAACTTAGGTTGACAGAGCGCAGAGAAAGCAGCGGTTGTGTGATTCGGTCAATGGCCCCTGTATCCTTGCAGGCTTGTGTAGTAGACAGGATGATCTTATAGACGCGAAGTGCATCATTGTTGGATGGACATTAGGTGATATGTGAGAGTGGGGGAAAATAGAGAGAGGGGGTGAGAGAGAGAGAGAGAAAGAGAGAGAGAGAGGTGGAAGTAGAGAGTTAAGCTTCGACAGTGACGAGGGAAACTGCCGATATGCTCAGATTGAACACGAAGACATGTATGTGGATGCTTGATCGAGTTAATTTAAGCCGATAAGAAATTATTTCACTTTAAAAGCAAATGCCTTTAAAAAAAAACAAGAAAAAAAACCCAAACAAACTACAATATAACTTGATTGGTGGTAAAAAAAAAAAAATGGTAGATTAATAATTATTGATAAAACGTGAAACATGAAAATTGAAAACATTGAGATAGTTAATAACAGACCAGGAGATTAATGCTAAATAATATTCTATAAGATAATATCTGGTGCTGGGCTCTGTTCATTTACTATGTTAACAATTACAATTGAAGCGGATGATATCACCGTTTTAATCGGAAAATATCTCACATTGTAGGGATAAAATCCAAACATTACGAATTAACCACGGTGACACGAGTTCAAATCCTGGACGACACTGATTGCATTTCACGTAGCACTGATACCCTTGGGAAAGGTATGAATCCAATTATTCTCCCTCCAGCTATGGGTCAATAGTAGGACAGACTGGGTTCTTCAGGCATGGTGAGGCAAATCGTCTAGGAGAAGGCAAATCTGTTAAACTACGTTTAAAAATTGACCTTGTGTCATATCCTGCCCGAGCGGAGGGGTTGGTAAATAGGATTACGGATTAACCACTGTGGTTAAGATTTTTATTTTAACGTTGCTATATAATTTTACCCTTAGTTTTGTAGATTATTTTTAAGGTTTAAAAAGTCAACCTCTACACTTCAACCATTGTGGTTAAGATTTTCATTTTAACAATGCTAGATAATTTTGCCTTAGTTTTGTAGATTATTTTTAAGGATTAAAAGGTCGACCTCTACACTTCAACCACCGTGGTTAAGATTCTCATTTTAACAATGCTAGATAATTTTATCCTAATTTTTGTAGATTATTTTTAAGGTTTAAAAGGTCGACCCCTACGCTTCAATTTACGACAATAATTGAGACTCAGTTGTTTCTATTATCATTAATATCATGCTATATTCTATTGGTTTAGTTGTATTTTATGTCATATCAACGCTTGTGAGTGATTTAAGACGAGACCGGCCGATTGGTACGATGGTTAATTATATTTATCCAACCCCTCCGTTCGGGCAGGATATGACATAAGATCAATTTTTTAAGCGAAGTTTAACAGGTTGGAATTTAGAGTTTTCCTTCTCCTAGACTAGTTGGCTCACCAAGGCTGAAGAACCTAGTCTGCCCTACTATTTATCAATAGCTGGAGGGAGAATAATAGAATTCATACCTTTCCAAAGGGTATTAGTGCTATGTGAAATGCAATCAGTCCAGGATTTGAACTCGTGTCGCCATGACCAGTTCCTGCGACGATAACCATTACACCACGGGCACCTCCCTTGGTATTGATATGATGGTTAATGCGTTCATCAATGGCCTAGGAAATCAGGGTTCAATCCCTGTTCGAACTGATTCAAAAAATAGTACTTGATGTCTCCTTGCTTAACACTCAGCATTATAAAGTACGCATCAAGAGTAAGAGGAACAATCTATGGAATGGGGTTGCCCCCGGCCCTACGCTTCGGTATAGGTGCTATGACAAAGGAAACTTTCGGGTCTCCTTCGACGATGGTCGGCAAGCTTTTGTATATATATATATATATATATATATATATATATATATATATATATATATAGGATTTCTAAGCAAAGCGTTTGTGCATGATATTTTCAAGGAGCCAGTGATTATTTGTTTGAAAACATTAAAATAGTTTCAGTCATCGCTCTCAACATTAATATTTCTTCCTTCCCTATTCCTCGGTGGAGTAGCAATTGAAAAGGGAGTCTTCGGGTTACCCTCGACTAAAGTTTTACCTGAGTTATTGATGCGTCTCTTACATGTATTACCCCTCACGGTAGAGAGAACCTGAAGTAATGACAACAAAGTGTTACTCCACATTCTCCCAAAGCGCCAGTACTGGATCCTCAACATCAGATGGTTTAGTGTCTTATCAAGGATACTTGATGAGGTGGGGTTTTTACCTTCGGCAGAGATGATATCGGTGTATTTTATGACTAGCTGACTGAACTGGGCATATTTGAGTCATAAATATGCAGAACGACGGAACGGATGAGCTATATTCCATTCATTCATGGAAAATCGATAAGAACAAGTTGATTAGTTTTACAGTATGTCAACTTTCAAGCGAAGTTAGTTTATCAATCATCGTCTCCCAATAATAGACAAAGTAAAAATATATTTCAGTATCATCTTAAGTAAACTCTTCATTGAAATATTAATCTGAGTTGAGGCATTTTATTGATTTAGTTTAGAATTATTTTAATCCTAATGTAAGTTCTCTTTGACCCACAAAGAGGCCTTAACATTTACTATAACACCAGACCCGAGTATACCCAAGAGTAATTAAAATGTAGGGGTAACTACTTGTTCCTTAAAGTTTCAGACTTAAAGCCTGTCCTGTTTACAGTCTAGGGTCATACCTTTGACATTACGTAAATATCAACTGTGTAATGTATATTATTATTTTTATAAAGGATTTTGTTAAAAAAGATATTACCTTCATTGTTATTTGTTTGTTACGCCTCATTTGGCGTCTCTCATTTTTATTCTTTTCATTCATCAGCTTTTAAAAAACGTAATCTTTGCTCAAAACTTATTAATATTAACAGGATATTTACATACAGATCAACTTCTCTGATGCGTTGGTTCTCCAAAATATCTCTTAAATTCTTTTTTTTTTTTTTTAATTATTATTTGTGAAAATATCCAATCTTTTTGTTTTTATTATTGCTTTTCCGAATCTGATTTAGAAATTTATTCGAAAAATATTTTACTCTATCATGAGATAATACAATTTGATACAAGATTTATTTTAAAAACATTCCTCGAAATATGCCAAATAAATTTCAATTTCGGGGAGAAATACTTTAAAAGAAATCTACCATAATTTGAAATTCTACAACTGATTTGGAAAGTTTCATTAATGTCACCTCCTGTTCTTTTTTTTTTTTTTTTGTCCAGTCGGCTGGGGCTGGAGAATACACCGACTGCTTCTCTGCAGAGAGGTAATACCCCCCACCAACGAGTTCCCTGGGTATGACACTAAACAATCTGATGGTGAGATTCCAGCAGTGCTGGAGCTTTAGGGAATGCGGAGTACCCCTTCATTGCCATCGCTCCCAGGTCCACTCTGGCCCGGAGTGGTAGCACCTGATAGGGCCCTATCTATGGGTTAAATAGAACTAAAAGCATACTTATGGTAAACTGAATTGAGTAATATAACTACTTAAATAGTTTGAAATGGAAATGTTTTTGACAATCAAACTGTGTACTTATGCTAAACTGAACTGTGTTTAATAGAACGGATTATTTACCTGAAAATGGATTTGGCGTTAAATAACCTACAAAGGTTGATATGCCATATAAACCAACCAACCAACCAACCAACCAAACAACCGTTCTTTTTTCTACCAAAGAAACTAATTCTAATTTCTCTTATTACTTACTGTAACTGCAATATTTTATTAGTTTTTATTAGTTTTGTCACTCTTCCTTGTATGTCCTTCAATCTCACTATTACGTTATAATATCCATGTTTTCACTCTAGAGCCTAAGCCTGAATACACTATTCAATATAAGATCTAATGATGAGTCAACATATATTTAGAATAAAAGTTTTCACTTCCCTCACTGACAAAACCAAACACCGGTGGTGATCGTCTTTTCGCAGAAGTCCAAGGAACAGAAAACAAATTCCTCCTAATGTTTATCAAATTTTTATTTTATTTGACAGTTCCAGGAAAAGTGTATCTCACAGTAACAGTTTAGTTCTCATTTAATAATCTTATATGCTGGCTTTTTTTAAACTCTATCCTAGATATGATACCTGGGAAGTAGATCTTGGTTCCCCATCTTTTCAGAAAACGGGTTTCCCTCTTACCTGTCTCTGATAGAATTATCATTTCGAATTCTTTGTCAATGAATTTGCTATTTGTTCGGAATCGCTTGTAAAAAATGCTATTAATTATAACTATTTCATATTGTTCGTTTAAGTTGCTTATCTTTTGAGTCCAGAATGTAAGCCGAATAAAGAAAACATTTTTTAAACTTTTTATCACTTATTACTCTATTTACTGTTAAAAAAGAACGTAACACCCTCTAAGTGTGCTAATTCCATTATTTTTTTCAAGCGGTGCAGCTTAGAGAAAAGAAGTGTAAATCTCGCATTAATTTTTCAGTATCTCAAAATGAAAGCCAATGCAAAAGAAATTGGCCTTGGGTAACTCTTACCATAAGACTTGAAAAACCATATCCATTATAAAAAAGATCATAGAAAAATTCAACTGCTGTTGATTGATTGGTGGTTTGCTTCTTATTTCTTATTAGTTTATTTACTGCTAAATAAAAGATGTAAAGGAAATCGTCTGATCGTGCTAATTGCATTAGTTTTGCTGGATATAATAGGTAAATCTTATCAGTTATGGTTAATTTGTGTATTCATTACGAATATAAATATATATATAGAGATATATAAATGTATATATATATATATATATATATATATATATATATATATATATGATTAAATAGGACAGACACGCTTCGTGTCTGCTTATTCAAGCAGTGATTCGTTCAAGTTTTCGTCTGTGTCCTTGGATGGAATGAATTTAAGAAGGTGTCGTATTTTCCACAGTAATAACCAAACATACCACCATTATTCACGAAGAAGTATACGACAAATTCTTCCAATTCTTGATGCTCTCTCAACAAATTCGGAAAAATCTTCCTTAAATAAGTTCAGTTTTCATAAAGCAACTATATTATAAAATGCCTATAGCAAGTTTCTAACCAATTATTCCATTTACCTCTATTAAAGATTAAACACTTCTATTTCTAACAATTCAATTTAACAAAAATCATTTATTTGCACATAAATTAAATGACAAACAGTTCTAGTTGACCCATAGGTGCTCCCACACAAGGTCAGAGTAGACCTCGAACTAATGGCGATGAAATGGTAATACACATTCTCCTAACTTCAAAGACTGAAGCTTCACCATCAGATTGTTTAAAATCATATCCGTAACCTCGCTGTGAAAAATAGGGACGAATTCACAAAACACTGCCTTGGTTCTCTAATACCAAAAAATTTATTCGCTACTTCACATCTTAGTACTCATCGAAAACAAAGATACATTGCATGATAAATACGTCAACTTTAACTAGACAGAAAGAAAACCGTCGTGAGAAGAGAGAAAAAGAGAGCAGACATATACCTTAATAATGTTTTTCTAGTTTTCTGTCGTAGTTCTCGCTCCAGCTTGCTCGCTGGTTCCTTCATCACCGTTTTGCAACGGGTATAGGACTCCTTTGCGGAACTCACCAAAAGTGCCGTAAATTGGAGACGTCTTCACATCTTGTCACGTCAACAACTTTTCCTTTTCTTCTTTTCAATCCAGTGTCCACTCCAACGGCTCTTCCCATTGAGCTTCTTTCACCCTATCACATCAATCAGCTGATTTGCAGCTGATACACTACTATTTTTAACTAAGGTGTCTGCTGCTCTACCGATCTAGATTTTGAGACCCTTTTAGTCTTGCTAGGAAACAACTTATTTTTTTTAAAAATAAACCGGGTGAATTAATTGCATTGCACACACAGACACACACACACACACACACACACATATATATATATATATATGAAGGAAATACACGCAGAACCACCTTTCCCGTGTGATTACGTAAGAAGCGGTTACTGTAAACGCGTTATAACATCAACCGCCGAAATTAAACGCGTTTTTTTTTGTTTTTTAAAACACAAACTGCATTCAGAAAATGAAGATTAACGTCCAATGTCGTCTCTGCGTTTAATTGATCTGGCGTATATATATATATATATATATATATGTATATATAATTCTCTTAATACCCTGTCCGGTGGCAAAAGCTGCTTGGTAGCGCCAGGGGTAGCAGTACCGCCGGGAGCTACCAAAACTTTGTTATCACCCCTGGATGGCGGCTGATGAGGTCATGGTATCGCACGTGCTTTCACACGTTGTATGATGAAAAAGAAATTAACTCTGTGCTACGATTCTATCGTAATCTGATCTCAATGATTAAATAAAACGGATATTCGACAAACCTGAATCCATTTCCGTTCAACTACATAACAAAATCTGGATATGAACCACAAGATGACAGCCAGTGATGTTTTAAATAAATTTTGATCGTTCCAGCTTTAAAAATAATATAAACAAAAAAATTACCTCATTTACACATTATATATATATATATATATATATATATATATATTGACAGGGTATGCCATTAAATAACCAACAAGGGTTGATATGCCATGCAACCACAGCAACCAAAGAAACAACCAATCATCTAAAAAAATCTTTTTTAAATCGTAGCTATGAGATAAAAGTCTCTTTATTTCTTTCACTCAGTTTTCCCATTCTTTCTCTTTGAATATCTTTCCAATAATTTTCGCTATAAATGAATGAATCTTGAAAAAAAATTCAGAAATTATTCTTCTAATTTATCACTGCATTGCTTTTGTAATCAATGATGCTTAGTTTTTTTTTTTATTAATTCCAGGAATAATTATCAATTAAAGTAAGAGACGTTTTCATTTTTATATTCTAAAGTATGAAAATAGATAATTGCAGACAGAGGAACTTCTTATTTAAACAAGAAAGTCTCTGTGGTATTCATTTCAAAGGTCGAAATCATCATCATCATGATCATCATCATATCGTACCGCTAGCATGGATATCCCTGACCCTCTCTCGTCACTTCTCCCTATCGTTCATTGCCTCCGGCAGGTCTTCGGGGCTACATCCTATCATAGCTGCTGTATGTATGTTCAAGCTGGTCTTCCCGCTTTTGCTCGGCTATACGTGGGGGTCCATAGAAGTACATCACTTATGAGCTCGTCCCTGCTTCTCCAGCAGTGTCCTGCAGGTCTGATTCGTCTAACTTAGATAGTTTTCGTGATGAGAGGTAGGTGGCCGTATAGTTGGTGCTTTGTGGGGTGTTGCCGCCAGGACTTGTTCAAGATTGCTCGCAACATTCTTGTGTAATTGCCGTCTAGCTTCTTCTCCGGCCGTTTAGTTTGCGTCCAAGTAGTGCATCCATATAGCAGTATCGATACGACCACTGCCTGGAAGAAACTGCGTTTCATTTTATCGGCCAGGTCTGATAAATGTCGAAATAAATGTCTTTAAAATTGAATGTCTCTATAGGTTTTGTCAAAAAATATATGCATTTTTTAGAGAATGGGAAAACTTGTGGTGTAGTGGCTAACGTGCTGGACTGTGATGCTAGTGCTGCCTCCTCCTCCTTTATCTGACATATGTAATCCGTTTACATCATTTCAGGGAGATAAGGCCTTCTGCGTCGTCATGAGTTTTCTTGTTGTGTCTGCTCCATTTGTTCAAGTTCGTTTTGAGAATGGCTCCGAGTATCTTAAAAAAGGGACAGCCCAGGAATTTCTCCCTTTGGTGTAATTCCTGCAATATATTTTGGTTTTAGTGAAGTTTTCTCGTTCTTTGGAGATAGTCGTTTTTAGTTATTTTCTTTTATCTCCACTTTTTTGGTTGTATCCACTTCCAATGTTCCCAAATATTTGTAAACATCCTTTTCCCCGAGCGTTCTGATTTTTTCTAGATTTGGTAGTTCCATTGTTTCCGGCACTTGTCATTTCTCGCTTGCCATTATTAGCATGCCCGGGGTGCCCGAGGTGTAATGGTTATCGTCGTAGGAAATGGACACGGCGACACGAGTTCAAATCCTGGACGAGACTGATTGCATTTCACATAGCACTGATACCCTTGGGAAGGGTATGAATCCAATTATTCTCCCTCTAGCTATGGGTACATAGTAGGGCAGACTAGGTTTTTCAAACTGATTGAGGCAACTAGTCTAGGAGAAGGAAAACTCTGAATTCAAACCTGTTAAACTCCGCTTAAAAAATTGACCTTGTGTTATATTCTGCCCGAGCGGAGGGGTTAGGTAAATATGATTATTGGCATATTGCGTTTTTCTATACTGAATTACATCTCTATATCCTGATTATATGCTCTCTTAGTCTGTTTTAGGGTTTCCAGTACTTTTTTATTTTGCCATTTATGTGAACTAAGTGATTTATCTTTTCTTGAGATGTAGTAGGTTTTTCCTAAGTCTGTGATTGTGTGGCATCATCGCTGTTACGAATAATAACGACAATATCGCATCTCTTTGGAATATACATCTCGGGACTTTCACCACGGCTGAACCTTTTCCTCCTGCTGTCAAGTCCATTTCTCTGTTTTTCATGGTTTCCTCGATAAACTTAATGACTTTGTCGGATATCTTGAACATTTTGAGATAATTTATAATCTATCTTTGCGGTATCATATTGTGAGCCTTTTTGTAGTCAATACACGCCATAGCTACTTTTTTGCGTCTCCTTTTGCTCTCCTGTAGGATTTCTTGATTATTCAAGAGTAGATCAACTGTTTCTCTTGTTCTCCTGTTGCATCATGTCTGTTATTCGAGAAACAGTCTGCGGCTGATTAGCGAGTGGTTAATCGTATCTTTAATTTGTGATGTTAATATTTTCCATTTAATCAGGAGGCACATTATGGGTCTATAGATAGAGAATTGTACCTTTTTAGGAGTCTTTTTGAATCAGCATCGTTTTTCGTTTGGTCATCCGTTCGGGTATAATTGTTTATTCTAAGTAACTGTCAATTTTAATACCCAGTCAATCTTGGATGAAAGAGAATTTCTTAAACCAGTATCCATATATACCATCAGGGCCTGGCGTTTTCCAGTTTGATACTTTTTCGAGTGTGGCTCTGAGTAACTCGATGTGTATTTTCGTTTTGGTGTCTTCTTTGAGTGCATACAATTCTTTTTCCATATGATATATCCATTCCACTTCTGTATGGTATACCTTACAAAAGGGGTACCAAAAATCGTAGGATTCCCATCGTATACCACATATTTGTTATCAAGGGAGTACCTTCCGATCATGACACTGAAATCTTTTGTTTGGGTCTGTTGTGGAATCATATTTCGTTCGGGTCATACCAAAGACTCAAAAAATGGTACTTGATAACTCCTTGCTTAACTTTCAGCATTATAAGGTATGTTTCAAGGGTAAAGTGGAGCCATCCAGGGAAAGGATTAGCGTCCTCTAAACTTCGATTTAGTAACTATTGAAAAGGGAACATTTGGGAACCCTTTAACTATAGTTACCAAATTTACTTTTTTATGTTGTGCCAATACTACTGCGAGGCGTTCATAACAATCTGCTCTTTTGTCATTGATGCGTCCGTGGACTCTGAAAGTAAGAGAATCCTTAAGCGGCCCCAAAAAATCGATGTAAAATTGTTAACTTTTAACCAAATTAAAAGCTCATGTAGACTTTTTTTTTTTTTTTTATAATTACTTTGCTTGTTGATTTGCTGATAACTGATATTTTTTATAGGAAATGATGCAATTTTCTTGTCAATAGAAGTTTCTGGAAAAAAAAAAAACGGATCAAAATTGGCTCAAAGATATCCAACTAACGCCTACGCAGATGTTTAAAAAATAAACAAGTAGAAATGTTTTTTAGGACCAATAGGAGGTCACTAAAATACACGCCCAAAGAATCTTCGAAAGTCAATGCGTGCGCGCGGGATCCACTTTAATGTTATGAAAATAGTCAATATTCCAGACAATTCAGATCAGTTACTCACGCCAACCCGGAGTGATACGTACTGTTTCTCAGCGGCGCCGTTTTGGAAGCAAATAAAGAATTTCTTTCTATGCCTACATTTTCATTTAAGTTCCGATTTGATTTATTGAAATTAATGTTTTGTTCTGTGAAGGTAATTGTTATAGTAAGCTACTGATTATATATATATATATATATATATAATAAAAAGTAACCTAAAAAGCTATAAAAAGATATAGCATTGTTAAACCATTTTGATCTGGTGTTCAATTGGATTATTAATCCCCATAAATCCTCTCATACCGTAAACAAAAAAAATCATAAGATATAACAACCAGCCTAACAAACGAACATTAAAATGCCTCACATAAAAATGCAATTAATTATTAATTATATCTACATAATTTATATTCATTTATTAACTTATTTAATCTATTATGTTTAATCGATTATTTTTTGTGTTTTGAAATATTTTTATATCAATCATTAATATTCCAGGAAATTACTAAAAAAATTGTCTTGAAAAAATGTGAATGAAGTTTTTTCAAGGTTTTCAATATTTGGATTTATCAAAGATATCGAAACTTCAAGCTGACAAATTGCCTTTTATTCTGCGTAATGGGAAGATCGTTACTCACCTCTCAGAATTGAGTATATTGGTAATCTTATAGAATACACATTTGTTTAGCCTTGATGTAATCAATCCCAAAACAGATGCTTAACCGGAGGCCCAGAGACCCACTCTGCTGGGTGATGGCTTTCTTTACTGCATCTTATCAGCATCTTCTCTGGACCCCATACTCCATCGGGGTTCCCTAGGGCCCCTTCGGTCGGGTGTGGCTTTCTCTACCACATCCTCCCTATCCCTCTCCAACTCTAACTCGGTCTCTCTTGACTTCTGTCTTGACTGAGTTATATAATAGTTCAACATCCACTCAGTCGCCTACTCGATCTTTGAAATCACATGTTTGATCGTCATCAAGCGGAAATAACTGTCATGCAGTTCACAGGTCACTCTCTTCATAACCCATTGTTTAATAATTAGGGTGATGATTAATTATATTAATTATTTTATTGGTAATTAGAAATATTAATCATTTCATTACCTAGTTTTATTTTATCAATCAGCGATTTTTTAGTTAAGTTTTACTCGGCAGGCAGAAGGATATAACAATCACGCCTTGTCATGATACGGTTTCAATACAGGAAACTGAAATTAAACAAAGCTGTACTTATATCAAGTCATAAGTTTGATTGGAATTAAATAAAAGAATCATGCTATGATTTAGGTGAGATGACGTCATATCAAAGAAATACTTATTTTGGTATATATAATAAGATAAAAGAATGTGAAAATAGTTGATTTGAGTTGAGTCAGTTGAGCTTGCACGTCAGTTGGGGTGAGACCTTGGTAAACATCGTTCTTAGGAGAGGGTGGACGTCTCTCTGGTAATACAATAGAGTCGCCTAATGTTTTTCAAGAAGAGTATGACGTTTGGGTATACAAACTGATACTATAATGTTGCACTATGCCCTTATACTTTCAACGTTAGACCCAACAAGAATATTCAGTCACAAAATCAAATCATTTGTGTATTTGATAGCAATTTCAAAACTAATTTCATGATTAAAGTTCAACTATATTAAAGAGCCAATTTAAATATTTACTGTCTACTGTAAAATTTGCATTAATATCTAATTAAAACCGATTTTACAAACTGAGATAAAACATAACATTCTCACTTTCCAATCAGAAATAAAAACGCTATTCAATAATAAAAAAAAAAATTGTTCAAAGGTAGTGTTAGCATTTGAAGTGATTTATTAACCACTTGAGGTTTGGTTTGGTTTCTTCCGTTTTAAGGATGTATCAACTTTCGTGGTTAAATGCCAAAGTTATCTATGAAGAAAAACAGAAGAGGGATTATCTAACCGATAGATGCTTGGATGAGAGAGTGCATACGTTTCCCAAGAGTGTTAATCCGAAAGCGAACTTGCTTGTAAAGGTATCATATTCCATCACATTTGGCATCATGCCACGTGGAACTCCCAAATTATCAATCCACAAAACAAGCAAGCGATCGTGCGCGCACAACACACACACACACACACACACACACACACACACACACACACATATATATATATATATATATATGATAGAAATTTGTGGAAAGTTGGATAAATCAAACACTTAACTCAAATTTAGATGTGTGATATTTCGTTCGGCTTTATTTCATCTTCACGAACGTCTTCAAGACAGAGACTGTTTTCTGAGTTTTTCTATCTAAAAGCATCCTTTTAAATAGAAAAGTCAGAAACCACTATCTATCTTGTAGATTAAATAAAGCCGAACGAAATATCACACATCTAAATTTGAGTTAAGTGATTGATTTATGCAACTTTCCACATATTTCTATTATAATGTCAGATTCACTACAAATCTATCTTTTCCACACACACACACACACACACACACACATATATATATATATATTAATCAATTTATGAATATTTTATTTATCTCAACATGCATACGCTTTTAAAACTTTGTTTTAATTTGTGCGTACCACAAAGTGCTTTAATAAAAAACGGTGGGCCTTTGAAACTAGTACACATGTTTACCTACCTTGTAAGCAACATCTCATCAACCAAAAATGACATCAACACGCGACTAGCAAAGGCATGGGCATCTACCGATAGACTATCGGTCAAATGGAAGTCTGACCTGGCTGATAAAATCAAATGCAGTTTTTTCCAAGCAGCGGTCTTGTCAATACTGCTACATGGATGCACTACATAGACACTAATTAAACGTATGGAGAAAAAGATCGACTGCCATTACACAAGAATGCTGCGAACTGTATTGAGCAAGTCCTGGAGCCAAAATCCCACTAAACAGCTGCTGTACGGCCACCTACCACCCATCTCAAAAACTATCCAAGTTAGACAAACCAGACATGTGGGATACTGCTGGAGAAGTACAGACGAACTCATAAGCGATATACTCCAGTGGATCCTTTCCCGGGGACGAGCAAAAGCAAGACGACTAGCTAAAACCTATATACAACAGCTCTGTGCCGATTCAGGATATAGTCATGAAGACCTACCAGAAGCGTTGGATGATAGAGACGAGTGGCTTGAGAGGATTAGAGAGATTCATTCTGACAGTGCGACATGATGGTGATATATATATGTATGATAAAAATTAGTGGAAAAAGTGGCTAAACTAAATACTTACAATGGGTTTAGTAGTAATATCCCCTTCTTTGTTTTCGGAAAAACTTCCTGAGACTAAAATTTTTGGAGTTTTTCGTCATTGGAGCAATTGAAAAAATAGATAAAACAATGATGAAATCATAAAGATATAAAGGGAAGGAAAGGGACTAGAAACAAGAGACAAAAAAGGAGGAAAAAGATGGGAAAAAGATATAGTTTTGCTTGATCGTATTTGGAGTAATTGGTTTTGACTGCAATTATCTGAGTAAATGTTCAAGGCTAGGTTTCATTAAGTGTATTAGGTTCATCATAAATTTGACCACAACAGCGGTGGATTACTTTCAGTGAGAAAGAGAGAAATATGAAGAGAGGAGAGGTTTTGAGAAAGAGAAAATCGAAGAGAAGTAAAGGAGTGAAATGGAGGGGTCCAATGGTTCAAGCGTGTCCCGTTTCATCAAAGACCATGACTATAATGGAATATCTAAATGGAAATGATAAAGAAAAATCGTCCAAAAATATTTGCTAGATACTTTTTATCTATTCTCGATTTTGATATTATTTTCATGTGAAATAATGTCTGTCAAGTAAGCTGAAATCTGGAATATTGTTTAATGTGTTTTGTTTTGGAAATAACAGCTGATTATAAACACCGGCGTGATTTTTTGCAGCGTATGCGTTTAATCTAATTGGCTTAGAAAAAATTGAAAGTATATTTGAGATATATCCTATGCGAGAAATGCGCATTTTCTTGTCAGATATGCCCAATTCTACCATTTCTCCATATATATATATATATATATATAATAATAATAATCTTACGAATATCTCTTCCTCTACTCTTCAAGATAATCATCAAGCTTCTACTTTTTCCCTTACAAATCGTTTTTATAGTTGAACCAATGCCAGTGTGAGAAAACCAACAAAAAATTTTCTTAAGATACCTACAAGGGTTGGTATGCTGCAACACACCAAGTGACTATGTGGTATATTCTCATCTTAAGTAGTGAATAATGTAATATGTTTATTAATACATTTACCTAACTTCTACCCACGAGAAGGTCGTAACTCAAGTACAATTTCTGGGAGGAGTTTTCTTTCTCCTTGACCCGTTGCCATACCATGATTAAAAAGCCCTGTCTGCCCGAACATTTACCTATAGTTGAAGGAAGAGTAGTTAGATTCACACCTTTCCCTAATGTATTAACGCTGTGTGAAGTGCTAACAGCCTCGTATCGGATTTGAAGTTGATTCATCGTGGCTGTTTTCTACAACGATAACCATTACACCGCAAGCGCTTCCAATGCATCTATTTATAGAAACACATTTTATACCACGTTGACCAAAAGTCAAACAATAAAACTAGTTTTGTTTTAAGGATTGGAGTGATTGGTACGAGACAGGACATTTGTCCTGCGGCTCTTACTGTTTCCTGGGGCATGTTTGAGGTCAACACGAGGACCTCGGACGCTTGATAAATTAAAATTCTTCACACGCTTTCAGAGCAAAATACATATCGCGTGGATTTTTATACAGCCTTTAAATTTCATTTAAAAAAAGGAATCTTGACACAAAATCACCATGAAATCTCAATTTTGATAAGTTAATGAATATAACTTCAATTATCTTTTGTTTATATATATATATATATATATATATATATATATATATATATATGTATGTGTGTGTGTGTGTGTGTGTGTGTGTGTGTGTGTGTGTTTATTGTTGAGATTCGACGAAACCATAAAATTAACTACGACCATTTGAAAATTGTTCTGCCGCTTTGAAACTCTGTCAAATGTGTGAAAGGATATCTCTGAGTATATATATATATATATATGTATGTGTGTGTGTGTGTGTGTGTGTGTAAAGAGAGAAAGAGAGAGGACAGAGGTATAAGAAAATATAGGATATAAAACAAACACTGAGAATGCAGATGAGTATTCTTATCCCAGTGGGTAGAGCAATATGAAAGCTTAAATAATACACATTTCTACCCTTTTTACCCGCTCCTAAAAAATTAATGATTCCTTGTGTTCATTCTTCTGTCAGTTCATCCCGTTAAGATGCGCATGGAAACAAAAAATGAGTTATATTTGAGTATATATATATATATATATTTAGAGAGAGAGAGAAGTATGAAAGAGAGGGAGAGAGAGAAGGTTTGGGTTTAGCTGGTTTTTATGGCATATCAACAATTGTAGTTTATTTAATGCCAGATCCTTTTCATACGTACATATCAAATATACATATATATATGATTTTAAACACTTTTTGTCGATAAAATTCTTAAACGAACCTGAGTTATTTTTTTCATACATTTTAATGGTTTCAAGCAATTTGAAAAGACATTCACAATTTAACATGAGTCAATCGTTTGGACATAGTTTGTTCTATTATAACCAAATCTAGGACCATAGCAAGTGCAACCATTCCAGGTCAGAGTGGACCTTAGAACAATGGCAATGAACGGTTCTTCCACGTTGCTCAAATCATTGGCCTTGCCATCAGATTATTTAATATCATGTCCAGGACACTCGTTTGGGGCTCTTATCCATCAGCAGAGGTGTAGTCGTAATATTCTACTGCTTCGGCCGACTAGGCTCAAAGCGAGAGAGAGAGAGAGAGAGAGAGAGAGAGAGAGAGAGAGATGAATTAGGTACATAGATTGAGATAGTATGCAAGCGGATCATTAAAGAGTACATCATAGATGAACACTGGAAATAAAAGTAAAGTAAAGTTGGCGACCGTAATCGAGTGTGACCCGAAGGCTCCCTTTTCGATAGCTACTACACCAAGGTGTAGGGAATGGCGCAACGCCTTTCCCTGGATTACTCTTGATCCTTACATTATAATGCTGAGTGTTAAGCAAGGTATTATCAATTACCATTGTTTGAGTCTTTGATATAACTCGACCTGGGATTGAACCCAGGTCTACCGGGCCATTAGCGAACTCTCTAACTATTATGCCAAAGGCAACGGGAAATGTCATCGTATTTTTATTGTAAGTACAGTGTGAAGGTTGGTTTTGTTTGGTTTCGTTTTATTTTAATCATATCAATAATTGTAAGTTATTCAATCTCAAATCATTTTTATACATATATATTGAATATATGATTTCTTAACATATTTTGGAGACAACATTTTAAACGTGCCTGAGCTCATTTCTTGGCACACAGTTAAATAGTTTCACTTAAATCTATCAAATACGAATACCCAGTATAACGTAAAACAGTTCTATTTCATATCAATTATTGATACGATTGAGCATATGTACACAATTTTTTTTGTTTACACAGTCATTTGTTTAAATAGTGTATTTTGTTTGCATACCATAAAATGTAAAAACAGTTCTATTTCAAACAATTCAGTCAAGCATAAATCTAATTTATATGTCAATAGTTTTATTACATTTAATTTCCCTTAGCATAATTACAGTTTTTTTGTTTACAAACTGTTATATGATCAAACAGTTCTATTTCTAACAATTCAGTTTAGCATGTCAACAAAGTGAAATGATTCCAAGTAATTCAATGTATCATTAAAATTCAATTAAACATCAGTCATTTATTTATGGATAGTTAAATCATCAAATATTACTATTTCAAAGAGTTTAGTTTACCATAAGTAAATAGATTTTGTTTACTCATAGTTAAACATAAAAACAGTTCTATCTCAAACAATACCGTTTAGCATAAGTACACAGTTTAAATATCTAACAGTTGTATTTGACCTTGATATCAAAGTGGATCTGGGATCATTGGTAATGAAGGAGTACTCCGCTTTCCCCAAAGCTACAGCATTACTGAAGCCTCAATTTTTGTGTGTGTGTGTGTAATTCCCAGGGTACACTTCGGGAAGTATTACCCCATACGCAGAAAAGCAGAGGCTGTATTCTGCGGCCCCAGAACAGTGTGAAAAACATTACTCTCGAAATGTTCTGAACTTACGAAATAGAGATCGTCAATTCTTAGAATTTAATAAAGGTGTTGCAGGCAAAATAAAAGCATAATAGGTCTTACAACGCAGTGTTGAACATTAGCAAGTAATATCCCATTGTGTATTTCATGATTTGCAATGCTTATGAGTGCTGCCCATTTTCACTAAACCATATTGAATATCTAAATATGCACATGAACCTTTTACATTTTATTTCCTGTAAATTCTTCCGCTTATACATAGGAAAATGCATTGAATTCACAATCGAAGATATGTTAAGGCGGTAAAATGCACCCATTGGCAAGACTGCGTGATGCCATTTTCCTCGAGCCAGACATAATCCATCTCGGGGTAGTTTCTGAAATCGTGTCTTTACATAAACGAATGTCATTCACAGTTGTATTAAGGTGTATGCTTTTTTTAAAAGTGAAATTCACTTACATTCAGTTCATAATTAATTTTAACAATTTCCGTGGTTAATCTAGTATTTTTTCTGCAATTTACGAGAAGATATATTGTTGAATAATTAAGGTAATACTTTTTCATATTAATCATTTTTCGTTAATTATATTTTAACATTTAATTTGGTAAGGCTTTGAACTACTCGGGTCTCTTAGTCCAGGTGCATAGTCAGATGGTGTAGTCTTACGCTCGCGCCGAAAGGATAAACAATCATCATCTGTCATAATAAACTGCCAGACAGGAAATGAGGCAGGAGTGCGAATGATGTCATGCCCCGCAAATATGGACCTAAGAATTTGAGGATTTTGAAAAAAGAGAGTTGAGGTTGACCATTGAAGGTAGCAGTTGAGTTTTTCGGATCTCGACCGGCAGAGATTAATTGAGATCTTGAATACCAGAAGATGCACCGTTTGTGGGGTGGTGAGTCAGGATAATATGGTTAGCATAGGTTTTTAAGAATTGTGTCTCTCTCCTTGTGTCGCCAACGACTGAAAGTAGAAAGAAATAAACTCGTTCGTATTTGTATTACTGTTGTTATTGATATCTTTATGAGTATACAACAATCTTAGGATTCCCATTGCAACAGATATGAAAAAATATGACTAATATATAAAGATACTTGGATAAATATATTCATAGCTTTACTTCAGGGCTTAGGGATACGTGATATGCAACAACCTTACCAGGATTTGAACTCAAGTCCACTACTTCCATTTCTCTACGGTGGTAACCATTATACCACAATGACCCTTTCTCTCTCTCTCTCTCTCTCTCTCTCTCTCTTTATATATATATATATCATCGTTGGAGGTACCCGTGGTTATCGTCGTAGGAAATGGACACGGCGACACGAGTTCAAATGCTGGACGAGACTGAAAAAACCGCCAGGAACAAGAGATAAAAATATCTCGAATCACCGCCCGGGGGAAAAAGAAAAAATATTATAGGACAAAAACAAAAAAAGGCCAACCCCCGTCACACTACTTGAAAAAAATCATGAGATATGCAGTCAGTTGGTCAAAAGAAAACTAAAACCTTCCGTAAACACTGCAATGCTACAATTACAAGAGTGCTCAACACGAGTGGAGCCAATTATAAAATCAACTTAAATTTAAGTTAATTTAATATATATATATATATATATATATATATGTGTGTGTGTGTGTGTGTGTGATATAGTCTGAAAGAAAACCCAAAAGACTGTCATTATGCTATTATAAATTAATTTCGACAGGCCAACGATAGTAATAAGTGTCCCAAGACGTCAAAAATACATAAAAATATCATAAGTGCCTTCAAGTTACTTGGGTTTAAAATTGAAATATTTTACAACCTCAAAATAGTCAAACTCCTGGATACCAGATTTAATTTAGAGAACAACGCATTTAAACCATTTAGTAAGAACAACCACTTACCCTACCACATCAATGTCAACTCCAACCACCCGGATCAATAATCAAACATATACTGGATACAGTTAATTTAAAGATCAATAGACTATTGTCCAGCAGAAATATATTCGATAAATTAACATAACGTATAATGAGACCCTTGAAAAAAAACGATTCCAATAAAAGCTAGAATACATAGAACAAAGAATATAGAAAGCGCTATACTAATAACGAATGCAGCAGTAATAGTAATTGTAGTTACAAAATGGAATATAGAATCAATAATTGATTATGCTTTTCGGACTGACTTCCTCATCTAGGTTGTTTTTTCACAACGTTTCGACCGTCTGATCCTCCGGCCTTCTTCAGGTTTATCTGGAACTCGGGAACTCTGGAATTTCGAACCCAACCCTTTATTGTTCCGCGGGTACCATGTTCTTATTCCATTAAGGCCATTGCTGCTGCTACTGCTTAATGCTGTCGCTGCTGCTGCTGCTTCTATCGACGCTGTCACTGCCATTGTTTTGTCACTGCCACTGCACTCAGGATTGAACTCAGCACCTTGAGGGACTTCCAATTTTTGATTCAACGCCTTAGTCGCCTCGGCGAAGATGTATCAATTTTTGGGACTATTAAACCTAAGTTCTTACTCTAGGTTCTCTCTCACGATTAGAGGTTCCCAAATCGTGTTCAGTTCTATACTCGGTCTGCTCAGGAGGTTGTTATGTCCTAGCATGTGAGCTGTTTCTTTGAGTTTCCTCACTTTCCAGTGGGGCTCACTGTTTATTATTTTAACTTCATCCCAGAGGGGGCGATGGTCACCCTTTTCCTTCCATACATGGTAGGCTATACCCGACTTGTCCGTTTCCTCTCTAGTTACTGCTTTTCGATGTTCTTCCACCCTTACTTTAAGCGGGCGGCATGTTTCGTCCTTGTAAACCTTGCTGCAGCTGCATGGGATGGAGTATATGCAGTTCTTGGTCTGGTTCTTCTCTGTCGGTGGCTTTACTCGGACTAGGTGTCTTCTTAGTGTTGATTCACTTTTGAATACCGTCCTGATGTTGTAAGGGGCACATATCTTTGGAATTCTTTCGGAGACCCCTCGTATGTATGGTAGGCAGACCGTTGGAGGTTTTTGCGTCTCACTTTCTTCACTTCCTCTATTCATCTTTCTGGTGGACAGTATGCTATCAGGGTAGTTGTTACGTCGAAGGGTATTTCTTAGCCTGGTCATTTCTTGATGGTATGTGTGGGAGTCGCTACTTATTGTCTGTGCTCGGTGTTGTAGACAGCGTGCGATTCCATGTTTGACACTGTATGGGTGATGGGAGTCGAAGTTAAGGTATTGTCCGGTGAAGGTGGGCTTGCGATACACCGATGTCTTGAACCCACACTCTGTGCGTGTTATGAGTATATCCAGGAAGGCCAGTTGGTTGTCTTTTTCCTTCTCCATTGTGAACTGTATGGATGGTCGTATTGTGTTCACATGTTCCAGTAGTACCTGGACGTCTTCCTGAACTGATCAAAGAGGCACCCATCGGTTCGCACCAAATGGTTAGCCTTGACGTAGTCAGTCTGTTCACCAAAGTCCCAACCAGTGAGGCACTAACAGTAATTCAGGACAAACTAGCTGCGGACCCTTCCATAGAAGAGCGCACATGTGTACCATTGCCGAACTCCAACGGTCTGCCTACCATACATACGAGGGGTCTCCGAAAGAATTCAAAAGATATGTGCCCCTTACAACATCAGGACGGTATTCAAAAGTGAATCAACACTAAGAAGACACCTAGTCCGAGTAAAGCCACCGACAGAGAAGAACCAGACCAAGAACTGCATATACTCCATCCCATGCAGCTGCAGCAAGGTTTACAAGGACGAAACATGCCGCCCGCTTAAAGTAAGGGTGGAAGAACATCGAAAAGCAGTAACTAGAGGGGAAACGGACAAGTCGGGTATAGCCTACCATGTATGGAAGGAAAAGGGTGACCATCGCCCCCTCTGGGATGAAGTTAAAATAATAAACAGTGAGCCCCACTGGAAAGTGAGGAAACTCAAAGAAACAGCTCACATGCTAGGACATAACAACCTCCTGAGCAGACCGAGTATAGAACTGAACACGATTTGGGAACCTCTAATCGTGAGAGAGAACCTAGAGTAAGAACTTAGGTTTAATAGTCCCAAAAATTGATACATCTTCGCCGAGGCGACTAAGGCGTTGAATCAAAAATTGGAAGTCCCCCATGGTGCTGAGTTCAATCCTGAGTGCAGTGGCAGTGACAAAACAATGGCAATGACAGCGTCGTTAGAAGCAGCAGCAGCAGCGACAGCATTAAGCAGTAGCAGCAGCAATGGCCTTAATGGAATAAGAACATGGTACCCCCGGAACAATAAAGGGTTGGGTTCGAAATTCCAGAGTTCCCGAGTTCCAGATAAACCTGAAGAAGGCCGGAGGATCAGACGGCCGAAACGTTGTGAAAAAAACAACCTAGATGAGGAAGTTAGTCCGAAAAGCATAATCAATGAAAACACCTCATCCCAAAAATATAGACAATTACTAGAATCAATAATACTAATATAAATAGAAAATCAAGACTAGCGAAAGAAAAGAAATCTGGTTTAACCCGACTTTTTATAAACTTTCAACAATTCATTTGAGAAGATACTTCCGCAATTTAATATATAAAAATTGCGAAAAAGATAACCCGTTCAGCCAAATTACTTATAGAAACACTCTATAAGTTATTTACTCTTGCACGAATAATATTTTTAAAATTATATATAACCATGATAGAAAATTATTAGATAAATCACATATGGATGATAAAAGAACAACTATAGTGTACTGTAATTTTAGAGGTGGATATGAATGCCCCAATGGTAGAACGGGTAATTCTAAAAATATCGTATATCAAACTGACATTTCCTCATGGAAAGTAGTAATGAATAGAAGGTCTACATTTGAATATCTGCTGAAAATTGGAAACCGATATTCCATAGGAATCAAACAGCCCTATCGAGGTTGTTGTGTTGTATAGCCATAAAGAACTATGCATACACATATGCATGCAGAAACATATTCAACACTATAAAAACGAGCGGACACACTTCTTTAGAAAAATATACCTCTTACTTTATTTGAAAGGGTTCGAAAGGGTTACTAAAGGTTTTACTGTGTGAGAGGTAAAGTTGGAGACTGAACAGAATTGCAACATATTGACCCCCACTCTTATGCCCATAACAGCGTGTCCTTCCCGTTCTCCTGGGCTGCTAAACCGGGGGCCTGGGGGCCCAGCCACTCTTGGACATGGTCCTCATTCCAGCATCTTCTCTCCAACTGACTGACTTCCTGTCTTCACCCGGGATATATAATTTTTCGACATTCACCTTCTTCTCGTGAGCGTCACAAATAGCACTTAATTCAACCCGTCCACGGTCAAGGTTATATCCTGATATTCCTCGACTGGATGCACAGGTGCATTTCCTATTTTGACAGCTTGGCCGTGTCGGAGGTCAATATACAACAGTTGTGGAGTTTAAAAGAAAATGAACTAACTCCACAAATAAGCTGGAAATTTATTTAAAAATTTTCGCCCACAGAAAGCTTTAGCAGTAAATGTAACCTTTGCCTAGAGGGAAAAAATATAATTAAATACATAGCCACTAGCCAATTCTAAAATAAAAGAAATGAACTAATTTTTAAACGCCGATATAAAAAAAATGGGTTTAAATTAAAATGATAATGGTTATGAATAGAAAGAATGGTTAGGAATAATAGGAGAACGAAGGCTATGATATCAAAATAGGTGAATGAAGGTCAGGATATCAACTTTTGATATGGATACTGGCAGTAAAAATATAAGCGCTTAAGCAGAAAATAACACATCTATCCAATTATGAAAAATCGGAACGCTTAATGAAAAAGAAAACTTCTAGATACTGGGAAATATTGGAGGCAGACACGATCAAATTAGGGAAGATGAAAGAAAAAAAATGAAAAGAGAGTATCTGAGAAGCCAGAGAAAACTACGAGAAAACAAACATCATAAAACGAATAAATACCTGAGCTGTCTCTCTCGTAAGATAATCGGGATCATTCTTGAAGTAGACGAGGGAATAACCTAAAGAAATTAAGCAGAGAACAGGAAAACTCATGACAATGCATACGGCCTTAAATACTAGAGATGACGTTGACAGACTATATGATTTAAGAAAAGAAGGATGAAGAGGATTTGCCTGCATTCAAGTTAGCGTCGAAATATCGATACAGCGACTCGAAAACTACATAAAAAAGCACAGAGGAAGACTGATTACAGTCCCAAGAAACAATATAGACAACGCGAGGATCAATATAGCAAAAATACCTAGAAAGCAAAACATGGGAAGAAAAACAGCGGCATGGATACTTCAAAAGATAAACAAGCGAAATTTCACTTGAGAAAACTTGGATGAGGCTAACGAAGAGAAACCCTAAGAGAGAAACTCAGTCTCTTCTAAAAGCTGCACAAAAAATTTCATAACGACCAATTACATCAAAGTAAGAATACATAAGACGCAACAAAATAACAAATGTAGGGTATGTGGTGATAGAGACAAAACGTGTGTGTGTGTTTGTGCGTGATATTAAAAGGTTTGGCATTAAATAACCATCTGGTGTTGATATTCCATTAAACAAAATACTGTTACATAACCCAGTTTAATAGTAATTGATTTGCTGTCGACACATTGAAAATATCCACTTTTGTTTTTTGTTTTTTTTCTCAGAACTTTCTGAATGACCTTGGTATTTTCATAGGTTGATTTGGATGTTCCACACGATCGGTAAATTTACGCTGAATTTTCTCATTATTTTGAGACTGAACCCGGTTATTTTAGGCTAATGGTAAGCTAAACTAGTATAAAATACTTCATAACAAGCAGCTAATAGGAAACAATTTTAAGAAAATGTTCTTAATTCTCTAAGATCAGAAACGATAATTTTCCGTGAGAAAGAAGTACTAACACTGAGAGACACGGACAGAAACACACAGACAGATACACACATCCACTTTTTCATTTATTTTTATCATCTTGTCAGATTCATCAAAATCTACAATTTCTCCATAGTCGAGGGTGACCAGAATGTTGCCTTTTCAAGGAGTAGGAGTTGGTGCTACTCGATTCCCTGTCTTGCTCCACTTGACCCTTTATATTTATCTTATAATGCTGAGCGTCTGAAAAGTTTTAAAAAATAGATTTATCAGACAGTGCGTCAAAGAAAGAATAAAATATGTGTATTTATGTTTATATAAGGACCAAAAGGAAATTTTGAAGTATTTAGCTTGTATATGTAAATTTGAATAACATTTCAAATTATTTAACTTATAGCTATATAATTATTTAAAAATTTTCAACAGATGAATCTCGTTGTGTGTTACGATATAGTAAATAAATAAATACTCCACCCAATATTGGTTTTCACGTATTTATTTCTGATTCAAACCTACATAGACACACATATAAACGTATATAAATGTATCCAGAGGCTTTGTCAATACTACTTTACGGATGCACCAGGTGGACGCTGAAAAAAGGTATAGAGAAAAAACTACACGGGAAATGTACAAGAATGCTACGAGGTATATGAAGAAATCCTTGAAGTAGCAACCCACGTGAGAGCAGTTCTACGGCCACTAACCATCCAAAAAAGACGCAGAAGACATGTGAGACACTCCTGGATTAACAAGGATGAACTAAAAGGGCACATTCTCTTACAGATCCGTTCACATGGACATGTCAGTATTGACCGACCAAGAACCGGCCTACAGTATCTCTGTACAGACAAGATATAGTTTAGAAGATCTGCCGGGAGGGAATCAGGGAAATCCATGCTAGCAGGGGGGCTTGATGATGATGATGATATATACATATTTACCAACCCTTCCGCTCGGGTAGGATATAACACATGGTCAATTTTTAAGCGAAGTTTAACAGATTTGAATTCAGAGTTTTCCTTCTCCTAGACTAGTTGCCTCACAAAGGCTGAAAAACCTAGTCTGCCCTACTATTTACCCATAGCTGGAGGGAGAATAATTGGATACATACCTTTCTCAAGGGTATTAGTGCTATGTGAAATGCAATCAGTCTCGTCCAGGATTTGAACTCGTGTCGTCGCGTCCATTTCCTAGGACGATAACCATTACACCACGGGCACATCCAAACCTGGAAGGAAAAAGATATGTACTTGTAACAATTGGCATACATCGACCACTGACACAATTATTCCCGACATCCGTTTAACTGGACTGTATGATTTTTAAGTGAATGTTTCGTTGGTAATTTCATTTTTAAACTTTAAATGAGTTAAAGTTAATTTCTTTTTCACTGTTAAATCATTTAAAGTACTGCTTTTTTGCATAAGTAAATCTATTTATCAAGTATTCCAAACTAATTAAATACTAATTATTTGTTTGCACATAGATTGTTTTAAGTATTGATTTTGTTCGGTTTGTTGGGTTTTACGGCATATCAACATTTTTAGGTTATTTAATGCCAAATCCATTTTTATGTAAATAATCAGTTCTATTAAAAACAATTGCATGAGTATACAGTTTGTCAAGTTTTTTTCCATTTCAAACTATTCAAGCAGTTATATATAACTATTCAGTTTAATGTAAGTACAGTTTCAATGTCAAAAACAGTTCAATTTCAAAGAATTCAGTTTAGCATAAGTACGCAGTTTAAATGTAAATACAGTTTAATTGTGAAAAAACATTTATATTTCTAGCTATTCAGTTTAGTCAAGCAGTTCTAATTTAGCTAATTCAGTTTCGTATTAGTACAGATTTTGTTTACACACAGTTAATATTCAAAACAGTTCTATGTTAAACAATTCAGTCTTGTGTAAATACAGATCAATATCAAAAAACAGTTCTATTTCAAATAATTCAGTTTAGCACAAGCACGCAGTTTAAATGTATGTTGGGTTTAATTGTCAAAAACATTTCTATTTCAAGCTATTCGGTTTAGTCAAACAATTCAGTTGGGCATAAGTATGCTGTTAGTTCTATTTAACCCATAGTTAGGGCCCTATTAGATGCTAACACTTCGGGCCAGAGTGGACCTGGGAGCAATGGCAATAAAGAGGTGCTCCGTATTCGCTAAAGCCCCAGTATTACGGGGACCTCACCATCAGACTGTTTAGTGTCAGATCCAAGACACTCATGGGGGACAGGGGTCTTACCCCTCTGCAGAGGTGCAGTCATTGTATTCTACAGCCCCAGCTGACTGGGCAAGTTTTAAGTATTGGTATTTATCGCTAATAATCTTTTTGGTATTACAATCTCTGTGAAATAATGAGACAGTTACCTTTAACCTATAGATAGGACTCTAACAAATACTACAACTAAGGGTCACAAGTGGACCTGGGAGTTATGACAATGTTGGGGTATTCAATATTCCACACATCTCCAAAACTAGAGCCTCACCAATTGATGCAGTTTAGTCTCATATCCATAGATATCCCGGATATGAGACCCGAGAGACGCAGTCGGTGTTATCAACAGTCCAAACGGGATTCTTGTATAACTAGAAGAAATCATTCAGCTTTCTGTCCTAATCTTTCTGCTGGTGAGGCCCAAACAAAGGTAAGAGTTACCTGAATTTTTGGGGTGGGTTTGATTTTTGTCGAACTCGGTATTAAAAAAAATGTTAAGCAACAAATGGTTCGTTGAGACGAAAAGAACTAAAAGAGGAAATTGCATCAGAAAAGTGACTTGTGTTTGAATAAATAAGATATGCATATTTTATGCGCTAACTTTATGAAATGATGAAACTTACATCGTTCTATTACTATCTCGTATGTGTTATTCCCCTTTACTCAACCACACGTGAGAATTTTTGCTGATATGACTGCTGAATATATACTCTTTCCACATACTCGGATTTTAAATACCTTTTTGTTTTAGCCAAGTGTTTGTTCTCGAAAGTAGATCAGAGTCTACAAGGCGTGTGGTGAACTGGTTTTCGTGGTTAAAAATGGGTTCGGTGGCTCAAGTTCAAATCCATTTCACATAGTATTAATTCCGTCAGGAAAAGCATGGAACTAACTAATCATCTTTACCAACCCCTCCGCTCGGGCAGGATATGACACAAGGTCAATTTTTAAGTGGAGTTTAACAGGTTTGAATTCAGAGTTTTCCTTCTCCTAGACTAGTTGCCTCACCAAGGCTGAAGAACCTAATCTGTCCTACTATTTACTCATAGCTGGAGGGATAATAATTGGATTCATACCTTTCCCAAGGGTATTAGTGCTATGTGAACTAACTAATCGTCCAGCCATAGGCAAAGAGTAAGGTAGCCTAGGCTTTTTAATCGTGATATGGCACCCGATATAGGAGAAGGAAAACTCTGAATTCAAACTTGTTAATTTCCATTGTAAAATGTCCTTGTGTCGCACTCTGTTCATGCAGGAGAGGTTTGGTAAATGCATAAAATATATTCTGGAATTAACATAACTTTCTAACATAAAGATAACCTATCGATAGCAGTTCACTCTTTCGCTTGGAGTACATTACCATTACTTTCAGTCGATGAGACACTGCTGCCGAGGTACGTGAACTTGTTTACTAATTTCAAAGAACCTCCACTCAGAGTGGCAATGGCCCCTTCTCGTTGAAAACACATACTCTATTCTATTTGCGTTAAAGTGGAACTCAATGCTTCCTGCTGCCTGCCCTAGGCTATGCAGTGTGGGCTCGGCTTGGGCAGCTATACTTGTTTGAAGCGCTCTATCATTACCATATATATATATGTGTGTGTGTGTGTGTGTGTGTGTGTGTGTGTGTGTGAAGCTAGTCTTTGTGTATAAGTGAGTACACCCCTCACATTTCTGCAGATATTAAAGTATATATCTTCATGGGGAAACACTGACAAAATGTTACTTTGAAACAATGAAAATTAGTCTGTGTGCAGCTTGTAGAGTAAAATAACTCAAAATATAACCATTAAAACCTAAACCCCTGCCAAAAAATGTGAGTACACCCCTTAGAGAAAGTTGTCAATATTAACATACACCATGTCAACTGTCAATATTTTGTGTGGCCACCATCATTATCTAGAACTGCCTTTACTCTCCTGGGCATGGAGTTTACCAGAGCTTCACAGGTAGCCACTGGAATGCTCTTCCACTCCTCCATGACGACGTAGCGGAGCTGGCAGATATTTGAGATTTTGTGCACCTCCACATTCCGCTTGAGGATCCCCCAAAGATGTTCTATTGGGTTCAAGTCCAGAGATGGTTGTCCAGTCTATCATCTCAGTCTCTTCAGTAAAGCAGTGGTCGTCTTGGAGGTGTGTTTAGGGTCATTGTCATGCTGGAACATTTTGTCAGTGTTGTCCCACGAAGAGATATACTTAAATATCTGCAGAAATGTGAGGGGTGTACTTACTTTTGTGATACACTGTATATATATATATATAATGGATTCTTGAATTTTTAATTAATTTTTTTAGATTGATTTTAGTTTATTCATATGCACTTTTTTCTGGTCAGCGTATATGCTGTAACTCTCCCCAAATTTTTAGATGGAACGTGATGTTATCAAACATTCATCTCAGAATATCATATATAATATTATTTAGTTCTGTAACTCTATAGTAATAATGAATTCCTTTGAATAATCACTGATAAATTTCTTTGCTCTTCGAACTGACTGCTGCAAAATAATCTTTTTTTTTTGTTTTCAGTTCTCCCGTTTTAAAAAGAGGAAAAGAAATTCTCAAATTAAGTAGAAAATTTTACCTCTCCCGGAAAAAAGGAACAAATTAAATGACCGTTGGGTGAACCATGAATAGAAACGTTGGGGTAATTATATATTCCATTACAAGATTCATTAAATGTTTTTAGAGACTTTAATTACCATCTCCGGGTATAGGTAGCAGTTATCCAACAACTAAAACGGTTTAACAAAATAATTAAAGGAAAAAGAATTGTACAATGAATTAGAATTGTACAATGAATACCAAAATAACAATTGTCTAAACAAGAAATGAAGACTAAACTAATACTATATATAACTGAGTAAAACAAAATAGGACCGAAAAAAGTGAGAAAAAATAGGATTTTTTAATCTTGAGAAGGAAAACTCCCATTATCAAAATTCTTCAAGCAGTGGATAAGAGATGAACAACTCAGTGATAATAAAACTTCCATAATACAGGAGAGATCAAACTCTACACTAATCAAACATGCTGTCTTCAAAATCCCTCAGATAGTCTTCCCAAGCTTATTACTAGATACCCAACAGTCCTTGAGAAAGAAGTATATTATACACACCACACAAGAACATACCAACAGAAACCTGAAATACTACATGGTACTAGTAAAACAAAAAGCTGTTGCCAAGAAGAAATACTTCAAAGGTGGAAAGAATAATTCATTAATCTGCATAGAAACCTTCCTGAAATCAATGAGAAACCTAATTAAAAAGTAGACTGGACATAAAATTAGGCCATATCATCAAATACAAAATCTGTTCAAAAAAGCACGCAGCATCCTTGTGTAGTTCCCATTTATTTTTTTGGCTGGTTGGGTTTTATGGCATATCAACCTTTTCACATTATTTAACGCCAAATCCTTTTTTATGTATATAGTCAGTTTTATTTCAAACAATTTAGTTTAGCATGAGTACACATTTTATTTGTCAAATCAATTCTACATCAAGCTATTCTGATTCGTCAAACAGTTCTAATTCAGCCAATTCATTTTAGTTTAAGTACAGATTTTGTTTACACACAGTTAAATGTCAAAACAGTTCTATATTAAACAATTCAGTTTAGCGTAAGTAAAGTTTTAATGTCAAAATCAGTTCATTTTCAAACAATTCAGTTTAGCATAAGTATGCTGTTTAAATGTAAGTACGATTTAAATAAGATTAATCAAAAGATTTCAATTTCAAGCTATTCATTTAAGTCAAATAGTTCTTTTTCAAACCATTCAGTTTAGCATAAGTATGCAGATATTTCTATCTAACCCATAGATAGAGCCCTATTAGGTGCTACCATTCCGGTCCAGAGCAATGACAATGAAGTTGTGCTCCGCATTCCCCAGAGCGGCAGGATCACTAAACCTCACCATTAGATTGTGTAGTGTCATATCCGAGACACTCATGGGGTGGGGTCATACCCCTTTGCAAAGATATAGTCGGTGTATTCTACAGCCCCAGCCGGCTGGGCAACATTTACTTTTTTCTCCATAAGTTTTGTTAGAGTCCAGACAGTGCATCCATGCAGTTGTACCCCCACAGGCCCAACTTTTATTTTATCGGATATATCATATGTCCACATAGCTTATAAGCTGTTAATACAAGTCCACTTTTCCCAATGCGTATGTTGACATCAAATACAGTAGATGAGAAATTCCTATCGAGGTGTATGTACTGTTCTACTAATTTCAGAGCAGGCTCACTTATGTTTAGAACATGAAATCTTTCTTATTAGCATTCAGAAAAAATAACAATGTTTCATGCTGCTAGATCCAGACTATGCAATAAGGATTCGGCTCGTGCAGGTGTATTCATAAGAAACGTAGATCATCAGACTGGTAAGCATCAGTCACTGTTAAAGGATATCGTTTGCTTCTTTTTAAAAGTAAAACCATTTTCGTTTATTAGACGTATGAACGTTCGAGGTAAGAAATCTTGCCAGATTTTAAACATATATAATGCTTATACATCAACTTGCAAAATACCATTGACTACGTCAAAAAAGTGTGTCTACAGCGCTTGAAAAAAAATTGCTTTTGTGTTTTTGTAAAGCCTCATTATAGCGTTTCTTTTTGGGAGATTATATGCCTGAAGTCTTTTTACTCTGTTCAATGGAATCAAAAGCATTGGAGAAATTTACGATCAAAAGAGTTGCCACAGGATTTTTTGACGAACTCCTTGGAGGATTCTACGGATGTCCAGAATCTGTGATGCTGTTGCTCGCTCTCTCTAAAAGCTGTTTCAATTTTTTCTGAGGATTTTCTGGTCTTCTGGTTGGATTTCATTGATAATCAGGGCAATATAAACCTCAATAGATATAGCAGTAATGGTGTAGTTCTTAATGATTCTGAGGTACATCCTTACATAATAGAAGGAGCACAAAAAATGCCATTTTGTAAAAACTTCAGAAATCCGCGAAAGAACTAAAACGTGCCAAAAAACAAAAAACAAAAAAACAAAAAAAAAGGCAAATAGATAACATTTAACGCTAAATCAATAACATCTGAAATACTGTAGAAAATATCGATTATCCAGGCAGTCATTAAATGAACTAAGATGAAGGAAAAGCACAGATAGCAAAACTAAAAGCTACCAGCCAGGGGGGTGTCCTCGTGGTGTAATGGTTAAAGCGATGACTGCGGAATCGCAGTACGCGAGTTCGTACTCCAGTCGCGCTATTACGTTCACTTTCGGGCAAATACCCTTGGGAAAGGTATGAACCCCCTTATTCTCCCTCCAGCTATGGGTAAATAGTAGGACGGACTAGGTTCTTCGGCCTTGGTGAGGCAACTGGTCTAGGAGAAGGAAAAACTCTGAATTCAAACCTGTTAAACTCCACTTAAAAAAAAAAATTGACCTGGTGTCATATCCTGCCCGAGCGGAGGGGTTGGTAAATAGTACCAGCCAGGATGAAAGACTTCAGAAGTGAAAAGAGCATTTAAAAAATCTGCATGAAAACTATCTTGAAATCGGAGATAAATTTTGCAAAAAATGCATTAACTGCCAAGTACAGATCAAAGAAGGACAGTTTACCGAAGAATTGAAAAAATACTAAAATGAAAAAAGATAGCGGCTACGACAGGAGGCCTCCCTAAGTATAGAAGGTAAGAAAATTTGACAACATAACTTTTCGATTATGCAAAGCTGTGTATAAATCAAACACTTAAAGCTGTGCAGCAACCAACAAACAATTTCTGAAACCATTCAAGTAAGATAAACAAGACCTTTAAGACACAACTTAAGGAACAAGGATGACCAATGACGGTCTTCTATGAAGATGTTTGTGATGGCTGACGTGAGGACATCAAATGTAGTTCAGAAAACCTTCCGGGTACGATGGATGATAATAACGGATGAAGAGACTGAGAGAGTGAGGGAAACACGTATTAGTATCGCAATTTTCGATATATATATATATATATACATGTTTAAAGTGGGGACTAAGGTCCCCAACTTTACTTTATATATATATATATATATATCTTTTCTTGATCACAACGAGATGATAAGGCATTCATGGCACACATAGATGCATATATATTGTGATGCGGTATAAAATATTTATTCGGATGTGCCCGTAGTGTAATGGTTATACTCGCGGGAAATGGACTCGGCGACACGAGTTCAAATTCTTGATGAGACTGATTGCATTTCACATAGCACTAATAGCCTTGGCAAAGGTATGAATCCAATTATTCTCCCTCCAGCTATGGGTAAATAGTAGGACAGACTAGGTTCTTCAGCCTTGGTGAGGCAACTGGTCTAGGAGAAGGAAAACTCTATATTCAAACCTGTTAGACTCCGCTTAAAAATTGACCTTTTGTCATATCCTGCCCAAACGGAGGGGGTGGTAAATATGATAAAATATTTATTCCCTGGACGGGAGTTTATTTTTTGCACGTGTGAAGACGCGGCAGCCTAGCACTTGATCCCTCGCAGAATAAGTCCTAGTTAAGAGTCCTTTCTCGGGCATATAGGAACTGGCATATTATGTGGGGGTTAATTTGGGGCTAGACTGACCACCGCCGGCAAGGGGTTTCCATTTTTCACGTTCCACACACACCCAACAAGCCACTACCTCCTCCTACTCTTAAAATATTGGAAGATATGGGCCTCTAGGTTTCGATATAATATTATTTATCGTAGCTGACAATTCCAATTTCCCGTGTAATATTTTTAAAGGCGAGTAGGACATTAGCGAGAATAAATGTAGGCGAATGAAGCTGAAAAGGGAGTATGCAAACGACAACTTGATAGGCAGACAACACAATGAATAAATTTCAACACGTGGGGACATTAAAATATAACAAGGTTTTTAATATACACGGACACACATATTTAACGTGTCGGCTTCCTTCTTGAAATTGAGAGTGTGTGTGTGTGTGTGAGAGAGAGAGAGAGAGAGTATGTAATTGCAGTACTTAGTTTTTTGACGGGTTCCTTCGGAAAGTATTTTGTTTTTTACGGGCTAGCGGGGCTTTATATATAGCTTGGCTTGAAGGCATCAGTTCTTCTTGTCCAAGATTCTATTTCGCTTCTACACCCGGAGTTTGGCATGAGATTCGCCCATGCGTTCATGGCGATCTCCGTCCTGAAAACTGATTTCTTTCTTTCTATTTCCGCTGACGAAAACGGGGTTACTTCCGCTTTAGGGTTCTGGCCAATCATTTAGCCTCTTTCTTCTTCCATCTGGTCACAGAATGCAAAAATCTGTTGGCTTTCATTCTGACCTGGATTTGTCACTTCGGCCGCGAGTAATTAACCTACATTCCAATTCCTCTTGTGAACGGTCAGTTTTTGGCGGCCTGTTAATTCAAACACGGAGGGGTAGGGGAAATTCCTTATTTCTCTCCTCTCAGTGGTAGACCACGTGACAATATATATATATATATATATACGTGGTGCATTCAATAACGTTCCAGATTCTTGAGAATTCAGTATATTATTGCTCAACATCTTATGAGATAACTGATAACTTTTATGATTTCACGTTCAAATAAACAGCTACAGCAGCAATTAGAATACACCCTACTAAAGCCTGATTTTCACAACTGGTGAATTTAAAAAATGCAATCTGGATTTGAGGACACTTTAGAAGAACTATATGCAATAAAATTCTGTTTTAAATGCCACAGAAACTTATGGAATACTTCAGACTACTTTTGGAGCATCTTGCATAAATCGAGCACCAGTTTTTGAGTGACATAACAGATTCAAGGAAAGCAGGGAGTCTGTGAGGGATGATGAGAGGTGTGGGAGGAGTAATGAAGTCAATACACCAGAGTTGATTGACCAAAGGGTTAGGGTTAAGGTTACTATGTTGAGGTTTTAAGGGAGCTCAGGAAGAGATTCGGTCGGAAGAGGCGAGCACTCTTCAAATCGGGTCAGTGGCATTTCCACTAGGACAATACACCAGTCGACAACTCCATCCTTGTCACAGACTATTTGACCAAGATGGGAATCAAGACAGTTGTTCACCCTCTCTATAGTCTAGACCTTGCTCACAGTGACTTTTGGTTATTCCCTAAATTCAGAGGCAGTCGTTATGAGACAATTGAAGAGATGAAAGAGGCCGTGACAAAGGTCATTGACACGCTCACACAAGAGGACTTCCTTGGGGCTTTCCAGAAGTTGTTCGAATGGTACAAGTGCATTGCAGCCGGAGGAGATTTCTTCGAAGGGGACTAGAGTTTCATGTGTATACTATCAATAAGTGTCCATCGGAAAAAATCTGGAAACTTATTTAATCCTCGTATATATATATATATATATATATATATAAATAAATTGTCATCCACCGACAGATTGTTTCGTTGTATTACAGACACGTAGGACGCTTGAAGCTGGGGTGGAAAACTGCCCAACTTTACGTTAGACTTAGAATCAGACCACTCAGCCAACAGGCCTACCACGCAAGCGAGGGAATTATAAGGTATTAAGTTGTAGCGTTCGTTTGTTTACATTTTATTCCTTACTGGATGCCAGAGTGCTCAATTCGTTCGAAGAGCTTTGCATTTCTTTATTCAATATCCATGCAATTCAAAATCCCAAGAGATTTCAATGTAAAATAATAATAAATTAAAATACAGGGCATACCACCATAAAAGTAACTCATATTCTCTTGTGACAATATTTATTGCAACAGACTCCTTTTTTTAAATGTTAGATCGGCATCTTCAGAGAAAGAAAATGGGTATAAATGCTGAAAAAAATATTATCACGAAAAATATGCACAATTGTTAAAGGTTTTTCTTTAATATATATATATATATATATATATAGAGAGAGAGAGATAGATAGATAGATAGAAACCAGTAGATTTGAAAAAAAAACATACTACAGTATGAATTTATTTCACCAAATTATGTACTGGCTCTTGAGATGGGTTTGGACAGAATTATTTTTAATAATTTAATTTCGGGAAACAAATTTTACCTTGCGTAAAGTTCAAGGAATTATATATATATATATATATATATATATATATATATATATATACATAAACAAATACCATATATATCTATATGTATGCATACCTCGGCTAGTAAAATCTTCCAATATATAGTTTATAAATACGTGTTTTTTTTTTTATTTACTCCCGCTTGCCCGCTGTTAATAATCTTTTTTTATTAATTAATTATAAACTGATTTCCGGTTTCAAAGTTTTATTAGAATTTCCTTTAAAATTTTGAAATTAAATTTCGTTATAAAATCTAAAATCTTTCTTCTTTTGAATATTTTTGTTTTTAAGAATCTAATACCATTTCTTTATTCAATTTGTATTTAGAATGAGATTTAATTAAATGTTTAATTGTTTAGAATTTTACGATATCTAATGTTTACTTAATTTTTTGAAATTATCAGATTATATATATATATATATATATATATATATCTGTGTGTGGGCTTCCGCCTAAACAAACAATATCTCAGTCCGTGCTTTCGATCTTTCAAAAGATTAAACTGTACAACAGATGTATTACGTGTCTAGCATACATTTATGGATTTTCATGTAGGCTTCAAACTTCTTGGTCATACTTTTCTCGATCGAGTATAGAATATATACTTTCCTGTGCTTGTAAAATAACGAGACTCCTCGGTGTTTTCGAGGATATTGTGTCGTCAAGATTTGGTATCTGTGTAAGATACCAACGACCAGTAATAAACCTGAAGAGCCTTAGAGCTAAGTTAGAAACATTTGGAAGTTGGTCGAATTAAAAAAAATGTTACTAGAAAGATCTTCGAAGTTCATGGGGTGAGTTTCACAAAGATATAAATAAAAAAAAAAACTAAAGAGAGTCTGCTTTTATGACACAGGGGAATTGAAAATAGTTACATTAGTCGAAAAGGCGTCACTTCCGGGAAAGGCGTCACTCCCGGGAAAGGCGTCACACCCACGTTTGCATTCCGGTTACCTTTTTTAAAGTCATACAAAAATGATTTAGCTTTATTCCTACTCATACACTTACTGTACGCTCTGAATGTTGCGTATTTCAAAGAAAATTCTTCTTGTCGAATTGAAGTCAAAGCTGAATCTGCCAATGGGAATTTATTGTATTTTTACAGCTAATTATTAAAACGGTAAAATTCAATTGCAAAATTTCAATGGACGAAAATTAAATAAGATGATACAATTAACAATGAAAGACCAACGGAAAAACAAACAAAGCGTTTTTGAAGATAGACAAAAGAATCGTAAAAATGGCTTCTGGATTACCATGGTCGATTGATTGGAATCCGGAAAAGAAATTATAATGTGCTGGATTCAATTAAAACATTCAAAGAAAAAGTATCATATTTTCCGCACACACACCCACACCTATGCCCCCACATACATACACTCACACTTATATGTATATATGTATATAAAAATAAATTGAAAAGTGGATAAACCAAAGCACTGACAACAGATTTAGCACTGATATTTCGTCTTAATTTGAGAAAGACTTCCTCAGAATCGTTATAAAAATGAAATAAAGATGAAATATCAATGCTAAATCCATTGTCAGTTCTTTGGATTATCCACTTTCCCCCTTGTTTTTCTCATCCAGTAAGATGATTTACCAAAATCTACCATTTCTCCACACACACACACACACACACACACACGCATACACACAAATATATATATATAGATAGATTCACAAAGAAGAATATCCGGCTCAGTCGGCTGGAGCTGAAGAATGCACTGATCGCTGACGAGTAAGACTCCCCCAATGAGTGTCCTGGTTATATGGTTCTAAACAATTTGGTGGTGACGCTCTAGTAATGCTGGAACTTTTTAGAATGCAGAGTACCCTTTCATTGCCATTGCTCCCATGTCCTCTCTGGCTCGGAGTGGTAGCACCTGATAGGATCCAATCGATGGGCTGGATAGAGCTGGACAGTGTACTTATGCTAAACTGAATTGTTTGGAATAGAACTTTTTTATATGGATTAAAATAGATTAGGCATTAGGTGATCTACAATGGTTGATATATCATAAAGCCAAACCAAACGAAACCAAGCAAACCTATACAGGTAACCTCAAACCTGCGTCAGACCCACACATTTTGTGACAAAATTTACACAGGTATTTTGTAAGTTGCGTTTGAGGGACTTTAGTCAATCAATGTTCGATTTTTTCAGTCATGAGACCGGATATATATATATATATATATATAGACAAGCAAACCCACGTATATATGTAACAAACATGTTCAAGCTTTCAAGTGTCAGAAAGTGAGAACGTGTCCTGCTTCCTAAGTTTTCAAACAGTTTCAACTTTCGTAGATCTCCTACTTTCAAGATTTTCGATTTACCGTCATCGGTTCCCTGTCTCAGTGCCTTTCCTGTGAAAACTCAGTTGACAACATCCTTCAAACGTATCTTAGGTCTATGTCTACACTATTGCAACTTTCCAGGAACAGTTGTTGGGATAATCTAATGACTTCCGTCCTGATAATGTTTCCAGTTCAAAGCATCTATGACTTTGATAAGAAGTCCAAGTCCCAGAAGAATTTAATGACGCAGACACAGAGAGAGAGAGAGAGAGAGAGAGAGAGAGAGAGAGAGAGAGAAAGAAGGAGAGACCGAGAGAGATACAAACACACACACACACACACAAACACACACACACACACATACATACCTATATATATATATATATATATATATATATATAGTAGTAATCATAAAGTAACTTTCATAAATATGTACATGCCAAGTGATTTCTTAGAAAAGGTTTATTCTTTTCCAAGTAGAGATATCAGTATTTTATTTAATTCTCGTGTAACATTATAAAGTAAAAATGGATATCATTAGTTATTATTTACCACCAAAATCTACAGTGGTATTTTTTACTATTTTTTCTTGACTAGGAATTTCGTATTTTCGTTTACAAAGTTACAATAATGTAGACTTTGGTAATATTTTGATATTGTTCACTAGACTAGGCTTGATTTACTTGTTTTTCTTAGCATATCAATCTTTGTGGGTTATTTAATGACAAAGCTCAGAGGGGAGGGATTAGAGCTTCCCTTGCTTTTCCAATGATAATCCGAAAGAAAACGGAATAGCACGACTGTAGTTCAAACTCTCACTACGACGTGGAAGTTCCGCACGTTAGCCACAAGAATCTGAAACACTCTGTTTGCCAGCATTTTAATTACCTCAAAAGAAATATTTTGTCGTGACTGAACTAATTTTTGCGATAAACCAAGTGCAATGCAATAATTAGATTTATGCATATAACATTAAAAAAATATTTTACTTTTAAAAATAGATCCTTATATATTGAATGACACACACACACACGCGCGCGCATATATATATATATATATATATACACCTCCAGAATCAGAAAAAATATACTAAGGTTTCACTTAAACCGATCATTTGGACGAGTCTGACTAAAGTGGAGTTAGATTAAAATATTTTATTGATTATAAGAACACTAGAAAGAACAAAATTAGCACACAAACACACACACACACACACATATACATACATATATATATATATATATATATATATATATATATATATATCATTGAGAAACAAGAAAATCAATCAGTATATTTCATTATAGATTTTTTCATCTGTTTTATAATTCCATTTAAGTATATCTATAGACTCTATCGATGTATAATAATAATAATAATAATAATAATAATAATAATAATAATAATAATAAGAAGAAGAAGAAGAAGAAGAATATATTGGTGGGGACGGATTAAGACAGTAAGACATAACAAAATTGCTGCTGTATGTATGCTTATCTACCATCTTATAAACTGTTCACGTTAAACAAGATGGACTGTTAGGGAAGTAAGAACGAAAACAAAAGCGATGTTCTCTTATGGACTCCAACCTCCGGACCAGCCAGAATTAGTCAACCAGTAAAGACTTACATACATCAGCTTTTTGCAGACAGTGGATGCGACGAGCAAGAGTGAGAGAGAGAGAGAGAGAGAGAGAGAGAGAGAGAGAGAGAGAGAGGGGGTCAAGGCACTCAGTGTTATCAGTACTCGATGATGATAATGACGATGGCTTATTCTCGATAGAAACTTTACAGAAAGGGATGACGACCTCATTTTCACTCCACACGATGATGGCCCCCAAAAGTTCAATAATACATAGGTAAATCAGAAGAGCCTTCAAGTTACTTGGAATTAAAATTGAAATATCATCTAACCTTAAGATAGTTGACATTATATTTAATTTAACAAACAATATTTGAAACCATTTAGCAAAGGTAACAAAACACCAACGTACATTAATGTCAATTCTAATCACCCCATCACCCAGTCGGCTGGAGCGTAAGAATACACCGACTTTATCTCTATAGAAGGAGTAAGACTTCTCCAACGAGTGTCCTAAACAATCTGATGGTGAGGCTCCAGTAACGCTGGAACTTTAGGAAATGCGAAGTACTCTATTACTATTGCACTCAGGTCAACTCTGGCTCGGAGTGGTAGTACACGAGGGGTCCCTATCTATGGGCCTAGTAGAACTAAACTGCGTACTTATGCTAAAGTGAATCACTTGGAATAGAACTGAATGATATTAACTTTGATAAATAAAGAACAACTAAGAATAGGAAAATAAAGTTTATCAGGTTTAACTCCCCTTTCTGTCAATTTTATAATATTTATAGTTAAGCGCTTCCTTGTGTTAATAGCAAGACATTTCAAGAGCGACAAACAATTGGATAATTGTTTTTATAAAAACACACTAAAAATTAGTTAATCTTACACGAATAGTATATCAAATATAATTTATAATCAAAATAGATTCTAATGGACAAATCGCTAATAGATAATCTGCGAACAAATAGATTACTTTATAATTGTAGAAATAAAGAAGATTGTTCCTTAGGAGGAATGCGTAATACATAGAAAGTAGACTAAAGAGTAAATAACTTCCTCAAGGAAAAGAGTATGGAAGATAAGGTACATATTGGAAATTCAGCTGGAAATTGGAAACAAGAGTTTCTACAACCATAGATACTTTTTGCGGACCCTTAACATAGAAAACAAACGGCCCAATCGAAGTGGTTTTGGGGTTTCGGAAATAGAGGTCTGACTCTACAAATTAAATGGAGATTCATAAAAAAATCTAACCATGGAATTATCAACAGTAGATGTAACCTTTGCATGGAGTAAAAGATAAGCATCATTAGATATGTAATGGTTCATAGGTTATATATATTTATATATATATATATATATATATATATATATATATATATATATATCAAAGACAGATTTGACCAATGCTAACTCCTAATTTTAAAAATCTTTTAGAGGCGACATGATGGACAAATGAATGATGTTGACACCTAATAATCCACGTGACACGTAAAGCCAGCTAGCTAAGAAAAATCTTACATCGACTCACTTCATGACCCTATCTGGTGGAGGAAAAGAAAACAGATATATCTCTTCTAACCTACCGACTTCTGTTGCAATTTTGAAAAGGACGCTGGATGTAACGGTCTGGGAGAAAAATTGGAGGTCGTAGAAGAGAAGCAGACGTGAGGAACACATAATCGAAAGGTAATCAGTTTTACAAAGATCATCACATCTTTATAGCCTGTATAAAATGTACCATAATAAAATATATATGAAAGAAAATTTTGTTACCCCTAAACTTCTTGTTTGTTGCTTTTGCTGTTTTCTTCATTTTTGTTGACTTATCGTTTTATTTTTAAAAAAAATACCACCTTCCAATACGGGCTCGGAAGCATACAAATTGACAAACCCCGACAAAGATATAAGTTTACAAGCCAATAATTAAATAAACATAGTGAACTAATTTTTAAATTGCCGTCATAAGAATAGATATAAACTCGTATGAAAAAGGTTAATAATAGAAAAATCGATAGTTATACGACACTAATATAAAATTAATGGTATCGTCCATTTGAAGGGACCACCAGAGTAAATCGCTCATAGGTTCGTCCTTACATCTCCAGCAGTGTCCTGCGTGCCTGGTTCGTCTAACTTGGATAGTTTTCGTGATGGGTGGTAGGTGGCCGTAGAGCTACTGCTTTGTTGGGTGCTGCCTCCAGGATTTGTTTAATACAGCTTGCAGTATTTATTTTGAATTGCCGTCAAGCTTTCTCTCCGGACGTTGAGTTAGGTTCAACGTAGTGCATTCATATAGTAGTATCGACATGACTGTTACATGGTAAGAACAGCGTTTTATTTTATCGGTCATATCTGACTTCCATATGACCAATAGGCTATCGATAGCTGTCCATGCCTTTGCTAGTTGTGTGTTGATGTCTGTCTCGGTTGTGGAGACGCTGCTTCCTAGGTAGATGAACTTGCCCACTAGTTTAAGAGAGCTACCATATCGTGTGGAGATGTTGCCTCTTTGATTAAAGTACATCAATTCCCTCTTGTCTGTGTTAACATGGACTCCTACGCCAGCAGCTACTCGTTCGAGACTATGTAGCTGCGTTTCGGCTTGGGTGGGTCATCGGCGTAGTTCGCGTCCGTAATTGTTTGTGCAGAGTATCTTCTGCTTCCTTCTTTGCCAGCTTGATACCATTATCTTTCATTTTATCTATAGACGTTCTAAGCACGTAGTCTTGGCTTATGGTAAACAGGTATGGGGCTAATGTATCTCAGCGCACCAACTACAATGTCGAAGTAGTCTGTGTCTCCATCTGGGGAGTGGACTTTTACTTTCGTGTTTTTCTATAGCATCATAATGGCTGTGAGTCTTTCTTCTGGTAGGCCGTAGGCGAGTAATATTTGCTCCATCTTCCTCTGTGTATGGAGCCAAAGTCCTTGGAGAAGTCGAAAAATAATATTATTGCGTCAAAGTTTTTAGAAATTATAATAACTACCTTTTATTATTAGTGAACCGGGTCATTGCCTAATGTTTAGAGTGTTCGTTAATGGTTCGAGAGACCGGAGTCATACCAAAGACTCAAAAATGGTTCTTAATTCCACCTTACTTAATACTCAGTATTGTAAGGTATGAATCAAGGGTAAGTTGGAGCAATCCAGGAAAAGTGTAGCGCCCTTCCCAACACCTTGCTGTAGTAGCAATTGAAAAGAGAGCCTTCGCATCACCCTCGACTACGGTCTCCAACATTTTTTATTCTTAGTGATATAATTATCAATGATTAATTAATATAATGGTACAATGATTTTAACGGTAATTTGAATAACAGTATTCAGACCTAAAAAATATATATAACAGCATTTAGACAGCGAATAATGACTAAATACTGTTCTTCAAGGAAAATAGTTTTGGCATTAAATAACTTACAAAAGTTGATATGCCATTAAAAAAAGAAACCTTGAGATTTAAGCTATAAATATTGCAGCGGATCCAATTATAATGGTGGCAACGATATGTTTGCAGTGCGATTTGAGATCGAAACACTTTAGTTGGATGGCTTATGATACTTTCCCAATAAAAACAAAAAATCAGAAATGTAGACAAAAAAAGTTGTAAAGTTCGAGATACAAGAAGATGCAATGGGCAGTAATCGTTTGATGTCGGGTAAGGTAATAAGCGCCAATTTTATTGATTATATGATTATTTTTTCTTTTTTCTTTGTTTAATAAGAAACCATAAAACGGGGAGGCGATAACAAAAATACCAAAATAGAAAATCTAGATCCCGCTTTTATTTCAGTTCTAAAAAGTATAACGGAAAAAGAATTTATCGAACGAAAACGAAATTACGCCAGCAGGACACATGGCGTAACGTTTATAGGCGTTGTCCTGCTGGACACATGGCGTAACGGTTATACGCGTTGGTTCCCTAAGCTTCTAAAGAGACAATCATCTGGAGTTTGCAGGTTCACTCCTCAATACAGGCGAGTAACTATACAGGAATAATTAACACTTGTACCCGGTTATGGCTAACGGTATCAGAACAGGCGACCCCGGTGGATTCAATAAAGTACGTAGTTCGAAGTTCCGGGAAGGTTCCCGATTTCGACAAACACCTGAAGAAGACCGGAGGACATATTGGACAAAACGTTGTGGAAATAACAATAAAGATGAAGACAATAGTCCGAAAACCCTTAATGATAAAAATCAACGAGCTTCATCTCAGAAATTTAGACAACTAAGGAAATCTATATCTATTGACAGATTGGAGGCTTTGTTTGTTTTCTAAAGCTGGTTAGTCTTTTGTAGAGCTTCATAATTTGCCATGGCTTTTTACAGTAAAATAATTTCCAGATTTTTTGTGAAATTGTTTCAGTGAATTTTATATTATTATAATTTCGACTTTATTTAATGTAAACTCATTTACAATGCAAGTATATATCAAATTCCCTTCCAATTACTTTTTCTTGCGATATCTTTTCCAATGTATTTTTATTGACAAAATATTCCAATACTCATTAAAGTCACAATCATTTCTATTATATTCATATCTGCAAATAATTACCGATATGTGTTGGAGCAAAATAATTTTCGTTCAATTTTTACGATACGCCCAATCCATTTCATTACAAAATATATTTTCAATGGATATTTTCACAAATATTTTTCCGTGTATTTTATTGCAAAATAATATCCAAAAATGTTTAAAGCAAACATATTTCCAAACTATTTTCAAAGATGAACAATTCCGATTTTTTTTAAAATTAATTTTCAAAGTGGCATCATTTTCATAATTTTTTTAGTGAAATAATACCAATGAATTTTTGTTGTTACATAATATCCACAGTTTTTAAAATAATGTAATCTCTAAGACATTTTGTTTTAAAACAATTTAAATTCTGTTTTATCGTAAAATCATGCCTAAAATATTTATTGCATGAATATTTCCAAAGTTTAATTACATCATTGAAAAACGAAGATTAAAATAAATATGCACAAAGAAAATAGATAAATATTCTAATTGATTCATTTTAAAAGATAAATGATCCCTGGCATATTTTTATGATCAAACAATTCTGAAACTTTTTCTAAACTAATTATTTTCTATCTGTTGCATAATAAAGTCTTTTATGGTATATATTTTTAAAAAATAATTTCAAATAATTTTGCCGACAAATCATTTCCAAACTATTAAATAGTTTTATTGTTTCCGCTGAATTTTTATAGATGAAAAATTTTCATTGTATTCAGTTGTAAAATGATTCACGACTCATTTTTAATGTAAATGTACCATCACGTCTCTCGAATAGACGGTTGTGACACAACGGTAATTAATAGACATTTGTGCCACTACATGCTCAAATGGTTAAATAGCTGTATCGCTACGTCTATAGAAGTAATCGGACCCTGCTATATTCCCCGCCGTGGAAAAAGTTAACAAACACACAAAACTCTTACTTCCTTAACCACACAAAGTTTTCTTCACTACTACAATTCGAAAGTAATAGCCGGGAAAAAAAAAAGGAAGTATAAAGATTGAGTGAACCGCGTTAGCTGGGCCAAAAGACACGACATGTCATCTTGAGAAAGATGGAGCAGACGGAGACCTTGAATTATATTCCTGTATTTTCTTCTTATTCTAACCTGCTTGTTTTTAGAGGATCGGGTATTGTGTAAGGCCCATTTTCGGAACACCCTTCCAAAAATAGGGCTTGTAAATTTTCGCCTCGTGGGAAGTGTTCAAATCTTTGTCTTTACATCGTCATGTCTTCAAACCAACTCACTCGAACCAAGTCATCCCCTTCTTTCCACCTGGTGTCGGTGGGAGGAACAGCCATTTCCGCTGGTTTCATACCTGCGAAGAAGGAATCAGCGTAGAAGATTCCTTCTTCGGCTCATGGCACAAGAACAACTTCCTCTCAAGCTGTCATTAAACTACAAAATTGAAAACTATCAATATCAACACCTTTATTATCTATTTTCTTTCTTTTAATATTACAAGAGGCAACAGAACCCTACAACGTCAGCTGCCATTTATGTTTAAACGGTAATATCATCTGCCCTCATGTTATATGTGCTTTAGCTTGGGTCATAAGAGGTCAGCCGCTAGCCACCGTAGACACACCGTTTTATGTTTGGTCCTATCATTCTTCTTCTCTCCCTCTCTCTCCCAGAAACTAGCCTCACGTTTTCTTGAACAAGCCATATAACGTTACAGTAAAGCTATTTCTCTGCATGTTCATAGGAAAATCCTTTCTACTGGATCTGGTTGATTGAAAAGTGTATAGTTCTCAATCCTCTATGGACGGCCAAACTATTTGACTCAGAAGTAAATTGCTGTTATTTTGTCAAAAAAATAAATCCCACTGAAATTTATTGTAAATTCATTTCCTTTGTATCGATAATGATGAGTGGAAGGGATATTTCTGTGTGCCCTCTGTAGACAGCCAGACGGTTTGAGGAAATAATTCTTAGTTTGGTATACACACTTATTTCCCCTGAGGTGTTTTTTACGTAAATATTTTCGTTCTTCATGGAGTAGAGAATAATCTCATGGAGCATGGATACCAAGAGATAAAAAAAACCCCTAAAATCTCCAAACCAAAAACAAAAAAAAATGCAGTCGGTAGACGTCTTCCCAAAAGTCATGACTAATCGGAAAAAGTATAACTTTTTACAACACAAAGAAAGCAATTGTCTTTTTTTTAAATATAAATACTAAAGGGTTAGATTATAGCCTTGAAGTAAGCGAGTTCGAATTCTAGTTGTGCTACTATGTTCACTTTCAGACTAATACCCGTGGCAATGGTATGACTCCCCCAATCCCCAAATAATATAAATCTTGTTCTACGAAAATGGATTTAGCATTATATAATCCACGAAGGGCATATACCATTAAACTATAGAAACTAAACCAAAAATCTATCTTAAAAAGCTCACGTTGTAAAATATGAACATCACAAGAGCTATAAATTTTTGCCGCTTTGAAAAATATTTTTTCAAAACATCAGATTTGTAGCAGCCACGGATCTATTTCCTTTAGCGAATCAATGCCCCCGCTAAGAGAGTCGGTCACTCATTGACCAATCAGCTGGCAGAGCGCATTAATTCCTTCTTCCTCTCAAGAACTATTTTTCTTGTCCTTTTTAGGAGAATAGACAAAGTCAGAGAGCCATAAACCAGCAGCAGAAACAGATCTCTCTCACAAGACTGCCACTGATTCCACTTGGAACCCTTCGATAAAGAAAACGCTGCTGCAAGCTTCGCACACGGTTCCTACAAACCAAGGACCAACATACCGCCCAGCGACACAAAAGGGACACTTGCTCTCTCTCATTCCTTTACGCCTGCTACTATAATAAACCTTTCTTTGTTGAGTTATTAAAAAGAAGTTTCGTTATTCATTTGTGTTGCCTAATAATTTATGGTGTTAGAGAAATTAACCATTTCCTGAAACACGAAAAATTTATTTTTTCCGAAAACACTCTTAATGATCGAATTTTGACCCAAAGGTATAAACCTTTAGTAGCTCAGTCATTTTGCATTTCCTCTACACTCCCAATTTTCTTCTCTCTAAGAAAGCCATTTTAAGCAAATGGAAACAGGTTTACAGGTCGTCTCAGAAGGAGGAGGTTGCCCTGTCTCGACTCCGTCTTTGCCATAGGAAACTAACCCACTCATTTTTTGCTCGAAAAGAAGTAACCGTTGTGATGTCAGGCTTCATACACAGTGAAACATATTAGGATAGAATGTGGTGATTTCTTCCAATAAACGACAAAACTAATTTGGTGTTAGGTTTATGAAACTACTTCCCTGATCATCACTAAGAGAACGTCATTGCAATTTTTTTTAAGGTAGAGAGTTTGTCTTATAAGTATTTCGTGTATTAATGTTGTTTTTCTATTGCACTAGTTTAAATAACTTTTAAGTTAAGATTTGAATTTTAGCATCTAATAACCCGTTAGTTGTTGGTATTCTGCTGCACAAACAAAATCAAAACCAAATAAACTTAATTTTCTTCTTTCAATTTCCTGTCCCCGAAAATCGAAACACAGTTATCTAGGGCTTTGGGGAAACTGAGAATAACGGAGAACAGGCCGTAACGAACCAAATAAGGAGTGTCTATAGAAGACTTCTAATATTGTGATTAATGTCTTTGTCGATATAAAGCTTCCCAAGTCAACTATATTGAAGACGATAAAGTTTTGTTCGTAATTAAGTTACTGACATTTCTATCTATCTATCCATCTCTCTCTCTCTCTCTCTCTCTCTATATATATATATATATATATATATATATATTGACAACTGTTTTATTATTCAATGCATCGAATTTATTTTTTTTCTCTTTCGATGCAGCCTGGCTCGGTGGACAAGACAGGTGGTCTATGCCCTTTGTGTAAGTTAAATCTTAGATATTGTCAGCGTTTTACCACATAAAGATAATACTCTTAATATGTAACCGAAGGATAATAGATGAATGAAATAATAAATAGATGAACAAATAAATAAACAAAAATAGCTGTTTTTTTTTATTTCAATTATTTAGAGATTATCTCCTTTTTCAGCTAGATTAAAAGCTTTTCATCTAGGAAAGAAATAGCGAGAAATATTATGATTGCGATGAAACTGGTTATTTCTTTAACGATATTTCAACTCTTTTTGGGTTATTTTAAGGAGAGGTAAAGGAATTGAGTTCATTGTCATTTGACATTTTTTATTATTGTAGTTTCTGAAGCAGCTTTTTGCTTTGCATGTGATCGTATTGAATACGAATAATTATTGAATACTTATGTTTTCAGCAAGAACTCAGCTCCAATTTTAGTGGCACACCTCTAAAATGAGAAGACCAGTGCTCGTACGTTGATATCTCATCTACTGAAATCGATGTCAATATACTCACGAGCGATGCAGGTATTGCTATTGTCAGGTAGACGATCATATTGAAATGTGATTTATCTGCTAAAATGATAACGGGTTTCTTCCATGTTGTGGCGGTATTAGTGCTACTGTATGGATGCACCACCAGAACTCCAACAAGAGAAAAAGCTTGATGGGAACGATACCAGAATTTTACTTGCTATTTGGAGCAAATCCTGGAAACAATATTCCAACAAAGAGCAACAACTTACCTCCCATATCACAAACCATCGGATTAAGAATAACTGGACATGGTGGGCAATGCTGGAAAAAACCCATCATAATCGAGGTTATTTTATAATCTCCGACATATAGACGTGCTTGTATTTGCAGATCAGCAAGGACATATCAACAGAGTGCAGGCATGTAATGCAGTCTTGGGTAGCTTGCAAGAGTGATGAACGGTAGGGTTTGATGGCCAGAAAGAGAGAGAGAGAGAGAGAGAGAGAGAGAGAAGAGTCGATGAAATGTGGCCCTAATAGGTTCTGCTTCACCGGTCAGATAGGACCTGGGTTTGACTTGATTGGGTTTTTGTAGCATATCAACCATTGAGGGTTATTTAGTGCCACATCCTCTTTATACTAATATATCAAATGTATATGAATTGGTTTGGTTGGGATTTATAGTATATCAACCATTGTATGTCAGTTGATGCCAAATTCTCTTTATAAATTCATATAAAATATAGAGAATTTGGTTAGGTTGGGTTTTATAGCATGTCAACCATTGTAGGTTATTTACCACCAAATCCTCTTTATATATACATGTAAAATATATAGAATTTGGTTTGGTGAGGTTTTATGGCATATCAACCATTGTAGGCTATTTAATGCCAAATCCTCTTCATACATGTATATAAAACATAGGTGGATTGGTTTGGTTTTATGGTATATCAACCACTGTAGACTCTTTAATGCCAAATCTTCTGCATATATATATATATATATATATATATATATATATATATTATTTTTGAACGTATTTTGTTGATTACATTTTATATGTGAGGTTGATCTCATTTTTTGCCCACAGTTAAATGGTATCTAATATTACTGTTTAACACTTACAATTCTATTCGATAATACTCATTTGTTTGCACACAGTTAAATGCTTAAAAATACTGCTATTTAACACAAATTATCCAATTCAACATCATTCCTTCGTTCGCACACGGCTAAATGGTTCCAAATATTGTTATGTATCACTTACAATTCAAATAAACACCAGTCATTTGTTTACACATCGTTAAATGATCAGACAGTCCTATTTCTTAGAATTCAGTTTAGTATAAGTCATTTGTTTGCACACAGTTTAAATGTCAAACAGTTATATTTAACCGATGGTTAGAACTGAGTGGACCAAAGGACAAGGGATCATGAAGGAATACTCAGTATTTCCCAAATCAACAGTATTACTGAAGCTTAATCCTCTGATTGCTTAATATCATATCTGGGATACTCGTTGGTGGAGCAGAGATGCAGTCGGTGTATTTCACTGTCCCAGCCGACTGGGCTAATCAGACCTGGGAGAAATGGCAATTAAGGTGTTCTCCACACTCCTCGGATATCCGAAAATCGAGCTTTACCATCATATACAGTTTTGTATCATACTATGCACACATGATGATGTAAGAAATGTCATTTGATATTCTTCATCGTTCAGACATTATGGTTGGTTGGTTGGGTTTTTATGGCATATCAACCTTGTAGGTTATTTAACGCCAAATCCATTTTTATACAAATAGTCAGGTCTATTTCAAATAATTCAGTCTCGCACGAGTACTCAGTTTAATTGTCAAAAATATTTCTATTTCAAACTCTTCAGTTTATTCAAACAGTTCTAATTCGGCTAATTTTGTTTACACATAGTTAAATGTCAAAAGAGTTCTATATATATATAACAATTCAGTTTAGTGTAAGTACAGTTTTAATGCTAAAAAAAGTTCCATTTCAAGCAATTTAGTTTAGCATAAGCACGCAGTTTAAATGTAAGTACGGTTTAATTGGCAAAAACATTTCTATTTCAAGCTATTCGATTTCGTCAAACAGTTCGGCATAAATATGCAGGCAGTATAAATGCACATAGTTAAATTATTGCAAGAGTTGCTATGTAACAATAAAGATTTGTGTCGCTATCCATACTCTCTATACTATACGTCCTTTGTAGGGGTTTTGTTGATTGTTGAGCGATTTTTGTTGTTGAGAGTATTTTGAATGTACTTCCTGGTCTTTCCTTATTCACTTTGATGTTCATTTATATTTTCGCAGTTTTCATTTGTTCAGGTCTGATGGGAGACATGTTTTTTAGTCAATCTTTAATACTTTTGGGGGGGGATAGATTAGTGATTTATGGAACGGCTGTTTTGATGGAGATTTTGCACTTTTAGGTGTAGTTCGTGTTGGAGTGATAGATCCTATGTGTGTTGTTGTTTGGACTACAACATTGGATCTATCCCCATTCCCAACTTGTTGCTGAGCTGGTGCTTTGTAGAATTCGATGATAGTTTTTTTTTTATGTGCTCATGAAGCTTATGCCAATCATTGGCTTTCAACTTGATCAATTTCTTCACGAGTGTTCTATATTTGTTGTCGTCATTGGTTCTATCCGCCCCCTGTGTAATAGATGCATAGCTGCTTTCTCCCATATAGCTCCCTACAATTCTTCTGGCTTCCAGGAAGGACACATTTCTCTTGTGTTTAACCTCAATTCTTTCTTTCTTTTTTTGGTAAACAGAACAAGATCTTGTGTAATCCGGATGCTCTTGTCGGCAGTTTGCACAGGATATTTCTTTCATACAATCATCCTCAACGTGGTCCGGGTCCTTTTCACCGCATTTGGCACATGTCTGTCATCCTCTACTGGCTTCGCTGTGGTGTCCATATTTTTGGCATTTGAAGCACTTCAGGGGAGCTGGGACGTACTGCTCAACTCTCTCAAGATAATAGCCAATCTTCATCTCGTTGAGAGTGCGGGACTAATTGAATATTAGGGTGTAAGTGTTGGTCTGAATTCGTTGTTCGCCTTTTTTGATTGAGATTCTTTTTATATTTGGAACTCCCTGTTTTCCCAGGGCTGATGTTATCTCGTCTTCTGTAGATAATGCCAACTCTCTACTCCTGATAACTCCCTTGGAAGCGTTGAGTTTCTCTTGCTGGTAGGCTCTGCATTTCGTCGTATGAAAGGCTTTTATTTTTTATATGTTTTCTGCCTGTCTCCGGCTGTCTAACTCAACAAGCAAGTTCCATTCCTTGTTTTCTTAACAGTTTTCAGAGTAGCCCTTGCAGATATTACTTTTTCTTTGAGGATAGGTGAGAATTTGGTTAGGCATACCTCCTCCAAAGATTCAATAACAATGAATCTGGGGAAGTCTGCCGCCTCATTCTCCAAGTCTGATTCCGAGAGATTTCGTTTAGATTTTTGTTTTGAAGACGCCATATATGCTGTATATTTTTCACTGGCCCTGCACTCCACCACTCACCACAGAGTCCAACTTGTGTTGGGAATGAACTAAGGAGGTAACCCATTCGCCTTAGCTGAGACAGGGATACGCGACCAGTATACTCGAGTTGAGAGTAGGCTTCCAAGCCGTTACCAATTTCAAGTTCTCAGCACTGGTCAAATTCATATTCTCAACACAATTGACCCTCAGCCACTGCCTTCTAGCAACTAACAGATAAGGTTTGGGAACTTACAAGAGCAGATTTAAAAGTACGGTCGAGATAAAATATATAGGTGCTAAGGCTCCACACGACCAGCCGATTGATCAGATCGGGCCCAGTCCGACAGCCCGTCAGTCCAAGTAAAGGCTAAAGTGGTGTGTTGCAAGCCATTGGCCACTCTGTAACCAGATCAATGACAGCCCAACCACCAGGGTTCCTCCCTAGCACCTAACGGGTCGCCACCCACGGGCATCAGGTAGCCTCATTAGGCGGGGTACCCCTATAAAGAGGTGCAGTTGGCGTATTCTACAGCCCCAACCGACGGTGCGGTCTGACATTATGTAAACTCGACAAGTGAATATGTTATATAAACATAAACATGTTTATATATATATATATATATATATATATGTATATTTACAAATATATATTTATTAGAAATAATATATGCATATACTTAAAAATTCCATTATACTCTTGCAATATTTTCGATAGTTAATTTAGTATAATCAGTTGGGTGCTCTAATGGAATGGAATTTTGCCTAAATTATCAATCATTATAAACTTATAGATACACCAGAGTATTTATAAGAAAATAATGTGTGTTTATCTAAGTTTGTAAATGTGTGTGTGCACCGGCTCATTGGCTTAGTGGGTAGAATGTTCGCCAGTGGCCCAGGAGACCTGGGTTTAATTCTAGGTCGTGTCATACCAAAGAATTTAAAAATGGTACTTGATACCTCCTTGATTAACACTCAGCAATATAAGGTATGTATCAAGGATAAAGTGGAAAGGAGTGGTGCACTCTCTTACACCTCGGTGTCGTAGCTATCGAAAAGGGAGCCTTCTGGTTGCCTTCGACTACCGTCATCAACCTTACTTTACGTATCTTTAAAACTGCATACATTAATCCAAATACATATTTGGATGCAGGTTTTAATTCAGACTTTTTATGAGTGTGTGTCTCTGTGTGTATCGGCTTATAATTTAATTTTTATTGGAAATAAAAGTTATATTTCTAAAAGTCTACCCTACTGAATTATAGAAACCTTGAAATCAAATATGGTTGGGATAAATAATATTCGAGTACCGAGATAATTTATAAAGCATTCAAAGATTGTTGATAGTACATGTAATATTGACATTGTATGATGGAGAATTTGGTGGCTCAGCCTATGTACTAATTGACCTCTAAACTTGCCCGATTAGGGCCTAATATCCGGTTTTTCTTTGGCGTAGGAAATTTTCTGACAGTTGCACAGGAAATACATGGGCCTGATGTTATTTCTCTCATTCAGCAATTCTTCCACTCCTAAGAAATTTGCCTTCGCAGAAGTAATCCAGCCAATGAAGCATCAACGAGATAAGGACCAAATTTGCATCATACTACATTAAAAACTAATTGGCTGCAAGTATTGCTATCTAATACTAATAATTCACTTTGGTTTCTTTATCTAATGGCATATCAAATCTCTTGGGTTAATAATGCCAAAGGTATCCTTCTAGAAAAATAGCAGTGATGATATTTAAACCATAGCTTGGAGGATAAGTTGGTTCATACCGTTCTCAAGGGTATTAATCCCAAAGTGAACGCAGTTGCGTAACTGGATATCAAACTCGCTTACTATGATTCCGCAGTGTATCACTTTAACCATTACAACACGAGGACAAACCCTTAATAATTCAATTTATTATTAATAAACTGTTCTATTCTACCTATAGATTTGACCTTAACAGGTACAAAAACAATTTAGAGTGGACCCGGAAGTAATTGCAATGAAGGAGCGTTCAGCAGTTTCTAAAGCTTCAGGACTGAAACCTCAGAAAGAGATGGCTTAGAGTCATATACAGAACACATGTAGGGGAGTTGGTTGGTTGGTTGGATTTTTTTGGCATATCATCCTTTGTGGGTTATTTAACGCCAAATCCATTTTTATACAAATTGTCAGTTCTATTTCAAATAACTCATTTTACCATGAGTACACAGTTTATTTGTTAGTTTTTTTTTCAAGCGATTCAGTTTAGTCAAATATTCATAATTCAAACGATTCAGTTTAGTCTAAGTCTAGATTTTGTTTCCACACAGTTAAATGTCAAAACAGTTCTATAGTAAACATCAGTTTAGCATAAGCATGCAGTTTAAATGTAAGTACACATGTGGTCCTATATTAGTCACGGAGCCCAATGTGGTGTGATTACTAGTCACAGTACTTATTGTGGCTATTGTGTTCGTGGCTACCACATTAGTTTCCAGCCGTTAGCTTTATCAAATACATTCGTGACAACGTTGTGTTTGAAAGATCCGTGGAAAGGTGTTGACACAATTCAGCTGGATCTTCTTCTGACTCAAAGAATAGAGAAAACCTGTTGTTTAACAACAACAAAAATCGTTTTTATTGAAACACGTTTTTGAGACAATAAATAACAAACAAACGAGGTTCCTGGCAAACTGAAGAAGAAAGAATATCGAGAGAGGAAGAGTGACGATGAGGTGAGGTTAGAGTAACACTAACGTCTCTAAAGTCTGGGACTTTGAAATTTTGTAATGTGTGAAGGTTATTCGGAGTACTTCGGGTCTAGAATGGAAGAGATGCTTCTCTGGAAGTCTGGAGTTTCTACTAGGTCTCTTTTTCTTTTCTTCTCAGAGGATTCGTTTAATTATCCCATTTTCTATTGATCAATATCTGGACTAAAAATGGTTTCTGATTGGTTGTCCAATAAGAGACAATTAGTAGTCATATTCCCATTGGTCAGCCAATCCTAGTTCAGGATTATATCATACAGGCATAGGGAAAACCCTTTTTAGATGCTTTGACCAATGGGAACAGGTTTAGAGCAATGGGGTTGAACAAAAGAATTCTCAGCCTCACCTGACTGGATGAGGCATAGCCAGCTCACCTTTATTTAGGCTGGAGCCAAATTAAATCTCCCTTTTGACATTGACCTTCAAGATAAGGACTAGAAAAATATATTTTATTAAATGACCCGTTTCATCATTGTGAAGCTTCAGTTGACAAATGAAAAACTAAATAAATTGTGCTAACCTTTAAAATCAAAAACAATTATCTCGCACTTAACTGACCTTTAGGAACGATCAACCAGCTTTTTAGGTCATATAAGCCTTGACCAAAAAGATACTTAGTTAAGGATCCTTTTTGGTTTTTGATATATATATATATATATATATATAATTATTAGAATATATTTCATAAATTATAATTTTTACATAGTAATTAAGTACTCAACTGCACGTCGTGTCACACACAGTTTAATTGTCAAAAACATTTCTTTTTAAAGTTATTCAGTTTTGTCAAACAGTTCTAATTCAAACAATTCAGTTTAGCAGTTTAATTCTATTTAACCCATTGATAGATCCCTATTAGGTACTACAATTCGGGTCTAGAGTGAACCTGGGAGCAATGGCTGTGAACGGGTGCTCCTTAATCCCCTAAGCCCCAGCATCACTGGAACCTCACCGTCAGATTGTTTAGTGTCATATCAAGGACATTCGCTGTTGGGGTTTTACCCTACTACAGTGGTGAAGTTAGTGTATTATACAGCCCCAGCCGACAGGGCAATAGTTGGGGAGAGATTTTAGCTCTTCTGCAAATATGCAGTCGGAATATTCTACAGGCCCAGACAGCTGGGTTGTTTTTAATGTAAAATGTTGAGTATTTAAAAGGAAACTAAGAAACTTTGGTTTAGGTTGCTTTGGTTTTATGTCATATCAAATATTGTAGGTTTTTGAAAGCCAAATCTTTTTTACATACACATTAAATATTGTTATATATTGACCCTTGACCGAGCCGTCAATCAAGAGATGCACCAGTGTAAATAAGCCGAAGAAGAGTGGGAACAGGTGGGCGTTAAGAAAGAATATAGACAGGATGCCCGCAGCTGTCAATCAGTTGAGACAGGAATGCTAAAGTGAGAACCAACTTGCAGAGGGTTGGGCATTCAGTGACTCACGGTTGAGCAACCCAAGCCAATATGCAAAAGAAGTGCTGCTATGGGCGAGAGAAGAACCTGAGTCAATATAGCAGTCTGCCCCTGTCTCCACTCACCTCTCACACACAACAGAACATCACCCTTTCGAAAATACAGTGTGAGAGATTTATATTTTTGTAAAGAAGTGTATTACTTCGTTTATTGAAGTTGTCATTACCGGTTAATGATGTTTCCACATATAAGTGTATATTTGTATATGTATACGTGTAATTGTATTGTGAATATACAACAATATATGTGACTTGTAAACATTTTGTTGATAATATTCTTTGGCACAGTTAAATGGTTTCAATTCTTGCCATGTATCATTATCAATTGCATTTGTTTACACATAGTTAAATAATTAAACACTTTTATTTAAAACAATTCAACTTAGCGTAAGTCATTTGTTCACACTCAGTTTAAATGTCAAGCAGTTCTATTTGACCAATTGATAGGACGCTATCATGTGTTACCACTCAAGAGGAGAATGGTCATGGGAGCGAGGGTAATGAAGAGGTACTCCGCATTCCCCAAAGCTCCAGGATTACTGGAGCCTCACTATCATATTGTTTAATGTTATATTCAAGACACTGGTTGACGAGGTGATTCTTACACCTCCGAAGAGATGCAGTCGGTGTATTGTACCGCCCCTTTAGGGTGAATTTTTTGGGCTTATCCTATTTACCAACCCCTCCGCTCGGGCAGGATATGACACAAGTTCAATTTTTAAGCGGAGTTTAACAGGTTTGAATTCAAAGTTTTCCTTCTCCTAGACTAGTCGCCTCACCAAGGCTGAAGAACCTCGTCTGCCCTACTATTTACCCATAGCTGGAGGGAGAATATTTGGATTCATACCTTTCCCAAGGAGGTGCCCGTGGTGTAGTCGTTATCGCCGTAGAAAATGAACACGGCGATACGAGTTCAAATCCTGGACGAGACTGATTGCATTTCACATGGCACTAATACCCTTGGGAAAGGTATGAATCCAATAATTCTCCCTCCAGCTATGGGTAAATAGTAGGACAGACTAGGTTCTTCAGCCTTGGTTAGGCAACTAGTCTAGGAGAAGGAAAAACTCTGAATTCAAACCTGTTAAACTCCGCTTAAAAATTGACCTTGTGTCATATCCTGCCCGAGCGGAGGGTTTGGTAAATAGTACCTTTCCCAAGGGTATTAGTGCTATGTGAAATGTAATCAGTCTCGTCCAGGATTTGAACTCGTGTCGTCGTGTCCACATCCGGCGACAATAACCATTACACCACGGGCTTATAAACTTAATGTTCTTACTTTACTAGGATTGCTACTATTATGTTTATTTTTTTTTAAACTGCTCAATTTTAAGTTTTTTTTTCTCTATCCGATCTTCTCCAAATTAGAAATTATAAAAAAAAAGTATTAATTTTGCGAGTCATTCTCTGCTAATAATGATGGATGGGATCTTGGCAAATAGTTAAATCTTGTTACATTTGGATAGAGTTGTTTTTTTTTTTATTCCATCCTAAAAATGCAATATTAATTCGTGAACAATCTGTTGCATTCGAAAAAAGGAATTATAAATAAATAAATAATAATAAACTAGGATTTTCAGATGAGATTGAAACCGATCCCCTGATCCCGCCCATGGGACCAGGCGTAAAGATAATTTAAAAAATGTTGTTTTTTAATTTAAAGTAAGAGAACTGGCTGTCTGGTGGGTTTAGCTATTCCAGTCGACCACAGAATGAAAATAAAACAAAGCGAAAAATACTTGGAACTTAACAGAGAACTAAGAAAGTTGGGGGATATGAAGGGGATGTTGATGCCAATTGTGATTGGCGAATTTGGAATGATCCTCAAAGGCTAGGAAGGAGGGCTGGAAGAGTTAGAAATCGGAGGACGAATCGAGGTTATCTAGACTATATTATTAAGATCGGCTAGAATAGTGTGCAGAATCCAAACGAGACTTGTTGTCACTTAGACTCCATCAAAGTACTACCCATTAGCTTGTGGGAAGAAGTCAAAACGAATCAAATAATGATAATGCAGTCATAATAAAAAGAATAAAATGTTAAATATTTTAAAAAAATATTGACGAATCGCACGCAAATGATATCCCGAAAAAAATCTCAGAATAAATAAATGTTATCATCTCGTGCTGTTCATAAATCTACTCAAATTTAAAAAAAAAAAAAAGATTTTCTTTTTGTTCATGTGGTTTTGTTAATTTCTGAGTTGATTTGATTATTCTTTCCTGTTGTATTGGCGTCGATTTGAATTGCAGCATTGAAAACACGTCATTTTCTATCGATAAAAAAAAAGAGATGAACAATTGGACAGGATCGATCTACAGAATAACTAACATATCCGACATTGTTTTCGTCTTTTATTAAACTGCCAAATTACAAGATGGAATATGTTATCAACATATTTATATCCGCTGGAATTAGAGAGAAGAGTTGGAAAATTTTGTGTACAAATCAATCTTTTAAAATCATTCTGTAATCTTCTTATATTTACGAATTATCATTGAAAAAAAATGAAAACCGAATTATTGAGAATAACAATTTATGTGTATAGCATTTTTTGTCTTTTACAGCTTCTTTAGATACTAGGAAGCTTTTTTTTTTAAATTAAAACTGAATTATTAACCTCATGTGAGCAAATTCAGAACTAATGTTGTTTGGTAACTTCTGACAACATAATTATCACGATTATCATCATTTAAGGCTTTCTGATGGAACGGATTCCTATGACCCTCACTCCTCATACTTCTCGATCGGCCATCGCTCTTAGTAAGCTCTCCCGACGCTACCTAGTCTTCTCACAGATCTGGTAACTCTTCGATGGTTGTCCAACACTTGTTTTTTTGGTGTCGGATTTCGTTGAAGAAAGTTGTTAATGGATTGGTCCTCACTTCACCAGCAGTTTTTACTCGTGTTTCTTGGTTCATGAGATGGGATGTAAGTGGCCGTACAGCTGATGTTGTGTAAAAAAAAACACCACGCAGTATCTTTTTGCGGTTTCCATCAAGCTTTTTCTTCAAGCGTTTTGTTAAAAAAATATGAAAATTATTCAAAAATATATTTTTCGTCACAATTGTAATCATCACTAAGTCTAACAAAAGATTATTAATGAATTGATTGTTTTGATGCCATGTCAAATAAATCAGTGTCATTTTATGCTTAGAAGTTATGTAATCACGTTCGTTACACGATTATATTTATATTTTGTCTGTAGTATTTTCCTTAGATTTGTTTACACAGTAATTTCATATTAAGAAATTCTGCCTTCCTGCATTAATTTTCTCACTTGATTTTAATGGTTTGGCTTGGTTTGGTTTCATTACTCACCAACCATCGTAGGTTATACATATAAATAATTTTGTTTCAATTAATTCAGATTCGATACAATTATAGTTTTTCTTTAAACACAGTTAAATATCAGAACAGTTTTATTTCAAACAATTCAGTTTCGCGTAAATACACAGTTTTAATGTCAAAAATAGTTCAAGTTCAAACAATTCAATTTAGCTACAATTATAGTTTGTCTTTAAACACAGTTAAATATCAGAAAAGTTTTATTTCAAAGAATTCAGTTTCGCGTAAATACAGTTTAAATGTCAAAAATAGTTCTAGTTCAAACAATTCAGCTGGGCATAAATACACAATTTCAAAAATGGTTCTATTTCAAACAATTTACTTAAGCATAAGTACACCGTTTGAATGTCAAAAATGTTAAAAATAATTCTATTTCAAACAATCAATTTAGTATACGTACACAGTGTGACGGAAGTGGAGGAGGGAAGGAAGGTCCCAGAGAAGACAGAGAGAGTCAGTTGACAAAGGAGTGCAGAAGAGATCAGTCGGCTTGAGATAACGGTCCAGAAAAGGAGGGTTAGCCGAAGGAGGCAGTGAGAAGATGGAAGCAGGGCAGAGAAGACAAGAGATGAGTCAGTATTCCTAGTGGCTTTGTGGAAGTTTCAGGCAAAATACACGCCCGTGATAGCCTGCAAATGCACGGAGAGCAGCAAAAAAGTGTCACATAGGCTTCCCCCTTCTTGCACTTGGAACTAACCCAAGCAGGTGTGTGTTCATTTGTTCTTTTCCTTCACCCTCTCAGTTGTGTGTTGTGTGTCCGTAAAGAAATGTGTGATGCCCCTGGTCGGAAACCACAGGATGAATCTCTGGCCATGAGTAGATAGGTTTAAGGAAGCTGAGATAGTCGGGGGTCGGCCGGTGAGGGGTGTTGTCACAACAGTTTCACTGTCAAAGACAGTTTTATATCAAACAATTTAGTTTAGCATAAATACACATTTTAGTTCTATTTGACCCATAGAAAGGACCCTATCAGGCGCTACCGTTCCAGATCAGAGTTTACCTGGAATTAATCGTATTTCCCAAAGCTCCAGCATCACAGGAACCTCACCATCAGATTGTTTAGTGTCATATCAGGACATTCGTTGGTGGGTGGGTTTTACCCCTCTGCAGAGAAGCAGTTGGTGTAGTCTACAACCCTAACCAACTGGGCAAACTTGATTTTAAGTATTCTAATCTAATATTAACAAATTAAGAAGTTATATGTTTTTAAGTTATTAATAATAATAATCGTTAGTAAAGAATTATGACTGTAAATATCTAAAGATAATAGAATTAATTATATTTGTGTGGTGCTAAGTATTCCAATATGACATTTACAATTTATGTCCGTCCAGTCGGCTGGCGCTGTAGAATACACACAGCTCTGCTGTGAGGTTTTTATCAATGGCTCAAATAGAACAAACTATGCATGCAAACAAATGATTGATGTTAAATTGTGACTGTTATTTAGCAATATTGAAACCAGTTATTTGTGTACAAAAATACCTCAGGCTCGTTTTAAAATGTTATTCATAAGATGTGTTTACAAATCATTTTTAATATTTATGTACAGGGTATCTCAAAATATATGCAACCGATTAATAGGATAATTCATATCGCATCAACTCATCTTTCATCTGAGTCTTAAAAATCAATATCATTTCAGAAAGGTCAAACCAGATGACAAGGGCAGAAAATTATTGACTTTATCCTATAGTGCATGTGAAAGACCATGTTCTTGGGAACGTCTTCAGAGGGACGTTTCATTCTCCTTCCGACGGAATCTCTCACCGCATCCACATTTTCAGGACGTCTTTGAGTCAACTTCCTGACAGATCGGGCATGTTCTGACTTCTTGTTGAGGTTATTTACTGACCCTGTGTCTTGAAATGGGATAAATTTGGCTTTTCTGGGTATAATTGTTTAGTTAAACGTCCTGCAAATTTTTCTTGCAGTTTTGATGATTTTGTCTGCAAATAAATAGGGACACAAATTATTTTTACCGTCTTGTCCAAGGCATTGTGATCAATAATTATTAGTTATTATAGTATACTATTTTGAAATCTGAAACCAAAAAGAAGCCAACATTATTAGTATTTGAGTCATTAGCTGTCACGTGGGTGTCTTGTCTATTGAGACATCTTGTATGAACAGGATTTAACATTAAAGAACCTAAAACCAAACCAAACTAAAAATTTAGGAAGTTATATTGTTTCAACTTACTAATATTTTTAATCCTAAGTAAAGAATTATGACTTCAAATACCAATACGTAATACATATAATTTACATTCATATGATATTAAGAATTCCTCTCTAATGCAAATAATTTTTAGCAGATAAATTTGACCATTGTTGAGACCATAACAGCTACTACAGCTCCAGGCCAGAATGGACTTTGGATTAAACAATGAACGGATACAGCACACCACTAACAGAGCAGTAAGTGTAACCTCAAAATTAGATGCAGTTCAGTGTCGTACACAGGACATCAACTTTTTTTATAGAGGGTGTCGTACACTTATTCAAAGAATAATCGTCAGCCTATTCTATGCCCCTGTGACAGGGCAAAAGTTATCATTGACGATTAATATTGTTTTTCATTCATTCTAAGAGTTACGAATTATGACTGAAAAAACTAAATTAAAAGCAAAATATTGATCATGAGAATTTATTCACGTAGTATTTTTTTTTCGCTTTATAGCTTCTTTAAACTTAAAATGTAATTACAGGTGTAATGGAAGCAGAAGCTAATCGTAAAGTTGTTTGGGAGCTTCATGCATTTTAAAGATCAAAAATCTATTTAGAGTTATTATCATTTACTCTTTAGAGTTTTTCACATCAGCATTAGCTGATGGTTTTTTCACTGGAGTCTGAGTGACAGCAAGTCTCCTCAAGTCTCCAAGACTCTTCTCAGTATTCTGTCCGTTCTCAATAATGTAGTAGTTTGGATGGTCTTCACTCGTCCGCCAACTTCCAAGTCCTCCAGTGATTTTAGTAATCCTTTAGTTACTGTTCCAAACGCACCAATTACAATTGGTATAATTGTCACTTGCATGTTCTATAGTTTTTTCAATCCCCTAGCAAGGTCGAGGTACTTATCCTTCTTTTCACATTCTTTCAGTTTTATTCTGTTGTCAATTATGCAAGCTCTTTTCTTTTTATTGATTACTCTAATAATTTACTCTTTAGAGTTTTTATTACACCAGTGTTAGCTGATGGTTTTCCATTGAAGTTTGAGTGACAGCAAGTCTTTTCAATTCTCCAAAACTTTTCTAAGAATTCTGGCCGATCTTAAAATGCTGTAGTCTTGATGGACTCCATTTGTCCTCATATTTCCTCTTTTTTCAGCCCCTTGACCGATGCTTTGAGGGTAGTTTCAAGTGCACAAGTTACAATTGGTATCACCGTCACTTTCATGCCCAATAATTATTTTACTTCTCTGGCGAGGTCTAGATATTTATCTCTGTTTGCGCTTTCTGGTCTGCGTTGACTGCGAAGTCCACAATTTGGCAGGTTCTATTTTTTGCTGTCCCCAGGTCAACATGTCTATCCTGGGATTAGAAGATCTGTTTTTATCTCAAAATCCCAAGAAAATTTGTGCGTCTCATTCCCCTGGATTGATTCTGGGTTGAGTATATACAACTCTCTCGTATTGTCAAATGTTTAAACTTCTGGCATAATTCCCAATGGATCACTTTTCCTACCCAGTCGTGTCTAGTTTTATATTCCTTGAGTGCAAATTTGCTGCATTCACTTATGTCATTGATCGTTTTATCTCTATCACGACATAACCTATATCTATTATATTATTGAGTCTTATTTATTTCAATTTAACATAGTCATAATAGCTTTTTGCGCTGCAATAAATCTTAATGTTTCTCTCTTAATGTTTCTCTTTTTTAGTCATTCCCAAGTTTTTCTTGTGAAATTTCGCCTTTTTGTCGCTTGAAATTTCCATAAAAATTGCTTTTCTTTCAATTTTTGTTTTCTTCTTTTTCTGCTATCGTTTGTGTTATTTCCGGTCGCTGTTATTAGCTTTTCTTTGATCTTTTTTATGCAGTCTTCAAGTCATCTTATCGATGTTTCAACTCTATATTGACTGCTGCTGAGTTCTTTTTCACTTTCTTTTCTTGACACAAGAAGCATGTTTATGTCACCTGAAGGATAAAATACCTTATGCATCGTGCTGAATTTTCTTGTTCTCTGGTCCATTTGTAGAAGTTCTTCTCTCACTCACTTTAAAATGATCCCGTATATCTTTGGGGGGAAAGAGCCCAGGAGTTAATCCCTTTTGGCGTAGATGACGCTACATAATTTTGTTTCGATTAGTTTTATCTTTTTCCTAATGTACTCTCTTCATTTTATCTTTCATCTCCACTTGTTTGATGGTGTCTACTTCTAATATTCTTAAGTACTTGTAATTTTCCTTTTCTCTGAGCGTTCTGTTTTTTACTTGATTTAGTTGTTCATTTTCTTTCTTCATTCGTCATTATCTATATTATTTTCATGGCACAGTTTTCTATGCCAAATTCTATCCTTATATCCTAGCTGTATATCCTCACTGCCTGAATTAAGGTTTCCATTTCTTTATCATTTTTAACAAACAATTAGATGTTGTCAGTAGACATTAGGTCGTTGAATTTTTCTTCAGATTTAGTAGGTTTGTAGCCACTTGCACATTTACTAAGTATATGATTGAGTGGCATCCATATTTACCTAACCCCTCCGCTCGGGCAGGATATGATACAAGGTCAATTTTTAAGCGGAGTCTAACAGGCTTGAATATAGAGTTTTCCTTCTCCTAGACTAGTTGCCTAACTAAGGCTGAATAACCCAGTCTGTCCTATTATTTACCCATAGGTGGAGGCAGAATAATTGGATTCATACTTTTCCCAAGGGTATTAGTGCTATGTGAAATACAATCAGCTTCGTCCAGGATTTTAACTCGTGTCACCGTGTCCATTTCCTACGACGATAAACATTACACCACGGGCACCTCCTGTATGACTGAGTGGCATCATCGATATCACAAATCATAATGGTGATATCACATCTCCCTAGAATTTTTACCGCAATGGAGTCTTCCCTCAGCTAAACTTTTCCCTCCTCCTGTCAGTTCCACTCAACAGTTTTTATGATTTCCTCGATGAACTTCATCGGATATATTACACAGTTTAAGAGAGTCTATTATCTTGATTTGCGGGACGATATTGTATGCTTTTTTGTAGTCAATCCCCGCTATAGCTTTATTATTGCGTCTCGTTAGGCTCTCGGCGAAGATGAGATGATCAGTGTATAGTAGATCTCTGTACTTCTTGCTCTCTTGTGGTATACTTTCTGTTCATTGGGAAACTGTCAGCAGCTGATTAGAGAATGGAAATTTTTTTTAATGCCGTTAGCATTTTCTCACATCATCAGTAGATACGTTATGGGTCAATAGTTATTTCAGGTAGTTCCTCTATGTTTGTTTTTTCTTTATCGGGTTGGTCTTTCTTTTGGTAATCAATTTGCGTATATCTGTTTCTGCTAAGCATCTATTTATCTCGATAGCCAGTCTGCAATGGATGGAAGTGAACTTTTTCAACCAGTATCTATGTATACCATCATGGCCATGAGTTTCCAGCATAGTACTCTTTTGAATCTTGTTTTGTGTAATTCGTTGTGTATTTTCACATTTGGTCCTTCTTTGAGTCCTTGCAACTCTTGATTCTTGGTCTGCATAATTCGACGTGTACTTTCGCAATAGGTCCTTCTTTGAGTTCTTGCAACTCTTTTGGTTCTTGTTCTGTGTAATTTGACGTGTATTTTCGCAATAGATCTTTCTTTGAGTTCTTGTAACACTTTTGATTCTTGGTCTGTGTAATTTGACATGTATTTCCGCAATAGGTCCTTCTTTGAGTTCTTGTAACACTTTTGATTCTTGGTCTGTGTAATAGCACGTGTATTTTCGCAATAGGCCCTTCTCTGAGTTCTTGTAACTCTTTTGGATTTTAGTCTGTGTAATTCGACGTGTATTATCCAATTGTGTCCTTTTTTGAGTTCTTTCAACTCTTTTGGATTTAAGTCCGTGTAATTCGATGTGTATTTTTTAATTGGGTCCTTCTTTGCATTCTTGTAACTCTTTTGGATTTTAGTCCGAGTAATTGGACGTGTATTTTCCAATTGGGTCCTTCTTTGAGTTCTTGTAACTCTTTTGGATTTTAGTCCATGTCATTCGACGTGTATTTTTGCAATAGGTTCTTCTTTGAGTTCTTGTAACTCTTCCCCATGTAGTCTATCCGTTTGGTTTTTCCGTTATGTTCTCTTTGTTCCCATATTTTGTTCCAAATTTGGTTGGTTTTCTTGTTATTCAGTTGTTGGTATTGTTCATGCATTCTCCCAACTACTTTCCGTTAGACTATGTTTTCGTTGTTTTGGAATGTCCTCTTTTCTCTGCATTTTTAAAATCCTGTCTCGATATGTTTTTGTTTTCTTTTCTTTCGCCAGTACCCTCTGATTTATTTATCGAATTGTATTGTTTTTTTACTTGCTGTGTTGCTTGTTTTTCTTTTTGTCCCAACATATTCCAACGTTTTTCCTCTGTCTCCTCATTTTTGCTTCTTGTAGATTTCTTATCTGCGTTCCTAGCTGAAATTCCCATCCAAAATGGTGAACACCGATTTTATCACAGACTAATTTCGCTCCCGCATAGATTAATTAATTCACTAAGCTTTTTGCTTAGATGTAGCATAAGGCCGCATGAATGGGGCACCCAATGAGAATCGAATTCGCTCCCGCATAGATTAGTTCGTTCAACTATGTGATATTGTTCGTTAAGAAATGTGTTTAAAATATGTTATTTTTTCCAATTCCTGTTTTAACTGTTTTCCGCTGTTGATTTCTTAGCAATGGAAATATAGTCTTCTTTTCGGACACAATTCCCTTTAAAAATTCTATATTCATTTTTTCTTCTTGAGTTAATCTTTGTTCTGTGTGGTTTAGGTGTGTGGTATTTCAGTTTTTATTATTTGTAGTTTATGTTTTGTGGTTCCTGATTTTTTAGTATTTAGTGTGTTGCTTATCATATTAGGGTCTTGTTGACTTTATTCTTTATTTATTTTTTGGCTTACTTCTAATATTTCAATGTCAGAAAACTTACCTTGCTTTATTATCATCTTAAATTTTGCTTTTTGTCTTAAATCTAGTGTAATCCCCCCAGATTTCTTTCATATATTTCCTATAACTTCTTTTTGTAGGGTTGCTCTTAAAATAATAGTGAAGAGCAAATTTGTTGCTTTCCCGTGTCCATTTCCTGTGTTGGTATCTCTGTTTTTAGTTGTTAATGAGGTAGTTGTTCGTGTAACTGAAAAAAAGATAGGCCAGCATTTGCACGGTGAAAATTTGGGTTTTCATGTTGGGTGTTAGAGGAGGATATGCCGATCAATACATCAAGACGTGTTGTCTGGGTTACACCTTATTCGGTTTGACATTTTCTTCATGGGTAGCATATTGTGGCGATACCAGGGGTTGTTTAAAATCTGCGCACCAGTCACAGATGTAACCATGTAACTCTTTAAGTTCGAGAAAGTATGCGTAGATCACAATATATATATATATATATATTGGCTGTTTTCCCTAACAACTATGCGCCACCCTTATCGCTGGGTAGCAATAGTTTCCATGGCCATTGCGGTATGAAGTTTTGCCGCCCAGCATCTAGTATGGCTCACCGTCGACCGAAGTTTGTATTCATCCATCTTCATTCACATCCACCATGCTGCTTCAAATGGCTTCTAGTAATATGCATTCAGTGAAGAAAAATTTCTAGCTTTTTTTTTTATTTCTTAAGTTGCAACTTAGTTAATCCTAGCTAATCCTTATTTTTTCCCTTTTGTTCAGCCCAAGTGAAATTAGGAGCTATGCGTTAAAACTTTTAGCTCTTCTATATAATTCCATAGTGATTATTGACTTTTAACGGGAGCAGGTAAAACTCTAAAGTAACAGTTGCTGCGTATATATATCAAAAGAACTAAAACTTAGTGACGATGAAAGAGCAAGTAACAAAATAAATCACGACTTCAGTTCCAAAGATTTAAAGCAAGAACAAATTTAGAGTTAATACATACAATTTGTCGATTTTTCTGGACATGGTATAGCGTGCTATTTCTTTTGTTGCTTTGCCTCAATTATCGTGTTTAGCCTTCGCTTCAGTCTCGGACAGTGAACCCCTCGTTCCTGTCATTTTAGGTGAAATTTAGTCACCTTCTTACGAACATTTTTCCTTCTTTTCTCTCTGGATATTTTATAGCTGTAAGCTTTATTGACCTTGCACCAGACAGCTCTGATTAGAGAAAGTGAGGAAACCGTCCAAATTTACGCTTTGAAGAAAAAACAAACATAACAGCCGTAAAGACTGTCTTGTACCAAACTACCCGTTTAGAGAAAGAAAGAAAGATAAAAAAAAAAAACAGCGCTGAAAAGACTGTCTTGTCGTATACTGCACCGCTGGACAAACAAAAAATAATTTGTAGATATATAAAAATATTATTTATATTTTTATTCTTCGACGGCAACGTTTCTGTGAAGTAGCAATACAGTCTGAGAGAGTTCGCACGTATATTTCTTCTGTGACGGGGGCCCTTTCTGTGTGCTAGAGCGACGGCCGGAGAACACACAAGGGTGAGCTGACATGGTTGCTTGAATGTTATATTGTCTTTCAAGTCTCATGAACAAGCCTCGTCACCTCACGTATTTTCTGTTTGAGGATGGTTATTGTAACTTAAATACTTTTGTTTGTTTTTTTGTAATTTATTGATCTTATCTGCGAACGGAAATACCTGTCACTCTATCCATAGGCAATAAATCACATTCTTCTCACACTCCTTTATTTTCTCTTTCTTGTGAAACCACTTTGTTGATGTTATATTGCGACCGCATTGAATCTGCTAAGCTCACCCAAATCGCCAGCCAAGTCAGTATATTACAAAACTGCCCGAGTAGAAGATAACAAGCTCGTTTTTAGCGAATACCTGATAGACTCTGACAGAATATTCACTTATGAAAGAACGATGAAGTTAAAAACTGTTTAATGACATTTTCTTTGTATATACTAAATATTGTTATTGATTTAAAGCTACGTTGTTTTTTTGTTTCTAGGCTCAGATTTTGGTTCTTACTTAATTGAACGGTGGCATTTGTCTCATTTCGAACCGTCGACACCAATTAGCGTTTAATTCGTTGTCAGGTCTTAAAAACACAATGACGGCGAATAGCGAATTATTGTGTGTTAGCCGAAGATATTTTCAAAGTGGAACATTCAGCAGATTAAAGGTGGAATCTCTCCCATGTTTTTTTCTTTCTTATCTTTCTATTTTAAATGTATTGCTTACTACCGTTTGCCCCTCCTTTTAGAAACTGCTTCGTGTACTAATTCTGTACCGGATTATCAACATCCACATAATTTTTTCTAAACAGGAAAAAACTTAAACATCAGATAAATCCAAGTAACAAAATGAAACACGATATTACTTCCAAATAGTTAAAGCAAGGAGAATTTTTTAAAGTCAGTACATAGAAGTAGTCGTTTTTTTTTTCTGGAAAAGGCATAGAGTGGCGTTTCTTTTCGTTTTTTTCTCCAAATCAGCTGATAATCTTCACTTCCGTCTCAGACGATAAACCTCTGGTTATTGTTTTTTATTCTGAAATTTGGTCATTGTCTTACCAATATTTTCTCTTTGTTTACTATCTTTTTCTGCAAAATATATAACTTACTACGTTTGCTTCTCCCCTTCAGTACTACTTCGTATACTAATTTTATACTAAATTCACATAATTTTTTCTAAACAGCAATAACTGAAACATCAGAAAAATTCAAGTAAAAAAAATTAAGCACGACTTTAGTTCCAATTGTTAAAGCAAGGACAAATTTTGGAGTCAATAAAAAACATTTTCGATTTTTCTGAACATAATATAACGTGGTGTTTCTGTAACGTAATGGCCTAGGGATTTCGGTTCATGCCTTTGAGTTTAGTTAGGCTGAGAATCTTTCGGCTCAGCACATGGGTTAGTTAGGAGCAAACCTTGATGTAGCTGGTAACGTGCACGCGGGGCGGACGTGCCACTAAGAGATGTCACAAGAGCCCGAGATGACGGAACGGGGTGACAGGGTGCGGGTGATGTCACGCACAGGAAGCGCGCGGAGGTTTGTGAGAGATTTGAAGAAAGTTAGGGAGTTGAGTACTAAATGCTGAACTAGGAAGTTCAACTTTTGGGGCTCGCTAAGGCGAGACGAATTTACGCGCCGTGGGTGCCGCACGAGATAGGGGCCAGATGAATGATACAGCATAGCAAAATTGTGTCTCTCCTCCTTATGTCGAAACCTTTAACTCAAAGTTAAAAAAAGGTTTCATACCTGAACAAGAAGTCGTTTCGTGTTTTCGAATTTCGAGATTCCTATGTTCTATCGTTATGAACATTATATGTCCATTTCGCACATGGCGTTAATTGTGGCTATAGTACATTACTTTTGTTATCTTGCGTCAATTCTGCTATTTTATCTTTGGTTTATTATTGTTTACTCATAAGAGTTTTTCACATCAGTATTAGAGAATAGTCTTTGACTGAAGTTTGAGTGACAGAAAGTTACCTCAAGTCTCCGGGACTACTCTCAGTATCCTGGCTGTTCTCAATAATGTAGTAGTTTGGATAGTATCCCTTCGTCCGCTAACTCCCAAGTCCTTCAGTTCCTTTTAATAGTCCTTTAGTTACTGTACCGAATACACCAATCTCGATTGGTATAATTGTAACCTTTATGTTCCATTGTCTTTTTAATCCCCTGGTAAGATCTAGTTATTTATCCTTCTTTTCACTTTCTTTCAGTTTTATTCTGTGGTCAACCGGTACAGCGAAGTCGCCAATTTTGCAATTTTCTTGATTACTTTAAGGTCTGTACTTCTGGCCGAGATTACGTAATCCGTTTGTATGTCAAAGTCCCAAAGGAGTTTGTGTGTCATTCTCTAGGACAGCTGCTAGGTTGCCCATATACCATTTGCTCGTATGGTCAAATATAAATTTCTTGCACATCTCCCTGTGGATCGCCTTGCCCACCCAGTCGCTTATAATCTTATACTCTTATGCTTATTTGCTGCATTCGCTCATTATGTGATTGCTGGTTTCTTCTCTATCACCACATAATCTACATATTATTATTATCATCATTATACTGGACATTGCCATAATGGTTAGAGTGTACGCCAATGGCCCGGGAGACCTGGATTAAATCCTACGTCGAGTCATACCAAAGACTCAAAAATGGTACTTGATGTCTCCTTGCTTATCACTTAGCATAATAAGGTAAGGATCAATGGTAAAGTGGAGCAATCCTGGGAATGGAGTTGAACCCTCATCTACACCTTGATGTAGTAGATATCGAAAAAAAGAGCCCTCGGGTCACCCTCGACTTTGCTCGCCAACTTTATTAACTTTATTATTATCATCATTATTATGCTCCATGTCAGCTTTAACACCTGAGTTAGCAGATGGTTTACAGTGAGTTTCCTCAGATTTTGACGACTCTTCTCAGTATACTCATCATCATCATCATCATGTCGTGCCACTAACACGGATATCCCAGACCCTCTCTCGCCACTTCTCCCTATCATTCATCGCCTCTGGCTGGTCTTCAGAGCTACATCCCGTATCCTCACATAGCTGCTGTATGTATGTTCGAGCTAGTCGTCCTTCTTTTCCTTGGCCATATGTAGGGGTCCATAGGAGTACATCACTTATGAACTCGTCCTTGCTTCTCTAGCGGTGTCCTGTATGTCTGGTTCGTCTAACTTGGATAGTTTTCGTGATGGGAGGCAGGTGGCCATATATTTGGTGCCTTGTGGGGTGTTGCTACCAGGACTTGTTCAATATTGCTTGCAACATTCTTGTGTAATTGCCGTCTAGCTTCTTCTCTAGCCGTTTAGTAAGCGTCCAAGTAGTGTATCCATATAGAAGTATCGATACGACCGCTGCCTGGAAGAAACTGCGTTTAATTTTATCAGTCATGTCTGATTTACATATGATCGAAAGCCTATCGATAGCTGTCCATGCCATCGTCAGCCGTGTGTCGATGTCTTTTTCGGTTGATGTAACGCTGCTTCCGATGTAGGTGAATTTCTGTACCAGTTTCAGAGAGGTTCCGTCTCGTGTGTAAAAGTCAGCATTTTCTCGATTCTTCCTCTGATTTCTAACTCTTACAGTCATCTTTCAAAGTCTTTGAGGAGCATTTACATTTAAGGAACCAGTTACAATTGGTATCACCGTCACCCGAATGATCAATGGTTTCGTCTCCATCATCGTACTGAAGTCTTGCGCATTGTTAAAAACGGGTGACGGTCACTGGTTGTTTTGGCGGAGATTCCCAAGCTTTAGCGTTCAAGCTGTTGATTTTGGTTGCAGGATTAACCAAATATTTTATCTTTCTGTGTCTCTTTCCGCAACGGATTATCTCGGTCAATCGAAACAACCGAACTTCTTTTCTGGTTGTTCTCTGAACGACGAACATCAATTACTGTTTGCAGAAGTGGCACGTTTGACCCTCTCAGGCAACCAATTAGATGAGCCGTTGGTATTTTAAGCATTTCAGCAATTTTACGATAATTACTATTTTTACACTAGGGAACATCTTACATCTTATCACGATTATATTCAGTTTAGCCTACGGTCTATGCTTTTAATTTTGTCAAATCGTCTCTCTTCCAGTCATTTGATTTTTTATGACCTATCATTTGCACCTCGTAGCGAATACTTATTTTAGGTTTTTCTTAATTTCTTTGATGATACAATAACACTTAAAGCATCAAATTTACAACTGAATAAGAGAGGTTTACTCGTTTAAAGCGATTGCACAATCTATTATGTACTGGAAACCATATAATTTCGTGGATAGAAGAAGTTGGTTGGTTGGTTGGTTGGATTTTTATGGCATATCAACCTTTGTAGATTATTTAACGCCAAATCCATTTTATGTAAATAATCAGTTCTATTTCAAACAATTTAATTTAGCATGAGTTCAAAGTTTAATTGTCAAAAACATTTCTATTTCAAACTACTCAGTTTATTCAAACAGTGATGTATATTAGTGTAAGTACAGTTTCAATATCGAAAACAGTTCAATTTCAAACAACTCAGCTTAGCATAAGCACGGTTTAAATGTAATTACAATTTAATTGGGAAAAACATTTCTATTTCAAACTATTCAGTTTATTCAAACAGTGATGTATATTAGTGTAAGTACAGTTTCAATATCGAAAACAGTTCAATTTCAAACAAATCAGCTTAGCATAAGCACGGTTTAAATGTAAATACAATTTAATTGGGAAAAACATTTCTATTTCTAGCTATTCGGTTTAGTCAAGCAGTTCTAATTCAGCTAATTCAGGTTAGTATAAGTACAGAGTTTGTTTAAACACAGTTAAATGTAAAAACAGTTCTATGTTAAACAATTCAGTTTTGTGTAAATACAGTTTCAATGTCGAAAACAGTTCTATTTCAAATAATTCAGTTTAGCATAAGCACGTAGTTTTAATGTAAGTACGGTTTAATTGTCAAAAACATTTCTATTTCAAGCAATTCAGTTTAGCATAAGTATGTCGTTAGTTCTATTTAACCCATTGATAGGGTCGTATCAGGTGGTACCACGCCTGGTCAGAGTGGACCAGGGAACAATGGCAATGAAGGTCGACTCCGTATCCCCCAAAGCCCCAATACTACCGGGATCTAACCATCAGATTGTTTAGTGTCTCATCCAGGACACTCGTTGTCGGGGTCTTACTCCTCTACAGAGGTGCATTCAGTGTATTCTACAAGATATAAGAAGTGAACATGGTATTATAGTTATTTTCGAAGGAAATGTCGTCTTCATTGTTTGTTTAATGGCATATAAAAGAAGAACTGTAGTGATATTATTTAATCCATAGCTCGAAGAATAAGCGGGTTGATACCTTTTCCATAGGTATTTGTCCATATGTGAACGTAATAGTACGACTGGACTTCGTCCTCGCTTACCACGATTCTGCAGTTAGAAGCTTTAACCATCACACCAAGATGACACCCCAAACGAAGGAAATGGTTACGGCAATTCGAGTTCAAATTCTAGTAATGGCGGGTTGTATTTCATTTAGCGCTAATATCCTTTGAAAATGTAGTATCCGACTGTTTTCCTTCTACTTAAGGGAAAATAGTTGGACACTCTGGGCTCTTTAACCTTGGTATGGCTACTGATTGGCGAGTAAAAAAAACTCTGAATTCAAGCCGGTTAAACTCCGCTTGAAATTTTATCACGTGTCAAACCCTGCTCATGGGGAGGGATTTGGTGAAGAAATATAATTACTTACAAATAGTTAGTGATAGACAAAGATAACTGAAACTGTATGAATATAATCGTTTAACTTCTTTGTTTAATGGAATATCAAACTTCGTGCGTTATTCGATGAAGAAGTAGAGGGTTAACTCTGATTTTTAATCAGCCTTTCGTCATTTTGTTCAATTTATTGGTTTGATCACTTTGTTGAAAGACAGGAGATATCTGGTGATTCTACATACAGAATACTTTTTTCTCTTACGGCATGTCAACCCCAGAAGGGTTATTTTATGCTCAAGGGCTAGATAATCACACTAATTGTATATTCATATTTTCGTTTTTTGTGTAGATTTTTCTTAAGATCTTTGGTTCACTGTAATGTGGTAACAAGTTTCCCTATCGAACATAAATAATTTAGTTTGGATTCTTTCTTTACAGCAATATAATTTTATATCACTTTATATTTCACATGTTTACTAATATTATTTTGTTTCGATCATTCTCGACATTTATTCCAGGACGGCCGCTGAATTTGTCATCTGATTTTGAAGTTACCATGTTTCGATTTGATATCGTACTGTTATCAGTTTTCACTAAGCACACTTTTCCGTTAATACTGATAGTCCCATGGGAGAAATAATTCATAAGAAGTCTTTGAAAAGAAACTCAATAAATTCATGAGACAAAAAGACAATTACTGACAATTTGGTTGGAAAACGAGGAACGCCCTGTTGAAGGTTTGATGTAAAGAAGTTACTGCCCGTTCTTCGTCAAGAGCATTGAAATAGTTGCATTTCGAGGAGAAGGGTAAAAGAGATTCAAACAGAGATTCAAAACCTTTTTTTATATTTCTCTTTAGATTGAATTCCAGGTAATACCAACTATGAGAAAGCCTGAGTACTCATTGCAGTAGATATTCACTGGAGAAAAAAGACTGTTTTTGTAGAGAATTAAAACAAACATCATCTTCAAGTCAGACTGACAGCTCAGATTTCGTTGACTCAATCTCCCCCTCTCACTATCGTTCATTTCTCCCTGAAGATCATCCAAACTACCTCATGTGTCAGAACAGAGCTTTTGTAAATAAGTTACTGGCTGGTCAGCCAACTGTAGCTTGTCCATTTGCTGAGTTCCATTGAAGAATGTCTCTGAATGAGTATATAGATATCGGGGCATACCCGAGCGTAGTCTGCCCAGTAGGCTGGGGCTGTATAATACACTGACTGCTTCTCTACGTTGGGGTAAATCTCCAAAACAATTTTCCTGGATATAACACGAACGAATCTGATGGTGAGGCTCCAGTAATGCTGCAGCTTTGGGGAATGAAAAGTACCCCTTCATTGTCATCGCTTTCATGTCCTCTCTGGCCCCGAGTCGTAGCACTTGATAGGGTCGTGTCTATGGGTCAAATAGAACTAAACTTCTTACTTATGCTAAACTGAATTGCTTTAAATAGAATTGTTTTGACATTTGGATGGCTTACTTTGCTGGACCGAATTGAAATGATACTGTTTTTTTTTTTTTTACATTGAAACTGTGTAATTACGCTGAACTGAATTGTTTGTGTTTTTCACATTGAAACTGGGTACTTATTCTAAACTGAACTGTTTAAAATAGAACTTTTTTAAAAATATAACTAAACTGTGTATTTATGCTGAACTGAATTATTTGAAATAGAATTGTTTTTCGACATTAAAACTTTATTTACACTTAACTGAATTGTTTCATATAACTGCTTGAATAGTTTGAAATAGAAATGTTTTTGACAAACTGTGTACTTATGCTAAACTGAATTGTTTGAAATAGAACAGATTATTTACATAAAAATGGATTTGGCGTTAAATAATCTACAAAGGTTGATACGCCATAAAACCCAACAAACCAAACCAAACTACTAATGTTAAAAAAAACAGTCGGCTCTAATGTTTACCTATATTTGGAGGGAGTAAATAAACAGACGTCCACTCTTTTCCAAAATGCATAAGCATGAATTGAAACACAACCAATCAAGTTCAAGATTGAATTCAGCGGGTTGTACTCTTTATCTACGACGACAACAACGTGAGTCGTTCAAAATGTTTTAAGCCGCGTCCAGATTCATTGTATGAGCCTCACCTGCAGAGAAATTATGACATAAATCTGATTCTGTTCTTCTAGTTTTAAAGGAAATGTTGCCACAAAATAATAAAAAAAATCAGCTTTGGTTCTTTTTTAGAACTTTTTCAACGACTTCCGTGGCAAAGCTGAGTAAAGAACCATGTTTCTATACACATTTCCCAAGACGCTAAACATTAAGAATAATCTCTTTGCCAACTCCGACGCTAAAGAAGAAGTTAATCTTCACAGACAGAGAACTAAGCAATCATATGAAAACCTGAAGAATAACTGTTCAATTTTTAGATTGGTTGGTTGTTTTCTTTGTTTAATTGACCATCAAATTTCGTGGGTTATTCAACGCCAAAGCAATCTTTGTTGACGAACATATTTGTATAGCCACATACATTTACATAATACAGGTATAAGTTGAAACAGTCAACAATAATGACAAACTTCAATGAACGAACGAACACACTTCTTTATAAAAATATATCTCTCACACTTTATTCTCGAAAGGGTTGATGTTGGTTGTGTGTGAGTGGTGTATTGGAGACGGGGACAGACTGCTACATTCTGACCTAAGTTCTCCTGACCCTAGTCGAACTTCAATCTCATCTTGGCTGGCGTTGCTCAACCATGGTTTACAGAGGGCCCAACGCCCTCTGTCTGCCGCTGGCTCTCTCTTCGGCATCTTGTTACCAACTGACTTCAACTTGCTCGAACCGCCTCGGGCACCTAGTTATATAATTGTCGATCGTCCACCTGCTTCCGTTGTTCTTCCGCTTATTTACACAGGTGTATCTCTTGATTGACGGCTCGGTCGATGGTCAATAGGTTACAACATTAATAGCATTATTTTTCCCATACCTGGGATATGAGGGAGTTCAAGCCTTTCTAAATGGAAAAAGACCCAAAGAGCACATAATAGTTGGATTGGATGCTGAACTTACTTACTAATATATCGCAGTCCAGTGCATTAACCATTACGCTCGGGTATCCTCTGATTTTGAGGTCCTCACAAAGTGACGTTTTTGTGGACCTCTACACGTGGACGTGCCAGGGTTGGCCGACCTGCAAGAACTTATTTGTATGAGCTCGGTACGGACACAGGAAGACCTGCAAAGAGCGATAGATGATAGGGACAGATTGAAAGAGTGAGAGAGTCTGGGAAATCCGTACCGTCTGTGTTACTTGAAGATGATATTTGTTTCAATTCTCTACGAAATCAGTCTTTTTTCTGTCAGCTAAATTTAAGATATATCATAGAATTTATCACCCCGTTGAATTTATCAGTCGGGGAAGTATTTGAACAGAACCAGAGGATTATTTGAAATGGCGTTTCAAACCATTACGCCAAAAGGTTAGGGAATCGTGTTCTCTGTATGATCATATATACATTTTTCTCTATTTATTTCTTAATGTATTGTTGGATTTATACCATATCGATCATTGAAGGTTGTTTAATGCCAATTCCTGTTTATGAATATATTTTAATATATATATAATTTGTAAACACATTTTCTTGATAACATTCTTAAACAAGTCTGAGCTCTTTTTTTGGTTTCTAGTATTGCTATATAACAGTTACAATTTAACATCAGTGATTTGTTTGCACTCATAGTTTGTTCTATTTGACCCATAGATAAGACCCTATCAATTCAGGGTAAACCTCGGAGCAATAGCAATGAAAAGTACTCCACATACATCAAAGCTCCAAGCCTGGTGACATGCCATTAGATGTTTTAATGTCATAATCGGGACATGTGTTGGCGGGGGATGGAGTCTTACCCCATCGACAGAGATGCAGTGGGTGTATTCGACAGCCCCAGCCAAATGGACTATGTGTTTTATGAGTTTTCTTTTTTTTTTTATTTCGGTCCTATTGACTAGAATTTATTTTTAAACCAGTTCAATTGACCTCTAAATGGGGTGCAAGTTGGTACCTCACCCATTTCGGACCAAAGGGATTTTGAGAGTAGTTGTAGTGAAGATTTAGAGTTTGGCTATCCGATTCAGTTTTGTCTCATAAACAGACCCCCCCATTTTATGGTGGCTTACAGATCGCGTATTCTAAGCCAACATAGCAAGTTATTTAAATGAATACGCCCAAATGTTAGAGGTTGCGAATACTAATCAATGTATTCTCTCTCAAAAAGTCACCAATATCTTCTTGTATATTCCTTATAGAAAGGATACTTTTTACTCGGAGACTATTGTGCGTTTGTCGCATAATTTTGAATATGTTTTATACGTTGTGATATTGGATACGTATTTAAAAAAGCCTTCGCCTTTGTTTGATAAGGTTGATAGTGGAATAATTTCTACGTGGTGAGAATTTCAGCGCAAACGTAAGTTTTTGTTGGAAATAAAGAAATAAAGAATAGTGTTTCGGCGCCTCTGTTTTCTAAAGAGTCTAAGAATAGGCACAACGGTCCCTCACTGACTGTCGCGCTCATTGGAGCCAACTCCATTTGCCAAGGGCAGATAATCGATAGTTTTCATGCAACACTCTTCTTCTGGAAAATAATGCCTGGTGTTTTGAAATACCTGAAAAAAATGAATACATCTCAGTTTTTACATTCGATTATGAATAGAATTTTTAAAAAATGATATTTTCTTAAGGTGGTTGAAACGATTTTAAGTAAAAGGCTTTGTTTTTCATTAATAGACCATTCTCTAATTTAAATTGAAATAGAGAAAAAATGTCTTGACTGTGTACAGTGGTGACTGTAAGATTTACTCGTTGAGGAACTGTTTCCATATCTTCAATTATACTCGCGTCGGGGTAATTTTGCTACCCTATCATTTGCAGTCATTAACCATGTGCACTAGTTTCAGGCAAGAGTGATATTTATCCATACGTAGGATTTGACACAAAGTCATTTTAATGCAGGGGTTTTGCACGAAACGAGACTCATGCGAAGCAAGTGCAAAAAATTATTGATCCCTTCGGTTTTCTCCAATTGCGTAGCCACAAGTACGAAGCAATAAAGTTAGCCCCACTCATGCAGGAATTAACTCAGGAGATAGTCTCCTGGCACCTGGTGAATGTGACGAAACGCTTAATGCCACCCACCTGGGTCACGATCGTGATGATGGTATATTGCGTTTATCTGAAAAAGAAACTGAAGCTTGCAAAGCACAGCGCAGAGTAACCACCATTTATTAGTTCCACCAATCGGGAAGTTTTCTTTCAAAACTCAGTTAATTTTATTCGTATTTTTTCCTGAGGCTTGATAGTTGACACATATCTTACGGTATAGGAAAAATATATTTGTAATGTAATTCTCCCGACACTGTCCTCTGCCTACCTACTTAGAAAGATAGTTTGGACGATTAAACATCTGGTACTAGATAGTACTGGTACTGAAACCGTATTTACCCAACCCCTCCGCTCGGGCAGGATATGACACAAGGTCAATTGTTTTAAGCGGAGTTTAACACGTTCGAATTCAGAGTTTTCCTTCTCCAAGACTAGTTGCCTCACCAAGGCTGAAGAACCCAATCTGCCCTACTATTTACCCATAGCTGAAGGTAGAATAATTGGATTCATACCTTTTCCAAGGGTATTAGTACTATGTAAAATGCAATCAGTGTCGTCCAGGATTTGAACTGGTGTCGCCGTGTCCATTTCCTACGACAATAACCATTACACTATGGGCACCTCCTTAACTGGTACTTATAAGGACCGTCCCATAGTGAATTTGACAAAAAATACCTTCTTTCCATGAGCAGGTAAAATATATGTTACTTATTGACCTTTGACAGACCCGTCACTCAGAGATTTCGTATACAGGATGCACCAGTACAAACAGGTTACCGGCAAACAAACAATGGATGGGTGTAAGCCGTGACCAATGAGTCGCTAACCGTAAAGAAACGCGTGGGCGTTGAAAATTTTACATGACACAGTTTTAACCCTCACAGAACAGGCAATCAGTCAGAAAAAGCGGGCAGTCAGAGCCGAAACCGCTTTGAGTACTGCCCTCGGTGTCGAGTGGCTTCGCGCTTAAAAATGGGTTAAGAAGATATAGTGTCAATATAGTAGTCCTGTGTCCGAGTCTCTTTCTCTCTCTCTCTCTCTCTCTCTCTCTCTCTCTCTATCTTACAATATTTTGACCCTTTCGAAGAGATAAAGATATTTTTATGAAGAAATGTGTTATGGTCTCTTCCTTTTTTCCTTCCTTTATGACTGTACAACATATAGAACTATTTCTAGCGGTATTTGACAGTAACTCATTCAAACTCTAGATCAAAACTTATTCTACCGTCAACGGAGTTTCTGCCTGTTTCCCCTAAAAATCTTAACATCAAGATTCTTATTCCATACATTTCTAATCATTGTTCAGTTTCATTTACCACATCTATTCGTCTGATCATCGTAACCCTTTGCTGATTCCTGCTTAATTTGGCCTTTCTTAGATTTAATCGTTATCAAAAAAAAAAAAAAGATTAAAAAAACCTTTGTGAATACTTCTATTAATTTCCTTCTTAAAGGCTGTTCACTTTGATCAAAATTGCGTGACTAATTGCATCGAAACATCAGATCTTGCTTTCATAGGAACATCTGACATTTGATTAACCCTTTCTTGTCTGCTGTTCATATAACTACCAATATCTTCGATGTGGCACATCGTACATTACTTGCTTAAAGGTGTTTACTATAATTGCCGTATAAGGAACCAAATTATAATATCTGAAATTTTTACTTTAATGTTAGCATTTGGAATCGCCTCTCAAATTCGCACCGTCTACTTTCTTGATATCCGTTGCGCTCATTTACACACAGAGGAACACAACCCAGAAAGGTTCAGTGTAACTTTGCTAATTATTGTGTATGTTTAAGAGTAAATGAAACAGGATAGATCTCAACCTGAGCCAGGTCACTGAACAAGACTCATTTTTGATTTCCTTACTTTTCTCTCGTCTCTTTTGTTATATTTCAGCAGCAGCAGCATCAAGTCGCGCGGATAGCACGCACTTCCTCAACTCTCTCTCTCTCTCTCATTCCCTCTTTCTCCTTACCTGTCCCTATCATCCATCGCTCTCGGCATGTCTTCATAATTACATCCTGTGTTCGGACAGCTGATGTAAATAAATTCTTGTTGGTCAGCCAACACTGCCTCGTCTATGTGTTGAGGTACAAAGGAAAACGTCACTTTTGGATTTACCTTTGCTTCTTCAGCAGTGTTCCTGATATCTTCTTCATGCTACGTGGATGGTTGTTGGGATGGGAGGTAAGTGACCGTACAACTATTGTTTCGTGGGGTGTGTTGCTTTCAGGATTTGTTCACCATAACTTGGCAACATTCTCGTGTAGTTCCAATCTAGCTTTTCCTCCATGTGTTTTGTTAGTTTTGTTAGCATCTATATAGTGCATCCACACAGTAGTATGGACATTGTCACAGATATAAAGAAAGCCTGTTAAAAACTGCTATATTTATTCAGATTTTAAATGTACAGTATAACCCACAGTACGTTCACCCAGATTTTTTAAAATAAAAATTTGTCTTCCAGACCAAAAATACACGGGTTTAGTTATCATTAGAAATATTTCGTAGTAAACATAGCACTTTATATTTTCAATATTCATAGTTACATTTGCTTGACTATCCTCTTCCACTGAGTCTCTAATCTTATCTATCTGAATAATAATAATAATAATAATAATAATAATAATAATAATTGCAACGTCATACTGCGGCCAGTAACAGCTTTGACAATATAAGATCAATGCACATTACAACAAAAAGTAGGAAACGGAAATCGGAAGAAAAACAACTATAGAGCAATTTCAAGCGATCAACTTTCGAAATCTAACACGTGTCTACCCAGTCGGCTGGAGCTGAAGAATACACTGACTACGCCTCTGCAATGACTCACCTGGATATGACACTAAACAATCCGATGGTGTGATTCCACTAATGCTGTGGCTTTGGAGAATACGGAGCATCCCTTCATTGCCATTGCTCCCAGGTCCATTCTGACCCGGCGTGGTAGCACCTGTTAGAGCCCTATCTATGGGTTAAATAGAACTAACTGCATACTTATATTTAACTGAACTGTTTGACTAAAATGAATAGCTTGAAATAGAAACGTTTTTCACAATTAAACCGTACTTACATTTAATCTGCGTGCTCATTCTAAACTGAATTATTTGAAATGGAACAGTTTATTGGCATTGCAACTGTACACAAAACTGAATTGTTTAACATAGAACTGTTTTGATATTTTACTTTGTAAACAAAATCTGCTCTTAGGCTAAACTGAATTAGCTGAATAAGAATAGTTTGAATAAACTGAATCGTATGAAATAGAAATGTTTTTGATAATTAAAATATGTACTCATGCTAAACTGAATTGTTGGAAATATAACTGATTATTTGTGTAAAAATGGATTTGGCTTTAAATAACCTACAATGGTTGATATGCCATAAAACTCTACCAACCAACCAAACAATCTATTTCGTGAAGACCTGAATATGGCTTAGGGAAGGAAACCTCAACATAAAAAAAGAATCTTTCTAATAACAAAGCAAAGCGATGCCATTAAGACGAAATTGATAATACGCAAAAGAATATTAAGGGTAGGTTATGGGGCGACGGAGAACAACCGATCGATCGCATTATAAGCAATAGTTGTAAACTAACTCGAAGATATTTAAACAAGGCACAGCTTGATGGGGAAGTAATCCACAAAAAAATTTGCGAGCAATTACAGTTTGGCCACACAACCAAATAGTATATTCACAAACCAGGGCTTGTCCCGGAGAATGAGATGTGTAACATACCCATACATGAATATGTGTAACGTACATATAATTTTCATAAAATGTTCATATATAACATCGGAATCCCGAAACACAAAAAACACTTACGACTTCTTAGTTCAGGTACGAAACTTTTTATTACCTTTGAGTTAAAAGGTTTTTCGACATAAGGAGAGCGATACCATCTTTCTATACTGACTTTTCCATCAGCCCCAAACGACGTGTGGCACCCGCCACAAGGCCTCAGCGAGCAAGCGAAAGTCCACCTTCTTCTCCCGAAAACTGAACTGACTTTTCTTAAATCTCAGCCCACGCTTCCGGTGTGTGACGTCACTCACATCCCTGGTCACATCCTTCTCTCTGGGATTTTTATTGTGACATCCCTGAATGACACGTCCGCTCCGCACGCGCGTGAACACATGCGCTCATGTTTGCACCTAACTAACCCATTCACTGAGCCGAAAGCTTCTCAGCCAAACTAAACCCAAAGGCAAGATATATAAAACGAAATCCCTCGGCCATTATATTTCAGATACATCAAATTCTGTGGGATTTTGAGATACCAATAGAGGACCGAATACCGATCAAAAGACTAGTCCTAGACATTATTAACGAAGAAAAAATAACCCGCGGAAAAGCAGAAATAACAAAAAGCGAGACAAGGACTTGGAAATTGCTGGTGGACTAAAAAAGTATTGGAAATTGAATATACTTTTGTTACCAGTTATAATTGTTGCATAGGGAGCGGTCCCCAAAGGCTTGATAAGGAGACGATGAAATGGAAATCTGAGGACAAGCCGAGAACCTTCAAACTAGATCATTACTAAGATCGTCTTGGAGAGAGAAGGAGACTTGCTGAAAGCCAAACTCCAATGAAAAAGTATCAACTAACGTTTGTATGAAAAACCTGCAAGTTAGTGCGCTCGAAACGTGTCAGTGATATCAAGTTGTATTTGGTGCCCATGGAATGATCCCCTAAAGGATCATAAGGCGGATGGAAGAATTGTGAAATCTGACGACGGGCAAAGACTATCCAAACTACAGCATTAGTTAGATATTTGAGAATGTTGTGAAGATTCCAGAAGACTAGTGGAGACTTGTAGTCGCTTAGTCTCTTGTACAAGAGCATCAAATCAAACTGGTATCATCATCATCATCATCATGTCGTGCCACTAGCACGGATATCCCAGACCCTCTCTCGCCGCTACTCCCTATCATTCATCACCTCTGGCAGGTCTTCAGGGCTACATCCCGTATCCTCACATAGCTGTTCTATGTATGTTCAAGCTGGTCATCCTGCTTTTGCTTGGCCATATGCGGGCGTCCATAGGAGTACATCACTTATGAGCTCCTCCATGCTTCTCCAGCAGTATCCTGCATGTCTGGTTCGTCTAACTTGGATAGTTTTTGTGATGGGAGGCAGGTGGTCGTATAGTTGGTGCCTCGTGGGGTGTTGCCACCAGGACTTGTTCAATATTGATTGCAACATTCTTGAGTAATTGCCGTCTAGCTTCTCCAGCCGTTTAGTTATCGTCCAAGTAGTGCATCCATATAGCAGTATTGACACGACCAGTGCCTTGGAGAAACTGCGTTTCATTTTATCGGTCAGGTCTGATTTCCATATGATCGAAAGCTTATCGATAGCTGTCCATGCCTTCGTTAGCCACGTGTCGATGTCTTTTTCGGTTGATGAGACGCTGCTTCCAAGGTAGGGGAAATTGTCTTCCATTTTCATAGAGATTCAGTCTAGTGTGGAAATGTCACCTGTTTGATTATAGCACATATATACAGTTTTATGTGCATTGACATGGAGCCCAATGCCTGCGGTGGCTCGTTCCAAACTATGTGTTTCGGCTTGGTTTGGTACTATTTACCAACCCCTCCGCTCGGGCAGGATATGACACAAGGTCAATTTTTAAGCGGAGTTTAACAGGTTTGAATTCAGAGTTTTCCTTCTCCTAGACTAGTTGCCTCACCTAGGCTGAAGAACCTAGTCCGTCCTACTATTTATCCATAGCTGGAGGGAGAATAAGGGGGTTCATACCTTTCCCAAGGGTATTTGCCCGAAAGTGAACGTAATAGCGCGACTGGAGTACGAACTCGCGTACTACGATTCCGCAGTTCATCGCTTTAACCATTACACCACGAGGACACCCCCTCATTACACCTTCGGCTTGGTTTGGTGTATTCGCTAGCAACGCTATGTCATCAGCATAGTCGGCATCGATAATTGTTTTTGCGGGGTGCCTTCTACTTCTTTTCTTTTTCAGTTCGAAGCCGTTTTCTCTGATTTTATCAATCGAATCAAAACTCATAAGAGGTAATAATGATTATAATCCTTTGTTTTTCATATATACATGATAATGAAGCATTCCTATTCATTGCATTTACGCACGATTATATGATTTTAATAAGTATCACTTATTAATAGACACACCAAGGAGAATTTTAATAAAAAGTTGATTTTCTTCTAAAAGTCTTTTTAAAAAACAACAAAAATCTGGGTTTTCTTATGAGCAGTGAACCTTTTTTTTTTCTGCTTTTACTTTTTTTTTTTTTCCTTTCGTTTTGTTTATTGTCTTTCTTTTCTTTTATTTTCAGCCTTTTCTTAATTGCTTTCAATTTTTGACCTAGTTTAATTTTGTATTTGGTCTCAAAATACAGACTAAAAAAGTTACTGACAGAACATAAACTCAAGAAAACGCCCATTAGAAATAGAAATATTTATTAAAGTAAATGGAAGGACAGCAAATAAAACCCGGAGTAAAAATCCGACATAAACAAAATAGAGAGTATTTTATTTATACAAAGTAAAATATAATAATAGTTCTATTTTAAACAATTCAGTTTAGTGTATGTACGTATTCTAACTGTCAAAACAGTTCCATTTCAAACAAGTCAGTTTAGCGTAAGTACAGTGTTTATTGTATTTGACCCATAGATAGGACCCTATCAAGCTTTTCCACTCCGGAACAGAGTGTCCCTTGGAGCTATGGCAATAAAGGAGTACTCCGCATTCCCCAAAGCTCCAGTAATAGAGATTGTTTAATCTCATATCCATAACCCTCACTGTGATGTTTACTCTTCTGCAGAGATACAATTGTTGTATTCGGCAGCCACAGCCAACTGGGTTACCAATCGGTTTTAAGGCCGTGGAATAATCGCAAAGAAAATTGAAAAGAGACACAATGAACAAGATATTAGAAGGAGAATTGAAACCATCCAGCTTGCAGCTTTGCCGGAATCGGCAACGAATACTGAGAAGAGTCCTGGATACCTGAGGAAATTTGCTGCTAGTCATATTCAAATAAAAACCATGAATTAGAGCTGATGTGAACTCCTTACAAGGACTATAATAACAAGACACAGAATAATAGCAACTGTAGCTATGCGGTGACAGAGATGAAACAATTAAATCTATAATAAGTGAATGCAGAAAACTTGGATGAAATGAATTCAAAAGTAGATATGAATGGCTGGGAAAAGTGATCTACTGGGAATTGGGTAATGTAATGAAATTTGGTCTTGCTTGCAAATGGTACATGCTCAAACCAAAATCTTTCAAAAAGAATAAGATATAAGATATCTGGGACTTTGATATACAAATTACACTATGAAGTAAAACATCAAAGAAACCGCCTTGATAGGCAAATGGCTGGATCTTGCCAAAGACCTGTAAATCTACGAAACGTCATGGTGATAATAATACGAATTGTTGTTAGTGCACTTGGAACCGTCTTCTAAAAAAGACTGGGAGAAGTGGATATCAGAAGAATAATCCAGAACATTCCGACCACAGCAGTGTTAAAATCAAAATACTTAGACAAGTCAGAAAGACCTGAGGAAAATTACTTTCACTTAAACATCAATGATAAACCACCAGTTAAAACAGGTTTGAAAAACCCGAAAGGAGTATAATAATTGTGACAGTGATACCAATTAAAATCGGCGAACTTGGAACGGTTCTGAAAGGCTTGATAAGAACACTGGAAGAGTTGAAAATCGGATGACCAGTCAAGATCATCCAAGCTACTGCATCGTTGAAATTAGCCAGAATACTAAGCGAAGCCCTGGAGAATTGAGGAGACAGGCTGTCACTCACATTTCTGTGAAAGACCATCAGCTTAGGGTAGTGTGAAAAAATTGCAAGGAATGAGAATGATATAATCATATTCTTTAGATGTGTACATTAAGTGCTTTAAATAAAATATACGAATGAGTTGCAATATTTCTATGTACTCTATATACATTTCTTAACATTCAATTATTTTCTTGGGAGTATGGGATTTTACTAAATATGGCTGTCTTTTAAGCGAAAGCAATAAAAGAAAACATTGGTATAAAATACGATTGTGCCATTATGTTTTGTTTTTCATTAATTTGAATATACCAGTAAGTAAAGAAATACATTCGGTTTTATATGCAGACTGAATTGGCAATAGTTACAATACATAAAGAATTATAAACGTAGTTCGAAAATGTTCACATAGAAAACTGTGCTGAACTCACTTTTTAAGAGTTACATTAATTCTGGAGCATATCTATCTATCTATCTATCTGTGTATATATATATATATATATATATTTGTGTGTGTGTGTGTGTGTCTATTTGATGGTTTATAAGATGTGTGGACCGATAAAATGCACCTCAATATGCTAGGTGTTCAAAGAAAGTAAACAGTAATGTTGATGTGAAGGATTTTCTCCACAGATTCTTAGCCTACCCAACTATCTAGTTATTTTCAAGGTTTCATATGCATTCAGATACTTTTTTTTTTACAGTTGCAGAGATGTTTACGGTGTAATTCAAAGAGAATGCAGCACTAGGGTTCTTGTTAAAACTGACCTTTAATCTCACATATGCATTCAGATACTTTTTTTTTTACAGTTGCAGAGATGCTTACGGTGTAATTCAAAGAGAATGCAGCACTAGGATTCTTGTTAAAACTGACCTTTAATCTCACAAGACGCAGAGTGATTTTCATGGACAAGATTTGAAAAATAAAGTCTATCATAAAAGCGGTCAAATGTCGGATCTAAGACTAACAACACATTGAGGGCACTACGAGAGCAGCAAGGACGAGCACTTAAACGCTAATCCCAAAGGATTCCTGCATATAGAAGGGCGAGTGTTGGCCGGCGAACAAAAACTTACTTAGTAGAGCCCTGTAAAGACAAATGATGCAACTAAAAAAACCTGCCGGAGGCGATGGATGAAAACTAAACAAGGAAGGAGATATTCAGAAAACTCTGTGCTCTCAGTGTGACTTGAGGACGATGATGATAGTATACCGCAACATTGAGATAGATAGATAGATAGATAGATATTCCAGTGGCTTGGGAGACCGGAGAGCAATCCCAGATCGAGCGATACCAAAGACTCAAAAATTGTGATATAATTGCGGAAGGATTTTTTTTATATTATCATTTTTCGTTGGTTATCTTATCATTCGGGTTAGTTGGGTGCACACATTGAGTGCAGTTGTTCACGCTCTCGCGGGGAGGATGTGACAATCACAGATGTCATAATCAAAATTCCGGATAAGTTCACCTATCTCGGATCCAGTGTCTCATCTTCAGAAAATGATATCAATATGTGACTAGCGAAAGCAGACAGCTTTCGATAGACTCTCAGTCATATGGAACCCAGACCTAATAGATAAAATAAAGTGCAATTTTTTCAATAACCCTGCAGTGTCATTACTGCTGTATGAATGCACCACATTAGCGCTGAGTAAGCGTATGGAACGAACAAAGCTTAACAGCAATTGCGCAAGAATGCTACGTGCTGTATTGAACAAGTCCAAGAGGTAGCATCCCACAAGGCATTAGCTATACAGCCATCTACCACCCATCTCGAAAACCATCCAAATCAGACGAGCAAGACATGAGGGACACTGGTGGAGAAGTAAGGGCGATCTCATAAGCGATGTAGTCCTGTGGACCCTCTCACACGGACAAGCAAAGGTAGAGCAACAGCTTTGAATTTATCTACAACAGCTCTGTACTTATACAGGATGTAATATGGAAGACCTATCGAGAACAATGGACGATAGGGACGAGTGGCGGAAGAAGGTCAGGGAAATCTGAGCTAGCAGCGCGCCAGGATGATGATGATGATGATATTCATATATTTCGACCTCAATATGTATATATATATATATATATATAGATGATAGTGGATTCTGACACACACAAACACACACACACACACACACACACACACACACACACACATACGTGGTGTATTCTATAAGTTTCCAGACTTTTGTACAGGCATTTGAAATTGTCGTATACTCTTGAAAATTCAGTATGTTGCTATTCAGTATGTTATTGCTATAGATCTTATGAGATGCCTGACCATCAATTGCAGAGATGCTTACGGTGTAATTCAAAGTGAATGCAACACTAGGATTCATGGTAAAAATGACCTTTATCTTAAAGGACGCAGGGACATTTTCATGGACATGATTTTAAAAAATAATGTCTGTCAAAAAGCGGTCGAATGCAGGATCTAAGACGAACAAGACACGAAGAGCACTACGAGAGCAGCAAGGACGAGCACATCAACGCTGATCCCAATGGATTTCTGAACATAGAAGGGCGAGTGTTGGCCGGCCAACTGAAACTTACTTAGAAAAGCCCTGTAATTACAAATGATGCAACCTAGAAAACCTGCCGGAGGCGATTGTGCCCGAGCTTAGTCACCTCTTTAAACTATCACTGACACTACATGGCAATAAGTATACTACTAATACAGATACCCTCGAACCTACACGAATATCATTACGCGTAATATTTGCAACTAGAGGCAGAAAAGTTTATAATGTCATAGATAGAACTGAATCAATATAGAGATCGTTTAGATCTGAACATAAACACTTACACCTATACAAATATTAACATTATACAACTCATCAGTGTGGCTAGAAACGCGAGATCCTTCAAGCTGGTATCGAAACCTGGCTGACTTCACCAGTCGAACCGCGCATCCATCAACCAACGCTTCGTAACCGAAGGGGTTTTAATCTATATGTATCCATTTTCTTTTGTTTACATATACTCTCAACGGCTACCGAGTGCTTAATTCATTAAAAGAGCTTTGCAACCGGTAATTCTTTCGTGAGAGTGTTTAACCTCCTAGAGGCAGAGCATATACATTGTCATATATATATATATATATATATATATATATATATATAGAGAGAGAGAGAGAGAGAGAGAGATTGATAGATCTAAACAGATATAGATATCTAGCAGATAGAATGACGTGGATTAGTTACTTTGTTTAATGGCATATCAACCTTCATTGGTTATCCAAAGATAAAACTACCATTATAAAAGAACGGCAGTGGTTGTATTTAACCCAAAGCTAGAACGATAAGAGGGCTCCTACTTTTACCAAGTCTGTTATTTTTAAAATAAACATTGTAACATGACTGAGGTCCAACTTAGTTTCTACGATCTTACTGTCCAGTACATTAGTCACTATTCCAGCGGGACTTCCCTTAGATATTTAGATCTGAACCTACATCTATAAATATGAACAGACATAGATAGATAGATAGATAGATCTAAACATATATATATATATATATAGAGAGAGAGAGAAAGTATGAGAGATCTGAACATAGATTGATACATTGATAGATACACAGAAAGACG